>JAJHSJ010000015.1:52602748-52855812 GCA_021015155.1 Magnolia officinalis
AAGATACGGGGGCTTACCATATGTGCTCTTGGTTAAAAGAGTTGTGGTAGGGCTTCTTCCTTGAAAAGGGAGACAAGGGCATGGAGATAACAGCAACAATGGAGGAATTCTTAGAATTCCACCACTATTTGAGTGTATAAAGAGGAGGTCTCGGTTCCCTCTCTCCTCATGTTTTTTTTTTTTTTTTTACACATGCACTCACACCCCACACACACCCATGCACTCACACCATAGTGGGATTTCACCACTATAGGTATTCAAACCCATGACCTCATGTTGGAACTCTTATGAGTTTATGACCAAGGCATGAACAAGCTGCAATGATCCCAATGATTGAAGGGTGAGGAGTGCAAGCGTTGGCAACAATCGTCCTCTCTAAACATCTAAAATTCCATTAATAGCGGATGCAATAGGCAATTTCTTTTGCTAAGTCTCTATCAATGATACATATAATTCTTGAGTCTAAGGCATGATTCATTTAACATTAGTATAGATTAAAAATCTGCATTGTAGTTGGAGATTTCTCACCCCTCAGTCAATTACAGCCACATGACCATTCCCATGGCTCGTGGGGTTGCTAGTGGCCATGGTTAAATCATTGTTAGAAATGGATCGGCCTGAAGTGAGTTGTTGACCACCATATCTGGACGTGCCATAAATGCACTCTTAGTACGACAAGACTGAAAGAAGCCCAAACAAAAAATGGAAGTACTCCATCACAACCGAACCCAATTTTGTGTAGGGCATCACATAACCGGGTCCAAGGCATTTCCACTTTAAAGAAATTTATTCCATATACGGAAAAATTATTATTCGAAGCGTGGACCATAATCAACTGTAACTTTTGATCCAGGTATTGGCACTAAACACGCAACTTATTGATCTTTATATAACGATGGTTTTGGGGTCATCTAACCTGCACAGTCAGGTCGCATACCTCCATTTTGTAGAAAAATGCACACTTCCCATTCAAATTTGTGATTTTAAGAAATTTAACAATTTTTAATAATTTCTATTTTTGTTGTATCTCCTTATTTTTAGAGTTTTAGGTTTATCCATATTTTTATAAATTGTTCGTAATAATGCTAGAAATTCTCCAATAAGGTTTATATGAACTTTATATTTTTGGAAAATTAGACCTTAGAAGAGTTTTACTATTTTGGTTAACTTTCAAATTAGGATTTTGAGTGATATATACAAGTGATGTAATTGAAAAGTTTTAAAACATTATTCAATAAAAATCCATTTTTTCTCTTTTATTTTCTTATGGACTCAAAAACTCTCCTCATGGATTTAAGATTTTAATCATCTAGTTGTCTTCTTCTCATTGCTTCACACTCTTCCTTGCATTAATTGGTATTAGGGTGAGGCTTTTTCATATGTTCGATATCTTTTAACAGTAGTTTGAGTAATAACCCCATGGGCGATGCTCTAGGAAACAATCCTATAACAACAATGGCATTTAAAGCTTTCTAGAGGGAGAATCTATGTGCCATGCAGGACTACAAGTGGCAATTGATTGCTTAATGGTAGTTTCAGGACAAACTAGCGTTCTCAGTAATTTCTTGGTTTAAAATTTTCTTCAGATTTTTAAAATTTTGATTTTTCGTACATTATTAGGAATATTTTTATAAAACAAACTATTTTAAGCTTATTTATTATTAATTAAAAATATTTTTATTTACATATAAAATAAATTATTTGAGTATTTAAATAAAGCTATCATAATATTGCAATAATTTCAAGGTAAAATCATGAAATGGAAAACTGATGAGATTTAAAATATCGCAATATTAGCACAACAATATCAATAAATTTATTTACCGTGAAATAGCATGATATTTGTCAACCATATGATCCTTTCAACATATGTGGTTTTACATTTTAAAATTACAATTATTGTTTTCCAAACATTGAGTGGATTAAATCATTCTCATCCATTTTTTTTCTAAATAGTGGTGGAATTGAGGATCGTGGGGTCCACATTTTGTTTGTATGGCATCCAAGCTTCCAATATGTGTACTTCAATGTGATAGTCAAATAAATGACAAATCAAGGTGATCTAATCATCAATGGACCACAACCATGAAAATGACCCACCCAAAAAACTTTAAAATCACATGTCACCCACCTGATGTTAGATCCATATAATTTCTAGTTTATTCGATTGTCATGATAAGGTATACTTATTGAACAAGTTGGATGTTACACAAACCATATGGGCCTACAATGAAATGTTCCAATGAATTTTATAATAATAATAATAAATTAGATAAAGGTAATTCGACCATTCTATCATCATTTAGTAACGTTTTATAATGTTCAAGCTGCTATGAAATCATACACTCAAAATAGTAGTTTTTGAGTGGTCCTTTATGTTAGGAGATGTCTTAAATTTGGAAAATATTTACGTGCACGACCGATCGTGAGAATGGCTTGACCGATCGTGGGTGCGGCTCAACTAGTCGAGCGCTGTACGACTCAAAGTCTAACGAGCTCTTGTTTTGGGTCCGAGGTGCTCGATTGGTCGTGGCCTATGCACGACTGGTCATAGGGGTCCTTCGACCGGTCGAGCAGTCTGCTCGACCAATCGTAAGTTACGCAGATTCGTTTCCGAATCCGATGTGAACTGCGGATTTTGAGTCGGCCTTTCGCAAGGATGCGAAAGGGAAGTTTCCTAAACTATAAATAGGGGTCCCTAGGGTTATTATAGGGCATGCTAAGGCTTCCTAAAGGGGTTCTAGGGAAATTAAAGGGGTAGCAAGGGTGAGATTCGAGGTTGTTCGAATCGGGTAAGTCCTCTCTCTTTGTAATTTCTGTTTCATAGTGGAGATCTGTCGCTTTGTGTCGTGGTTTTTTCCCGAAAGGGTTTTTCTCGTTAAATTTGTGTGTTCTCTTGTATGCTTGGTGCCATTGGATTGCTATCCTAGATCTAGATCTGTGTGATTCCACCGGCCAAAAATCCCAATAAGTGGTATCAGAGCCAAAGTTTGGTTGGGGCATAGATTTGAATCTGAGGGATTAATAATAATGGCGAGCACCAGGTATGATATTGAGAAGTACTCAGCGAAAAATAATTTTGAGTTATGAAAGATCAAGATGATGAGTTCCTTAATCAAGCAAGGCGAAGATGATGCTCTTGAGGAGCGAAAGTCTACTATGAAAGATGATGAATGGAATACTCTTGATAAGAAGACATTATCATCGATCCGTTTATATCTCATGGATGAGGTTCTCTACAACGTCATGAGGGAGAAAACTGCGGCTAAGTTATGGGCGAAGTTAGAAGATGTTTATGCGAAGAAATCCTTTGAAAATCGCCTGCACTTGAAGCGGCAGTGGTATAACTTCAAGATGGCAGAGGGTGGAGATATGGAGGATCACATCAACAACTTTAATAAATGGTTTGTAAATTGTTGGATATGGAGGAAGTGATGAAAGATAAAGAATAGGCATGTATGTTGCTGAATTCTCTCTCGGCGTCTTTTGAGGCATTCAAGGACACTATGTGCAGCACGAACAAAACCCTGGGTGTCGATACCGTTATCTCGGCTCTTCAAGGGAAGGCTATGAGACAACTAAACAACGACATGAGTACGTCTTCTAATGCACTGTTTACAGTGGGTAGTAATTCTGGACAAGGTACAGGTTCTTCAGGTTCTAGATCTAGATCCAAATCGAAGGGCAAGGGCAAATGAAAGGTAAAGTGCTGGAACTGTGGGAAGGAAGGACATGTGAAGAAGGATTGTGGAAATCCTAAATTGAAGAGAGGAGATTCTGAGGCTTCGTACAAGGAGGCCAATGTTGCTACGTCAGATGGATCGAGTGGATGTGATGGTGATGTTTTATCTGTGTCTTCGCTCAGGTCATACGATGATCATAAGGATGAGTGGATGCTAGACACAGGGGCATTGTTTCACATGACTCCTCATCGGAGTTGGTTCACCAGCTACAGGGAGTGCGATGCTGGTCAGGTGTTTATGGGCAATGACATTGCCTGTAATATTGTGACTGTTGGTACGGTGCGCATCATAATGTTTGATGGGGTGGAGCGTACCTTGACTGATGTCAGGCACGTTCTTGATTTGAAGCAGAATCTGATTTCTCTTGGTGTGCTTGAGGCAAAATGATGTAAGTACACAGGTATTAATAATGCTCTTAAAGTATCTAAGGGGGCACGGTAATCATGAAAGCGCAACGACTCGGTAACTTGTACAGGTTGATCAGGAGCACTTCAAACGGTGAAACTACGGTAGATGTAGCGGATTCCACCTCTGCACGTGTGTGGCATGATGGGCATGGGCACATGAGCGGGCAGGGCAGGAAGGCTGAGACGTGCGGATAAGGATACAGAGCAGGTGGAGCAGCCACCTATAAGAAGAATTACACGACATGATCGCAGGATAACAGCGAGGTACATGGACGACTCCAATATCGCAGGAAGATTCATCTTCTATTCAGATTGCTTTAGGTGAGTCTGGTGCTGAGAAGTAGAAGGTGACTATGGGCGATGTGATGGATTCGTTGTACCAGACCGACATATGGGAGTGGGTGGAGCTTCTAGTGGGCCAGAGAGCGGTTGGATGCAAGTGGATCTTCATGAGGATACAACATAGATACAGGGGAGGTTGGTAGTGAAGGGTTATGCTTAGAGAGAAGGGATCGACTTCTCAGAAATATTCGTGCCGACGGTATAATAGGTGTCTATTAGATCCGTGTTTGGCACTGGTTGGCCAACGTGATCTTGAGCTGGAATGATGGATGTGGAGTCTGCACTTCTGTAAGGGAAAGTGAAGAGCAAATCTACATGAAGCAACCAGAGCGGTTCGAGGTTAAAGGGGCTGAGAAAAGACTTTACTGGAGGTCGTGGTTCGACCTATCGCCTAGGCAGTGGTTTGATTCCTTCATGGTGAGTCAGGAATTGATGACATGTCTGAAATCAGTGTACTGAAGACTCGGTTAAGTGGGACGTTCAGGATGAAGGATCGGGGGGCTGCAAATATGGTTCTCGACATTGAGACTGAAAGAAGAGTAGACTTTGGTAATCACAGGAGGAATACCTTGTGTGTAGGTATTGATCAAGTATGTGATGGGCCAAGTAAAGCTGGAGAGCGTTCCTACGCATCTCTCCTCAAGTTTTCCTCAGGACATGTCCCAAAACAAATGAGGAAAGCAGGATATCTCACGAGCCTTATTCGAATGCGGTTGACAGTGTATGTCATGGTTTGGATTAGACCGGTTATTTCACAGGTTATTAGTGTTGTGAGGAAGTACCCCAGCAAGCAATATTGAGTAGCGGTGAGATGGTAAGAAGACTACGTCTTTCTTTCTTTTGGGAAGACAGGAGCAAAGGTGGTTGGGCATGTTGATTTAGATCCGGCAGACATGATCAACAAGAATGTTCCTACAGAGAAGTTCAAGTTCTGTGTAACTTCTCTTGGCTTGGCGATGGCAGAAAAAAAGGACGGAGTGTACACGAGAAACTTGATGTGATGCAGAGATAAGAAAAAAGGTCAAGAGTACGTTACATGATTGAAGTTGAAGACATGGTGGAGATTGTTAGGAGATGTCTTAAATCTAGAAAAATTTACGTGCACGACCAGTCTCGACCGGTCGTGGGTGCGGCTCGACTAGTCGAGCGCTGTACGACGCAAAGTCCAGCGAGCTCCTGTTTTTGGGGTCCAAGGTGCTCGACTGGTCATGACTTATGCACGACCAGTCGTAGGGGTACTTCGACCGGTCGAGCAGTCTGCTCGACCAGTCGTAAGTTACGCAGATTCGTTTCCGAATCCGATGCGGACTGTGGATTTTGAGTCGGCCTTTCGCAAGGGTGCGAAAGGGAAGTTTCCTAAATTATAAATAAGGAACCCTAGGGTTATTCTAGGGCATGCTAAGCCTTCCTAAAGGGGTTATAGGAAAATTAAAGGGTGTAGCAAGGGTGAGTTTCGAGGTTGTTCAAATCGGGTAAGTCCTCTCTCTTTGTAATTTCTGTTTTATAGTAGAGATCTGTCGCTTTGTGCCGTGGTTTTTTCCCGAAAGGGTTTTTCACGTTAAATCTGTGTGTTCTCTTGTATGCTTGGTGCCATTGGATTGCTATCCTAGATCTAGATCTATGTGATTCCGCAAGCCAAAAATCCCAACACTTTATCCCATCGACAAGCTATCGATGGAACGTATGACCACTCGATCCGATCGAAGAATGAGTCCAGCAACCATCGGATATAATCATGGACTTTTTCGATGGGATCAATGGACTGTTCAATCCTATTGAAGGGCCTTTGATCACATTGAATGATCTTTCAATCCCATTGACAAAGTCGTTAAGTAGTCGTTTTATAGCCATTTATACATGCTTGTATCGATAAAGCCGTTAACTAGCTGTTTTATAGTCGTTTATACATGCTTGTATCGATAAAGCCATTAACTAGCCGTCTCATAGCCGAGAGTGGAGTGGGGAAACCGAATCAGGAGTGGGGAAACCGAATCAGTATACATACTTGTATTTAGAATTGTCATTTGTACGCCTTTCTAATTATGCTTATATGATTGATTAATGATTTATATGTATGCATGATTAGATAAATGCTGGGAATTAATAGTAACATATCTCACACACACATGTACACTATCATTTATAGATTAGTCACCTAGCACGTTGCATTTATTGTACACTGGACCCTCTATCAGCTTGAAAGTCTTAGAGTTAATTGCTTTACTTTGTTTAACTTAACATATTAGTTCAAGTAATTAATTGTATGTTAATTGGTAAAAAATTATTTGGTCATAATTTCATTCTAAAAGATAGCCTTCATTTTATAACTTCGTCAAGCTTCCATACATAATTGTGATATCATACTCTACGCAATTTCAATAACTAACATTTTTTAATTGTTGATTTACATGGCCATGCTCAAATCATTCTGTTGATGTACTTATAGTGATGCAGTTGATAATCTAATTGTTTTGGGATATTATGAGTGAGCCAGGTGTACAATAGATTAATAGCCTAATGACACATATATTACACATGCAACTCTCCTAGTTTAGCCCACTTTATAATTAGATATGCAATATTGTTGTGGCTCGTTTGGTAATCATGCTGGGGTGCACTTATTGGACAGGTTGGATGCAAACCACATAAATTTTACAAATCTTCATTCTCCAATTTTTAAAGAAGAAGAATAAAAAAAAAACAAAAATAAAAAAACACAAAAGCATTTGCATAACTTTTCTTTAAAAGAAACTTTTCATGGCAAACTTCTTTAAAATTCAGATTTTATTAAACAATATCTATGCGAACCGAATTATTGGGGAATGCTTTTCTAGGAGAAAAAACCCAAAATGCTTTGGTTTTAGTTTTTCTTTGAAAATTGGTGATTTAGAATAGTAGGGCTTATGAGGTATGTCTTATATCTATCCTACAAATCCACGGCACCATGATTACTAGAAGGACAACAAATCTAGCATATCCAATAATAAAACAAGCCAAACCATACAAATATGTGTAACCCATTTCATGATTTGACCAGTTAACTTTTCTATTAATGTGAACATTGTCGTAAGTTTTACATGTTTTATGGATTGGATATTATGCACATATCGCTTGGCCTCCGTTATTTTAGATCTTATTATCTTTTAAAGTAGAAGAAAGAAAGAAAAAACAAAAATAAGACATTTTGGTACTTTCACCCTTTGAAGATAATTGCTCTCTGTGAGGAATTTTGCTGTAAAGTTTTCTTTAAATCCAGAATTCCTATTTAAAATAATAAAAAAGGTGGTCGAATGTTTTGTAAGTACCATAGATGCTTTTCAAAGGATGAAATGACCGAATCAATACTCAATAATCTTTTTTATTTCCTTCTAAAATTTATTAGAATAGTTTATTATGGGCCTACATGCTTCGTATGTGATATCCAATCCGTTCAATAGGTACACTTGATCATGATGATCAGATAAACTAAAAATCACGAGGATCCAACATCAGGTGGGTACACATGAAAGAGTATTTGGGTGGTGTAATTGATTTTATTTATGTGGCCCACCAATGAATAAACCACCTTCGATTTTCATTCAAATGATCATTTGAAATGGGGTACACCTGTTGGAAGGGTTAGATGTCGTACAAAACTTGAAAACTCAAGATTTTAAAATATCGCGATAATATCGTCTTATCAAAATCGTGAGAATAACGCGACATTTAAAAAAATATCGGCGATATTTTTGACTAGGTCCCAGTGACGCTCTCCTTAGCATCTGCTTTCCTGCAGCACTGTACACGAGTCAAAGCACACGATCGCATCCTTCCTCGCCGTTAAGCAACCGTCAAACGTCACTGCCCAAACTCCCCCTCAGTTAACGGAAAAGATAACGCCGTCACTTACCGCTAAAACAAGCTGGTCAACATCAGTCAAAGAAGAAAACCTCTCTTCCAAAACCCTCTTGTCCTCTCAGTCTGCTCACAGGCAAGAAGACGACCTAGAAAACCCGGTTTTCTCGCCCTAAAACCCGGTTCGGACGCTGGACCGGCCGGACGGAGGCCATCCATGGTGAAAGACGAGCCCAAGAAAGCTAGAAAAGGAGGAGAAGATGGAGAGAGGAAAGGAGCGAAAGGAGGAGCGAAGCTGACGCCTCCACCGGCCATTTCTCCCCCCGATCGCTCGTCTTTCTCGCAGCTCCTCGCCGGCGCAATGGCCTCTCCGGCGCCTGCGCAGGCCGTGCACTCGCCGGTCGTCGGGATGGACATGAAGCAGACCCTTGTACTTACGATCGCTGTCGACCCGGCGCGCTTCCCTATGGTCGCCGGGCCCGGCTTCATCTCCTCCCCGGGGTTTCAGGTCGGTGGCCCGGTTGTCATTTCCGTCCGGATTCTTTCTTTTATCATGTGATTTTTTTGCTTTGTTATTTCTGCTTTTTTCTATTTGAATTTTATGTATTATTCAAGAGAGTATCTGCCGATAAATGAAATATCTAGGTTAGTTATGGAGAACTCAATATCCATACATGTGGGACACGTGTGAGAGATCAGGACCATTCATCTGTTTAGGCCTACCATGGATGAAATTTGAAGATTACAATTGATCACACGGGTTGGGTGATCCTAGCCACTAATTACATGCATTTTGAAGATTTGCAATTGAGTATTTGTAAAGAAGAATTCAAACCAATGGTCAAAATTCAACTGGCATGGATCATTTGAGTAGTGCGATTTTGGCAAATGGTTGGCATTCATAGTGCCCAGTTGATGAATAGTCTGAATCTCGTTTATGCGTACGTACAAGCTGAGATTGAATGCTTGATAGCTAGCTTGGATTTTAGTCTATATCACCATTGATATCTGCAGTCTCCCTGATTGATTAGTAAACCCTTGCTCTTCAGCTTTTGGTGGCGATTGTATGACCAAAAGTGGATAGGGCGAGTATATAGTGACTGTTGTTAGTTTAGCTAGAAATCCAACATTACCTAAAAGACAATACCCTCCACATTTTCTGTCCTAGATCCCATGATTTGGATTATGGGTCAGTTGCGATCTCGATTGCTATTTCTAGTGACCCAAAATCACGCCTCTATATTCCTCCTATTGATTAAGTTGTAATGCAAATTTATATTTACAACGTAGAGATTTATAATTTTATTTATTATTTATAATATAATAAGCATGTGGGGTCTATAATGAGAATATTTGCCATTTCATATCATATAAAAATTGCAGTATGAGTCCATATATAAAACTATATTGTAGACACTTGGTGCATGTACGGGAATTACACACAAAATCCTACCCCTAGCGTATGGCATATTTGAGGAAGTAGTGTACCATGTACCCGTATCCATACCACATACCAAAGTGACCCACGATCTAGGTAACTTTGTGTCGATCCGATATGTTATTTTGTATGGTTTAAATACATGGAGACATGATGACTATAAAGTAAATGATATAAAAAAAACAAGACATGATTATAAGATCCTTTTTTGGGTTTCCATCATGCAGTTGGAGTTCTAATCAAGTAGTGAATAAATGAACTATTGCTGCTGCTGCCGCTGTTGCTGCTACTACTTCTTCTATAAACTCGTGGAACTTCTTTAGGGTGATTGGGTTAGTTGCTAGGGTGATTGGGTTACTATTCGTGGGACTTCTTTTGTCTAGGGTGATTGGGTTACTATTCGTGGAACTTCTTTTGTTTAGGGTGATTGGGTTACTACTACTATTGTTGGTGTTGCTGCTTCTATTCCTAATATGGCATGCTTCTCGGATTTACATGAAGCGAACTCCCAAAACATCTCCATTGTACTATGTTAGCTATCCAGTTGGTGGCTTGAAAAATGGTAGCTAACTAAAAAGATGAGTAATAGTCCACTCCACAACCAATCGGTAAAAAACTCACAACAATGGGGTGGTCAAGGTTGTCCAGTTGCTATGATCTTTTTTGTCTATTGTCGATCCATGGTCCTTGACCATCCAAACTATGTTAGTCATGTGATCAGCGGCCTAAAAAATGGATGGTAATTCAAAAGATGAGTGATTGGTCTAGTGTAACCTGGTTATTGAATTAATGAGATATCAACACCGAATTATAAAGTAGGCAAGATTTACATTCACAAGAATATTTGAGTAGAGAGTGAGAAATAACTTTATTAATATCAAATTTCTTCTTACAATGTTTAAGAAAAGATCTCACACTTCGAAATTTTTTGGAATGACTACCCCCCCTGACTTTAGACCATAAATCTATCTAATCTACCTAAAATAGTAAAAGCAAATATATAAAATAATCCTAATTGCATCTCTAATTCAACCTCATATCTTTAATCACATCACTCTTATATTTTTAGTCACATCTTTAAATCAACCCTCATATCTTCAAAAAATAGTAAATTGTAATCCGTGATTTAAGCCATAAAATCTATAAATAAATAGTCCAAAAAAAAAGCACATGTTGGGCCCTACAATGGGCCATGGGCCTAGGTGGGTTGGGCTCTACAGTGGGCCTAAGGTCTGCATTGTTTCCCCCCAGGTTGGAAAGAACTCGACATTGACGAGTTGGACACTTCATACAGGTAGCGGAGGTTCGGATTTAATCAATGTGCATTCAGAATAGGGCTTAATTTTCTATTTCACCAATGATTGCATATATTGTTTCTGTTGAGTGTTATCCGTCTTCATTCGTAACACTTGTTCAACTTCTTCATTCTTTTTTTTTGAGAGTTGTTTATCCATATTGATAATGGCTTCATCTTGTACGTCATATGACTCGTCATGGTACTCGAATAAATCCTCTACATTGAAAGTCAACAAGGTATATAAGTTGGAGATTTTCCAAGGCTTCATCTTTACGATCTCAAATGGAGATTTTCCGATAGTACAATTTATTGAGTTGTTGTAGGCAAACTTGGCTTGAGATATAGCCAAGTTCCACTGAAACATGTTGTCGCCTACAATACTCCTCAAGAGGCTATCAAGGCTCTTGTTGATTACCTCGGTTTGACGATCTGTTTGAGGATGGTATGTGCTTAAGAATTGAAGCTTAAGCCCCAATTGCTTTCATAAAGTGCGCCAAAAGTGGCCTACAAACTTCAAATTACGGTCCAAAGTTATTATTTTTGGTACCTCATGAAGTCGCACAATTTTTGTGAAAAATATGTTGGCAATAATGCATAACGTCCATCTTCATCTTTCATGGAATGAAGTGAGTCATCTTCATAAAAAGGTCCACCACAACGAAAATTGAATCTATTCCCTTTTGGAGTCTTAAGAAGACCCAGAATGAAGTCCATAGAAATGTACCCCAATGGTGCGACTGGAACGGGAAGCAGCTTATAAAGGTTGATATTCCGCACATGGCCTTTGAAGACTTGGCATAGGCGACATCGTGCTACGAACCGTTCAATGTCATGGTGCATACGGGGCCAATAGTATTTTTCCTCCACCACAACTAATGTTTTAGCCCGTCCAAAGTGTGCACCCAGTCCTCCTTTGTTTTGCTCAAATAGGATCTTCTATCACAAAGACCCCTCATGAATGCATTGTCGAGAACTCTTGAATAGATATCCATCACGTGAGATGAATTCACACTCCAGATCTCAGTCATCCACGCACCTGTCGAGTATTTTGTAAAAAATGAGGTCCTTTTTGTATTATTCTTTTAATGCATCGAATCCGACGACCTCCTCGGCAAGAGCTCCTAGTAAAACCACCCTCCTACTCAAAGCATTTGCCGCTTTCTTCTGACTTCTAGCTTTGTGACACAAAAGAAAAGTATATTCTTGTAGGAAAACCACTAACTTCACATGATGAGCAACACTCAATTTCTTATAGGAGTTGAGATATTTCAACGCCTCATGGTCTAAGTATAAAGTGAATTCCCAATGAATCAAGAAATGTCTCTAATGTTGTATCACCAAGGCCATTGCATACTACTCGAGATCATAAATGGATTAGTTCTTTCGTGCATCATTAAGGTTCTCGTTAAAGAAATCTTTCCTTCCTAACTCAACGCATTACCAATGCCAACATTCGAAGCGTTGCTTTCCACTTCAAAGACTTTATCAAAGTCTAGAAGTGTAAGAACTGGAGCTTCTATAATTTTCTTTTTATGGTGCCAAAGCTTTGATCTGCCACTTTAGTCTATTCAAACTTGCCTCCCTGTGCGCAATCAATGACAAGTGCGATGATGATGTTGAAATTTTTAATAAATCTCTATAAAATTCGCCAAGCCATGGAAAGAAGGAAGCCTTGAAATGATTCGTGGAGTGGGCCATTCTGCGATGGCCTTGATTTTCTCAACATCAACCTTAATCCCTACTACAGACAATATACCCCAAAAACACAATACTATCGACAAAGAGCACTTTTTCAAATTATAGTGATCCTTTCGTAGTACATCAAATATTTTCCGTAAATGATCAAGATGAACAGATAAATTAGGACTAAAAACAAGAATATCATTAAAATATATAACTAAAAACTTTTCCACAAAAAGGCGGAGTACCTCTGTCGTCAGCTTCACGAAAGTGGTCGTTGCATTTGAAATGTAGAATGGCATGACAAGCCCACTCGTACAACCCTTTGTGAGTCTTAAATACGGTCTTCCACTCGTCCTCATATTGAATACATATATGATGATATCCACTCCTCAAGCCAATCTTTGAAAAGACCTTTGCTCCATACAACATATCCAAAATAAGAACACGATACTTGATAGTAATCCGGTTGATCGAATGACTGTCCACACACATCCTCAAAGATCCATCTTTCTTAGGGGTTAATAATGTAGAAACAACACATGGTGACATGCCTTCTCCTTCTCGAATTAAACCCTTTTGCAGCAACTCAGTAACCTGTTGGTAGAGCTCGGCATGTTTAGCTGGACTCATTTAGTAGTGCGCAAAATTCGGTAGACTCGAACTTGACACTAAATTAATGCGGTGTTGAATGTTCCTCATAGGAAGAAGTCTAATTGGGAGTTCTTCGGGCAACAAATCTTTATATTCATGAAGGAGCTCTTGTATAGGAGGCGGAACATCTGATTGCTTCATGTCTTCTCTAGCAATCAAGACATAAATGATGCCGATCTCCTTATTTTTCTCTTCAAATTTTTGCACACTGAGTGATTTTTTAAACTTTGCACACTTAGTGATTTTTTACCATCTTTATCCGATATTGGTGTTGAAAGATGTTTCATTGGTTGCAATGTGATATAAACACCATTCTTGACAAAGGAATAGGTGTTGGCTTGAGTCAAATGCATCATATCTTGGTCCTACAACCACAGTCTCCCTAATAAAATGTGGCATGCATCCGTGGGGACCACGTCACACCAAACCTTATCCTTGTTTTTGGATCCTAAAAAGAAGGTAACTAAGAACCTAGAGTTAATAGGAACTTCTCTTCCTTTCTCAAACCAATGAATTTCATATGGTCACGGATGCTTATGTTCGTTGAGTTTTAGTTTATCCACCATTTTTTGTGAGACAATGTTATCATGCCACCCCCCCCGGTGGGTCTTCTAAAATTGCGCATATATTCCCACTAGAAGTACAAGTGGTGTAAAGTATTGCAACGACGATGGTATTGCAACAATCATCGCCCCTCATCAACCACCCAAGGCGTCGATGGCATATTTCATTGGATAATTGTGGACTAATGTCCAAGATAGTGAAAAAAACAATGTCTCGATTGCCCACAGTAAAAGCATGTGAAAGGAGTTTTGTTGTCTCATCTTGGGCACACTAGCCCCTTGTCCTAGAACTACCTCCCCTCGGGTTGGGGCTTAGCTTCATTGTTGGACATTGGGCCCATCGTCCCTCTACTTATAACCATGGTTGCCTTACGTGGGAAGTTAGCATGTTGCCTCATTGTCGATAACGGTTTTCGTGGGACACCAAATCGTTGCCCAAGCCTCCAATTAACTATCTCATCAACTTTCAATGCAAGTGTATATACATTGGACATTTTAAACACATCCTCAAAGACTAATTCATTTCTAATATCCAAGTTAAGGCCATTGGGATATCTTAAAATCTTTTGGTCTTTATACTCACGAAACCCGGCTCTTGATGTCAAAGTATGGGACTTGTTGGTAAATTCATGTACCAACTTATTCCCTTGACATAGATTATGACATCTTTGATGGGCATAAATTGTGGGTACGAACTTGTTTTTCATCTTTTCCCAAGAGTCTATTTTCTTCTTAACTTAACAGTTTCGTTCGATAGATCATCCCAATACGCTAATACGTGACCGGAAAACTTCACAGCTAGTAACTTCATCTTCCGATTATCCGTGGTTTCTTTGTAGTCAAATACCTTTTCCACCTTGCTTAGCCAATCAATAAAGTCATCAACATGTGACTAGCCATGGAATTTTGGAATTTCTACCTTAATTCCAGCCTCTCTAATGTGATTTGATTATTTGTGTCTTCACAAATTGGGGCCACCCGTTGCTGGTTAGGACTTTGGTGGGGTCCCCCTATGTGTACATGTGTTCAAAATTCAAGTCTCCTAATTCCTCCACGCCGGAGCTCTCCTGCTTGATTAATGAGATTGCTTACTGTATGCGTAAGTTGATCTACTCGCTCTGTGAGCGCGATGATCAATTGGGTTACTTGTACAAACTCTTCCCATGTCACCCATTTTGAAGCCATTAGAAGATGATGTAGAGTTGAAAATCCCAAAAGATGACCTGCTCTGATACAAAAAATGGTGCAACTCGATCATGGAATCAATGAGATATTGACACCGACTCACGAAAAAGTAGACAAGAATAACACTCACAAACAAGAATATTTGAATGCAGATGGAGAAATAATTTTATAAATATCAAACTTCTTATAGACCTTAAATGGATCTTTGTCACCCTACCCAACTAAGAGATTGATTTGAAACACACAAACACACACACGCAGATATATGAGAGAGAGAGAGAGGTGCTCACACACAACTAGTTGTACGTCCAACTAGTTGTCCGATTTAATGTCTAATTAAAGTTAATAAATTGTGCCGAGAGAAGTTATTTCAAAGAGGAAAATGAGTTGCCGGCTTGGGTTGGTCCACCATGGCATTAATGTGAAATCCACCCAACCATCAGGTGAGTTACCCCATGTTAGACCCAGGGCCCGAAAATCAGCCCCATCCGTGGTTTAGATGGACCACATGATTGGAAACAGTGTACGTAGAAAGCTCACCCTCCAAATCGTTTCTCTTTGTGTGATCCACTTGAAACACATATGTGCCTGATTTTTGGACCTCAGGCCTAGCTTTTGGTGTGGCATCTAATGGTTGGATTGGATTTCACATGCTTATCATGGTGGTCCTGTAAAAATCAAGGGCAGCAATCTCATTCCCAAATGTTTCCATTGGTATGGCCCACTTGGATTACAGGTCACTTGATTTTTTGGATCTGGTCCTAGCATGGGATTACACATCGAATGGTCCAAGTGGATCTCACGTACACATCACAGAGGGCCCTGTAAAAAATAACAGGTAGGTGTCCATCTTGCACCTGTTCATTCTATGAAAAGTGATCCCTTCTTGAGAATGTAGAGCAGATTAGGTGTTACTCGGGTAAAACTTACTGGGTGTTTTCCTGACCATGGGGCCCACCTTGATGTATATCCACACGTCGATCCATTTTGCTAGATCATTTTTTTAAAGAGTTATGTATTATCTTATTAAAACATAGGCTAGGCAATTGCCAAGCCAACAAAAATACAACACAACAGAGAATTATAAACCCAAAATGGGACGAGATACACTAAAGTCCAAATGGGGGAGATTGTGAGCCCATTCTTGCACATCCCTGTTGATCTTCTAGAAAACTTCTTCTCGAGATTTAGCTTGGCTATCAAAACATCAAGCGTTCCGCTCCCCCTACATGTTCCAAAGACATGCCAGCAGAAACAAATGCCATAAGGTTATGAAGTTCTTCAATTGAGGGCCATGCCACGCCTATATTAGTTGCGGAACTGACTGGAGCATTGACCACTCCACATTAAATGATCGCAGAATCTGAGACCAGAGATGATTAGCAAAGGGGCAATGGATAAATAAGTGCTCGACTGATTCTGCATCCGACATACAAAGAAGGAAAATATTCGGAATGGTCATCCCTCTCTTTTGAAGTTTATCAATTGTTAAAATACGCTTTATTCCCACCAACCATATAAAGGTGGAGACTTTTGGGGGAGCCCCGTAGAAACAAAACGAGTGAGGTGTCTCTTGGTCTGGAGGATTCCTTGACGGGCAAATTTTGTTGTAAAGGGATTTAATCGAAAAGGAGCCGGAAGGGGATTCTGGCCAAACGAATGAATCAACCGAATTTTGAAGAGGGATAAAATACTGAAGACACCCTGGCAGACTAGCAAAATATGCCGCTTCCGAATCCGACAAGCCCCTTCGACATGGAGGACTCCATTCCCCTCTTCCCCCTTGGAAGGAAAAACACATGTCGACCGTAATATTCTTTTCCAGCGAGAGGCGGGCCAAAGAAGGGAAAAACCTCCACTAAGGGTCTCTCTCCGCACCACTTATCTTCTCAAAAACGGATTCGGGAGCCATTGCCAAGATTAAAAGATGATAAAGCTATGACTGATGGAGGGCCTGAAGTGATGACCTTCCATATTCCTGTGGCATGGTAGAATGAAGACTTCTTAATCTCCCACACCCCCTCTTCTACGTTGTACTTCCGAGCGACCACTTCTCTCCAAAGCTTGCCTTCCTGAACGCTAAATCTCCATTGCCCTTTGCCAAGAAGGGCCAAATTCATCAAGTTAAGATCTCTCAAACCTGCGCCCCCCTCGTACATGAGAAGGCAAGCCTCTTCCCATTTTAATAGGTGGAACTTGAAATTTGCATTAGCTCCTCGCCACGTAAAATCCCTCTGCAACTTTCCAGTTTACCTAGAACTTATTTCGAGCACCTATAAAGGGACATAAAATACATCGGAAGATTAGAGAGAGCCGCTTTTATTAGAGTGATACGTCCTGCTAGAGATAGGTGTTTCCCTTTCCACTTGGACAATTTCCATTCAAATCTCTCAATGACCTTGCCCCACAGATGCTTCGATAGCTTCCCCAAAAATAATGGAAGGCTCAAATAGGATGATGGGAAGGACCTGGTACCACATCCGAATATTATGGCGAAGGACGATAAATGTTCTTTAGATATGCCAATCCCCAACATCTCTCTCTTGCTCGTGTTTATTTTCAATCCCGATACCTCTTTAAAGCATCCAAGATTTTCTTAAGATTATCAATCTTGTCCGCATCCGCATCGCAAAATAGTAATTTGTTGTCTGCGTATTGCAAGTGAGATATGGTGGGACCGGAGTCAGCAACACGGGAGCCCGATATTAGCCCCACCTGTTTACCCTTGCCAGATCATGTAAAGGCATGAGCCAAAAAATAAGCCAAATTCAAAGCTCAAGTAGACCACACCACAAAAAGTAGTGGGGACAATATACCTACCGTTGAAACCTTCCTAAGGCTCACCATGATGTTTATTTGCCATCCAACTTGTTCATAAGGTCGTACAAACTTGGATGAAGGGAAAACACAAATATTAACTTGATCTAAAACTTCTATGGCCTCCAAGAAGTTTTCAATGGTAGGCGTTTAATTTCCACTATTTTTTCCCTTATGGTTCGCTTAAGCTTTGGATTTGCCTCATTTTTGGGCTCATGCCCAAAATTGATCTAGCAAAATGGATGGATAATGTGGATATAACACATATATCATGGTGGGGCCCACAAAACTTTGTCACATCAACACGTTATTGACCTTAGTGTTGTCTTCCACCCGACACATTCCCAATCCCAAAAATAATGGAAGGGCCCAAGATGGACTCTCAACCTTGATTTTGTATGGGGCTCATTGTGATGTGTTTGTGAGATCCACTCGGGCCATTAGATGTGTAATCCTATATTGGGCCCAAAACCAAAAAATCAGGGTGACCCGTGATTCAAGTGGGCCATACTAATGGAAACAGTTGAGAGAGAGAGATGTCCACCCTTGATCTTTACTGGGCCCACCGTGATAAGCGCGTGAAATCCACTCCAACCATTAGATGCCACACTAAAAGGTAGGCTCGAGGCCCAAAAATAAGGGCTATATGTGATTCAAGTGGGCCACACTAAGAGATAATTCGGAAGGTGAGCTTTCTATGTCCACTATTTCCAATTGTGTGGTCTACTAGTTACCTGAACCATGGATGGGACTGATTTTCGAGTTGTGGGTCTGACATGGGGTGACTCACCTGATGGTTGGGAGGATTTCACATTAATGCCATAGTGGCGCCCGCCCAAGTTGACAACTTGTCTTTGAATTAACTTTTCACTCGGCACCATTTATTAACATTAATTAGTCATTAAATTAGACAACTAGTTGGATGTACAACTAGTTGTGTCTGAGCATTTATATATATATAATATATATATATATATAGAGAGAGAGAGAGAGAGAGAGAGAGAGAGAGAGAGAGAGAAAGAGAGAGAGAGATGCTCGCCTGCGCACGTGCGCACCTTTGCACACTTGTCATGGGCATCTAATCCGAACGGTCCATGTGATGCGACATCCCATGAAACCCCAAGGGACCAATTTTCACCGTGATCTAAAACTCTGGTGGGCCATAGCAAAGAGATACAAATCAAGGGAGGAAACTATTTTCTTTTTCCATGACCCACCAAAGTTTTCGATCAAAGTAAAAGTTGGGCCCTGGGGGTTTAATGAGGTGTTGCATCACATGGACTCTTCAGATTTTGGACTCACATCAAGTATGATGAGTTCTTAAATAGTTCGCATGAGTTCCGTGCGAACCAAGGTATCCCGTATCGGTATCGGCCCTCTGATACCGATACAGATATGGGTGTAACGGCTATACGGGGGCGTAACGGTGCAAATATTTTTTTTTTTTTGCCAAAAAAATATGAAAAATATATGGATTAAATCCGGAATATTCTACGCATTCCAAATATGCATTCATTTATAAATTGGAACATGTTTATGGTGGTGTAACGGTCCACTCTTTGGTGAGAAGTTGTATCGGACTGTCTGATGAATTTATGAACCAGATAACTTGAATTTGACTACAAAATTCATATATTTAATTTTCTAAATATCTAATTTATATACTTAACAATTTGATATCATTTCTCCCAATAGTTCTTTTAAAAAATTAAATTAAATTCAGATAGATGGCGTTGCCAATTTGGGGCTGACTTGGAGGACCAATCCATGTCCCAAATCAGCCTCAAATTCATGCAATTTATTGGCATTATCCCACTTGTGAATTGGCGGACATTTATTGGATAGTGAATCATGAAAAAAAAATCAAAAGGCCCTATTTTAAAAAATAAGCGTCCACAAATTAACAATTAAAACTATTCAAACAATTTGATTTTGGCATTTTGAGTTAGCAATTACAGTCCATAATTTAATTGGTAAATTTTAAGTTAATACATGTCTCGTGTATAAATTTTTAAGGGCCCGAATTAGGTAGGACTCGGATTGTGAAGTGTAGCACACGTGTGTCAAAGTTTTTTGGACCCCACTCGTGATGAATGTGTTATATCCACACTGTCCATCCATTTTGCCAAATAATTTTAGGGCATGAGCCCAAAAATGAGGCAGATCCAAAGCTCAGGTGGACCGCACCATAAGAAACAACAATAATTAAACGACCACCATTAAAAATTTATTGGGGCTACAAAAGTTTTAGATCAAGCCGACATGTGTGTTTTCCCTTCATCCACGTCAGTGTGACCCTATTAACAGGTTAGATGGAAAATAAACATTACAGTGGACCCTAAGAAAATTTTAATGGTGAGCATTCTATAACCACTGTTTCCTATGATGTGGTCTACCTGAGATTTGGATCTTACTAATTTTTTGGATCATGACCTAAAATGATGTGGCAAAATGGATGGACGGCATGAATAAAATACATACATCATGGTGGGGCCCATGTGGCACGTGTACCTTTTATCAACTTGTGCGACGTGCTGCGTAACTCGTACGCAGTCCATTCATTTGACGCCAGCAAGTCCTGTGGGTCTGATCATGAGGTATGTGTTAAGTATAAACCGTCCATTCATTTGACGAGCTCGTCTTAAGGCTTGACACGAAAAATAATACAGATCTAATAATCAAGTGGACCACACTGCAAAAAGCAGTGGGGGATTGAACGTCTACCATTGAAACCCTTTTTGGGATCACAGAAGTTTTGGATCAATATGAAATTTGTTTTTCCTCTTCATTCAGGTCTTTTTGACCTTATGAACAAATTGGATGGAAAATAAACGTTATGGTGGGGCCTACGAATTGTTTAACGGTGAAAATCATTATCTTCGTTGCTATTTTTGGTGTGGTCGAGACGATCTTAGGCTATGATTCATTTTTTGGGTAATGCTCTAAAATGATCTCTAAAAATGGATGAACGGTGTAGATATAATAAATACATCATTGTGGAGCCCATGTAACTTTGATCTCCTTTGAACCGTTTGTACAACTCGGAGCTTGAGGAGTGTCAGCGCTCATCTTAGCATGACACGTATCTACAACAGCTATATAGCTGGTGTTTTCCGATTCTAAATGAAAAAGAAGGGAGAGAGAGCGAAACCGAAAAGAAAAGGATGGAAAGAAGAGAGAGAGAGAGAGGGGGGGGGGGGGGGGGGGGGGGGGGGGAGAAGAGAGAAGGCCGCAGGCAGTCCGAGAAGAAGAAGAAGAAGAGAAAGAAAAAAAAAAGGTAATTTTTTTTTTTCCTATTTCTTTAGCCCGTAACAGCCATTACGGGGACGTAACGGCCGTTACGGTCACAGATTTGGGGGGGGGGGGGGTGGGGGGGTTACCGTTGCGTATCTGATGCAGGACATGGAAAATTAAATATGGCATGCAAGATTTTAGGCTTAGATCCTACCAATTTAGAAACAATCACACAAATTCCACATCCCACATGAAAATCCAAACATTCAATTAAGAAGGGGAATCTATGCGGGTCCAAGCCGACACAGGTTAGGGCTGGACCGATAAAAATTATAAGCCAAACGATGTCAAAGGGAAATAAAATCAACCACTCATGCATAAAAATCAGTCCCTAATCCAAGGGATTCCCTAATCTCAATTCAAGGAACCCTAGGGTGAGTAAAAGGGCAAATCAGTGAGGGATAATATAATCTAGGTATAGGGTTATGCAATTAGGTATAAAAAAGAGAGGAAAAATAGAAAAAAAAACCTTAATCGAGATGATCCTGGCGTGTGGACAGCGGGCCAGGTGCGGGCGCACGTGCGTCTAAGGCTGACCGCATGTGTGAGGGGGGAGAGAATCCTGAAAAGGATTCCTAGGCCTTGGTCGGCCAAGCCTGGGCTGTAAAACCCTCGATTTTAACGTCGATCCGAGCTCTAATCTGGGCGTGGTGCTCCGTCGAAGTTTTAGCCCCCCTGCGGGCCGAAATCTGAGAACCTGCTGTAATGAAAGGAAACTGATGCAACCAATGACGAACGTGAAGTATGGATGGTGGTGGAAGATAGAAGAAAAGAGATGATGGAGGATGGGGATGAATCGGGGTCGATGTGGCTTCGCACTACGGTAGTTAGCCCTTCGAAAGGGGATGGCTTCGCACCCACTTTTGAATTCTTCCACAACTCACGAAGAGAGCAGAAAAATAAAGCAGGAATTTTTATTAAACTTCAATGATTAAAAGAACTACAAGGGGTGCCTATTTATAGAGAAAACCCTATACCCAAAAACTCGCACCATGTGCGTAACCTATTACTTAGCGATGAAGTAAACTAAAATAAAAACCAAACACATAAATCTAAAGCATTCACAATGTTCTAAATAATAACAATAAGCAAAACCTAAAAACTGGAATCAATCCGACGAGTGGGCCACGATCATGAGATCCCATGATGGACTTTTCTTGACTATCGGGCTCACGTTTCTGAACCAAAACTTGTCTTCTAGCTAGGAGGCCCTCCCTGGATGTCGTCATCAAGCCAGATTGATGATGAGATCCTTCTTTTGCGTACGTACGTGCGTAGGGGTGGTGGTGTGCGGCTGTGTATGTGCACGATGCCCTCATCAACTCTCCCCGGTTGCGAAGATTTCGCCACTGGTGAAATAAAACTCCTGAACCGCTCTAGAATGTCAGGATCATGTCGCTGGAGCTCTTCCTTAGTGAGCCATGTGCTGTCTGAGGCTGGACGTCACTTCCATTTAACGAGGTACTTCTGAAACCCGCCATCCAACGTGGAAATTATCTCATGGTCCAGGATATCCTCTATTTCCTCTCTTGGGGTGTGAAGGCTAGGTATGGGAGGTAGAGGCTGGGAGATGAAAGGTCGGGAAGAGGCCATGGATCAAAGGGTAAGTCTAGGGAGTCAGGATGGGTGGGCGAAGGGCCGAACAAAGTATCAGTAGGTCCCTGAAAAGCAACTAGATCCTCCACATTGAATGTGGAACTAATTCCCATGGAGGGTGGAAGATCTACCTCATACGCATTGAGACCGTTTCACTTTATAATTTTGAAGGGCCCAGCGCTACGCGCGTGTAACTTATGAACAGCCCCTGGAGGGTACTGCTCGGGCCTGATGCGGACCATCAAAGAGTCTCTAATATTGAACTCTTTGAAACGTCTATGTTGGTCTGCAGAAAATTTGTATTGCTCATTACTAGTAGTGATCTTTCGCCTGATTTCTTGATGCAATGAATGTACGTGATGCGCAAAAGATTGTGCAGACTCTGATGGCCTATGGGATAATGACATGGGGATAAGATCAATAGGCTTCCTAGGCTTATAACCAGTAATGACTTCAAAAGGACTTAGACCTGTGGACCCATTGACAGAACTATTGTATGCAAACTCGGCTATGGGTAGTACGGCGTCCCACATCCTGGTATGCTCCCCCACTAAACATCGAAGTAAACTCCCTAGGCTCCTATTAATCACCTCAGTCTGGCCATCGGTCTGAGGGTGATAGGCAGAAGAAAATTGGAGCCTAGTATTCATCATGTGCCATGTGTCTTCCAAAAGTAACTCATGAATCTCACGTCATGGTCAGACACTATGGTTTTTGGTAACCCATGCAGTTAGACGACCTCACTAAAGAATAACTTGGCAACATGAGAGGCGTCAGAGGTCTTAGAACAAGTAATGAAGTGGGCCATTTTAGATAAACGGTCCACGACAACAAATATGGAGTCATGCTTTCGAATAGTCTTGGGAAGTCCAAGCACGAAGTTCATACTGATGTCTTGCCAAGGGATGAATGGGACTGACAAAGGTGTATATAATCCTGTATTCTATTTCCTCTGCTTTGCCAGTTGACAAGTACGACATTGCCCTATAATTTTGGCCACGTCCCGCTTGAGGCTTGGCCAATGAAATCTATCCTCCACTAGGGCAATGGTCTTGTCACGACCAAAATGACCCGCGACCCCCCCTGAATGTAACTCCCAGACAAGAAAATCGCGAAGGGAGGTGCGTGGTATGCACAAGCGGTCACTCCTAAACAAATATCCGTCCAAAATCAAATATTCACTGTTAGCTCCTGACGGACTCTCTAATAAAGACGTATACACAACTCCAAAATCTGGACACTCAGAATACTCTTCTTTGATGTGCTCAAGGCCCGTAACTTCAATTCAACGCTCATGGAGTTGAGTAATGCGACTCGACGACTCAATGCGTCGCATGCTTATTCTCTATTCTCTACACCGCCTTGTGCTTAAGCACAAAAGTGTACTCTTGAAGGAATTGAACCCACTTAGCGTGCCTGAGGCTTAATTTCTTCTGAGAGTTCAAGTATCTTAAGGCCTCGTGATATGAGAACAAGACGAATTCTTGCGGTAATAGGTAATTTCGCCAATGGCGTAGTGATTGCACTACCGTATAGAATTCCTTGTCATAGGTGGAATATCTTTGCTTCGCCTCGTTCAGTTTCTCACTAAAAAAGGCGACAGGGTGCCCTTCCTGGCTAAGTACTCTTCTTATGCCGACTCTTGACGCATCACATGCGACTTCAAAAGCTTTTGAAAAATCTGGAAGTCGCGTGACTGGAGCTTCGGTCATCTTGACCTTTATCTCCTTGAAGGCCTTCGAGGCGGTCTTTGTCCATTGAAACTCTCTCTTTTTTATGCAGTCCGTGATGGGAGCCACAATGGAACCGAAGCCTCGAATGACCGCCTATAAAAAGTGGCCAAGCCATGAAAGCTGCGCACCTCATGAATATTGCGGGGTTTAGGCCAATTAACGATGGCCTTGACCTTCTCGGGATCCGCCGATACGCCCTCGGCTGACACAATAAAACCTAAGAAGATCACACTACTAGACAAGAATGCGCACTTCTTTAGGTTGGCGTACAACTTCTCGGCCCTAAGGATCCCACAAACCTGCCTCAAATGGTTGAGGTGTTGCTCCTTAGTCATGCTATAAATCAAGATATCATCAAAGTATATGATTAGGAACTTCCCCATGAAGGGTCTCAACACTTGGGTCATCACACGCATGAAAGTGCTTGGGGCATTAGTTAACCCAAAAGGCATAACTAGCCACTCATATAGCCCATCCTAAGTCTTGAAGACCGTCTTTCACTCATCGCCAGGGCGTATACGGATTTGGTGATAGCCACTTTTGAGGTCAATTTTTGAGATGATTACTAGCATTGGCCATCATATCTAGCATGTCATCAAGACGCGGTATGGGAAACCGATACTTGATTGTGATTTTGTTGATGGCCCTACTATCAACACACATCCTCCATGTTCCATCCTTCTTAGGTGTAAGAAGGGCGGGCACACACACGGACTCATGCTCTCTCGAATGAAACCCTTCTCTAGGAGTTCATCAATCTGCCTCTTCAACTAAGTGTGCTCCTTTGAGTTCATTCTATAATGCGGGAGGTTTGGTAGAGTTGCCCCAGGGATTAAATCAATGGCATGCTGTATATCCCTCATAGGGGGAAGCTCATTCGGTAAATCATCAGGAAGGACATCACGAAACTCATGTACTACCTGAATGGCCTCTGTGGGTAACTCTACACTAGTCTCTGGTACACTCTTCCTAGCCACAAGGGTGTATATCATCGAGTCCACCTCCGTTTCATGCTCAAAGTCTTTGGCATTCAAAATATGGAGCGTATTGGACTTGGACTTCGACTCCTTCACTTCTTTTGGGCCGCTCACACTACTCTGTGTGGTGAACTCTTTTTCAGTTGTATTCTTAGGTGGTAGAGGATTTAACTTGACCTTCTTGCCCTCAAACCAGAATGTACACACATTTGAACGACCAAATATGGTAACATCCCTGTCATAGAGCCACGGCCTACCCAAAATGATATGACTCACATCCATAGGAACAACATCACACCAAATTGTCTTTATAAGATCCAAACTGAATAGGGACAAGACAGCGGTGCGAGACTGGAATGGATGTCTCATCAACTCAGGAGACTCTGTAGGGCTGAGGATGGGCTTCCAGCTTCAAGCCTAAACGACTCACAATGCTAGTCGATGCCACGTTGGCACAACTACCACTATCCATGATCATCTTACAGTTCTTTTCTCCACATTTTGCATAAGTGTAGAAGATCGTGTTGCGGCGTCAGTCATCAGTGTTCTTGGCTTGAGCTAGGGCGCAACGCACAATTGCGAGGGTCACAAACTCTTGTGCTCCCTCTTCCTCATCACTAGGGGTTCCGACTGGCTCATATTCCTCCTCCTCACTATCACTCTCTGGGGGCACTACTTCTACTTGCCCATCAATAAGGAGTACTTTGGTGCCCTCTCTCATGCCGCACTTGTGAGCAAAATGACCAAACCCCTGACACTTAAAACACCTAGTGGCCCCACTTCCACGTGAACTAGACCCGACAATCTCTTTACCCTTATCATCCTTAGGTCTGGGCTGAACATTAGGGGAAGGTTTGTTTTGGAATCTCGTGTTAGGTCTAGCCCCAGAGGGGTTGGCCTTAGCACCGGATTCGCGAAAGTCAAACCGCCTTCTCACAGATGCTTTAAGGTATTGCTCGACATCTAGCACTACTTGGTACAACTGTTCGATAGTGTCTATGTCTTTGGCGAGCAATTCTCTCCTAATGTCAGGACGGAAGCCCGTTTTAAAACGAGCAAGGGTGAGTACGGGGTCCTCATCAACCTCACAGCGGGTCAAGTACTCTTCGAATTTTTCAATATAGTCAGCAACACTCATGGAACCCTGTCAAAGAGATTGCCATTCCTCAATCAACCGCAGGCGATAAGAGAAAGGGAGGTACTTCTCTTTAAGTATTTCTTTCATTTCGCCCCAATGGATTATTGGGAGTTCTCTCGCTCTTTCTTTCTTTCGCTCAACCGTCGCCCAAAACCTCTTTGCTTGACCCACAAGCTTCATCTTGGCGAATCGGACTCGTCAAGCATCTGACATATCATACCACTCAAAATAGTGGTCCATATCCGCCAACCAATTTAAAAAAGCTTTAGGGTCTAAGTGGCCATCAAAGTAGGGACATCTACTCTAACTCCCTTGAGGAGTTGCGCATATGGGTCATATTGGTCATGATGTCCCTCACGGGGTGGGTGCACAGGTGCGCGTCCATGACCAACTCCTTGGCCGCCTCCATTCCTTAGTCTAACCTCCTGACCACTTGCTTGAGAATGGGCATCTTCCCCAATGGTGGGGTTTGCCCTGAGGGAGGCCTCTATTTGAGTAACGCGATCATCAAATTGGTTAAGGCGTTGATCTATGCGTTGTTCCAAGCGCTTAAACATAGACTCAAACTGCTCGGTTAACTTGGCCATTGATTCTTGTAGTTGCTCCATGTTTATAGTAGGGTGCAAACCAAAACCGCGACCCGTACGTGTGGGCATACACAGGCTAACTCAACCTAAGGACCTGCTATGACAACTATATGCATCTAAAAAAAACTAAATGACCCTATGAGACTCTATATGAAGGCGATTACACACCGTTATTAAAATTCAGCTATATATGATGGACTGAATGCATGACGGACTCAAATAAACTAAGACCTAAATATGTAGTGAATTCCCCTACAAGAACCCTAGGCTCTGATACCAAATTTGATGCAGGACATGGAAAATTAAATATGGCATGCAAGATTTCAGGCTTAGATCCTACCAATTTAGAAACAATCACACAAATTCCACATCCCACATGAAAATCCAACATTCAATTAAGGGGAATCTATGCGGGTCCAAGCCGACACAGGTTAGGGCTAGACTAATAAAAATTATAAGCCAAACGATGTCAAAGGGAAATAAAATCAACCACTCATGCATAAAAATCAGTCCTAATCCAAGGGATTCCCTAATCTCAATTCAAGGAACCCTAGGGTGAGTAAAAGGGCAAATCAGTGAGGGATAATATAATCTAGGTATAGGGTTATGCAATTAGGTATAAAAAAGAGAGGAAAAATAGGGAAAAAAATCTGAACCGAGATGATCCCGGCTTGTGGACAGCGGGCCAGGTGCGGGCGCACGTGCACCTAAGGCTGGCCGCATGTGTGAGGGGGGAGAGAATCCTGAAAAGGATTCCTAGGCCTTGGTCGGCCAAGCCTGGGCTGCAAAACCCCGATTTTGACGTCGATCCGAGCTCTGATCTGGGCGTGGTGCTCCGTCGAAGTTTCAGCAGCCTCCTTGCGGGCCGAAATCTGAGAACCTGCTGTAATGAAAGGAAACTGATGCAACAAATGACGAACGTGAAGTATGGATGATGGTGGAAGATAGAAGAAAAGAGATGATGGAGGATGGGGATGAATCGGGGTCGATGTGGCTTCGCACCACGGTAATTAGCCCTTCGAAAAGGGAGGGCTTCGCACCCACTTTTGAATTCTTCCACAACTCACGAAGAGAGTAGAAAAATAAAGCAGGAATTTTTATTAAACTTCAATGAATAAAAGAACTACAAGGGGTGCCTATTTATAGGGAAAACCCTATACCCAAAAACTCGCACCATGTGCGCAACCTATTACTTGGCGATGAAGTGAACTAAAATAAAAACCAAACACAGAAATCTAAAACGTTCACAATGTTCTAAATAATAACAATAAGCAAAACCTAAAAAATGAAATCAATCCGACGAGTAGGCCACGATCATGAGATCCCATGATGGGCTTTTCTTGACTATCGGGCCCACGTTTCTGAACCAAAACTTGTCTTCTAGCTAGGAGGCCCTCCCTGGACGTCGTCATCGAGCCAGATCGATGATGGGATCCTCCTTCTGCGTACGTACGTGCGTAGGGGTGGTGGTGTGCGGCCGTGCGTGTGCACGATGTCCTCATCAATATCGGCCGATACGGCCGTATCGTAACGGATACGGGACACCTTGGTGCGAACTGGTGCGCAGCTGAGCATTTGGCTATATATATATATATATAGAGAGAGAGAGAGAGAGAGAGAGAGAGAGAGAGAGAGAGAGAGAGAGAGAGGATCTCTCGCGCACTGGTGTACAATGACTATTTGCTCACCCTCTTGTCTCACGTGTGGCACTGTATCTCCTCTTTCGTACCACCGAATTTCTCTTCGCACGAGAAACCAAAGTTTTAATGCTTAGAACTTCTATACGTCCCACCATAATGTGTCAGATCCACACCGTCCATCTATTTTGCCAGATCATTTTAGAGGACGATCCCAAAAACTAGGTAGATCCAAAGCTTAAGCAGACCACACTATAGTAAACAGTGGGAATTGAATGCCTACCATTGAAAACTTCTTTGGGCCCACCATGACATAGTTTTGCCATCTAACCTGTTCGTAAGATCACACATACCTGTATGAAGGGAAAACAAAAATATCAGCTTGATCCGAGCCTTCCATGGCCCCAAGAAGTTTTTAATGGTGGGGTTCAATCACCACTATTTCATGTGGTGTGGTCCTCCTGAGCTTTGGATCTACCTCACTTTGCCTTAGAATGATATATAAAAAAGCATTGCATGGTGTGGATCTAATGCATACATCATGGTGCTGCCTGCGGTGGTTCCACACCACGGAAAAGTGTCTGGTTTTCTTCTCCTCTCCCGAATCAGATTGCATGCGGCACATACTGCATACAAAGGACAATGTTGATGTATGGAATTGCTTTGGGCCCACCATGATGTATTTGTTGGATCCACATAGTCCATCCATTTTTCCAGATCATTCCAGGGCATGAGCCCAAAAACAAGGTAGATCCAAAGCTCAAGTGGACCACAACCCCAGGAAACAGTGGGGATTAAGCACTATCGTTGAAAATTTCTTTGGACCACATACGTTCTCAATCAAGCTGATATTTGTGTTTGTGTTTTCCCTTTATTTAGGGTTACATGACTTTATGATAGGTTGGATGGCAAAAAAACATACATCCAAGACCTTATCAACTGGTTGGATGGCAAATAAACATTACAAACCTGCTTACAGTGGGTGCTGGGAGTTTTTAATGGTAGGCATTTAATCACCATTGTTTCCTGTGGTGTGGTCCACCTGAGATTTGGATCTGCTTAATTTTCGGGAACACATCCTAAAATGGTCTCCAAAAATGGATGGACGGAGTGGATATACAACAAATCGTCAAAGTGGGCCCTATGGTAAGGGGGTAACACCTACCTTAGTTACTCAGGTCACCCCTAATCCGCTTGCCAAACCGTGTCCCTGATTATGTAGCCAAGAAAGGACGCTGGATTCTGTAAAAAGTAAACTCTTTGGGGCCCACTATGATGTATGCATTGTATCTATATTGTCCATCCGTTTTTTGGGAAAAATTTTTTATGGCCACAGAAGTTTTGGATCAAGTTGTTATTTGCTTTCCCTTCAGCCATGTATGTGTGGCCTAATTAACAAGTTGGATGGCAAATAAACATTACAATGGGCCCTAGGAAGGTTTTAATGATGGGTATTCAATCACCAGTGTTACTTGTGGTGTGATCCACCTAAGATTTGGATTTGACTCATTTTTGGGCTCATGCCCTAAAATGAGCTCATAAAATGGATGGGTTGTATGGATCAAACACATAGGTCATGATGGGCGCAGGAAGATCACATGCCGATACATTCAGTTGCTCGCTCTGTTGTGCATTACGTAGTCCATTACAGAGAGAACATAAAACATGATAGTCTTCATGTGTCGCACTTCTTTGGGTGCAACATAATGCATATGTTAGATCTACGCCGTCCATCATTTTTTGAAGATCATTTTAAGTCATGAGTCCAAAAAAAAAAGAGCAGTTCTAAAGCTCGAGTGGACCACACCACAGGAACAGTGATGATTGAATGCCCATCATTAAAAACATCTTGGGGCCATAAAAGGCTCGGATCAATATGATATTTGTGTTTTCCCTTCATCTAGGTCTGTGTGACCTTATCAACATGTTAGATGGCAAAACAACATCACGGTGGGCCTAAAAAAGTTTTCAATGGTAGGCGTTCAATTCCCATTGTTTACTATACTGTGGTCTGCTTGAGCTTTAGATTTGCCTAGTTTTTGGGACCATTCTCTAAAATGATCAGGCAAAATGGATGGACGGCGGGGTTCTGACACATACATTATGGTGCGACCTACAGAAGTTCCATGCATCAAAACTTTGGTTTCTCATGCGGGGAGAGAAATTCGCTGGTACTAAAGAGGAAATATGATGCTACACGTGAGATAAGGAGGGTGCACAAATAATCCTTGTGCACCGGTGCGCGGGAGATCATTTGTCTCTCTCTCTCTCTCTCTCTCTCTCTCATATATGTGTGTGTGTGTGTGTGTGTGTGTGTGTGTGTGAAATGGTACTATGAGGTTGACCTCATGGGATCTTTCCATGAGGTCGAGCTATGTGGACCCCACTGTGATGTGCATCAGACATCCACATCGTGCATTTAGTGGATCCCCTCTAGGTTATGGGATATTCCAAAAATCAGCTCGATCCGGAACTCAAGTGGGCAATACCATTTGAAATTGTGCGAAATCATGCCTAAAACATCTAAAAGCACCTAGTGAGGCCCTCCTGAGTTTTGGATACAGCTGAAACTTGGTGTGACCCCTCATCCAAGTGGGACACACACAATGGATGGGCTAAATGTGTGAATCATATCTCAGTGGGCCTTATAAACGATCATGAAGGTTTCAATGGGTGGGTAGCCACTCTCAACCGTTGTCTGTAATGTGGCCCATCTAAATCATGAATGGCCTGATTTTTAGGCTTGTGGTCCACCACGGAAGGGTGCATCTAGTGATGGGGTGGATGACCAATACACATCACGCTGGGGCCAACACAGGTTGACCTCATAGTACCTTTTCACAATATATATATATATATATATATATATATATATATATTAGAGATAACAATAATATTATTAGAAAGCTCATGTGGCATGATGATAATGAATTCGAGGGTGGTGCAACCATAATGATCTGCAGTGATATGTTGATGGTGAACTAGTTGAAGTCTTGAGAAGCCTGTCTGACACCTGCCATAAATCTGTATCCAATTCTAAGTCAGCATCATTGTCATCTATAACTTCCTCCCACAAAAAAAATCTTGTTTTTGGTCAATACTGGTCTAGGAAAGCGAATATGGAATGAGTTTAGAAGTAGGGGGATGGGGTTGTTCTAAGGAGGTGGTTATGGTGGGCAAAAAAAAAAAAAAAAACTCCAAATGAAACTAAATTATGCATTTGTGATGAATGAGAGCAGTGATGATCATCCTATTGCAGAGTTTAGGAATAGGCTTGGAGTGTCTTATGATGGGGATTGTTGGGACTTGGATATCTGCTCATAGAATCAGAGGATTGTGTTTGCTGAATTTCTAAGGATAGAAAGGAAAGGTAAGAGGGAGCTAGCCTAATGCATGGGCATTTTCACACCGGGCTCGAGTGGGGTGGCCCGTGGGATGCGGGGACACACTCGGGGTGGGCGGCCCGTGTGAGGCGGGTAGCTCGTTTGATGCGGTACCCATGTGATGTGGAGCCCTTGAGGGGGGTTTGGCCGAGGACCTAACACATGGGATGTGGGGCTTGGGCTATGAGTTAAGGGGATTGATTCGCCATGCTCTATCAGTTCGAGCTTTTAGAGCAAGTGGTTAGTTGTCCTGCATCATAGCCAATTTAAACTTCTTAGTTAATTATGGCAAAGATGTCAAATCGGTACAGCCGAAGACAAGAAAAAGATATTGTAGGGTAGGGAGGATTTAGTGCTTAGTGAAGATTGTGTTGTGGGCCTAGTTATCTAGATCACAAACGTGTTGTGATTCTTGAGAGAGGCTACTTGTGTGCAAGCTTGACAAGTTCCTCATCTCGTGGTTTAGGAGTAATTTTTTGGGGGTTAGTTCCCACAACCGTTTCATTGAGGTTTGAAAATTAGTGGCTTGAGGAGCACCATATCCAACTAATCTCGAAGTGATGGAGGAATGTGAGGTTGAGGAAGGGTTTGGTCGGTTTCAGATATTTGAAGAAGTTGCAATTTCTCAAGACAAAGCTGAAGGACTGCACCCTCTCAGATTTGGTCAAAATGAGTTCAAGAAAGAAGAAATGCCAAGTCAAAGAAGCCATTGACAAGAAGAAGGGGAGAATTGGTCCAATAAGCACATGGGTCGTCAAAAGGAAAAGCCTAGGGGCCTGTTTGGATTGCAAATTATGTCAGTAATGTACTGTATAAGCGCCATCATTATGGTTTTAGCATGATTGTTTAAGCACATAAGCATTAGGAGATCAAATGTAGATGTATTAGGAGACTGGTATTGTAATTCATAAGCATTACAATTTTACATTGCATTGTAGTGGAGATCTCCCCTCTAAACATGCACATCAATGTATTTTTCTCTATAATTTGACATTGATGTAAAAGCACCATCATTACAATTTTACCACCAAGCAAGGGAATTGTGGGTCAAATTACCTGTTTTCAGGAGACAGGTATTGTAATTTGCAATCATTGCACTTTTATAGTACATTAAAGATGTAATTGGCAATCCAAATGGGCCCTAAATTAGACTACACAATGATCATTAGGGGGGAGGAAGCTTTGTGGAGGCAGAAATCAAGAGCAACCTGGCTGAAGGAAGGTGACAAATTTAACGGTTTCTTTCACAGAATGGCGAACAAAAGGAGGAGATCAAATTGCATCCATAAAGTATACATTAATAACTCGCTTGTTGACATAAATCAAATCAGGATGTGATTTTTGAATTCTATTCCAAGATTCCAAAGAAGACTTTTGTAGGTCGCAGTTGGATGGGTTATCTGTCAATGTCCTTCCATCGGGTATGGTGGATCGGCTAGAAAGATCCTTTGATGTAGAAGTGAGGAAAGTGAATTTTTATCTGGATAAGGACAAAGTGTCAGGAATGGATGAATTTTCTTCTTCTTCTTCTTTATGGCATTTTATCATGCATGCTGGCACATTATTAAAGTGGACGTCTTGTTACTCTTTGAGGTGTTTCATCGTAGATTCACGGGCCTTAACACAACTTTCTTCACTCTTATTCTGAAGGCCGATGAGGCGATGGGGATTGGATATTTTAAGCCTATAAGCTTGGTGGGAGGTATTTATAAGATCCTAGGCTAGCCAAGGTTTTTTGGTCAGAATCTGTGAGGCCATCAATGATTTCCATGTTTCAGGAAGCTTTCATCGAGGATAGGCAGATTCTGGGTGGAATTTTGGATGCGAATAAGCTTAATAATTCAAGGGCATCTAGAAGGAAGTGGGGATTACAAGAAAGGTAGACAGGGAGAAGTCAGTTCACCATGGTGTTTCCTTGTATACTCTCTTTGCAAGATGTGAATTAAGGAGTGCATTTCCACGGCTTCGTTCCAGCTTTTGGCATATGGTTTATTGGCCGGGTTCTTTCCCAGTTCATTGGAGCTTTGTCAGGAAGACCTGTTATCACCTCTTCTATTCGCATGAAGGTTTGAGCTTGATCCTAAGGTTACCTACCTCCTGCATGATTAAGGGATGCAGAATCAGCAGTCCGAGAATGGAGATTTTGCATTTTTAGTTTGTGGATGACACTTTCCTGATGTGTGATGTGTTAGAGGGGCAGGTTTCAAACTTGAAATTTCATACTCAATGTTTCAACACAGGTTCAATCCGCCATGTCAGTCCTAGCAGTGTCATGGTGAGGGTAGTTTTAAATGAAGATATGCTGAACTATTTGGTAATAAGAATGAGGCTCTAGCTTGGGGAGCTTCCTTGCACTTATTTGGGTCTTCCCTTGGGGGCAAGCCAAATTGCTTCGTTTTGGGACATGATTATAGAAAGAATGGAGATGTTAGTGAGATGGAAAGGGTGGTATCTAACCTTGAGGGATAGTACTATTCTTATCAAGTCCGCTTTCTCAAATCTCCCGGTCTGTTACCTTCCTTTATTAAGATTTTTGCAGCAGTGGCTTTGAAGATTGGGCGGCTTCAAAGGAAATTTATATAGGAAGGGAGATGATGGGGTCATTAATTTCATCTCTTATCGATTGGAAGGATTTAAAAATCCTTTGCAAGAGGGCCTTGGAATTGGCAACATTAGGGAATGAAATTTGGGGATTCCTAAGCAAATGGTATCGACATTTGGAGAACTTGAAGCATTTTGGAGGATCATGGTAATTGGGAAATATGTCTCATCAAAAGGAGGGTGGTTCCTGGGCTTATGTCATAGGTCTAGAGGGTTGATGGTGTGGAACGCTATTCATCAAGTGAGACCTTGGGTGAAAATGGGAACACTTCAACAAGAATTGGTAAAGAATTTGGGAAGGACATTGAGTTTATAATTTAAGAAAGGAGTGCAGTTCTGGATGTATGATGAAGCATTTGAATCATCTTATTGGGCCTTATTTGAACTTGTGATAGAAAAAGAAGAAAGTTCAGCAATTTCAATGTGTTGGTGGGGGGAGAAGTGTCTTGGAGCACTAGATTTAGGAAGGAATCTTTCTAACGAGGAGTCATTTCTATATGCCAACCTTTTAAGTAGGTTATGTGATGTGCATATTTACGATTCGATTGAGGATAGAAAAGCATGGAGATGGTCACCTACTGGTGAGTATTTGGTAAAATCCTTTTTTCTTGGTGCTAATGGCAGGAGAGGGGGAGCGTCCTCTGGGAGTAGAAGTGTGGAAGGCTGCTGTTCCTATAAGAGTTAAAAGCTTTGCATGTGTACTTAGAGTAAATAAGATAGATCTTTCTGATGGATGTCCTGAAGAAACGGAATATATGCCTTCCCAAGTCCCAACATGTGTGTTATGTGCCGAAGGGAAGGAGAAACCAGCGGCTAGTTGTTGTTTCACTGTTTGATGGGAAGGGAGATTTGCTGTCCCTCTTATCTCAACTGGGGGTCTCCTGGGCTTCCAATGATTCCGTCAGTAATACACTTTTGGAATGGCATGGTGGACCTTCAAAGGTTGGTTGAAGATTTTAGGGAAGATGATATACTTTGGTATCTTATGGGTTTGCGGAAAGAGAGGAACAAAAGAATCTTTGAGGACAAGATTGCTTCTGCTGCTTCAATGAGAAGAGGGGTTTCTCACATGATTCCAGAGTAGGCATTCTAAAGCAAGGAATTTGGAGGCTGCCTTTTGGGGGATTGGGAGGATTTATAGCTATCCTTTCTTTGGGATGTTGGGGTTATTTGTTCTCTTTTTCTTAGCTGCCTTGGTTGCTGAATGACAAGGGGGTCTCTTGCGATGGATTGTTTGTGTTTCTCCGTGTCTACTATGGTCATCAAATTTTGAAAGGAAAAGAAAAGGAAATAGTACATGGAAAAACATGTTCGTTTTTGTGTTGGGGGACTATACCTACTTGCAACCTTTTCTCCATTGTTTTCCTTAGTGTGCTTGATCAACCTATCTCATATGGAAGGAGAAGAGGCCCCCTCGATTAATTTGGAATCAGATCAATTTCCCCAGATTGATGGATTTTGCAAGCATTAGATGTTTTGAGAGACATCACATTGCGTTGGAATGTTGGCAAGCTTAATAGGATATTTTAATGGAGAGGACCCCTTTATCTACCTTTTGTGTGGCATCTCTAGATGTAGTTGGTATGTGATCAATGTTGTCAAATCGCATAAGCGATTTTGTGCACCTGGGGGGCTGACTGATTATGCGACTGCATAATCGCATATGTGGTCGCACAACCACCAACTCAAATTTTCTTTTCTTTTTTTTTTTTTCCTTTTGAAAAAATTCAAAAAAATATCACAAAAAAATTTTAAATAGGAAAATATAAAAAAATTATGGAAAATATGTCAAATTAGTACAAGTGTTTGGATCTTTTTAATTTTTAATTTGTTACCTATTTCATTATAGTTTGTTACCTTACATGATTACATTTACATATAAATGACTATTAGACTATTATAAAAATTAACAAGTTAACTGAGGATAGGGGCTTGTTAGACTCTATTTGGGGGGTTAGGAACAAGGAATGGGTTTCAGTTGACGTTGTTGGATCTGTTGGGGGTATTATTGTCGCATGGAATGTTGTTCACTGGAAGAAGATAGACTCATGTCCTGGTAATTTTTCCATTTTTGTTTAGTTTCAAGAGATTTCTTCTAGATTCCAGTGGGTTTTCACAATAGTCTATGGCCCTTGCCCTTACAGTTTGCGTGAAAGTTTTTGGGCCTAGTGGGGCGGTGTTAGACATGGGTGGTTGTATAGACAAGATGGATTGATCCGGGGGGGGGGGGGGGGGGGGGGGGGGGGGGTTCTGGAAGTCGTATTACCTGTAGCATGACAAATTTGCAAATCAGGTGTCCCAAAATGACCTGGTGGATCTCCCTTTGCAAGGGGCAAAATATACTTGGTCTAGTGGTTAACAAAAAACAAATTTATCGAGGTTGGACTTATTTTTTGGTTCGTCGGATTGGATTAAAAAGTTTCCGTTGGTCTCTTAGTGTGGTATGCCTAGGATCGTGTTTGATCATTGTCCTATAATTCTTGATGTGGTTGCGAACAACTGGGGGTTGAGACCTTTCAGGTTTGAGGCTGCTTGGCTTGAAATCGAAGGTGTCGAGCATTTGATAACTGATTGGTGGAATTCATTTTCAGTGGATGGATATGTGGGTTTCAAGATCGCCTGGAAACTCAAAACTTCTAAAGAACAAGATTAATATTTGGAAGGAGGTTCTTAGAAACCGAGAGGCGAAGTTCCACTGAATCCTAGAAGAAATTCATGACTTAGATGTTATTGAGGTGGGTGGTGGCTTATCCACGACAGAAAGAGAAAAAATGGTAACTCTTACTTTAATTACGCAAAGCGAGCAAAAGAGGAGGAAATCAGGTGGCATCAGAGTTCTAGAGCAGTTTGGCTCAAAGGAGACAAATACTTGGTTCTTCCATATCATGGCTTGTGATCGTGCTAATAGAATCTCCTACTTGGTTGTAAATGGGGAACGGATGACGGATAAGAACAGAATCCATGATGCCATAGTTCAATTTTACAAGAACCTGTTATCAGGGGATCAATGGGAAAGGCCGTGCTTGGACAATCTTCATTTTCAAACTTTTTCAAATGAAGACACCTCGTTGCTTGAAGCAGAAATCACAGAAGAAGCAAATGTTGCTTTAGATTTGATGTGCGGGGACAAGGCACTGGGTCCCAATGGATTTCTTATGCTTTTCTTTTAGAAATTTTGGCCTTTATTAAGAAATGATGTCATGGACGTTATATCGGAATTCTATGAGCGTAGTCATCTATCTGTTGAGATAGGGGTGACCTTTGTTGCCCTTATTCCCAAAGCGGAAGGAGCATAACAGCTTAAAGACTTCACATGTATCAACTTGATAAGGGGGCCCTACAAGATTTTGGCCAAAGTTTTGGCCTCGAGATTTAGAAATGTGCTTGGCAAGGTTATTTCTAAGAATCAGGGAGCTTTGTTGCGGGGAGATAGATTTTAGATGGCGCTCTTATCGCCCATGAGTGCATTGATTCAAGATACAGGGAGGGGAAGCTTGATATTGTGTACAAATTGGATATTGAAAAGGCGTATGACCATGTTGATTGGTGGTTCTTAGATTATATGTTGAACAAAATGGGATGCTGCAAAAAATGGAGAGGGTGGATGCGAGCTTGTGTGCACATCGCTTCCTTCTCTATTTTGATTAGTGGGTCTCCTAAAGGCTACTTCAAGGCATCCGGGGGTCTTAAGGCAGGGAGATTCTTTATTCGTAGTTGTTGGGGAAGCTTTTAGTAAGATGCTCAACAAGGGAAAGGATAACGACCATATTAATGGGTTCAAGGTTGCTAACAATAGTGCCTCTTTTACTCATCTTCAATACGCAAATGATACTCTCTTCTGTGATGCTGAACTAACCTTGGTGGACAATCTTAAAAAAATTATTGTTTGCTTTGAGGTAGTCTTGGGCTTGAAGAATCACCAAGTCGAACATGGGAGGTTGTGGAGGGAGTTCATTGCAAGTGAGTATGGTACGCAGCATGGCGAGTTTTTCTTCGAAGATCTTCTTTATATGTAGCTTCATCCATTTGGAAAGCAATTGTGGTGACTGAGCATTTTGTGCAAAAAAAAGAATTGCTTTCTCCCTTGGGAATGGTTATCATATTAGATTTTGGGTGGATATTTGATGTGGGGATAGAGCATTACAAAATATTTTCCCTAGATTGGCTCGTATTGCAATTGACCAGTTTGTTTCTGTTATGGATACTTCTCATTTGCGCGGCGGCTCCATTGTTTGGAATCCTCCTTGTTACAGGAATTTGACAGATGCAGAAACTGATGATCTGGTGGGTTTGCTTGACTGCTTAAAAATTCTTATGCCTTCAAGTCAAGATTTAGACTTGTTTGGAGTGCTCATCGCTTGGGCAAGTTTTCGGTGAGAACGCTATATGATTGATTACAGTGTCCAACCATTTTCGCAACCCTCGTCCTTTCCACCATTAGTTCTATGGTGCCTGTCCCCATGTTGCGGTGTTCGTTTGGTTGGTGGATAGGAGGATCCTCACCATTGACCGGTGTTCGAGTTGTCGGTATCGCTACAAGTTTCGCTGGCCGGAGATAAAGATATAATATCGTTATCGCCGATAACCGAAAATGCAGGGAAAAAGGGGGAAACATGGAGAAAATGGTGGAATTTTTCAGTGAGACTTCAGGACATGCCTAAATACACATATTTACATATTTAGGAATGAAAAAATTGCAAAAAGAATACATGGCATCAAGGTAGGCCCCATGATTAGGGACACACATCGTTTTATCAATAGTTAAATACTGGCAAAGTGTTTGTGATTGTGTGACACGGACAATACACATGCACTGAGAAATTGCGCACGTGGCATACAATTAATCAAATCAAACTGTCCAATTTATAGCACTTAGTGTAGTTATTTGAGTAGACCCAAACTTTATCATACCTTATTATTTCAGTATGAGATTGGTGGACATTTATTGGACGGTTAAAATGAATAAATCTAATGGTTGTATTATTATAAACAAGTGTTAATAGCTCATTCATGCTGGGATGAATTGAAAATAATAATAATAATAATAATAGCCCCAACGTACTGACTCGCGGTGGTGTAAGGGTAGTAGAGTAGATTATGTGCAGTCGTAGCCTAAAGCAAGACAGTACGACAGTTATGGTGGGGCTCACCTTGATATATTTATTGTATATATCCATTTCGTCCATCTATTTTTAAAAAATCAATTTAGGGTATAATCTCAAAAATGAAGCAGATTCAAATCTTAGGTGGACCATTACATAAGAAACAGTGATATTGACCATTAAAACCTTCTCATGGGTTACAAAAGTTTTGGACTAACCTGATTTTTGTTCTTTTCCCTTCATAAAGGTTTACGTGCCCTTATCAACAGGTTGGATGACAAATAAACATTATAAAAACATTACCATGGGCCCAAAGAAATTTTTAATGGTGGAGGTTCAACCACCACTCTTTCTTAAAATATGGTCCGGCTAAGATTTCGATCTGCTTCATTTTTGGGCTAGTATCCTATAATGATCCGGAAAAACCTATGGTCGGTATGGATAAAAAATAAATACATCAAGGTGGACCCCACCGTGAGGGCCGCACCATCACTTTTAAAGCCAAAATCGCACTAAGTTCACTCTCTCACAAGGAGCTTTCATCTGGAAACGGATTGGCTGGTGCACCAGATAGTTGGTGTATTGACGTCAGCAAGTTCTGTGGGTCCCATCATGAGTTATGTGTTATATCCAAACCGTCCATTCATTTTACGAGTCCGTAGTAAGGCTTGAGCCGAAAAATAAGACAGATCTAAAGATGAAGTGGACCACACTACAAAAAGCAATGGGGGATTGAACGTATACCATTGAAACCCTTTTGGGGGTCACAAAAGTTTTGGATCAATATGATATTTGTTTTTCCTCTTAATCCAGGTATTTTTGACCTTATGAACATATTGGATTGAAAATAAACGTTATGGTGGGCCCTACGAATGTTTTAACGGTGAAAATCATTACCCCACTACTATTTCTAGTGTGGTCTATTTGAGCTTTGGATATGATTTATTTTTTGGCTCATGCTCTAAAATGATCTTGAAAAATAGATGAACGGTATGGATGTAATAAATACATCATTTTGGGGCCTATTTAACTTTAATCTCATTTGAACCGTTCGTACAACTCGGAGCTCGAGGAGCATTAGCGCTCGTCTTCGCATGACACGTACCCACACCAACCACGTTGGTATGTGGTACACCAGTCAATCCGCTGCCCTTTCGCTTATCTTCCCTGTAAAATCTCAAACGATGATTTCAATCGTTTTTGCCATTAAATAATAATAATAATAATAATAATAATAATAATAATAATAATAAAATCCTGAATATCTCTCCTGAAATTTCTCTTTTTCAAACCCCTTCAACCTCGCCGAAAGTGGGTTCCTTTTCAAAGAAAAAAAAAAAGGAGAGATTTCTTACCTCTGAAAATCCGGCGCTATCAACCGCGATTGGCCCACCAAATCCATCCGAAAGCCACTCCCGCAGGCAGATTTTGAGAAAAAAAATAGGTAAGAGATTTTTTTTTTCTATATTTATTTTTTTGTTTTTTTTTTTTTTTTTTTTTGAAATAGTAGGGAGAGTTGTCGCTGGTAACTATTTTTTTCCGATAAAATCAAAATTATCGCCGATATTTCGTTGACATTAGGAAGAGAAACGAATTTTTGGTGTTTCGGTATTGCCGGTCTAGCGACACCGATAATATCGGTGATATTATCGATATTTCGTCGACAATGAAAACACTGCCATTGACATCCTTCAAAGAAGATCCCTTACTCTGTCAAACATCTGTTTAATGTGCACAAAAGGCATGGAATTGTTAATTGTCCGTTTGTGAGGAAGATCTAGGTCTACTTTTTGGTTATTCTCAGTACTATATGGGCTATGCCGAAATCTATGGAGAACCTCCCATGGGTGTGGCATGGGGGAGGAAATGGGAAATCTGAAGAAGTCAAATGGAGGCTTCATATTATGGCCATCATGTTGGTTGTTTGGGGTGCAAGAAATGCTTGCTGCTTTCTTAATGAATCTTTGTTGGTTGAGGAAGCCATTTGTAGAATCAAATGCCTTGCCTTAGGATGGGCAACCTATGTGGTATCGGCTTCTTTTCTTGTCTTCTGGCGTGTTTTTCAATAAAAGTTGTCGTTACCTCTATAAAAAAAAGTACGCAAATGATATAATACATACACTCAAATTATGACAAAAAAAAAAAAGAAATTTTATTGATGGCTTGGTGTAGAATAAACATTATTCTCTAATCCATTATGGCAAATCATCACCACCATCATTGTCATCATCGACGTCATCTCCTTCAATGTATACTTCATCTTCTGCTTCTTCGTCATTGGTTCGCAGTTCATACTAGTTGTTCATCCACATCCAATTGTTGATCTTGATCACCTTATTCTTGTATCTCCTCAAGCTCGTCTACTTCTTGGCCTTGACTGCTACTAGGCCTTGTGCTTGCCCCTCTTCTCCACCTTTGACTTGAAGAACTTTCTCTAGGTGCCAATCCCAATGTGACATCATTTACTTGAGCCTATGTTAAGTCCGTTGTCTCTACAAGCCACTCACTGTCTACCTACAAGTCATCTAAGCAGATGGCATGATAAAAATTAAGCATTTTTGCCTAATTTGGAATCATTCCTGCAACTTTTGGTTCTGTTGGACGAAGATCATGTCATTTAGCTTCTTTTATTCAAGAAGATTCCTTTTTTTTTTTTTGTGAATCTTTATGACATTTTAAATTTTAGTATAAAGTGAGTTAGCTACTAGTGCTATTAGATACATTTATGTTTTAATAGTTAGAGACTAGCTTGTAAAAAAAAAAAAAATCTAAGTTATGAGCACAACTCTCTAAGACTTTTATACTTGGTACTTTCATAGTTCTGTGCTGGATGACTATGTCCCTTAAGAAAATCCCCACGTCCAGAAGTTTGGATATCATATCTTGTTTATCCTTATTTGGAATCGTTCTCTCCAAAATATCAAGAAATCCTTCCATATGCATCACTCATGCCTCACTCTGGTTGATGAAAGCAAAGAATATAACAGGATTAAGGATATAGGTGGCCAAATATAAAACATTTGGTTGCCACATCTTCTATCTACTATATCTAATACAGGCTTATAATCATGTTCTTTTTATAATTAAGGTGTTCCATAATTTTTTATCTAGTCCTCTCCATCGCATCGTAAATGTATCCCATTACTGGTTTCTCATCACCGTCTGCCAATTGCAACACACCTATTAAGGGTTTTAATGATTTAATGCCTTTAGTACTTGGGTCCAAAACGATTGGGAAATGATAATTTGTTAGATTAATTTTTCCTTGATCATCTTTGACCAATGCCCATTATTCCTTTTGATTGACACTATAAAGCTTCTAAGCTAAGTTTTTTTTTTTTTTTTTTTTTTTTTTTTTTTTTTTTTTTTTTTTTGCGTACAACCTTTGCAGCAAAAAGGTTGTTGCGAATCGGGTGACGGTTGGACGAAGCAAATTACAACCGATGTGTTTTCTCATGTGATGGAGTAGAAGGGCATGTTTATACATAAATACAACTATTCTTTTAGCCCTAGCAATTATTTTAATATAGAACTTACATTTGTTAACATTAAATTTATACAATGTGTGGCATATGGTGTCTAAAATAAATGACGTCTCTTTTCCGTAAGAAGGTGACTGACTACTACATCGGAGGCTGCATTTCCATGATAATTTGGAGAACATATTCTTCTCCTATTTACTTCAACTACATGATCTAATAATTTAAACAAATATTCAGCCATGAGGGAATGGGTTGATGCATCCATCGACTTCATAAACAGTCCTAGTTGGACAATTTACGGGCAATTTAATCAATGTCCGACTGGATTTATCGGTCAATCCTTCGACCATTAAATTACATCCGTAGATTTTTCACACCTCTTTATACTAAGCAATAAAGCTTCTGGTAAAATCAACCTATATTTTGAGGCATGTTTCCGTCACCTCATGATACAAAAGGGGGCTTAAATCTAAGTCCAAATTGACTTACTGCTTCAATCATTATTTTGAAGCTTTTCAATTTAAATTACATCCGTAGTTTTTTCACGCCTCTTTATATTAAGCAATAAACCTTTTAGTAAAATCAACCTCTATTTTGAGGCATGTTTCCGTCACCCCATGATGCAAATGAGGCTTAAATCTAGGTTTTTTTGTGTGTCCAAATTGACTAATTGCTTCAGTCATTATTTTGAAGCTTTTCAATTTAATGGTGTTGATTCCTTCAAACTTTAAAGAGTGTGACCTGTTGAAGACTTGAAATTTGAAACTTTTTACTGTTGAAACAAAAACAATAAAACTTGAAGGAGATTATTAAGTTATGAGAGAAATAGAGAATGAGCTTATGAAATATGAAGACAAAAGAGTTGAATAAGAAGAGAGAGAGAGAGAGAGAGAAGAGAGAGAGAGAGAGGAGAGAGATGAAGAGAGAGAGAGAGAGAGAGAGAGAGAGAGAGAGAGAGAGAGAGATGAGAGAGAGAGAGAGAGAGAGAGAGAGAGAGAGAGAGAGAGAGAAGAGAGAGAGAGAGAGAGAGAGAGAAGAGAGAGAGAGAGAGAGAGAGAGAGAGAGAGAGAGAGAGAGATGAGAGCTCAATTTGTGAATCCTTGATTGTTGAAACTTAGAGATTAGAGTGAGAGTGAGAGAGAGCATTAGAGTAGGGAAAATGGGGGAGACAGGAGTGCCTAATTACAAGCAAAAAAGTGTAAAATTGCAACAAAAAAAAGGTCCCAACGATCACAAATATGACTGTCGGGCATTTTGCCATTGCATACTATGTATGCGATGGCATAATCGCATAAGCCATCCATAAATCATTGCACAGGGCACTTTGTGATTTCAGTGTCCAGCGGCCACATTTTTGCATATGCCATGCGATGCCATGGTCCCATTTCACATATGCGATCTTATAATCGGTTGTGTGATTGCTCATAAAAACACTGTATGTGACAGATTCTGCCAGTATACAACTGTCTGTTTGAGGAGAAAAGATTGTTTCCTCTAGTTCAAAGCAGTTCATGAGAATTGTCTGCCTGTAACTTAGTACGAAGTTTCAGTTACTTGGTTCAGACAGTCAACAAGCCAAGTAGCCCAAGGTTGAAACTCAGCAAGTTAATTTACAAGGCTAATTAGAAACAACCAACTTGGGAAGTAACCATGTCATCTCACCATTTTGGCTGAGCTCAACTCGACAAGCTGGTCTTATGATTTAAGTTTAGCCCAGAGGTAAATGTTCACCAGGAGACTTTGTCATGATCCCCTTAGGAACTAGGATCATGGAGCTTTCAGAGCTGATAGTCAATCTTGAGCCTTTCATGCACAAGGGCAATCCTTTTCTTACAACTCCAATTATTTCATCTTGGGTCATGATAATTTATGAAAGTGGAGAGTTTGAGAATGATGTTGTCCATAGAATTCAAGCAGGGTGGAAGAAACGGAGTTGTGCATCTGGAGTTTTATGTGATTGTCATGTACCTCTGAAATTGAAAAGGGAAATTTTATAGGATGGCTATAAAACAAGCCATGCTTTATGAGACGGAATATTGGGTAGTTAAGGAACAACATGTTCGATGAGTGTAACTCTGGATGTTCAGATGGATGAGTGGCAAGACATGGAAGGATAAAATTAGAAATGATTTCACCAGAGAGAATTTAGGAGTAGCACCGATAGGTAATAAAATGAGGGAAAGTAGACTTGGATGGTTTGGTCATGTGCAATGGAGACCAAGAACTGCTTATTAGGAGTGAGTTGGTACAAGTTGAAGGCTCTAAAAGGGCAAGGGGGAGACCCAAAAGGATGTGGGTGGAGGTAGTAAGAAAAGACTTGACCTATGGTCTAATTGAAGTTATGGCCCTTGTTAGAGTGGATGGTGGAAAAGGGTTCATGTAGCTGCCCCAATTAGTTGGGTTAAGGCTTAGATGATTATGACGATGATAATCCAGTCATTTCATCTCATTGGCCTTTGACACTTTCATTAATGTGGTTCTTGTTTAATCTCTCTCGCTGGTGTTGTAGTATCTTTTGTGCTCCTTCAAAATCCACTGAATAAATTATTGCCCTAAAGATAAATGGAAATATCAAGCTTCTGCATGCACATGCATGCCCGTGTTTTTAGCCATAAAGCAATGATCACATCCTACCTTTTCTTATGAGTCTCATTTTTTTTTCCTAAATCCAAGATGGCATCTTATTAACATGAATCATGTGAGAAGTTCACACCCGATGCCCATTGCATTTAATTTACTATCTCGTATTGTTCTCTTTTGGCCTCCATGCCATTCCGATGTGAAATCCCTTGTTTGGATTTAATTTGATCTCACAAAATTCTAAGCATAGAGGTCTAATAGAATATGAGGCATTTCTTAAGGAGCTAGATCAAAAGCAGTTTGGTTCCAAAATTGGGATTCAAATGGATATAAAAACTATTTACGGAGGCTCATACAGCCTCCTTACCAAAGTGACAAATCTGGTTCTTACAAATTTCTCAGGAGAATGTCATTTTGGAGGTTTCTTCAGTATATACAGTTGGGAAAATCTCAGGGAAATAAAACTAAAATTGAAAAAAAAAACGAAATTAGTTGATGGTAGAAAATAAAGTGTAGGACACTATAAATTTTATTATTGTGCAAATTGTTGTGAAAATATAAGGATATTTTCATGAATTTTGAGACATTTTGAAAATATTGGAAAATTATTGGGTAAATATTATTTATTGAAAATACTAGGAGAATATATTCCCAATTTATTGGAGACATTTGTCTTTATGCTACGAACCTCATAAATCTTGAGCTTGAAAACTCATCATATGGACAACAATATTGACTAAGTGAACTCTGCTTGATAATGAAGTTCTAGCTGTTATGGAGCCTGGTTAGAGGGTCGATATCTGGTGGGAGTTGATAATCAAACCTCTGCCGGCTAAACCATGAGAATTCCTTCACTGATTGGCGAAACAGGAAACCCACCTCAAATAGCTGGGACAAGGCTATGATAATGATGTGTTTGTAGTAAAAGGTCAAAGAAATTGCCAGTTTTATCTCCATTTTTTTTTGGTTTACTTTTATCGATGATATGAAATGTTTAATTGCTTGAATTGTCGTAGAAGGCTACTGTTGTGCCACATAGGAGAATGTTGTAATGGCTAGGCAGCCTTCTCAATGCAGCAGTGCTGGCAATTCACATATTCTAATTTCAGGGACAATTTGGGATGTCCCATCAAGAAGCCCTGGCAAGCGTCACAGCTCAGGCTGCTCAAGCTCAGGCACAGATGCAACTAGTTCAGGTTGGTTATCCATCTCCTTCATCAGGATTACCACTACAACAAAGACTCCTGCCAGTAAAAGAAGAAAACGTCTCGATGCCAGAAATGGAGCAGCACACTCTCACAGACCAGAAGCCACAATCTGCTCCTAATAACGTGCATACACGCTCAGGTGATGGGTACAACTGGAGGAAGTATGGGCAGAAGCAGGTCAAGGGTAACGATAGTTCTCGAAGCTATTACAGGTGCACACATGCCAATTGTCCTGTGAAGAAGAAAGTTGAGCGTTGTTCTAATGGACATGTAACCGAGATTATTTACAAAGGTCAGCACAACCATGATCGACCTCAAAAGGTTAAATGGCCAAAAGAGAGCGGAGGTCAATCTGGTTCTGGTGGGCCCTCTGGAGGAAGTGAAATAGGGGATCTTCTAGGTGAAAATCTCAGTGGCTCAAACCCGTCAACTCCTAGGAAAGAACAGAGTTCTGGCTATGCAACACCTGAACAACCATCACATTGTACACCTGATTGTGAAGGGGATGCTAGCATTAAGGTGGATGAGGATCATGGTGATGAACCAGATCCAAAACGAAGGCAAGTTGTTAGAGAGCATGCCTTTTTTGTTTTTTTTTTTTTTTTTCCTTAATAGCATATGATGTATCAATTTTTATTTTTATTTTTTTCTTTGGAGCAGGATTAAGGATAATGCTTTATCAGCATGTTCAACACCTTCATCCAAAACAGTGAAGGAACCTAAAGTTGTTGTTCAGGCAGCAAGTGAGCCAGGGAGCATGGACGATGGCTATAGGTGGCGTAAGTATGGGCAGAAAATAGTGAAAGGAAACCCTAATCCCAGGTAGGTCATAGGTGCTTTATGAATTTTCAGCTCTATCTCTATTTCACACATATTTGTACTGATCTCAAAAGTTTTATTTATTTATTTATTATTTATTATTATTATTTTAAAGGTTACAAGAAAATTTTCATTAAAGGGCACTGAGGTAGTGCCAAAGAAAAACAAGCCAAAAGCCAAGAAGGCACAAGGAACGAAAGAAAATTACAGCCAACCCATTCACTGGCGGAAAGCCACACACTTGTAGCCCCCAAAGCAATGCTTTGCTTTCATTTTTGAAGCACCTACCATTCCTTTCTCCCCAAATCGACCATAAACCAGCAAGGAGGCAGAGTTTCCAAAAGATTTGAGCTTTCCTCCCAAGGTCACCTCATGCCAAGCCGAGAAAAGATCTCCTACCTCCTACCTCAAGAGGCATAGACCACTTCATATTGAATCTAACCAAGATAGAAGCCCACACATACCTAACAAAAGGACAGTGGATGAATAGATGGTTAACCAACTCAGCTTTGGACTTGCACAAAGAGCATATGTTAGGAATAACCATTGAACGCTTGTGGAGGTTGTTAATCTTCAAGACTCTACTTCTACGAACAAGCCAACCAAAAGCCCCAATCTTTGGGGGGAGCCCCATAATGCCAGGCATGACCCGAATTCCCTGACGACTCCCCACCACTTGAGAGCCAGGTTAAGGAAAAAGGATTTAACTGAGAATTGACCTGACTTATCTTTACACCACACCAAGCTGTCAATCCTGTCTTCCAAGGCAACATAGATGTAGGAAATCCTAAGAGAATTGTACTCCTCAACCTTTTCGTCCCAAAGATACCGGCAACGAGGGGTCCACACCACCGGCCCACAACATCGCTTGAAGAACTTCTTGATCACGATGCTGCGATCCAGAGCAAGGTGGGCAATCATCGGAAATCTGATATGGAGAGGCACATCACCTCTTGACACATCTTCTCATAAACGAATCTTGCCCCATTGCCTAAAGAGAAAACCACACCTTCTTTGAAAGCTGCCCTCACACTATACATGCCTTTCCAAGCTGTTGACACCTTTTATAAAGAGGAGCTCCGTTATCCTCCCCAAACCGCCACCACCATTTCCACAAGAGGGCGAGATTCATAGTTCCAAGTTTCTGATGTTAGCACCACCTTCATCATACGGCTTACAAATCTCGTCCCACTCAAGTAGGTGGAATTTTTTCTTATCATTAGTGTCACCCCACAAAAAGTCCTTTATGTGTTTCTCCAAATGCCCTAGAACCTCTTTTGGGCATCTGAAAAGCAACATGAAGTAAAGAGGAAAATTGTATAAAACTGATTTGATCAGGCTAGGTCTCCCAGCAAGAGACAGGTACCGCTCCTTCCAACCCGACATTTTCCTCTCAAACCTTTCTACCACAATGTCCCAAAGGTGCTTTGCCGGCTTGCCAATACAAAGGGGAAGGCCCAGATAGACGATGGAAAAAACCCCACTCTGCACCCAAAAGACCCCCTCTAGAAGCTCAATTTCGTCTTTCTCCACACACACTCCAAGCATTTCACATTTCGCCAAGTTAACCTTTATTATTATTGTTATTATTTGAATGGCAATGATGAATTTTATTCAGTCAGAAAAAAGCTAAAGCCAACAAAGAAGGCAAGGATGATAAGAAGTCATCCAGCCCCAAAATTGCCCTAGGCAGCAACCTAGTAGGTAACAAGATCCTCATTAGTGCGTCCTATGAAACATTTGGATGCCAACGCCCTTTGATCGGATTATCCTGTGCTCCCATTGAAATTACTATTGGTAGCTCTGATCTGTTGTTGAAAATCCAGTTGTTGCATTCCTTGTAGACTGTTCCCGCAAATAAAGCTTACCTCCACATGACCATACTTCTCTTACCCTCACATCCCCTGTCCAAACTTGGAACAATGCTGCAGCCTGCAAGGCAATACTCATTTTGTCTCCAGTAATGCCAGAAACCTTTTCTACTTCTCTGTCATGTACCTGCAATTTCTTAACATGAGGTTCATGGATTCTGCATTGCTCAATTTTATTATGCATCCGTTAGTGATTATCATCTTCCAGTTTCTAAGATGATTGATGGTGAGAACTGTGTTAAAAGTTAGTATTCTTAGATAATCTACTACTTCACTTGATGCAAGGTTGGCATCTAATGGCAAACCTGCTCTAGTTGGTGATATTTCAAAGTCAGATGGACACATCTATAAAAGGAAAATCAATGGATCCAAGTGAAACATGAAATCACCCTTGATCAAGACCATTATCATGGAGATAATAGCCTCTGATGTTTTTCTCATTCCTTTTCCTCTTTTAGATTGCATCTCAAACCATACACTAAACCACTAAAAACTTGATATTCGTGAACAGTATGGATAAATCAAGAGCTTACACCTTTCCTGAATTCAGTTGTACAGCTATTCCAATCTTTTTTCAACCACGAATAGCTCAGATTCAAACCCTTGATTTAGCTTTTGGATTTGTCTTCAAGCCCAAGACATCCCAAATAACTGGGACAGAGCTATAGTGATGATGATTTCTTTTCAAAAAAAAAAAGAGAGTGATGGGAGCATGGTATTGGGTTTATAGCTATGATAGCCTGACACCATGAAGAAATTGTAAAGACTTTTTTATTTTCAAGGAAAAGAAATTTCAAGACTCTCTCTTTCTACTGCAGGATTCATTTTCAGCCTCTGTTAAATGCATTTCAGACTTGCCCCTGTAGGATAGTGTATTTACAGTGACAACACTAATTATGATAACATAACTGAACTGTCTTTCTAAACAAAAAGTCCAACCAATTCATCTCTCCCACTGCAAGAAACAAAACCCAACACACTTCAGCTTAATGAACCCAGAAAAATCATAACAACTTTAAATGGACCACTTATCTCTTCCTTTCTTTAGTGATATTCAGTGAAGCAGCTGCCATATAGTCGCACATCAGAATTTATGTCAGAAGAACTGCTTCCTTCTACTAGGTGGTTTACATGAACAAATCTATCTGAGAATAGCCAATTGAACTCTCTGTCATTTTAAGAATCACAAGTAAAATGTGATAGCAGGATTATTGGTTACTTTCTTCATACAGTTAACTTGCTTTGAGGAGCCAATGATGGTGTTTTCTATTGCCAGTGGTAGCTGTGTCCCAGTTCTTTACTGTTTCCCATCCGAGTTTCTAAATGACCAGAGCGCGATTGTAATACTTAGTAGTTTAACCGAAGAAGCTTACATACTGATCATGGACTTTCTTTGAATTAGTTTGAGATTTTTTTATTTTTTATTTTTGGTTTTAGAGCATACATAGGATCTGCATTCATTGAAATGATCAGAATCAATGGATTCCAAATGATCAATGATTACTTAACTTTGGATAATTATTTTAGGCACTATGCTTAAATAGAGTGGTTGATTTATTAAAGAGTTTAATATATGATAAATGCCATTTAAAGCAGCATCATATATGTTCATGCATGTGTGTGTATTGTTATTTTCTTTATGTTTACCTTTACACTCATTTTTTATATTTGCATGCCGTTTCCTCTCCCTGGACTTTATTCTTTGATATCCATGTAAGATAATAAAATAAAATATCAGTGTCCACAAATGTAGTTTCATTCTGGAATTTTGACCCATGACCATGTACCAAACAATGTATTGATACAAGACTTGCATTTGGTAAGCATGCATTCCCATGGATGTGTGCTACATGCATGCATTTGTATTTACAAAATGAAGTCTTGACCTTTGGGGGATTTCTTTATTCCGCCTGGTTAATTCTTGCTAAGTTATGCCCATGACTTTGTAGGTTTTTTTTTTTTTCCCTTCGTTTCTTTCAAAAGATTGGGGTATCAACCTATGTCAGATCCGAACCTCTTATTACCCTTTTGTGCAACACAAATCTTATTATAACACAACAAATCCTTTTGGAAATCATAATCATATCATAAATCTCTCATGGAGTCAAATCAAGTTGTAAATCGTAAGACTCAATCCAATTTTTTTTAGAGTATAGAATACGTATGTACAACTATACATACTATAAATAGCTATATGGATGGATACATGTATATCCCTTAAGATCTTTATGAAACTCTATAGCCACCTCTTCTATATATTCTTGTCATTCTCATTATTGGAATATACATAACATTTACTTCAATGTAGCCCCCAAAATAACATGGTATCAGAGTTTAGTCTCTGATCTGGGCCATCGATCCGATGTCCTTCTCATTTCCGATCACCGGGCCCACTGTTCTTGCTTGAACTGCACTGTCTAATCAGATCTTCAAATCATTGGTCCCACTCATCAAAAGCATCTGCCTTCTGCCACAACCGATCACCACCAACAATATACAACGAAACCCTCTTCGCCCGATCGAAAATTTTCTTCAGCCCAAACCCATCCCATCACTAATCCAAAACCCTCTCTCTCAAGAATCTATTTGCAAAATCCCTTTACCGTCCAGCAGCTAATTCCTCAAATCCGACATCATCATCAGAGACGGTCAACACCCACCTTTGTTACATTTCATTGACGAGTCTGCAGTTAGCCCATTATCACACCCTTCTTCATCTCATGTCTAGCCCTCCACCTGTCCCCTGAATCTTGTCGATCAAACTCATATTCAATCCACAACCTCCACCCCTTGCATCCTCTACCATACCACTACACCGATTACTTAGATTCGCCATTGTTGGCCAGCCAGATCTACACAACCATCGGCATTTGCTCCTTCAAAAGCCCATCGACATCAGGATCTCCATCTGCAACCATTATGCAATCTCTCACCGGAAGCCATCTTCTCTGGCGTGATCTGCACCCTCCAATCAGCACCACCAGGGTCTTCTCTGTTTCCTGCATCTTCATCAGCATCTTGTCACCATTGCCACCATCACCATTTCAAACCATTGTATCAGATCCATCCATTGAGGAGCTTCTTCCGCACTATCCTTTCAAGTTTGAGCATTCCCTCAACAGATCAGATACAGGCCGCTGAGAATTCGAACTCATCGGGTTCAATGTTTCCAAATGAAAATCACTGCATTACCATTGCAAGGAGAAAAAGCCTTCCTAGCTGGATGGAACTCAATTCTTCTCTCGAAAAGTTCTTTCGGAGCTAGAAAGCCATTTGTTACATTTTTTGTCTTGGCACTCTGTGAGTGCACCATAATAAGTCTACCTTTAGATTCAAGGGGCATTGTAGCTTTTTATCTGTTTTGTACCTGGTGATCTACAAGTAGCCATGTTAAGTGCTCATTGTGATGAAATGAAGTTGCTGGGTTTTTTTTGACCGGACCTGTTCCCTGTGCACTTTTTGGGATCCGAAGGGCAATGAAAATCTTAGCCACCGAAAGTGTGTATACACTAGAAGAGCAATGGCTGAAATCCCAGCCATCAGAAATGCCACTAGATTGTTAGGCAGTCATAGGAAGTGCCAATGGTTCATATCCCATCAGTCATCGAAAGTGCTTGCTCACCTCATGCGACCTATAATTACTCGGATTTTGATTGCATGTCATTGTTGAAGTTTTCTTAAAGTATAAAATATGTATTTGGTTCCCCTCTAGGTTATGGGATGTCTTAAAAATCAGTCGTGTCTAAAACTCAGGTGGGCTACATCATCTGAAACCATGTAAAATCATTCCTAAAACATCTAAAAGCACTTTGGGCCCAACGCACACCTGTGTGTGCGCATGCACGTGTGTGACAATGAGATTGGCAGTCCCGGTACCCTCATGGATATTATAGAGATTTGGCATTCCAATGGGAAAGAAGGGATAAGGCTGTGTAGACTGAATCCATCAGTTGGGGGGTTCAACAGTTCCTGAAGGGTGGTTGGTTTTGCATGGGTGGCAGCCCAGGAGATACTGATTGTGGACCATCAAGGAGTAGGCAACATATAATTGTAAGTGGGTGTATTTTGTGTTTAAGGACCAGTGGACCAGTTCTTGATCCATTGTCCCTTTGATGCTAAAATGGTGTTGATTTTGGCCAGAACTTGTGCCAAGCTCAACGCTGTCTTTGAAAATTCTCTTCTTCCTTCCGATATTTCGCACATGATTGTGAAAGCTTTCTTCACAAGATCTTCCTTCTAGCCTTAAAGGACCCACTATTCCAACCGTTCACAAGGTCCACAAATGAACATGAAATTAGAAACTAGCTCAAGCTGGTCTTCGAACTTCCAGATTGAGCTTCTACAGCCCCAAGCCAAAACTGACATTGAAACATTTCCTCATAATAGGTCGTAGCCAATTTGGCCTCTCGGCAAACCCCAGTGGATCATTAAAAAAAAAAACCCTGATTTTCGCCGTCCTTGTACCCTTTTGGTGATTCTGCGAGAATTTGTTCAGTCATTCTCTGAATTGCGTAATACTAGTCCCTTTGGAAGGTAACTGAATAGACTATCCTATGGTACCAATTTTAGATCACTAGCAATACATCTTGATAGTCATGTGTGGCATGTACACCTGAGGCACATCCACAAAACTATGAAAGCATAATCGTGGGTTCTCTTTTCAATCTGTTACATGTTATGTGTGGGACCACTGCGTCTGGCCCATACCAAATCTTTTGCATAGTAGCACACACTGCTCTGATTGAATTAGGCCAATCTGTAGGAGCAAATGCTATTCCGCTGTTAACTGATATTGGATGTGTTTCAGGTCCAATCTGTAATGCATCTGATATCTATATGGGGCAGGACTAGGAAAGTGAAATCTCGGATAATGAGATTCCTGCTTTCCACTTCACCCCGAACACTAGAACAATTAGGGCATGTTTGGATGCACGAAATTGGCGAGTTTATGATATTGAAAGTTCATTAATTGATATCTTCTTGAAATTGTAACTTCATCCATTTACCAATCAGTTGTTTTGGGTTTTACTGATCATGTTCAATGGCTAGGAAGATTGATGATCTATATTGATTATAATAGAGGATGTTCAATTGTTGATCTGGACCATCCATGACATAGGGCCTACCCTTGATTCCCATCTCTTTGAAAAATCATATTTGATATAATGATCTTTGCCCATTCAATCAATTGATAATAAATGGATGGTCCATACTTATTATACTAGTAAATCTCCTATTTGTGATCCGGATCCTCCATCATGTTGGGCGGCCCACTTTTCAAGGTATCAAAAAAGAGTAACGGTGGCCATTGTTACACGTTATGGGGCCACAATGGCCGTTACAGAAAAAAAATGGCCTGTAACGGCCAGTACGGAGCTGATACAACTTTTTCTTTTCTTTTTTCAAAAAAAAAAAAAAACGAATGAATGAATGAATGAAAGAAAATGGTCCTAATGGGTGTTACGGCCTGTATGTAATAGTAATGACTGTGACTGTTACAGCCACTGTTACTGTTATTGAATGTCTTGCCAATTTTCATTGTTGTCAACAATCACTTTTGATAGAATGATCCTAACCATCTTTTGGTCAATGGCTAGGAAACAAATGGTCCATGTAAGGTTTAATTATTATCTGTCATGTGGGTCCACCTTTGATTGCCCATCACTGTCAAAATACATTGATCCGATGATGATAGCCATCTGAGCAATTGCTTGGGAATGTGATGGTCCATATTGATGATACTATTAAGGGTCATGGATTGGTCTTACATCATGTGGGATCTGCTTTGGTTGCTTATTTATCTCAAACATCACTATGATTAAATGATTGTGGTCATCAGACCAATGGTTACAAAATGGACGTTTTGTTGAGGGTGGGGAACCATTCTCAACCTTAACCTTTGGAAACCTATAATTTCTCAACTTCATCAATTGGTGTATTTTATGGGTTTTTAAAAAAAAAAAAATTATTGCCAAATTCATGATTTATGCTCCTTTTGCTAATTGGGCAATTGGTTAATTTATCAATTAACACCAACCTAAGCACCTTAATTGCCAAATTCGTGAATTTGGTGTGCAGTCAAACAGGCCCACAATCATCCATTTCTTAATTTATATATATATATATATATACACACCTAGATGTACCCTAAAAGTTCACGTTTTAACTCTTCTGGAGGTTGGCCTATCATTTGTGGATATTCTCCTCGTCCACCCTGATCCTTCTATATGGTAATTTGCAGGAGCTACTACAAATGCACATTCACGGGATGTCCTGTTCGGAAACATGTTGAGAAGGCTTCCGGCGACGCAAAATCCCTTGTGATAACATATGAGGGCAAACACAACCATAGCCAGCCAACATCTAGGAATAGCTCTGATCCACCAGGCACCGCCCTTCTTATAGCTGCTGCGGCTGCTGCCGTGACTGCTGATGGACAGTTAAACAACCCTGATGGTTCAGCAGACCTAAAAATCTCAACCCGGTGTGCGTGTGTGTCAGATGCAGATGGCAAACTTGCAGGTGAAAAGGTGCTAGAACTTGGAGGAGAGAAGGCATTGGAATCGGCTGAAACCCTTCTGAGCATTGGATTGAACTCGAAGCCTTCGGAGGTGAATGCTGGAGCCAAGAGCCCAAATGTCATTCAAGGGCCTTTGTTCAAAGAAAACCATACAGCAGTTTCTGTCTAAGAACTCTCTAATAGAAAGGTTTGATGAATTTCACTGTATCTTTACGTGTATCCTTTTTCTTTCTCCTTTTTTTCTTTTTTATTTTAACTTCTACTATTGTAAGCAGTTTCTTTTATCTGCTTTTGTATATTATTTTAGCATGTTTTTAGATGAGGCTAATACTAGTGTGCACAATATAGGATTTCAAAGCTCCTGTCTCATTGTCTTCTTTCCATATTTATGAAGATTGCACCATACAATTGGGTTCCATGACTAGCATAAATCTACTACTGTTGCTGATTGTATCATGCAATTGTATTTGCTCTTCCTACTATATTCAACCAGATAATGAAAACTGAGGCAGTTATTCATGAAACCATATGAATATGATCTAAGGAAAACTTTGTTACTCTGATAGTTTGATGGATGATACACGGGCACCTAGAAATTATTCAGACTTGTCATACAAGTATTCAAATTAGACCTTCCAAATTGTGGTACCCATTGTAGATGTGTCATGAACCAAATATTAAGCTTATTCAATTTTGAATATTGGATTGGTGGACATTTATTGAAAGGTTAGAAATGAAAAATATCCTATGGTCCTATTTCCACAAGCTAGTGTCCACAACTCAGAGGTTGGGATTGTAACTTGTACACAGTGAACTGCACAATCTAGTTGGTTCTACTTGAGTTAATGTATGCCTGCGTATCCAGCATCATACACAGCCTGAGTATCATCTAACCCAATAATCATCCTCATAGGAAGTTCGATTCCTCCATAGCTCTTGAACTGATGATGCTTGGATCATGAAATCTAAAGTACATGTCACATGATCTACCTGTCGGATGTTGTAAGGTGAATTTTGATGGGAGTTATGATGGTAAGATGGGCCACTCCCACTCCACCAGGCATCCTAAGGGTAAATCGAAGTTCCTTCATCTAAGCCATTGGATACCGTTGATGCATAGTGCCTTCACTATTGAAGGGCGCTGATGGAAGACTAGGATGATCAGGTGAATCATTTTCAAACCACTGTAGGAGTCAGTTGATGGCCGGAAACAAATGATAAACCATCCATCCATGTGTGCTGAGGAGAGATGGCCCGACCATTCAGGTTCTTCTACCTCTGCCCTATCATACCCTATATGCAGTTCCCTCATCGTATACTTTAATCTTGATTGTTGATCAGGTGGGCCACCTGTGGATGCGCATAGGCTAGAAACAATAGTGAGTGAACAACCCTAACATCCAACGCTTCTCTTGGTTAAACATAGACCACTGCTCTAACCTTCCTTTGGTGGGCCACTGATCCAATGGCACTCATATGCCCTTGCATTTAGGTATATGGCCTATACAAATGATGGCCGGCTAAAACAGCAGTCCTAATCACCAAAACATGCTTGCCACATGTGCCATGAAGAGGGAACATGAATAGAGCTCTGCACTGGCCTCCATGTTAGCGTTCCTCTTTTAAGTAACAATGAAAAGAATACCCCCAGTGCTTTTGCACATGTAGACAGACAATCCATCTATCCACCTGAACCGTTCCTTGGATCAATTGTCCTCTTCATGGGCCACCGTGAAATCACAGGACATCTAAACCAAGCTTTTTACAAACCCTAGTACGAAATAAGAATCCTATTATAACAGGAGAGCTGATTAGGTGAGACTCCGTACTCTATTGTTGCCAGCCATTACAACCTACCATTTCCAAATGTGCAACGAAAAACCTTTTGGTCGGAGTGGTGGTAATCAGTTTCTTCAATAAAGAAAATAATAAAGAAAGGCTGGTTAGCTCATAAGCATTGTCAGACAAATGCGATGCGCACCATGAAAACCAGGGGCATCTAAACCTAGAGCTAGGCACGGGACAACTCGGTTTGGCTGACTCGACTCGTCCGACTCAACCCGAACCGAGTGGGTGAGTCGATCTGAACTGAGTAGACTTCGCCCAATCTGAACTCAAACTAGTCGAGTCCGAATTACCCAGTAACTTGACTCGACTTGATCCGAAATCGGACTCAACTCGGGTTCAAGTAGTGTGTGTGTATAACCTATTATTTAAACCCTACCCACCGCACTAATGCACTCGATCCGATCTCTCTCCCTCCCTCTCCCGAGCCCGGCAGCCACCCACCACCACTAGCTACCAAGCCTCTCTCTCTCTCTCTCTCTCTCTCTCTCTCTCTCTCTCTCTCTCTCTCTCTCTCTCTCTCATCTCTTGAGCTCGATAGCCGCTCATCTCGACTCAGGCAGCACCGCAACAGCTCGTCCGGACGATTTGCACTCACCCGGCCACCCAACCTTGCCTAATTAAGGTAATTTACTAATTTTATAGTTTTGTTTTATTAATTTCTAATTTGTGAGTTGTGAAATTTGGGTCAAATATGGTTGAAATCGAGTGCGTCCGGGCTGGCTTGGGTGCGACCAGGCTAGCTGCGGTGCATCTGATGCATCTAGGCTAGTTGTGGTGCGTCCGGGCTGGGTGTGGACCATGTGGTGCATATGGGTTGGTTGTGGTGCGTCCGAGTTGGCTCGAGTGCAGCCGGGCTAGTTGTGCTGCGTTCGAGCTGGCTCGGACTTATCCATTTCTAAACCCTAAACCTCAACCCAAACACTAAACGCTAAACCTAAACCTAAAACCTAATCCATAAATCCTAAAACCTATACCTAATTCCTAAACCCTAAAACTTTAATCCCTAAACCTAAACCTAAACCCTAAACCCTAAACCTAATCCCTAAGCCATAAACCATAAACCTAAACCTAATCCCTAAACCCATACCGTAATCCCTAAACCTAATCCTTAATCCCTAAACCCTAATTCCTAACCCTAAACCTAAAACCTAAAACCTAAACCTTAAATGGCTAATGTGTTTTTTTTTTAAAATTAGACAATTAGTGGTTTATTTTTATGAATTATGGATTACATTGCTTCTTGCTTAGCTTATTATTATGCATTAGACAATTAGCATAATATGGTTTATTTTTGTAAATTAGACAATTAGTTGGCTATTTGAGAGTTTTTATGTGACCAAACATAAATAGTGTATTTTTGTGACATAAAAATTGGTCAAATTGTCTCATTTTGGGTGGTTCAAGGTTAGATAGACAGTATGTTTTCATATAATTTATTTAAATGCTCATGCATGTTTTGCGCCCAATCTCCTCATTTCTCTCTAAATATGTTTTTTTTTTTTCCCCCTTGTGTCAAATATCTTCACGTTGCTTAAGTATTTGGCATGGGAATGAAATGAAGGATCAACTTATTTGGAGAGACATGAGAAGATGTTGCCAAAATTTCGGTGTGGCCGTTTAAATGAGAATATGAAAGTATTACAATTAATTCAACCTTGAATGGGTGACTAATTTAGAGTTTAGTAAAAATTTTAAGGTATTATAGCGCTAATATGATTTAGTATCTTTCAATTAGTAGATGACTAGTGGGAAAATTCTCAATACCCTCGGCGGTTTGTCAGTGACTTTACCAATGATCTTGATGAAGGATTAGATCTACAATATGAAGAGATACTCATTGAGATTAATACCTTACAGTCACAGAGTTCAATAAAAGGGGAAAAAAGATTGATAGTGTGGGAAGATTTTGAAGAAGTAACCTTAAAGAACTGCACGGCGAAGATACAGTGTAAGTACTGCAAGATTCAATATGCTAAACAAGTAAATGGGTCGACCATAACTCTGAAAAAACACCTATTAAAGTGTCATAAAAAAGTGAGAGGCCAGTCCCCAAGCCAACAAACACTTTCCTTTACCCAATCTTTGGTGGATTCATCGCAAGGTACCTTGTCCAGTTATGAGTATAAAAGGACCATGTGAATGAGTTGCTAAGATTTATTATTACAAATGAAAAATTATTTCGGATGTTAGAGAGCTCATCTTTTCTGTCGAATTAGCCAGAGCCCTTAACCCCAAATATGAGAATGTCTCTCGTATAACAATAAAGAGAGTGTGCATGAAGATGTATGCAAGTGAGAATGTTAAGTCGAATGAACAATTAGCATCGGTTTCCCGAATCAACCTAACATCAGATTTGTGAACGACATCCAATCAACGAAATGAATATATGTCACTAACTACCCACTACGGTAATGTCAAATGGAGGCTCTACAAACGAGTTATAAACTACCATTATCTTGCACCTCCTCACACCAGTTTGATGATTTCATACTGTACCTACAGATGCTTTGTGGAGTGGGGCATTGAGAAAAAAATTTCATCGATAACTTTAAACCATGACTGTGCAAATGATAATGTGATAACGAATTTGCGAAACCAGTTTAGGGTCATTGGTGACTTATATTTCGGTGAGAAATTTTCATGTTAAGTGTTGTGCCCACATCTTAAACTTGATTGTATAAGATGGACATAAAATAATTGAGCCAAAGATCAAGAACATAAGAGAGTGTGAAGTACATATGGGGGTCATCTTCACGATTAAATACATGGAATGAGATCGTGAAACGGTCCAATTTGTCATCTCAGAGAACGATGAATCTTGATGTCATGACACGTTAGAATTCAACTTATGAAATGTTAAATTCAATGATAGCCTTCAGAGATGCATTCTCTCATTAATTGGAGCGTAATAATGCGTATCAGTAATTGCCTTGTGATGATGATTGGACAAGAACTAAAGCAGTTCACAAGTTCCTTTTAGTTTTTTACAACACAATGAAGATCTTTTCAGGAAGCAAGTATCCAACAACAAATATATTTCTGTCAGAACTTTGGAAAGTAAAAGTTGTTTTGTACAGAAGCTATAGTGGACAAGACTTCTACAATTAATGACCACGGGTATGCAGTTAAAGTTTGATGAGTATTAGTCTGAGCGCAGTTTAATAATGGTTGTTGTAGTCGTTCTTAATCCTCAATAAAAGATGTTCATGGTTATATTCATTCTTAAAAGTTGTATGGTGAGAAGAGTACTACTGAGATTGATAAGATTCGTGATGCAATTGAAGATTTGTAAGATTTCTATGTATATATTTTGGGAGTTGTAAAGGACGATACCACAAGTCAAACTCATCAAGTGAGTTTTAGTTTTAGTGTTGTTGCATAATGAAACATGATCGACAATTTCATGTCTTTTATAGCAAAAGTTGAGACTTAAACGCAGATAACTCAAACAGAACTTGACCATTATCTCAAGGAGCCGTTTGTAAAGTACAAAAGCGAAGAATTTGATGGTTTAGACTGGTGGAAGTCGAAAGCTCGTGAATCACAGTACCATGTACTCTCGTTGATGGTACGAGATATATTATGAAATTCAATTTTAACAGTGGCGTCAGAATCTGCTTTTAGCACGAGGAGTAGGCTTGTGAACAAGTATCGAAGCTCACTTACACCGGGATTAGTTGAAGCGCTCATTTGTACATAGGATTGGTTGAGTCCGATTTAAGAAAAAAGGAACTCTGTTGATGAGGAGTTCAAGTAAGATGAGAGTGAGAAGTAGGATGAGACAGTACCGGCAACAATTGCATAAAGTAAATGAGACAATGCCTTTTATTTTCCTTAGATTTATTTACAAAATTTGACAATTATTATTTATGTACTTGAATTGTAACATTTGATGGGTGGATGATATTTTCCATGCTTATCATTATCAGCTTATGTATTTTAATGTTTCCTTTTTTATATTTTTTCTCTTTTCATTTATGCTTTTAAATGACTTAATGTTGCTTAAACTCATATGGTTGACTGATTGCATTTGTTTATTTTCACTGATTGCATTTGTTTATCTTCATTCTTTAATTATATATTGCCCTAACCTAACCAAATATTCTTTCTTTCAAAATTCACACTTATATGTCATCGGAAGATGATCAATCAAGAGATATTTAGGATTATAGAGCCCAAGTTTACTCCCAGGACGGAAAGATAAAGTTGCAATGCAAGTTGAGTGGAAAATAATTTGTGACCAAAACAAATAGGTTAAAATTAAATTTGGCTTGGCGGGGAGAAGTTGCCCCATATAACAAAGTTCTTCCAAAAGTCCGAGATTTATTTCAAGTCATTCTCAAGTCAAAAACAAAAGCTTCCGCCAACCCTTCTCATACATCCAATACAACCAGCCACAAAAGATATAAAAGTAGGCCTATTATAATTGAAGAAGGGTCAAGCAAAAGAACTGCCTCCACAGTTAGTAGAGAAGAAGAAGATAGATGATTAAGAGAACAAGAAGAACTAGATTATAAAAAGGCCGTAAAACAAAGCTTAAAATTGACATCCAGGACAAGACAATATCAACCTTATCTGAGACAATAAGATACCGAAGTAGGCGTGAGTACGGGATATAAACCAAGCAATAAATCATCAAAAAAATTTAAAAATCTCGCAGCATTCTATAGCGGTTGGAAATCCCGTACAAATCGAATCATAAAAAAAAGGCTGAAAAAACTTGTTAAATCTATGAATGAGGATGATGAAAAGACATCTCCACAATCATATTAAGAAAAGGTAAACAACTATCTTTTAGACACCTCCAGCTCAGACTCAGCCTAGAGTTTTCCCGCAGTTCAAGCCGTAAAAAGAGAACCAAATGATGATTCTAGCGATGAAGGTGGAGGGGTTACTATTATGGACAAGGTTAATTGGGTTACACACCACAGACATTCATCATATAGAGGATATTGAATGAATGAATGGTTTATTGGTTTTGTATGTGGAACTCCATATGAGATTATGAACATGCTTTTGATTCTTCATAATGTTTATTTAATTTATTAGTTTTTTTTTTTTACAAATTACTTTGAATCTTTTGACAATATTTATTGTTAACAAAAGTAGAAAAAAAAAAAAAAAACTCAACTCGACCCGACTTGGTCATTGTAATTGGGTCGAACTTGGTCCAAATTAGTCCTAGCCAAACCTAAACTTGGATCGGGTCAAGCATGCTGGACTCGATAACGAGTCGGGTCGAGTTCGAGTCAAGTCTATTTCAAAACCAGATCAGATCAAGTCAGGTTAGCCCTAACTCGGTCCGACTCGACTTGATGCCCAGCTCTATCTAAACGAGACGTTTCATAAACCTTGGTATGCAATAATAATCCCCCGATAACAGGGGAGCGGATTAGGAGAGACCTCGGACACCACTGTTGCCAGCCATTACAGCCGTCCATTTACGAAAATGAAAAACATTTTTTTGTTAGAGTGGCGATGATCAGTTTCTTAAATATATAGGGACTATCAAACGCATGCCATGCGCCACCATGAAAACCACGGTCTATTTAAACCAAACCTTTCGCGGACTCTTAGAACGAAATAAGAATCCCCCGATAACACGGGAAGTGATTAGGTGCGACTCCGGACTCCATTACTGCTAACTTACATTCTTACTTTTACAAATGCGGAAGGAAATAATACCTTTTCGTTAGAGTGATGGTAATTAGTTTCTTAAATATAGAAAATAATAAAGACATGTTAGCTGATTCATACGCACTGTCAGACGCATACGGTGCGCCACCATGAAAACCACGGGGCATCTAAATCAGACCTTTCACAGACCTTATTACGAAATAAGAATCCCTGATGACAGAGAAGCGGATTAGGTGAGACTCCGGACTCCACTGTTACCAGCCATTACAGTCGCATATTTACAAATGCCGAATAAAAAAACCTTTTAGTTAGAGTGGTGGTGATCAGTTTTTTAAATATAAAAAATAATAAAAGAATGTTAGTTGACTCACAAGTACAGGAGATACGCCACCATGAAATCCACCAGGCATCTAAACCAAACCTTTAGAAGACCTTAGATGAAATTAAAATCCCCTGATAATAGGGGAGCGGATTAGGTGAGACTCCAAACTCCACTATTGCCAACTATTACAGCCGTCCATTTACAAATGCTGAATGAAAAACCTTTTCCTCAAAGTGGTGGTGATGAGTTTCTTAAATATAGAAAATAATAAAGAAAGGTTTGATGGCTCACAGGCACTATCAGACGCATGAGGTGCACTACAATGAAAACCAAGGGCCATCTAAACTAGACCTTTCGCAGACCTTAGTACGAAATAAGAACCCCACCCCAACCCAACCCCTTTAATATGGTGCAGATTAGGTGAGACCCAATACTCCACTGTTGTCGGCCACTACAGCAGTCCATTTATAAATGCACAATGAAAAACCTTTTGATAAGATTGGTGGTGATCAGTTACCTAATTATAAAAAACAATAAAGGTTAGTTGGCTCAAAGGCACAGTTAGACACATGCGGTGCGCCACCATTAAAACCACAAGGCATCTAAACCAGACCTTTCACAACATTAATATGAAATAAGAATCTCCCGATAACAGGGGAGCAGAGCCGGTGAGATTTAGAACTCCTGTTACCAACAATTATAGCCATTCGTTTACAAATGCAGAATGAAAAACCTTTTTGATAAAAGTGGTAGTGACCAGTTTCTTAAATATAGAAATTAATAAAGAAAGGATTGTTGGCTCACAGGCACTGTTGGACACATGAGGTGCGCCACCATGAAAATCAAGGGGCATATAAATCAAACCTTGCACAGACCCGTAGTAAGAAATAAAAATCCCCCGATAACGAGTGGATTAGGTGAGACCCATACTACACTGTTGCCAGCCATTACAACCATTCATTTACAAATGTGGAATGAAAAACCTTTTTGTTAGAGTGGTGGTGATACATTTCTTAAATATAGGAAATAATAATGAAAGGTTTGCTATCTCACAAGCACTACCTGACGAATACAGTACGCCACCATAAAAACCACTGAGGCATTTAAACAAGACCTTCATAAACCTTGGTAAGAAATAAGAATCTCCTGATAAGGGGGAGCGGATTGGGAGAGACCCCAGACACCACTGTTACCAGGCATTACAGCCGTCCATCTACTAATGCCGAATGAAAAACCTTTTTGGTCAAAATGATGCTGAAGAGTTTCTTAAATATAGAAAATAATAATGAAAGGTTTGTTGTTTTAGCTGTAAATGATCCGGACCAACTGTTATATATGGCATAGTCCCATGGAAACCATTCTCCGATCAGCGTGACTTTTTCAGTGGTCCATGAAGAGAAGAAAACCTAGTGGAATGGTGCAGATTTAGAATTGAACGATCCATATCCAAAAGTTCCATGGTGTATATAAATTCAAGTACACCCAGGGGTACTAACAGCATACCTCATTTCAGTTTAAACATGAAACTCCCCACCAGTAACTTCAACGAAAATATATAGCATTTATAGCTTTTCTAGTCACTAAAATATAAACATACAAGAGGTTTTCAACATGATTACTCTTCCATAAATATGATAAAATAACAATAAATGAGCTTTAAAACATTCCTGCAGTGATGGGTAGAAGCGTCCGTCAGTGTGTTCAGATGATTGTGATCTTCGACAAACATCCTGATATATCAATAGAGCAGAGAAGATCATCAAAACATGTAAGCAAAGGATCTACAAATAAATAGTGGCTTATCTATTTCGTGTAACGCAAGTAGCAGGGGAACTTCTACCCCCGCAATTAGTTTTCGTAAGGAGCTAAACAATAAATATTCAAAGACATTGAAAGACATTTTATACATAACTTGGATATTTTGGGAACCAGAAAATGTGGCTACCCAATATCCAATTAGGATTTTACCCACCAGAAGCCATCAATGAATTAGATTTTACCCACAAAAGGTGTTTGGCTAATTTTAGCCCTGCAATTAGTAATACAAAGAGACATAAGCTTGGTTTTTCCAAAGCCACTTTTGTCCTCTCAATTCCTTGCGAGTAACTGGCTACTTGACAGAAGGAATTTGCAAGCTTCCGGTTTCCACTTTGGTTTCAATTCTTCTTACCCACTCTACTCTTAAGGCTTTGTGGAGCTCACTATGTGTAACATTCACTCTGTACATTTGTTATGTCGGCTCATTTTAGAGGGGGCCATAGAACAACAAATGGGTTGAAATCACATTGAATGTGGGGAAGAGTTGCCCACTGCCGAAATCACTTGGGGCACCTCTGTATTTGCAACGCCATAACCCTAGTCAACGTGTTATATTCAAAATCTATAGTTGATATTCAGTATCTATAGGTTGGAGCTTCTTTGAAAGGTCGCTAAATTTTTATTTTATTTATTTTGAAAGGTAAAATAATTTATTCAAGAAAAACAGACAAACAAAGCAGAGAGAAAAGAAAAGAGAAACAAGGAAAAGATACAACAAACCAATCCCCTTACTGGAGGAGCCCCAGATCACTCTGCGGCCCAACCCCTGAAAACAACAAACCAGTCCCCCAACTGGTAGAGCCCAAAATCATTACAAAGCCCAGTCCCTGAATAAATCTAAAACTCAGTTCCAAACCCCACCAAGAGATGCAGACGAGTTACAGAAACATGGATTGTTTCTCTCCAACTAGATCCCTCAGAACAACTACAAGGAAGATACGCCATTTCCTCTTACCTAATGAGCCTCCATCTTCCGCATGCCAAGAGCGGAAAAGGCCCTCAATATCAGCCAGCATCACCCAAACCACAACGACCAACTGCGAGGCACAGAACCAAATCTCCGCTGCTACAGAGTAATGAAGGAACAAGTGATTGATTGTTTCCTCATCCCTATGGCAAAGGAGGCACACATTAGGAAGAGCCATGTCCCGTTTCTTAAGCTTATTGAGTGTAAGAATACGCTTCCTTCCAGCCAGCCACACAAAAGCCGCCACTTTGAGGGAAGTGCCATAGAACCACACCGCTCCTGTATGATGACCACCACCCGGGTTGGTAGCTGAGGCAAGGTAGACATAGAAGGAACACACCGAAAAGATGCCCGATCTCAACAACTCCACCTAAGGGAATCTTCCGAGAACTAGATGGGAAAAGACCCTGCAAAGATGAAAGGAGGGGAGTAAGTTCGTGAACCTCATTTGTCTGATAGGTTCCTTCTGAGTGGCGGGGTCCACACTCCCTCCTCCCCCAGCCCCAAAAAGCACTCGGCCACAAAAACATCATGAACAACACTTAAGGGAGGCTAAATTCAGGAAGGAAACATTAAGGAGGGAAGAGCCACACCAGAGGTCTTCCCAGAATCTGATTCTCATACCATTACCAAGGTTAAACCTAAGAAGAGGGAAGATTTTCGGACCTAACTTGGCAATCCCCTTCCACAGGAAGGAGGCACGATAGAGGGAGGACTTCACCCACCAACCAAAAGGCAAGAGACCATACATCACCACAAGGATTGATCTCCAAAGACTAGAAGATTACACACCAAACCTTTAAATCCACTTACCTAACAAAGCTTCATTACCAGGTTGAGCCATCTAATACCCGCCCCACCCTCATCATATAGCTAGGAGGGTATCAGATCGTCTTCGAGCCCGCAATTTTCGTTCTTGATTAATGAAAACATCATTGGCAAATGCTTTCGCAGTGGTACGTCTTTCATAAATTCAAGAATTTCACTGCTGACTATGAAATACGAATGCCCCCGATTGTCCCTCTTAAATCCTGTGATGTTAGCGAGCCTCCTTCCAATTCAGCAAGGAGAATTTTTTGAAGGAGAACCCCCTTGCCAAAGAAAATCTCTAGGCATCCGATCGATTCAATCTAAGACCGACTTCAGACAACAGAATAGAGATAAATAATACTAGGCTAGAGTAGAGAGGAAGTTTTTTTATTAGAGTGATTCTACCCCTAAGGAAAGCTTGTATTTCCACGGGGACAATTTACTCTCCATGCGCTCTAAGATTTTATCCCAAGTGTAGAGAGGAGGTTTACCCATGCATAATGGAAGGCCGAGATACAAAGTAGGCAAACACAACCCACTCCACACCCAACGGATTCAGAGTTTCAAGAGACGACAAATTGATGCCAAAATATTGAAACTAGAGACGACTTGAAACCAACAAACTGCCATACTCAGAAACAATATCATGAAGTCTTTAACTTCATAAAAAATCAAGGTATCATCTGCAAATTGCAAATGGGTAATACAAGAGGAACAGTTTTCAACTTTGAATCCTTGAAAAAGGCCTACCTCCTTCCCCCTGAATAGCATATGGCTGAAGGCCTCCAACATAACTATAAAGATGGAAAACAAGGGGTCTCCTTGCCTCAAGCCCCAAGAAGCATGAAAAAAAATAAAATCCAAAGGGGGATCCATTAATAAGCAACGAGAATTTAGCTGAAGATATGCAAAATCTTATCCGAGCTCTCCACTTAGCCCCGAAACCCAATCTACAAAGCATGTAATCCAAAAAGGACCAGTCTAAAAAGGGAAACGAAGAAACATAAGAAACCAAACAGCCATAGCACCTCAAGGGGACATGATGAATCATCTAGATACAATATGCCAAGGTCGCCCTCCATCAGACCTCCAAAAGAGAAGGCACCACGAAGAGAATAAATTCCCGTCACTCAACTTACAGTTTGCCCCCAACCCGCCCAAAGTATCCTAACTTGAGAACGCCCTATTATAAAATATTCTATCATTTCTCTCTTTCCATGTTTGTCCAAAGGCAGGCACTGATAGCGAGGCACCGTCTACCCCTTTTTATCTTTCCCCAGTATGGCCCCCCGCAAACTCATGACAAAGATATGAATGATCAGCTTTTTCCTCATTGAGTATGCACATGATGGAAGCGCAAGGAATGGATGCAAAACTTGAAATGAATGAAAAGTAGAGCACATAAGGTAAGGAAGCAGAATCTATATCCACCTAGATAGGAGAAACTTGCAGAAGTAACATGTAGCAGGAATACCGAAAAAAGTCGGCACAATAAATGCAAAGGAATGTATTCTCGAAAAAAAAAAATTAACCCATTGAAGAAACTAGAAAAAACCACTCGGAAACAAAATATAGGAGAAAGGATATTAACACGAAGTAGATTGAACAGGATCTTCGTAAAACATGAGCCAAGAATGTGGACAAGCATATCACATATGCAAGATCCAGGCCATTGCATTCAACACTGAGGTCTTGGTATCGATTCCCTAAAGGAAGTGGCTAACAGTGAAGTGTGAACTGACAGTGGGTGCACTAACAAGCTAACAAAAAAAAAAGATCCAGGCCATTCATCAAATGGGTTTACTCAGTCTTCCCTGGCCAAAAATCATGATGGTCCATCCATCAGGTGGGCCATGTGGACAAGAGAAATGGATAGTTAGAAAAAAAAAAAAAAAGACCCACAATCCTTGCATTCAAATTCCATGTCTGCCCCACCTGATAAGTAGATCAGCCTAAATTTCAGGCCATGGCATGCTGATGAAAGGCTTCAAAAGATGGATGATTGCAGTCCTTGTCCGGGAAATTATATGGTATGAGTTGAGTGGTAAACGGATTGATGGGACACCGTGGCCCAAGTCCAGCCCGCTTTGTGCCATTTTTGTGCTGAGCGACCAGGCCCATGGATTGGACTTGGGCCTGGGACGTGGGCCTGATAATTAATTGAGGTGGACATCACCTTGCATCTGCCTAAAGGCCTGACAATTAGGCCCAGCCCGCTGGACTTACCAGACATCAGCAGGCAGTGTTGACTGGTGGGCCTGACCTGGCCAGGCCTGTCTGATTTGCACTTGCTGACCTGGACTCATGCCCTTAGCTCATGTGCTGGACTTGGAGATACTTCGGCCCAGATGGGAAGTAAGCCCCACTTGGGTCCTTGCTCTTGCTCCAGTGGTAGACTCTTAGGAGTTTCAACACCTGGTCAAGGGTTCGAACACCCATAGGTGGTGAAATCCCACTAAGGCGTGAGTGTGTGGTGGTGTGTGTGCATGTGTTAAAAATAAATAAATAAATAAAGTAAGCCCCACTTGCTTTCACCATTTGGATGTGATATCAAGTGGCACCCTCCTGCCATCAGTATCAGATCTTCAATCAGGCAAGCATAATCTTCAGCTCACTATTAGCAGAGTTCTGAAGGCAGTGTCCAGTAACAGGTCATCTGCCTATTTTGTGCAAAAGGAATAAGCAGCTAGAGAGACATTGAGGAATTATACAACACTGGCTAAATGTTTGTACAGTACTGTTTGGACTTTTGGTTTATACAAGTTCCCCAGCTCGGTCATCCGAACCATTCATTCGATAAGCCCCACTGTGGTTGGCCCATGCACTCAAAAACTCCCAGATAGAAATATCCTGACCCTTAAGTGGCCCAATAAATGGACAGTTAAGAAAAAATACAGCAACCCTAAGCATTCAACCGAGAAAAGGCCACCTTCCAATCCGAGGGACATTTGGTACATGAGGCATCCAGGATAGGACCCATCATACCAACTGTTTGGATTGCTGAACCATGGGCCCTGCTCGTACAAAATCAATACCCGAATATGATTGACAAATTTTCGGCCCAAGCACACATAATAGCTCATGGATAGCTATTGTGTCCTTATGCCAAAGCACAGCATCACACTAGAAAAATCTAAAATTTATGGCACAAACTTATCCTATTTGACCAAATCGATGATATATTTTAGCTCCAAAGCCATTATATATCTGCTAATGATTTACAATGTATTGTAGTCGCAGCTTAAAAGCCATAAACACCCAGTCTGTATGTATTTATGCATCGGTATATGACGTCTCCTGCTGATTAAAAAAGGGGGGAAAACAAAGAAAAAAAGAGGGGGGGGGGGGGGGGGGGGGGGGCTTACCAGTTCCTTTTCTTGGCAACAGCTTGAAATAGAACCCGTCATAAGATTCGAAAATGACACCTGCAAGAAACCCACGAAACTTTACAGTAAGCACACAGAAAATTTGAAGCACAAATCAAAGCATTCTAATCCATGTTTGAGAAATCTACAAGGCATGAAAATAATAATAATAATACTAATAACAGAACAGTGGGGGAAAAATAAGAGCAAGCTAGAACAAGCAACATGCAGACACCTACTCAGATTCTCTCCCTTTTTTTACCCTTCTAACTAAGAGAAATAAGAGTTAGAACCAAAGGTCCTAGGCAGAAGGAGACCTAGAACCAAAACTAACTGTAAAAACAATGACCATAGTGTCAAAATCTTGAAAACATGCCACCAGACACGTTCAGCCAGATCAGGTCAACGGGAACTCACTTGAGCATACAACTAGTAATTTAATCAACAGTCTGTAGTAATATATTCTTTCATTCCTTTATCATAGAGAATCCGAGGCATAAGAAATGATCCAGTGCTCTCAGAACACTATAAGTTATGGTGCTTCTAGTTGCATCGGTTCACTTGGACAGTCCAATCAATCAATCTGAACTGTCCATTAGGTCAAGAACACTTTTCATAGGCTATTAAGCAAACATAGGACTGATCAGATGATTCAATACATCCATGCATTGGCCTTATTTTTCTACAGCATCCTTTCTCTATGCCATGGATTGGAAGCATATGATTGCCTAACAAAAGTGATTCTTTAGAATCACAAGCAATCGATGATATGGATGATTTTAATTTTTTTTTTGAAAGACAATGCAACTTTATTAAACGCCAAAGACCAAAAAGGAAACAAAAAAAAAAAAAAAAAAAAAAAAAAAAAAAAAAGACGCCCCTTCAGGGCACCCAATCCCGGATGAACGAGATAACCCGATTGCTAACTCCCTTAACAAGCCACTCCTATTACAACAACATCGATTGTTCCCTTCGCCCCAGATTGACCAATGAATGGTGAGGAGGGCAACCCTCCATAGTGACACCCTTCCTTCCGATCCCACCAGCATGCCAAGAAAGGAGAAGGCCTTGATCTAATTTGGCATCACCAGCGCACGCTGAACGAAGACAAAACGACAGACCAGACTAACAAAGGGAAGGGGCAATAAATGAACAAGTGATCCACCGACTCTGCATCTTTAAGACAGAGGAGAAATGTTAAGCAACACCATTTCCCTCTTGAAGATTGTCGGTGGTAAGGATCCTATTCCTGCCTACAAGCATAGGACCAAGTGATCCACCGACCCTGCATCTTGAAGATTGTCGATGGTAAGGATCCTACTCCTGCCTACAAGCATAGGACCAAACAGGCCCGCATGATAACAGGAGGCAGAATATGTGTGCTGTGAAATAAATGATTAGAAAGACTTCACCGAAAAAATCACCAATTTATCCCTAAGCCACACCAGCATGTCTCTTACTCCCAGAGAAGGATTGATCCCCTGCAAGCGAGAAAGAAGAGGCAAGAAATCATCGAATTCATAACCAAATACATTCCTACACAAGGAGCCCAAACACCTCCAAATCCGGACACCGAGAAGCAGCAGTCCACCGAAACATCGGCAAAAGAGCATGAAGAGGCCAAGGAAGGAAAAATATCTCCAATTGAGGAATCCCCACACAAGATATCGTCACAAAATCTAACCCTCAACCCATCCCCTACTGCAAAGCCCAAGATAGAAAACTTTACTAGCAATACTAACAACGGCTTTCCAAAGGAAATATGCTCGATATAGAGACAATTCCTTTATCCGCCAACCCATGACTAATGAAATGTATTTTCCGGCAACAATGGACCTCCACTAGCTTCCTCCTCGACTCCGGATCTCTAGACCCATTTCCCCAAGAAGGCAGAATTCAAATCATCAAGTTGATGAATTCCAGAACCACCCTCGGCAAAGGGTCCACAAACCTCCTTCCAACTACGCAAGATGAAATTTACCTTTAGACACTCCTCCTTGCCGAAGAAAATCCCTCCAAAGTTTATCAATCCTATCAAGGACCAACTTCGGGCCCCTGAATAAAGACACGTAATAAACAAGGAGACTGGTGAGGGCATCCTTAATCAGAGTGATTCTACCTCCCAAGGACAAATGTTTGCTTTTCTAGGGAGAGCTTCCTCTACATTCTCTCTACCACCGAATACAGGAGATGCTTGGCAGGCTCACCTATGCAAAAAGGCAAACCAAAATCATAGGAGGGAAGAGACCCAGTCCGGCAATCAAAAATGCCAGCCAGCCAAGTCGCCTCTTCTTAAGACAAGTGAATCCTGAGCAACTCAATTTTGGCCAAAATAACCGTGAGACCCGAAAAAACTTCAAAACATCCAATTATCTTCCTGAGATTGTCCACCATGGACACATTAGCCTCACTGAAAATTAGAGTATCATCAGCAATTTGAAGGTGGCTAACGAGTTGGGGGACATTCTCAATCTCAAAACCCTAGAAAAAGTCAACTGATTGACCCTTAACAAACATCCTACTTAGGGTTGCAGATACCATAAAAAACAAAAAGGGAGAAAAAAGATGCCCATGGCGAAGACCCCTCGAGGCACAGAAGAAACCAAAAGGGGAGCCATAACAAGAACAAAGAACCTGGCTGAGGAAAAACAAGCCTTGATCTAGAGTCTCCACTTGGCCCCACATCTGATGCGAGCCAACATATAATCAAGAAAAGACCAATCGACATGGTCATACGCCTTTTCCAAATCCAATTTACACAAAATGCCTTGCCCATCAGCCCTATGACAGGTATCTAGAGACTCATGTTGATGGGGACATCACGCGCACGCCCCCCACCCTACGCACATACGCAAGGAAGAAGGCCCCACTATCGATCTGGATCGACGACGACCTCTATGGAGGATCTCTTACTTAGGGGGCTATGCTATGGAGCATTGGCGTGGACCCGATCATCACGGAGATTCCACCATTAGTTCTCATGATTGTGGCCCATTACCCTAAATGATCTCGGATTTTGAGTTTTGGTTATTATCATTATTAGAAAAATCATGAACGGTTTTGATTGCGTTGATTAGTTGTTATTTTTGTTATTTCGTCTCTAAGTAATAGTGTGCGCACATGGCGCGGCTTTTGGAATTTAGGTTTTTTTTTTTTTAAATAGAAAACTCCATGTAAGTTTTTTCATTGAAGTTTATGAATAAAATTCTGCGTTTTTCTTCTTCTCTCTCTCTCTGAGTTGAAGGATCTAATTGGGTGCGAAACCCTCCCTTCCTCGAAGGGCTAACTACCGTGGTGCGAAGCCACAACCATCCCAAATCGTCTCCACCCCCTACACCCCACATCCCTCATCTCCCACAGCCATATCCCATCTTCAAATTTATCCTTTTTTTGGCACTCAAGTTCTCTTATACAGCGGGTTTCCAGATTCTGGCCCACCAGGGGGCTGAAACTTCAGCGGAGCACCACGCACTCACCGTACATCGGATTGGCGTGATATTTAGCATAAGGGAGGACCACCCCTGGCCGACCAACCCCAACTACCCCTTTTTGGATTCGTGGGCCCCACACACGTGTGGGCAGGATCCCAAGCACGTGCGTTTGGACCCAACCGCTGTCCACACGTGTGGACTATCTCTAGTTTGTCTCTCTCCTCTCTTTCACTCCTCTCTCGCCTTATATCCTTAACCCTAACCCTAGATAATCTCAATTTCAAGTTTTTTCCCACTTTTGCAAACCCTAGACTTTTCCTGATTTGAAACATAGTGAATCCCTTGAATTGGGGAACGATCCTTTGCAAGAGTGGATCAATCTTACACTCATTTGAGCATTGTTTGGTTTATAATTTTAATTGATCCAGCTCTAAGCGTGTGTAGGCTTGGACCCCTGTAAATTCCCCTGGTTGAATGTTTAATCGTATGTGGGACATGGAATTTTGTGATTGTTTAAAACTGGTATGATCTAAAGCTTGAAATCTTGCATGTCATATTTAATTTCATGTCCTGCATCAAATTTGGTATCGGAGCTTAGGGTTTTCATAGGGGAATGCATTGCATGTTTAGGGTTTAGTCTATTCACGTCTATTTTGCATCAAGGCTCATCATATAGGGCTGTTTAGGACCCATCATTCACGACATGGACTGTTGAATTTTCTATTGTCAGAAAATCCCCAATTTTCATGGCTGAATTTCCTGTTAACAAACTATTTAGGCAGTTATGTTGCTGGAATTTTAGTAGCATTGTGTAGTTTCCCTCATATAGAGTCCTAAAGGATCATTTAGTCCCATTTAGATGCATATCGTGTATTAGAGGGTCTTCGAGTTCGAAATATCGGTATTGCACAATGTATCGCACCCTTGGGATACAGATACATATCGGTTATCGCACGGGATATATCGTTTGTATCGCATAGTTTATCGCACTTTTTGGGAAACATGGGGAAACATTGGGAGAATGGTTGAATTTCTTAATGAAACTTTGGGGATTGTTAAAAAGGCCCTTAATACACACTTTTAAATCATAATATCTCAAAAAAAAGATGCACATAATAAATTTCCTTTGTATAGGTTCCTAAGTTATGCGATGTTTAACTGAACTAACACAACTATTTTTAAATTGAATGCATAATATTTATAAATATATCATAGTCATGTATGAAAACAGTGGACCACATTACAGGAAAATACAAAGCTCAAGTGGACCATTACATAGGAAACAGTGTGGAATAATGATTTCCACCGTTGAAACCTTCCTAGTGTCTAAAGTAATTTTTATTTGTCATCCAACCTGTTCGTAAGATCACAAAGACATGGATGAAGATAAACCACAAACTTCAGCTTGATCCAAAACTTCTTTGGCCTCCAAAAAATTTTTAATGATAAAGGTTCAATCAAACGGTTTCCTGTGGTGTGGTCCACTTGAGATTTTAATTTGCTTCGTTTTTTGGATCAAGCCCTAAAATTATCTTTTAACATGGATTAACAGAGTGGATAAAATAAATAAATAAAAGTGGACCCCACACAGTTTACTCAGTACCCTAACGGTATTGAGTTACTCAGTACGCAATCCGGGAACGGATTCGCTACTCCCCCTGACACCAGCTAATAGCTGGTGGTCGGTGCTATGTGGGCCACACCATGATGTATGTGTTTCATCCATGCCATACATCTGTTTTTACAGATCATTTTACGGAATAAGTCCAAAAATGAGATATATCCAAATCTCAAGTGGACCACATTACAGGAAACAGTGTTGAATGAGGGTAGACCATTTAAAACATTTTGGGGCATAAAAGTTTTGGATCAAGATGATATTTGTTTTTTCTCTTCATCTGGGCCTGTATGACCTAATCAACAGATTGGATTTCAAATAAACAGTATAGTGGGCCATAGGAGGATTTTAATGGTATATCCAATCACTATTGTTTTCATGTGGTGTGGTCCACCTGAGATTTATATCCCTCTCATTTTTGGGTTCAAGCAATAAAATGATCTTTAAATATGGATGAACGGAATGGATGAAACACATACATCATGGTGGGTCCCACAGAGCACCGACCACCAGCCACGGAGCGGTGTCAGGAGTAGCCAATCCGTTCCCACACAATCCGCTTCCAGCGCGGATTATGAAGTCACATCACCAAGTTACGTGGGTCCCACCATGATGTATTTTTTCTATCCACACCGTCCATCCATTTGAACAGATCATTTAAGGGCATGAGCCAAAAAATGAGTCAGATCCAGAGCTCAAGTGGACCCCACCACAAAAAACAGTGGAGAGAGTGACGTTTACCATTAAATTTAGATGACTGGTAAGCATCACTGTAGGGCTCATATGATCTTATTAAATTCATATTTTCCTTTCATCCACGTCCATATGATCTTATTAACGGTTTGGATGATTGATAAACATCACTACAAGGGCCAAAAAGGTTTCAACGGTGGAAATCAGTGTCACCACTGTTTCCTGTGGTATGATCCACTTACCGTTCTAAGTTTTGGGATCAACCCCTTAATTTATATGGGAAAATAGATGGACGGTGTGGATGGACCACATACATTAAAGGTGGGCCCCAACTGAGTTTACTGAGTACGATAAGAGGGTGCTCAGTAAACCACACCGCTCCATTCCCCCATTTCACGGCATGCGCACCTACGCATGTGCCCACCTTTGTAAACGTGTCATTGATGTCGAATCCGAACGTTCCATAAGATGCGGAATCCCATGTAACCGTAGAGGGTGAATTTTCACCCTGATCTAAGATTCTGGTGGGCCATAGAAAAGAGAAATTCAAATCAAAGGAATAAACTGTTTGCATTTTTCATGGCCCATCAAAGTTTTGGATCAAAGTAAAAATTCGTACTACGAGGTTTCATGAGGTTCTGCTTCATGTAGACCGTTCAGATTTTCGAGACTCATCAGATATGATGAGTTCTCAAAAAAGTTCGTATGTAGTGCATACGAACTGGTTCGGAGGTGAGCGTTTCCATCCCCATTTCACCCCTCCCGCCCCCATCTTCTTCATTTTCCCTCTCTGTCACGAGCGCTCTCCCTCTCCGGCCTGATTTCTCGCCGAATCTCCGAGAAATCCGAGAAATCCGGCCTGATTTCTCGCCGCATCTCCGAGAAATCCGCACAGGCACGCTCCAATCAGCGAAGAAAGAAAAAAATGAAGAAAATAGCGAGAAAAATTCGAAGAAAGAGGGATACAGATACTTACCTGTCGAATGGCCCACCTCCGATCACGCTACAGCCTACGGCGACAGGTACTCTCCGATCTCTATCTCTCTTTTCTAATTCTTTCTTTTTTTTTAATTTTCCGCAACCCACGGCATCGGCTTTTTATCGTTGTGGGTTGTTGGCGATATCGGCGATATGGAGGCAGAAATACCGCGATATGGTGGGTTGTATTGGTGATATCGGCGATATCGACGATGTATCGCATGATATCGACGATATATCGCACGATATCGACAATAATATCGCACGATATCTGGATTTTTGGTATCTTCCGCGCGTTATCGGCGCAGTTTCGTCTCGCACTAGTGCGATACCGATAATATCGGCCGATAGTATCGATATTTCGAACACTGCCCACACATACTGATCGTGGTTTTGGCTTGCACCCTACACTAAACATGGAGCAATTGCAAGAATCAATAAACAATATAACCCGACAGTTTGAGTATTTGGATAGGCGCTTGGAACAACGTATTGACCAACGTTTTGAATAGCTTAATGTGCGCATTACCCAACCAGAGACCTCCGCTCGGGCAAACCCCACCATTGGGGAAGATGCCCAATCTCAGGCAAGTGGTCAGGAGGATAAACCAAGGAATGTAGGTGGCCAAGGAATTGGTCATGGGCGCACACCCGTGCACCCACCCCGCGAGGGGCATCATGATCACTATGACCCAGATGCGCGACTCCTATAAGGAGTTAGAGTTGAAGCCCCTACATTTGATGGCAACTTGGACCCTAAAGCTTTTCTAGATCAGTTGGCAGATATTGATTACTATTTTGAGTGGTACATGTCGGATGCGCGCCGAGTCCGATTTGTCAAGATGAAACTTGTGAGCCAAGCCAAGAGGTTTTGGACTACTGTGGAGCGAAAGAAAGAGAGGTCGAGGGAGCCCCCAATAGTCCATTGGAGAGAAATGAAAGAAACTCTTAAGAAAAAATACTTCCCTTTCTCTTATCACTTGAGGTTGGTTGAAGAATGGCAGTCTCTTCGACAAGGTTCCATGAGTGTGGCAGAATACATTGAGAAGTTCGAAGAGTACTTGACCCGATGTGAAGTTGATGAGGATCACGTACTCACTCTTGCTCGATTTAAGACGGGCCTCCGTTCTGACATTAGGAGAGAGTTGCTCACTAAGGACATAGACACTCTTGAACAGATGTATCAAGTAGTGTTGGAGGTCGAGCAATACCTCAAAGCATTTGTGGAAAGGCGGTTTGAGTTTCGTGATCCTGGTGCTAAGGCCAACCTTTCTGGGGCCAAGCCTAGCACTGAATATCAATACAAGTCTTCCAGTAGTTCTCAGTCTAGGCTCAATGATGATAAGAGTAAAGAAGTTGTCGGATCTAACTCGCACAAAAGTGATGCGACTAAGTATTTTAGATGTCAGGGGTTGGTCACTTTGCCCACCAGTGTGACAAGAAAGAGGGCACCAAGGTGTTCCTTATTGATGGGCAAGTAGAAGTAGTGCCCCCAGAGAGTGACGGCGAAGAGGAAGAATATGAGCCAGCAAAAACCCCTAGTGGTGAGGAAGAGGGAGCGCAAGAGTTTGCAACCCTCGCAGTTGTTGTTGAAGTGATAAAAGTCTCTTGATATACATTGATACACCACACTCTAACAGCTTAAGCTTTTGGAGTAAATGGTTGTTTGACATGGTATCAAAGCGAAAGATCCTATGTTCGAATCTCGATAGCAGCAAAAATGTCTCTCTAAAATATTATTCTCCCACGGGGGACCAGGAAAATCAGGTCTGGCTCCAGGACCGGGTAATCAAGCCCGGCCTATTTATGGTGTGAGTGTCCCTCCACCCTTGTCAGTATGTTCCCGTGCGGAGTTCCCATCCCGCACGTGCCAGGGGGTGTTGAAGTGATAAAAGTCCCTTAATATACATTGATACACCACACTCTGGCAGCTTGAGCTTTTGGAGTGAATGGTTGTTTGACAATTGTGCGTTGCGCCTTTGCACAAGCCAAGAATACTGACGATTGGCGCCGCAACACGATCTTCTATACTTGCGCAAAATGTGGTGAAAAGAGCTGTAAGATAATCATGGACAATGGTAGTTATGCCAACATGGCATCAACTAGCACTGTGAGCCATTTAGGCTTGAAGCTTGAAGCCCATCCTCAACCCTATGGTGTCTTGGGTTGATGAAACTTCCATTCTAGTCTCGCACCGTTGTCTTGTTCCTATTCAGTTTGGATCATATAAAAACACTTTGGTGTGATGTTGTTCCCATGGATGTTGGCCATATCATTCTGGGTAGGTCATGGCTCTATGACTGGGATGTTACCATATTTGGTAATTCGAATGTGTGTACATTCTGGTTTGAGGGGAAGAAAGTCAAGTTAAACCCACTTCCACCCAAGAACAAGACTGAAAAGGAGTCCACCACACAAAGTGGTGTAAGCGGCTCAAAAGAATTGAAGAAATCAAAGTCCAAGTCTAAGCCTCTCCATATTCTAAATGCCAAGAACTTTGAGTGAGAGACTAAGTCGGACTCAATAGTGTACGCCCTTGTAGCTAAGGAGAGTGCACCAGAGGCTAGTGTAGAGTTACCCATTGAGGCTATTCCAGTAGTGGATGAGTTTCGTGATGTCTTTCCTGCAGATCTACCGAATGAGCTTCGCCCTATGAGGGATATACAGCACGCCATTGATTTAGTCCCTGGGGCGACTCTACCAAACCTCCCTCATTACAGAATGAACCCAAAAGAGCATGCAGAGTTGAAGAAACAGATCGATGAGCTCCTAGAAAAGGGTTTCATTCGAGAGAGCATGAGCCCGTGTGTCGTGTACGCCCTTCTTACACCTAAAAAGGATGGCACATGGAGCATATGTGTTGATAGTAGGCCCATCAACAAAATCACAGTCAAGTATCGGTTTTCCATACCGCGTCTTGATGACATGTTGGATATGATGGCCAACGCTACTATCTTCTCGAAAATTGACCTCAAAAGTGGTTATCACCAAATCCGCGTACGCCCTGGTGATAAGTGGAAGACGGTCTTCAAGATGAAGGATGGGTTATACGAGTGGCTAGTCATGCCTTTTGGGCTAACTAATGCCCCCAGTACCTTCATGCGTGTGATGACCCAAGTGTTGAGGCCCTTCATGGGGAAGTTTCTGGTCGTCTACTTTGATGGTATTCTGATTTATAGCATGACCAAAGAGCAACACCTCAACCATTTGAGGCAAGTTTGAGGGATCCTTGGAGCCGAGAAATTGTACGCCAACCTAAAGAAGTGTGCGTTTATGTCTAGTAGTGTTATCTTCTTAGGTTTTGTTGTGTCAGCTGAGGGCGTGTTGGCAGATCCCTAGAAGGTCAAAGCCATTATCAATTGGCCTGAACCCCGCAATATTCACGAGGTGCGCAGCTTTCACGGCTTAGCCACCTTCTATAGGCGGTTCATTCGAGACTTCAATTCCATTATAGCTCCCATTACGGATTGCATTAAAAAAAGAAAAAATTTAAAAAAAAAAAAAAAAAAAAAAGAGTTTCAATGGACGAAGGCTTTCAAGGAGATAAAGGTCAGGATGATCGAAGCTCCAGTCACACGACTTCCGGATTTTTTGAAAGTTTTTAAAGTCGCATGTGACGCGTTAGGAGTCGGCATATGAGGAGTACTTAGTCAAAAAGGGCACCCTGTCGCCTTTTTTAATGAGAAATTGAATGAGGCGAAGCAAAAATACTCCACCTATGACAAAGAATTCTATGCGGTAGTGCAATCACTGCACCACTAGCGTCATTATCTATTGCCGCAAGAATTCGTCTTGTTCTCAGATCACGAGGCCTTGAGATATCTGAACTCTCAGAATAAATTAAACCCTAGGCACGCCAAGTGGATCTAATTCCTTAAAGAGTACACTTTTGTGCTTAAGCACAAGGCCAGTGTAGAGAATAAGTCTGCCGACGCGTTGAGTCGTCGAGTCCCATTACTCAATTCTATGAGTGTCGAAGTCATGGGCCTCGAGCGTGTCAAAGAGAATTATTCTGAGTGCCCAGATTTTGGGGTTGTGCACGCATTGTTGTTAGGGAGTCCGTCAGGAGTTAGCAGTGAGTACTTAATTTTGGACGGATATTTGTTTAGGAGTAACCGCTTGTGCATACCTCGCACCTCCCTCCACGATTTTCTCGTCTGGGAGTTACATTCAGGAGGGGTCACGGGTCATTTTGGTCGAGACAAGACGATTACCCTAGTAGAGGATAGGTTCTATTGGCCAAGCCTCAAGCAAGACGTGGCCAAGATTATAGGGCAGTGTCGTACTTGTCAGGTAGCAAAGCAGAAAAAGCAGAACACAGGGCTATACACACCTTTGCCAGGTCCATTCACCCCTTGGTAGGACATCAGTATGGACTTCGTGCTTGGGCTCCCCAAGACTATTCGAAAACACGATTCCATATTTGTTGTCGTGGACCGTTTTTCTAAAATGGCCCACTTCATTCCTTGTTCGAAGACCTTGATGCATCTCATGTTGCCAAGTTGTTCTTTGGTGAAGTCGTCAGACTACATGGGTTACCCAAAACCATAGTGTCTGACCGTGACGTACGATTCATGACTTAGGTGTTTAGTGGGGGAGCACGACGTGGGACACTGTACTACCTATCGCTGAGTTTGCATTTAATAGTTCTATCAATAGATCCACTGGTTCGAGTCCTTTTGAAGCCGTTACTGGTTATAAACTAGGAGGCCTATTGATCTTGTCCCCATCTCCGTCTCATAGGCCATCAGAGTTTGCAGAGTCTTTTGCACACACATTCATTCATTGCATCAAAAAATCCGACGACAGATCAATACTAGTAATGAACATTACAAAATTTCTACAGACCAACATAAATGATTCAAGGAATTCAATGCAGGGGACTCTGTGATGGTCCGCATCAGACCAGACGGTACCCTCAGGGAGCCGTTCGTAAATTACACACGCGTAACGCTGGACCATTCAAAATTATAAAATGAAATGGTCTCAATGCGTATGTGGTAGATCTTCCACCTTCCATGTGAATTAGTTCAACATTCAATGTGAAGGATCTATTTGCATTTCAAGGGACCACCGATACCTTGTTCAGCCTTTCACCGAACCATCCTGATTCCCCAGACCTTTCCCTTGATCCATGGCCCATTCCCGACCCATCTTCCCAGCCTCTACCTCTCATACCTACCCTTCCCACACCCAGAGAGGAGATAGAGGATATCTTGGACCATCAGATAGAATCGACGTCGGACGGTGGATTTCAAAAGTTCCTAGTCAAGTGAAAGTCACACCCAGCTTCAGATAGTACGTGGCTCACTGAGGAGGAACTTCAGAGACTTGATCCTGACATCTTGGAGCGATTCAAGAGTTTTGTTTCGCTAATGGCGAAACCTTCGCAGCCGGGAGAGTTGATGGAGACAACACGTGCACGCGCACGCCCCCCACCCTACGCACATACGCAAGGAGGAAGGCCCCACTATCAATCTGGATCGACAATAACCTCTATGGAGGATCTCTTAGTTAGGGGGCTGTGTTATGGAGCATTGGAGTGGACCCGATCATCACAGAGATTCCACCATTGGATCTCATGATCGTGGCCCACTGCCCTAGATGATCTAGGATTTTGAGTTTTGATTATTATCATTATTAGGAACATCATGAACGGTTTTGATTGTGTTGATTAGTTGTTATTTTTGTTACTCCGTCTCTAAGTAATAGTGTGCACACATGGCGCGGCTTCTTGGGTTTAGGTTTTTCTTATAAATAGACAACTCCATGTAGGTTTTTTCATTGAAGTTTATGAATAAAATTCTACGTTTTTCTTCTTCTCTATCTCTCTGAGTTGAAGGATCTAATTGGGTGTGAAACCCTCCCTTCCTCGAAGGGCTAACTACCGTGGTGCGAAGCCACAACCATCCCAAATCGTCTCCACCCCCTACACCCCACATCCCTCATCTCCCACAGCCATCCTATCTTCAGATTTATCCTTTTTTTGGCACTTAAGTTCTCTTATACAGCAGGTTTCCAGATTCTAGCCCATCAGGGGGCTAAAACTTTAGCGGAGCACCACGCACTCATTGTACATCGGATTGGCGTGATATTTGGCGTAAGGGAGGACCACCCCTGGCCGACAACCCCAACTACCCCTTTTTGGATTCTTGGGCCCCACACACGTGCGGGCAGAATCCCACGCACGTGCGTCTTGACCCGACCGCTGTCCACACGTGTGGACTATCTCTGGTTCGTCTCTCTCCTCTATTTCACACCTCTCTCGCCTTATATCCTTAACCCTGACCCTAGATAATCCCAATTCCAAGTTTTTTCCCACTTTTGCAAACCCTAGACTTTTCCCGATTTGAAACATAGTGAATCCCTTGAATTGGGGAACGATCATTTGCAAGAGTGGATCAATCTTACACTCCTTTGGGCATTGTTTGGTTTATAATTTTCATTGATCCAGCCCTAAGCATGTGTAGGCTTGGACCCCCGTAGATTCCCCTGGTTGAATGTTTGATCGTATGTGGGACGTGGAATTTTGTGATTGTTTAAAACTGGTAGGATCTAAGGCTTAAAATCTTGCATGTCATATTTAATTTCATGTCCTGTATCACATGTGCAATAAGCACACTGTTAAGGATTCTCCGAACAATGAAGGCACTGTGGAACAGGGAAATCAACTTAGGAAGCATTGCTTTCACTCTTTGGCCGAGAATCTTCCCAATAATTTTATAAGCAATATTAATCTGACTAATAGGCCTGAAGTCTTTCAGAGACTTTACACCTTGAAGCTTCGAAATCACAACGATGAAAGAACAACCCATCTCGGATGGCATGCGACCAAAATCAGAGAATTTCTCAACGAAACCCACCAGATCCTGCTTGACCATCTCCTAGAAGACCGGAAGAAAGTCAATGGGAACCCATCCAGCCCCAGGGCTTTGTCCCTTTCTAAATCCATGATAACAACGTTGACTTCCTCCTTGCGAACAGATGCCTCAAGGTTGGTAGCCTCCTCCGAGGAGAAACTATCAAAGGACAAATTGTCAAGATTCAGCCGCACCCGGGGCTTGACCGAGAGTAAATTCAATTAGAAATTGACGATTACATCACAAATAGAAGCCTTATCAAATAACCTTACCACGTCAACGAAGGTGAAAGGGATGCAATTGATCAAGGCTCTAGCATTGGCTATACCATGGAAGAACTTAGTGTTCTTATTTCCTTCCTTAAGCCGGGTAGCCTAAGAGTGTCAGCGTTGTTTGATCTCCTCTTTAATTCGAGCACAACAATCAGTAGATAGCATCTTTCGAAGCCTTCTCATCAGCGTAGAATTGACCACCTTCTTCCTTGTTGTCCAACAACTGGATCTCACGGAGAATGGACTCCAGCTCCAACTCCCTTTGATCGAACACTTTTTTTTCCAAACCTTCAAGCTAGCCTTCAGCAGCTTCATCTTTTGGAAAAGCTTGAAGCCCGCTCATCCTATAACCACAAAAGAGGACAACCAACCCAAGACCAAGTCCTGAAAGCCCTCCACTTCGGGCCCAGCCAACTCGAATCAAAAAGACTTTGGACCCCAATCAACCTCATCCACCTCAAGAAGAATTGGACAGTGATCATAAGCAGGTTTAGGAAGGCCCCTTTGACAAAGCAAAGGGAAAGAATCTACCCACCCAGGAGAAACAAGGAATCTATCTAGCTTGGACATGGCTAAGTTTGCCTGGGGTGGAGAGAGAGAGAGAGAGAGAGAGAGAGAGAGAGAGAGAGAGAGAATGTGGGTGCACGTGTTCAACATTCAAGCTAAGAAAGTAAAAGTTTCTCTTTTTCCTAATTATATTCTTTTATTATTTGGTATGTAATGACAAGTAGACTTTTATTCTACCAAATTATTTATTACAATCTTTATTGTGGTGCTCCTTAAGAATTTGCCATCCATACTCATTTACTCATGCTTTCCCTCTTTTTTCGATTTTAAAGACACTCCACGTGCTAAAGGGTGAGTAAAAAAAATAAATAAATAAATAAAATCCGCAGTTCTTGGACTTTAATTCATACACATTATAGATAATCCCTTTTTGCATGCCCCATGCCCTTGATAAGTTGTTAACCACGACAGGATTCATCATTCCTGCATACTGAATACCCTCATGCCCATTGAAAGGTGCTCTCACTGGAGAGTAATATAAAAAATTGCTTGCTGCGGAGTGGGGGTTGGTAAGGTCTGTGTCCTAGGGAATAGCTAGAGTATATCAACACATGATTCAAAGGCAGCAATGTTGGGCATAAAGTCACATGGAAACCAAATTTGTTGTTCCCTCATGAATGTTTGTGGCTTACTCCAGATCTGTGGTGAGGTAGGATCTAATGAGGCGTAGATCATGGCCCTGAGAGAAGGATTACACATTGTTGAAGCCTTTTTCAAGGGAATTCAGACATTGAAGGTGACTCATGCAACAGAGCTTAGAGTTTTGCACTCTATATTTTGAAATTAGATCCATTTTGGACAATAGGAGGGTTGTATTTTCTAAAGTTCTGAGTACAGGAACTACGTTGCTGATTCTCTTGCTAAAGAGGGAGATGTGACAGGGTTAACCAAATTGGTCCCTCAATGTCTCTTGTTTGGTGTATTCCTTCTTTTGATAAAGTTTATGCTGCCGTTTGGAACACACACACACACGCGCACACACACACAGAGGTAAGAAAGAAAACCTCATGAGGGATTTCCAGAAAGAACCTCATGCTGGTCTTCAGACTGTTGTTTACATGCTCAAGATGATTTGTTATGCTCATAGAAGTAAAATTGACTAATAAATTCACGCATAACATTGAACATATTCACACACACACTAAGATCAGACATGGTTACAGGCAAATCCACACAATATTGGTAGACCAATCTAACAATCATATGTGTTGGATTTTTTATTTTTAAAGGCGCTGATACTAGTAAGATGGAATAAAATCCTCAACATGTGACGTGAATTCACAATTTCTGGAGTTCATTTCTAAAAACAAAATCCAGTGCTAAAAAGAAACCCTAGAGAGGCAGAGATGAATTTGCATGTAATTGAAGATTTTCGCAGGATCATCGTTGCTAAAAAGAAAATCCAAATTGCGGAATGGTAGATAGGGTATATTTCAACATTAAGGTCACAAGTTTAGGCATGTCCAGTGTTTTAAATAGCTTTGCTATGTAGCATGTAGCTTACGCTACGTCCCATAGCTTAGCCTTAACGCCACGCAGCTAATGAAAATAACTTAAGTCACATGTAGCCTACACTACATGCTACATAGCCTATGGTACACGCTATGTAGCTTACACTACGAGTTATTTTTCACTAAAACATTAAATCAATTAATGTTATAAATGATTTGATACATTTTTCTTTTTTTTTTAAAAAAAAAAAAAGGTAATCTTTTGATTGTAGTAAAATAATATAAGTAATAGTATTAAATTAATTAGGTTGATCATTCTTTACCTTTATACTTAATCTTTGCCTTCCCCATTATTTTAGATAGTGTTTGGTTGCACCAAATTTCATAATTAATCAAACTAATTTGGTACAAAATAACATAAATTTTCCTGAGATTTGGGCAACCAAGCACAACCTTAATTAAAAATCTAGAAATAGCATGTAGGTTAAGCCTCACACTTCAGAGGGGTGAACACTATGCTACACATTATTCACTACTTAAAACAAGGGGCCCAACTTACCTATCAAAACAACAACAAAAAATTTGAAATTACCCTTCAAAAAAATCAAAATTATGACATAAAACCATAATGTTACTGCATGAAACATGAGCAAACCTGGAAATAGTTCACAGCAAGTAAAACAAGAGCATGCTTAATCTAGTGGTGAACTTATACTAGGTGAACTTGAAAACTCATTATCAAACATAACTAACACACTTTCATATATATAAAAATTAAAAATTAAATCCCGGTGGCTAAAGGAAGTGCACAGACAACGATTATGAGCGCATGCCTTATCATGATTAAAAGTGCATGCCCTTTCGTTATTAGAAGACTTTGAAAGATCACAACTTATTGAAGGGCAAGGAGGAATTGAAAGCATACCCCAACAGACCCCGACCATTCCATGGTCTGGGTGTCACAGATAAGTTTACAAGGGCACCCTGCCTCAAAATTACCAAAGGAACAGCACGGCCCTGGTTCAACTGAGCTTCCGAAGTAAGCCTCGGAAGCAGTTCTTCACCAATTTCCACATTTCCAAATTTCACAATCTGGTCTCCAAGCTGTAGCCCATCTTCTGCCGCAGGAGATGCATCCGCTATTTCATCAACCATTGCAAAGGGTACCCTGACGACCGGTTCCAAATCCATTGGAATGCGAATATCTTCTGAAATACCATCGCGAGACGAAAGGGATGCAATGGCATTGGTATGATGTATCTCTTGATTATTTGACCCCTCGCCATTAGCTGGACAGTGAATGAAAAAAATGTAGCGAGTGTTTCAGTGAAAATCATTACTTCATCTGGTGATGACATCTTGTGATTTCAAAAACAGGCAAAGTATCTCAAATACCAGATTCTTTAGCAGTAATAAAGCAATATAAGCTCAAAATATCACCACTCTATCCGTGCATATGATTGTTAAGTCATTAGCCCAAAAAAAGGGAAAAAGAACACAGTTATTTAACAACTGTATCAAACTTCTAACTTTTCTCACTACACAATCATAATATAATTCTTTAACAAGGTTTGGTGAAAAACGTGTGGGAAGTGAAGGTGAATCACACATCTACCAGCTGAAAACAGCAAAGCCAAGGATAAACAGACCTGATCCAGTAATAATCTTCTAGGACAAACCAAAACAAAAAATCATTCAATGGCTTTCTCTAACTAGAATTCATGAATTGTCAATTTTTCAAAAATAAGAAAAAAGGGGAATCCTTCAATTACAGCACTCAATGAGGATCCACAAGAAAAACCTTCTAGAACATGAGGATGTCTAATTCAATTCCGTGGAGTATAAAAATAAAAAGACCGGAACATCTAAAGATCACAGATTAAAAGAACCACCACATTTATGACAAAGATTTAGCAAAAGCTCAATAAAATGGATTAGACACCAGCATGTATCATGAGGATGCTTCACTTTAAAAGGGGTGTGTCAAGAATGACAACTGAACTCAATAAGAAATCACCATCTCAACAAACTTTTAAGAGTAGTTCCACTGTAACGGTGCCACAACCATATTATCGTTCTAATGAAGTAATTCATCCTACCTGGATCTTTCATGGGCAATGATACATTGTGAGCAAGTCTCGCCGAATGCAGAACTTGTAAGTTTTCATGTATTTTGTCCGTGATATCCTTGTAGTCGTTGCGTAGTTCTACAATAAAAGCAAGTTTAGACAAGAATTCTCAGCAGAAATAGCTGTAAATAAACAACAGCTATTGCAGAATGAAACTATATGATAAACACATGGATGAGAATATTGCATTGGTGTCAATTATTGTGCTGATAAATCATAACTACAGTTTTATGCCTAAAGCAACAGCAACTTCTGAGGTAAAGTAGAACATACATAGGATTTAAATTTGGATTTCAAGATCCAAATAAAAACTGTATTGCTGTTGTATTCAGTTAAATGGTGCATATAACTACAGAATCCATGAGAACTGTGAAACATCCATAGTCCAAAATTAAGCTGCATAGCTAAAGTAATACTAGGATGTCACTAGCATCACCCTTCACATCTTATTTCACATGTTCCAATTAATGTTAGATCTTAATCAGTGAAAAAGAATGACATAAAAAACCCAAGACTAAAGCAATAGGATATCCCATCCTGGCAGGATCTGACTGCAATTACCAGGGACATCCCTGCATTTCTATTAGCTTGATCGTCTGCAATAGTTATTAGCTTCAACACCAACAATGTGATCAGAGGAGGAAACTGGACCTTTAGAATATGTACATAATTTACTACAAAATATTGACTATTTCAGATTTTAGGGATTCTTTATTACCACCCATTTCCATAGGAATGCAAGTGGAACCACCAATCTTTCTGATATATGTGTGTCAGCTAGGGCTATTTGCTAACCAAGAGTTTGTATATAGCTGGCCCTTCTATGGTCAACAAAAATTTATCATCGCCGATCGGAAGGAAAAGGTGAAAGGGGAAAAACAAAGGTGAATCAATGAAAATTATCTTTGTGCGATGTAAGTGTCAAATAAAAATAGACATAATGATAGCATATATTGCTTTGAGGATACCATGCTGATTATAATAAGATTAATAATAAAACTATCATCATATATTAATGAAAAGAGGGATATAATTTACGATTGGATGCACATGAACTAGGCGAGGAGCCAAAAATAAGACTGGAATGCAGTATGAGATAAACAAATAAAGCTAAAGAACACATGAAGCTTAAAGATGCATGTGATTTTCATCTGCATGTCTGAACTATGGAACTAAAAAAACGTCAATAATATAGCATTTGTCAAATATCTTCTAAAACTATGAAACCTAAGGAAATAAAAGGCCTAATGATACGCATTTCGAATTCATGTATCATGCAGCCTAGATTCCTAATGGAGTTCTTCACATCCAGTGGGTGAAAAGGACTACATAATTCAACTATAAGAAGCATGTCAGTTTCTTTTCCTTTTAAACAGTAGAAGCATGTGACAGACTGACAGTATTGAGATACAATTAAGGGAAGCATGGACAAAGCACACAACAGTAGCTGCGTATTGACCTCGCTCATGATCCTGACCCACTTGAATTTGTAGGGAGATTTTGAAAGAGGAGTGCCAAATAGATCCAACATTGGGCCACTGATCCACTGTTTATGTGTGCACAGATATTCCAAGACCTTTCAAAGTAAAATGCCTCCAAGGAGTCTCTGCTCTCCATAACAGAACTCCAGAAAATCATACCAGGATCGATTGATTGAAGCTTTGTTTCCTGAAGCGTGATAATGTCCACCTTTGATTTCTTGCAAACCTTCCTGCATGGGCCCTCTTATCCCCTACAACCCAACCCCCGCACATTCCATGACAATATTAACATTGGGCACCACCTTTTCCTGACCTTGCCCTCTTGCCTCCACTTGTTCTCGCCATGGGTTCGTAGTTTGATAGAGCAATTGAGACTCAACAGCTCTCTTAGGCCTCTGGGAGACTTCTTCAACTTCAATCCTTGGCCCTCTTGCTGCCACCGAACAACCATGGCCTCGGTGAATTGCAAAAACTCGTAAACATCCAAGTCCCGTGAGCCAAATGATAGGCCTGCCAAACCTCCCACTTTCAAAAGCGCATCTTTTACTCGTTGAAATTGTTCCCCTAAGATCGAACTGTTGAAGTCATGAAACAATCCCTTGATATACATTGATACACCACACTCTGACAGCTTAAGCTTTTAGAGTAAATGGTTGTTTGACATGGTATCAGAGCGGAAGGTCCTATGTTCGAATCTCGAGAGCAGCAAATATGCCTCACTAAAATATTATTGTCCCACAGGGGACCAGGAAAATCAGGTCCGGCTCAGGGACCGGGAAATCAAGCCCAGCCTATTTATGGTGTGAGTGTCCCTCCACCCTTGTCAGTATGTTCCCGTGCGCAGTTCCCACCCCGCACGTGCGGGGGGGTGTTGAAGTCATGAAACAATCCCTTGATATACATTGATACACCACACTCTGACAGCTTAAGCTTTTAGAGTAAATGGTTGTTTGACACAAACCACCCCGCCCAAACTTCCAGAGAGCCATAGGATCTTCAATAAACCCAGCAACGACAGTCGGAATCTTTGCAACTAAATTTTTCCGAAACAAAGGGGGGTTAACCAACCATAAGCGGGTCCTCAAGGTTCTCACCATTTGAAACCTCCACTACTATTTGCATCTCCTTCCAAAATCAAACGGTTAGCATCTGCCAAAGCCCCTTCGTCTACTTCTGCTTTGTGGCTAAAGCTATTCCTAGCAAGCTCGAATTTCTCCAGCCCTGCCTGCCAGTTTGCCACCACCAGCTCAAGGCCCAATCTCTTCTCAACTCCCCGTTCTTCCAAAGAAGGAGCTAGCGAAATGAGATTTCGAGGGTTCGAGTCAAAATAAGAGACATTAGCTTTGCATGTGACCCCACTAATTAGACATGTGGGTGTGTAAAAACCCTCCCCATGTGTCGAAGACGCTAAAGGGTTCCCATCATCTGACCCACATGTGACCAATCTCGAGGCGGAGACCCTATAGTTTCCTCTTGACACATGTCAACATCTGCAGCCTCCACATGAACGAGAGGATGAGTTTCCCTCCCTAGGGATGTGATTGGGATTAAGAGACACTTGTCCAACTCGGCCTCCCGAGCCAAGCAAAAGTTGTTAGGTTCGACCTAAGCAAGGTTCAAAGAAGGCTCCGGATCTGACCCCAACATTTTAAATAGGTTTGGGGGGGGGGGGGGGGGGGGGAGGGATTCCGAGCACTGTGGTCGCCATGCACAATCCCTCCTCACCTACCTCCACAGTTGCATTAGACACTTGACGCGTGTCCTACTCTCGATTTTGTGCTGTTGCAGAGAACTAGTCTCGTGCTCCTTCAGCCAATCTTTGCCAGCTTCCATGGCAATCAAACTCCGCACCTTCCTCCCGGGAACTCCACACAACTCCCCATCGAGGAAAGGAAGACCCTGACTCCTTTTGAACCCACAAAGACACATGCTTGTCTCCGATCAACACCAAGACATAAGTTGAAGGCAGGATCCCTCCTTCCGCCTCAACTGAGCTCGAATCACTCCCATCTCTTCACTAGTCTTTGTAGCGGGGTCGATCTGCAGCACTTCTCCTAAAAAGGAGGCTATTTGCAAGGGTAAATATCCGAAAACCAAAACTCTAGAGGCACTCCCCAAATGACATGTGCTCCTCCTTTTGAACCCACAAAGACACGTGCTTGCCTCTCACTTATGAAACCCTATTTATTGGTTTGAAAGGTTGATTGTTTTTTTTTTTCGAAGAGCGATTGTTTTTCACAATAAGCATTCATTATATATAAACTAATCCAAAGGTTAAGGCATCAATTTCAATATAATTGTTTTATAAACCATCTAAATTGAGGCCCACCATCTGATCGGTTTAACTTTTTTCTTTTAGAAATAACAGTCACTTCCATTAAAAACTGAAAAGATATAAAGGAGGAGAAGCCGCTGAGGTAGCGAGGAATTAGTCTCTCTCAGAAAACGGATTACAATCTGAAGGATGGAAGATAAAAACGGCCCATTCGGCGATATAATAGTGGATTTTAGACACTATGGACCCCACCGAATTCGAAACTCCCTTAAAGCATCTCTCATTTCTTTCTTTCCACACCGCCCACCAGACAGCCAGCAAGGCCATTCTCCAAGAGGTGGATTTTTGCTTGCAATGGAGACTCCATGCCAAGCTTTTAAAAGCCTTCCCGTCGAATCTGGAAAAGACCAAGATATACCGAACCAAGATAAAACTGTTGGCCAAATCTGATTAAGAAGGGGGCAGTGAATGAACAAATGGTTGACAGATTCAGCATCACCCATGCTGCAGAGACAGATATTCGTGAGAATCATTCCTTTTTTTCTCAAATTGTCGACTGTCAACACCTTAGCCTTACCAACCAGCCAACCGAAAGCAGCGATCTTCGGAGGAAGCTTGTATTTCCAGACCTTGTCAGTCATGATCTCTTCTGGAGAAACACACATTCTGCAAATGGAGTTATATAAGGACTTGACCGAAAGAATACCCGATTTGTCGAATCTCCACAACAGGCTATCTGCAGAGGATTGATCAGGTTTTCCACTGCCGATACGACTGAGGAGATCCGCATATTCACCAATTTCCCAATCTTGGAGATTTCTTCTACAGGGTAGGTTCCAGACTATCTCGGTCCCTAGCCTGTGATAGTTGTTTGCTACCAATATTGAATGATTTGGAGCCAGCCGAAAGATATTCGGAAATTCATCTTTTAAGGTTGTTTCTCCTATCCAGACATCTTCCCATAATCAAATTTTATCGCCTTTACCAACTGAGAAGACTACCTTTGAGAACCTCTTGTTTCAAGCTAAAACACATTTCCATAAAGCAGAAGCCCTGTAGGCCGAGGAGTCCTTTGTCCACCATCCACCTGATGAAGTGTCGTATTTGTTTTTCACCAAACAGTTCCACAGCTTGCCATCTTTTGTACCCAATCTCCAGATCCACTTACCTAGAAGGGCCTGGTTCATACTTCTAAGGGACCTGATGCCTGCTCCACCTTCCTGCACTTGCTGACAAACCTTTTTCCAGGCCAGCAGATGGAAATTCTTCTTATCCTCGATACCATGCCACAGGAAATCATGTCTTAATTTTTCGAGCCTATGTAAAACCGTACTCGGGCATTTAAATAGGGACGCGAAGTATAACAGCAGATTGGAAAGCGTCACTTTGATCAGAGTAATACGGCCACCCAGGGACAAATATTTGCATTGCCATTGAGCAAGATAAGACTTGAATCGGTCTAGAACTTTGTCCCGTAAGAATTTTGGAGGCTTTCCCACACATAATGGAAGACCAACAAAAGTTGTCGGCCGACTACCCGCTAAGCAGTTGAAAAAATTAACAAAACGATTTGTCTCGTCTTCTTCCAAATTCACTCCGAACATCTTGGACTTGGATAGATTGACTTTGAGCCCCGAAACTGCCTCAAAGACCGAATAATCGTACAAAGATTGTTGATTTTGTCCTAATTAGCTTCACAGAAAAGAAGAGTATCATCTGCAAATTGGATGTGAGAAATTGGAGAGACCAGTCCATTAATTTTACATCCAGAAATAATGCCAGAGTCCTGACCTTTTATAAGCATTTTGGAAAGAGCTTCCCCCGCAATAAGGAACAGGAAAGGAGAAAGGGGATCTCTTTGACGCAAGCCCCTAAAACTGGCAAAAAAACCTTTGGGAGAGCCATTAAGAATGACCGAGAAATAAGCAGAACTTACGCATTCCTTAATCCAACTGCACCATTTTGATCCTGAAACCCATCCGAAGGATATAATGAAGGAAATCCCAGTCTACATGATCGTAGGCTTTTTCTAGATCAAGCTTGCATAGAATGCTTTTGGCTCCCGATTTATGACTCGAGGCAAGACATTCATACGCGATCAAAGCACTATCTATAATTTGTCTACCCAGGATAAAGGCACTTTGATTATCGGAGATCATCTTTCCCATCACCCCACGCAACCTGGAAGCCAGAACTTTCGCCAAAATTTTATAAGGAGCACCAAGGAGACTGATCGGCCTGAAATCTTGCATGGAATCTGACACCAGAGACTTTGGAATGAGAGCTAAGAAGGAGGCTCCAAGCTGTTTAGATAACCGACCTCTCTCATGGAATTCGTTGACGAAAGCCACAATATCTACCTCTAGAACCTCCCAAAAAGTACGGAAAAACACAATTGGGAACCCGTCAGGACCTGGAGCTTTATCTCCTCCCAACGCATCGATCGCCTCCTTAACTTCTTCAGTCGAAAATTTGGATTCAAGGCTAGCAGCTTCTTCTCCCAAAAAGTACGAAAAAACACAATCGGGAACCCGTCAGGACCTAGAGCTTTATCTCCTCCCAACGCATCGATTGCCTCCTTAACTTCTTCAGACGAAAATTTGGATTCAAGGCTAGTAGCTTCTTCTCCTGATATAGAGTCAAAATGGAGACAATCGAGCTTTGGTCTAACCCAATCTTCTTTGAGAAAAAGCTTTCTGAAATAAGAAATCGCCTCATCAGAGATATCTTGCTTGTCTTCTGTTCGGATCCCATTAATCACTAAGCTGCTAATTTTATTTGCTCTACAGCGAGCACTAGCAATGGAATGAAAGTACTTCGTATTTTTGTCACCTTCCTTTATCCATTTACATCTTGATTTCTGTTTCCATGTGGTTTCATCTAACAGGATCCTGGCTAAATAGCTTTGGATTAACTCTGTTCTTCTGATCCAAGAATCCTTTGATATAGGATCTACATTAGCTGCCGCATCAATCTCCTGTAACTCTGCCAGAATAGCACTAGTTTCCAATTCCCTTTTTCAAAGTTTAGATAGTTTCCACACTTTGATCTTTTCTTTCAGAAGCCTTAATTTCTTGCAAATTTTGAATCCCGCATAACCATCTACTACGAAGCCTGCCCACCAATCTTTGACCAATTGTTGAAAGCCTTCTAGACTCAACCATGCAACCTCGAATCTGAAAAAGATTTCTGAGAACCCATCCTTCAAAAAAAGAATTCTGAGAACCCATATATCAGCCAAAGCATCCAAGTTTTTCTCATTACAGTATCGCCAAAATATTTACTTAAATACTAGGGGGGAAAGCACATGTGATGCACGTGATGAGAGGGCGAGAGGAAAAAAACGAGAGGCATGAAGCGAAAGTCTGCAGCTACACGCAACACTTTCAACGGTGGGCGACCCATCACCACTTCTTCCGGTGTCATGGCCCACTTGAGTTTTATAATTACCTCGTTTTAAGGTTGGCGTCCTAGCATGAAATGGCACAACAGATGTATTGAGTGGATTTCATATAATCATCATGGCGGGCCTCACACAACCTTTGTTGGCGGCTCCCTACTAGTACCATCAATGCATGCTACAAGCAGAAAAGAGGAGAGTGCCTACTCGCACTAAATAATCATCCTTCTTGCAGGTATAACCTGAGCCACTGTAGGCTTGTTCCCAGTGAAATTTGAACCATTAGACCAACTACGACCACATATTTAGTTGCCAAAATAATCATACTTCCTTGCAGGTAGAACCTAAGCCATTGTGGGCTTGTTACCGGTGAAATTTGAACCTTTAGACCAACAACGGCCACATATTTAGTTGCCAAAATACCCTTACCTTTGTAGCAATGTCTTCTCATGTCCTTTGAATATCCAAAGGTCTTGATTGCATGCAAATTGCATGGGCTTGAAAGGTGGATTGTTTTTCATGTTTTTTTTTCAAAGAGAGATTGTTTTTCGCGTTAAGCATTCATTATGTATAAACTAATCCACTAGTTAAGCCATCAATTTCAGTATAATTGTTTTATAAACCATCTAAATTGAGGCCCACCATCTGATCGGTTTAACTTGAATTGGCACATTTGCCACAGAGAATTCTGAGAACCCATCCTTCAAAAAAACAATTATGAGAACCCACGTATCATCCAAAGCATACAAGTTTTTCTCATTACAGTATCGCCAAAATTTTTACTTAAATCTACTAGGGGGAAAAGCACGTGTGAAGCGCGTGGTGAGAGGGAGAGAGAAAAAAATGAGAGAGGCATGAAGCGAAAGTCTGCGGCTACACGCAACACTTTCAACAATGGGTGACCCATCACCACTTCTTCTAATGTCATGGCCCACTTGAGTTTTATATTTGCCTCATTTTACGGCTGGAGTCCTAGCATGAAATGGCGCAATAGATGTACTGAGTGGATTTCATATAATCATCATGGCGGGCCTCGCACAGCCTTTGATGGCGACTCCCTAGTAGTACCATCAGGGCAGGCTACGAGCAAAAATGAGGAGAGTGCCTACTCGCACTAAGTAATCATACTTCTTTCGGGTATAACCTAAGCCGTTGTGGGCTTGTTCGCAATGAAATTTGAACCGTTAGACCAACAACGGCCACATATTTTAGTTGCTAAAATACCCCTACCTTCGTAGCAATGTCTTCCCATGTAAATTGCAAGGGCAAAAATGCTAAGAGTTGCTTACATTATATATAGTAGATTTTGTCAAGGTTTTTATTCATGGGTACTTTAGCAACATCCCTAAAGCTTTTGAATGACACGTGGGACATCTAACAAATCAGGATGGTTCATTCAATAGTACGATTAGGATCAAGCCGCCGTGCAAAAATCACACCTATTGGATGATCCTAGCCTGATAAATGAGGCCAAAGTTCCAACCGTTGGTCTTTTTTATGAGCCACAGATCACATGGTTGGATTCATAAATCTCGAAGTGCTACTTTGGAACCATAAGCAATACCAAGTGGGATCTATTAGACCTAATTTTGTTTCTCCACCCAATCTTGACTGTCCATTTTCTATCCTACTGATTGGATGCTTTGGATCATCTGATTGGCATGATTTTTGCACCATGGCTTGTCTCTAGGGGCCTGTTTGGATGCCTGTTAGTTCTTTTAAGTTGTAAGTGACTTACCTATAAGTCACTTACAAGTGAAAGTTACTTACAAGTAACCTGTTTGGATGTAAGTTGTAAGTCACTTACAGGTAAGTTAGTTTTTCTGTTTGGATAACCTATAAGTTACTTACAGGTAGAAAGTTGTATATTCACATCAAGTAGAGCTTAGATTAGGAAATTATTCTTAAAATGTTATAATCATATAAAAAAACATGGGATCAAATATGTTATTTTGTTAAGCCCATCAAGATGTATATTTGAGATAATTATTAAGCTAAACCAATCATCAAGTGGGCTATAAAACTGGGCCCACGAATTCGAAATATCTATAATATGGAGTAATAACTCAATTTAAACATTGAGAATAAACTTCCTCAGTGAAAAACTCGGCAACACAAACAAGGTGGGCCTAAAATCCCCGATGGAGAAACGGTTGGGCGGAGTGGATATATAACACATCATCAAGGTGGGCCCACGGCAGGGGTAACACTATACTTTTATTACACTAAGTAAATTCAGTTGGGCCCACTGTAAATGTATACGGTTTATCCAATCAGTCCATCCATTTTTTTCATCTAAATGTAGACATCGAGCTATAAATTTAAGCATATCCAAAGCTCAAGTGGGTCATACCACAGGAAACAGTGGAAATACTGATTTGGACTGTTGAAACCTTTCTAGCGCCCATAGTGATCTTTATTTGTAATCCAACATGTTCATAAGATCACAAACACCTGGATGAGGGGAAAAAAATTAGCTTGATCCATAACTTCTGTGGCCCCCCAGAAATTTTCAACGGTATACACTCAATTCACACTATTTCCTGTGGTGTGGTCCACTTGATCTTTGGATATAGCTAATTTTTAGGATCAGGACTTAAAATTAAGTATTAAAATGGATGGACAGTGTGGATCAAATACATATATCATGGTGGATCCCACAGAGTTTACGCATTACTCAACACTCAGTCCCTTCCCGCAGAATACTCAGCCGCACACAAGTTGGCAAGAGTTCTCTTGAGAACTTTTTGAGAACTCATCATACATGACTTGAGTCCAAAATCAGAACGGTCCATGTGATGCAGAACCCCATGAAACCCCTATCACCCAACTGTTACTTTGATCTAAAACATTGGTGGGCCATGACAAAAGAAAACATTTTCCTACCTTGATTTGCATCTCTCTTTTATATGGCCCACCAGAGTTTTAAATAAGGGCCAAAATTGGTCCCTAATGGTTTCATGGGATGCTGCCACACATGGACCGTTCGGATTAGAGGTCCATGACACGTGTGAAAAAATGCACACACACGCAGATGCGTATAAGTGAGCGTGCGTTATTGAGTAACGTCAGGCCACTACCGTTTTCAAAGAGAAAAAAAAAAGGTTGATGAAAGACGGAAGGCGGTAATTGCAGAGAGAGATTGTAGAGACAGAGAGAGATTGCGGAGAGGGAGGGAGGGAGGGGGAGAAAGATTGCAGAGAGGGAGGAGGAGAGAGCTTGGGATGGAGAGACGAAACCTTCAATCCCCTTTGGTGCGTTTCTCCCTCTTCCCCTCTTTTAAAAAATCCGACCGTTGAGCCTGTAAGTGACTTACAGGGAAGTGACTTCTCACCCCCACCCCCCTGCAGTTTTTTGGTAGATTTGCCTGTAAGTGACTTACAGGTTGTAAGTTACTTACACGTGATTTTTCTCCCCCAAACACCACCTGTAAGTGACTTCCCTGTAAGTTACTTCCCACTTACCCAACTTACAGGCATCCAAACAGGCCCTAGTTGTTTGAAATAATGGTTGGCTCAAATTCATGATTGCGTATCCCACGCATCAAGTAAAAGCTTTGGTGACATTGCTAATGTCCCCATAGAGGTGAGGATGTTAGCAAAACCCTTATTAAAAAGAAGAGGTGTGATGAATATCTACAAATTGTGTGAATCGTCATTGGGTTAGTATGTGTACCAGCGAGACGACGGCGGTCTGCACGAACAGATGGAATGTCAATATCCGACCGCGGAAATCCCTACACGAAATCCATACTTGTCAAACTAGGGCAAATCAATCTAAAACAGCTTTTCTCTACTGAAGTTACGGTGATTTTTCCCATTGAGGTTGTGTTTGGGTGCACAAGCGAATAGAATTGCAATTGCTAGTCTTTGTAAAGTGGAAATAATACCCGAATTGCAATTTCATTCACCGACGTTCATATCAAGTGTCTGAGACTCCAAACTGCAAATCGAAAGGGTTACTTCCTTGGATTGCGAGTACTGGGCCTAACGATTGCGGTTGAATTCGATAGTGCACCCAAACGCGCAACGGACGAACCGATGGGGAATGGAAATCTTGCCTGGGAATCAGTGAGAGGGTCGGAGATTCCTGGCCCACCCGGCTGGGTGAGACGAGAGATGATACCGCTCATCTCGACCTCGATCGCGTCTCTCTTCTCCTGGAGAGAGATCGTCTCCGCCTTCAGATTCGTCGCCACCATCTCTCTCTCTCTCTCTCTCTCTCTCTCTCTCTCCTTGTGTGTGGTTTTACAGAGGAATTCCTCGTGTTCTGCTCACTGTCGATTTCCTGCGACAAGTAGGAGCGCGACTTGGCTGCGACCCGATTGCGTGGGACCCTGACCGTAAGGGCCACGTCGATGTATGCTTGGTATATCCACGCCGTCCATCTGTTTTGCCAGATTATTTTAGAGCATGGCCCAAATACAAATTTTAGGTGAACCAGGCCACAGGAAACATTGGTTATTGACCATTAAAAATATTTTGCGCACCACAAAACCCTTCGATCAAGTTGATACTTGTTTTTTATTTTTCTATTTCTTATTTTCTTCTCATCCAAGTCTCCTTGACCTTCGGGTTGGATGCTCAACCAACAATACGGGTGGGTATTGGAAATTTTAAAATGTGCATACTCAGGACCACTGTTTCTTGTGGTGTAGTCCACTGAAATTTTAACTGCTTCTTTTTGGACCATATCTAAATGTAAGCTGAGAAAACAAATAAACACTGTAGATATACAACATATATATCAAGGCGGGTCTTACAGGTCCCAGCCACCTGAAATTTTTATCCGTTTCTTTTTAGACCATATCTAAAAATAAGCTGAGAAAACAAATAGAGACTATAGATATACAACATCTATATCAAGGTGGGTCTTACAGGTCCCACCCACTTGATGGTTATGGGTCGAAGATTAGGGGCTTAGATTGCGTCAAAAGTGGATTGTGTATAAAGTAACTTAGTGGGCCATATCATATTGAGTAAGCTCTATGGAGCCCCACCATGATGTCTTATCTAACATTTCTCCGTTCATTATTGGAAATGGCCCCAAAAATGAGGCAGGTCGATATCTCATGGTGGGCCAAACCATCAAAAACAATGGTGATTTAATACCCCACCAGTAAAAACATCCTTGAAACATCGTAGGGCCCACTATAAATTTTATTGGCCACCCAACCTATTGGTTAGGTGTAACGCCTCGGATTTCGGAGGCCGAGTAGATACTCGACTCCCGATATCCCAAGTACCACTTATGCTTTGCAGAAGTGGGATTTTATAGTTCATTTTACCTGGCATTTGAGCAATTCATATAATGAGAATAGATTATGCGATGTACTCTTAAATAAATGTAAATCTTAACGCAAGTAAATCAACTAACAAGTAAAATATGCTTATCTAGAGTACAGGACTACAATTGAGCAAGATATACAGTTTCAAAAATACAAAATGTATTGACTATGAAATCTCATTAACGTCCTGAAAGTGTCCTACATCGGCCCATCTAGCAACTGGAAGAACGAGGACTCCTTCGAGTATGCGTGAGCCTCCTCCAACGCATCAGATTCCCAGTACCTACATATACGAAAGTATCTAGTTGGTGTTTTAAAACACCGTCCCATAACGGGAGTGAGTGATCAACTCAGTGGTTCCATTAACATCAAGTTACACGAGTTATCAATTCCACGGGTGCGAAATAACGAGAAGCAACTAAACACATGATTCTTAGATACTCTTGTTAATGCACATGTATGGTATTATGATATGATGCATGCCTTTACCATCCAACACTCCCTCAAGCGACACCATCTATATGCTCGCATATGACCAACACGACCTCGACTGTCAAGTCACCAACCTATGCTAATGCAATGCTATGAATATTCATGTTAGCCGAGTATTTAATTAAGTCCATTATTCCAGCAATATTAGGGAAGCTGAAACACCTCTATTTAATCAATGGCCTTATCTAAATCACTTGGCCCATGGGCTATCGTAGCGACTTGAGCCTGCGATCTATGATTGAAATTTATGTATCATCCATTTATCTCGCAAATCAATAATTCCAAAGGTAAGACATGATACCCAAAGGTATGAGGATCAACTCGGTATGAGTCATCACCCAAACATCAAGTATGATCACTCGATTTCGAGGTGCGAACTTATCACATAACCAAATCACCACAAGAAAGGCTTGTCACCCAATTCCATTAATGTTGGGGTCGTTTGAACGGTAATCTGGCATGAAACCATCAGCCGAGTAATTTGACAGGGTCGTTTTCGAACAAGTACCTATCACATCATGTGCTCGCTGGTCACTACAAGGAGGCTCCTCACCCCAGCGTAGGCCGACAGCACAGACACAGTGTCTCATATCATCATACCCGACTCCCGAGACTTGTGGATCGTATCACTAATGGTTAATAGTAGGTCTCTCAAAAGTATGGGGTACTTCAAATTCAGGCAGACGTAAACATACATGGTTGGCCAACTGGTGTACTAATTCGGCTAATTCAGGTGAAGTACGGCGTAACCGACACTGGGTGTAAGCATCCCACGTAGTCCGACTACTGTCGGTTGTCCGTTTTCGGCCTGAATCGGTCAGATTGGCTCAGGGCAACCGATCTAGTAGGGCAACCCTTGCGAATCTTTCCAATTTTGCTAGCCAACCCAATTGTCGTTAGACTAAAATTCTATAGCATGCCACAAATAGTTATACTTAAGAATAAGCAACCAAGTTCATCAATACCTCAAGATATTCTAGCTAATATGGGTAAATAAAAGGCATGCAAGTGCATTTTTCAATCATCGTACAATTTACAACAATTATATAATTATGCACAAGTATCAATGGGAGAATGTGGAGCATATGGGCATGAAAATTTTAGCAGACAGTCTATTCTAGTATGCAATCAAGGATCAATTATTATAGGCAAAATTCACAATTCATGGAGGGTATTACACCTAAGGATTTACTTAGTGTTTAGCATACAAATTTCAAATTTCACCACACAATCACTAATTGCGACATAAGTTTGATAACTGGCAACCTAAGGGTAATGACATGCACCTATGAGTAGTTTGTTGATTCGTGGTGCCGCTCCTAAGGTTCGGGTCCAGGGGTTGGCGAATCGAGGCCCCGCGCCGACGAAATTAGCTCGTAAGGTCGCGTACTAATAAGTCTACAATGCTGAAATTTGGAGAGGGTTGGAGGGTTACCTTTCTATCACCGGTGGGCCGCTCTCTATGGTGGGGCGCGGTTGCGGGGTCCGTTAGATGAGAATCTTTCTCCTCATTGTTGGGGACGATGAAATCGAACAGGTTTCGATATCATCGACAATTGCAGGATTTTTCATTGCTGGTTGCTTGACAGTTTTTTGGTCCTGTCGATATCATCGGGAAACCTTCAGATGATATCGAGGTTGTCATCGAGAGTGGCTCGATGACATCGATAATTGTTGGAATTTTCACCCCTGGTCGTTGGACAGTTTTTTGTCCCGTCTCGATATCATCGAGAGACCTTCAAATAATATCGAAGCTGTTATCGAGAGACCTTCAATATCATCGACGAGTTCCGCAGATGCGATTGTGGAAACGCAGATTTTGCGAATTTTGTTTCCTATTTGGATTCTACCTCTTTCTTTTCTCATATAAAGGGGTGTATGCGGGATTGGGGTGTATTCGAGGGCATTCTAAGTTTCCTAAAGCTTTTCTAGGAGGGCTTAGGGTTATCAAAGGTGTGAGTAAGAGAGAGAGAGAGAGGCTTCTACGTCCTCGTGATCGATGAGATCTCTCCATTTTCTTTTTGTTTCTCTTATTGTTTATCCACTCCTGTGTGAGTAAAGAAGGTTTGATCCAAGCAGTGTGTGCTTGTGATCGGTTGTAACGTTCTACTTTATAGTGGATTATTGATCTGGACGAGGTCCTGTGGTTTTTACCTCTTCGAGGTTTTTCACGTAAAAATCCCTGGTGTAGTGTGGTTTATGTTTTGATTTAGTTCATTGCATTATTATTCCATAATTCTGGTTTGTTTGGGAGGCTAGATCCTAAGGTTTTGTGCAAGGCCCCCAACAAAGTGGTATCAGAGCTTTCTTCATTGAACGGGTAGGATCAGTTTGAATTATGAAAGGTGGCTCATCAAGGATGATCAGCCTCAATGGTTCTAACTGGACCATATGAAAGGCTAAGATGGAGGACTTGCTTTATTGCAAGGACCTATATTCTCCAATTTTAGGCATATGAGCAAAATCCAAGAATAATGACTGATGATGATTGGAAGAAGATGGACAGAAAGGCGGTGGGATTTATTAGACAATGGTTGGATGATTCTGTGTTCCACCATGTGTCTACAAAAACCTCAGCCGCTAGCCTATGGCTGAAATTACAAGGGCTGTATGAGAGGCGACTTGTAAATCTTAAGTTCAAATATGGTGGTTCTGTGGCCGAGCACATGAATGAGGTCAGTAATATAATGAACCAACTCTCCTTTATGAAGATGATTCTGGATGATGAATTGCAGGCTTTACTAATGCTTAGTTCATTGTCTGACAGGTGGGAGACATTGGTGGTGTCTCTAAGTAACTCCGCGCCTGACGGAAATATATCCATGGAACAGGTAACCAGTTGTCTCTTCAATAAGGAGACAAGGAGGAAGTCTCAGGGGTCTACTCAGCAAGAGGCCCTTGTAACACAAGAATGAGGGAGAGGAAAGAACAGGAAGGGCGGGAAGGCCCAAGATAAATCAAGAGGCAAGTCAAGTAACAGAAAAGATGTTGATTGCTGAAATTGTGGCAAGAAGGGCCACTACAAGCATGAATGTCGTGGTAAGAAAAATGACAAGAAAGGAAAATTGAAGAAAGATAAATCAGATTCCACTGCAGTCACTTCAGATGGCGACGTTGTAGTTATTCTTTCTGTAAATCATGATGTATGTCTCACGACTACAAGTCAGGACATGATGTTTTACTTAAACCAACATGATTTAAATGATTTTTAAACTCGCAAGTATACGAATCAGATGTAGATACGGTACGTATTACGAGATCGTTCCCACGAGAACTGGTCGTCACAATTCAAATTCATAATTCTTCTTAACTAATTCAACAAATAATGGAGCGAATTACTAACACAAATTTACGGAAGATAACTGAAAACAGGGAAGAAAATTCAATCAGAGAGAGCACTAGGACTTTCGAATCCACCCCTAATTATCATAACCCTTGTTTTATCTGTTGATTCACCCTGATCTAGATTGATACAACTTATATAAGAAAGCACAATCTGTGTCCTTAGTCGGGCTTACAGAATGTCTAATCTCCTAAAGCAATGCACTGAATAACACATTCTATGTCCTTGGTCGGGCACATAGAATGTATAAATCATTAAAGCACCCTGTTTCTTCCTCTATAGGAAACCTGTTCATGTTCAGACACAAGTTTCTAGAATAAGCATCCAAACAACATCCATATATAGACTCTGGTCAAGTTCATAGATGAAGAAGTACAGAATTTAAACCAATCAAGCACATAAGAGAAAGAAACAAATCAATCGAGTTAAGATGAATTCAACGCATAAGCAAGAGTTAATCAAATTAGGGGCTTCATCTCAGCCCTAGACAAGGGATTTAGCCCAACATGATCAAGCTAAAATCCATGCAACAAAAGGGAGAAATAAAAAAAACTCTGGTAGATGCTCCACGTTTCTCGTCCAGCAACTCCAAAAATTCCTCCTTTGTCTCACGTATCTTTCTCTCCTTTCTCCTCTCTGGATTTGCTCAAGCTCTAGCTTCCCCTCGGCTGTAGATATGCTCCCAACCCTCTCCCCTTGGCCCCCGATCTCTGACTCTCTTCTCTCTCTTATACCACAAGGAAGGGCGGTGGAGAAAGAGTCGGGTTGGAGACTCTTTACGCAGCAACATGCGTAACGGGGTCACTGACCGACACTGGACGTTGGTGAGACCCCGTTTCTTGGCCTCACTCATAAGATTCACTCATAAGATCCAATCCATTCACTGGATTGTACATGAAATTTCAACAAGATATGGGTGATTTTGGGATGTTATTGATGAGGTCCACCTGATTTTCAGATCTATTGTCAATCCTGCTTTCGAACGGTTAAGATCTCATTCCCTTTGTTTCTTCAGATATTGTCACCTAAGCCTTGGTAACAGGGGCCTTAGAGATTTAATGGACGGTCTGGATCATCATTCTGGACGACAGGTGGGGCCCACAACAGAAACCGATGGTCTCTGTTTACGGGCGCTGTGAAACAGAGACACGGATTTCTTCCGCTTGATGACGATGGGGCCCACTTCAGCATTTTTTTTAGAAATTCACGCCGTTCATTCAGCTCGTGGCGAATAATCAGTAAGAAAAGGATGATTTTATATTGGTTTCAGCGCGGCCCACAGAATATCTTGCTTCACCGTCTGTTCTACTGTTGAATGGTTGGATTTCATTCCTGATGAGAATTCGCAAATCTTCCACCTAGGCAGTGAGAATAGACTTCATGTGGATCTGATGAACGGCTTAGATTGTCCATTTGGACAATGGGTGGGACCCACAACTGCAATCGCGGTCGGACAGCGTTAACGCTGTTAAGAAAAATGGGAGTCTCCTTTTTGGGCTGGAGATAGTTGGTCAAATTGACTTTGAATGGGTCTTTTGGTCCGTGTGGCGCGGCTACACATGCGCTCCATGCACACGCCACACATACAAGGCCCACTGTGATGTTCTTCAGAAATCTAATCCGACCATCTGTTTTATCTTGGCCTATAATGAATTAGGACCAAATTTGAGGCAAATCCAGATGCCAGGTGGGCCCCACTTAATGAATTAAGGGGCTGATCTGACCGTTGGGGAACTTCCATAGTGATCCAATGGATGAAATTTCATATGTACGGTTAATTTATGGTCCCCCATCACATGTATGAAGTTTCGAACTGATCGGATGGTGGGAACCATGTGATCTTGCATTCTGGACCAATTTCGGGCCTCTTTAACGTAAACGGCTTGATTTCCTCGGATCCCCGACGTGTAAATTCATTGATCTCAGTCCTCTGGAGTCCGTCAGATGCTCTAATGACTTTGGGGCATCAAATCCACGCTTTTGATACTCTTTTTAAGTCCACGCTTTTTATTTCATCCTGCGACAAAACACAATTAAACTATGACATTAGGCGTTATGATTTACATAAAATCGTGCAATAACTGGGGTCTGATATGCAATATTCGACCCTCATCACAACCCCCAACCAGCATTTTGCTAGTCCCGAGCAAAACATGCGAAAAATAATTTCAGAAATAAAAGACAATTCCTGTAAACTCAAGTGACTTGTGAACAGATAGTTGAGATGTGAAAATTCTAAAATTCATGAATGGTGAGAAGATTTTTCTCCTGAAATCAAGCTTACATTAAACTTCATAATCAAGTTCAAAATATTAATCCATTAATTAGAACAATTTTAAACATTGAGTTCCATGAGTGTATAATGTAATCTCGGCTTACAATCATTAAAAGATCCAATTGTCAATTTCATGATATCATTAGTAATTCGTGACGGCCAAACCTGAAACCAACACTAGCATTTTAGATCATCTTTTCGTTCTATCAGCCTTTGATTTCCTTTATAAACAGTGGTGCCAAGGAGGGGAATCAAATCCGCACCTATAGGGAGCAAACCTATGGTGAAAACTTGTCGCCTAACTCTTTTCTCATGTCAACTATGGGGAATCGAATCTTCATCTATAGGGAGCAAACCTATGATGACGATTATGCGACTTACTCTTTCAATTCTTCTTTATAAACTGATGCAAAAAATTTTATTTTTCAAGTTGGTTTCTTTCATGCTTAGTGATTACCAAGTTACCATTCAGTTATCGAATCAGAACCTTAATGTATAAGCGAGATGTGATAGGTGAAATCACGGCTCAATCAATATTTACAACTTCTAATCATGGATTAACAATTCAAACTTAACTGTGAAATCTACCAGACAACTGAATCCAAGAGTCATAAATTACTCACATTCTATATCTTGTAATTTCAAAATCACAACTATCCTTAAAAATCACTTTGAATTCAACATAAATTCCAGAAAAAATATTAAAATTTTCACAAATTTTGCTCAAGACCAAGAAAAAAAACTGATTAGGTAACCTAATCTCCCACCCCCAACCTAAAATCTACATTGTCCTCAATGTAAAAGAAATAAGCATGCAATGCACATGGGACAACGAGAATAAAAGAGGAGTGATGGAAAGATAGTACCTTGATGGAGAATCAAGAAGCTTGCTCAAAAATATCAACATAAAAGCAGGTCAGCACAGGAGAGATATCAACAAAAACAAAACAAAAAATAAAATCCTAAAAAGAAAATCCTACCTATACAACTTTCGTAGGTGCTCTTGATTGCATTTAGCGTATGTAATAAGCCTTTAAACCCTAGGTTACCCCTAGTGGACGAGTTGTAGTCTCGTGAGGGTTTGCAGTAATGTTACCCACAAACATTGAACTAACTAACAAGGAAAAAGAAATAAAATGAAACGCTGGGTTGCCTCCCAGGAGCGCTAAGTTTAACATCTTCAGCCAAACAAGAACGGACCATGAATGAACTAATCTTTATAACCAGGGTCCGCCAAAGAAATTACCTCAACACCTTGATTAACCAATCCCAGACAAGTGATGAGAGTTCTCATGAACTGTGCTATCTGAAATGAGGTAATTGATACTGTCGTTAAATAGTTTAAGGACTTCTGCTCGAACGACTTCTTCCATGTTAGGATCACGCTTCCTTTACATTTCACGCGACATTCCCACAGCATGATCCATACATACAGTGGGGCATACTCCCTGTATTTCCGCTATCCTCCGTTCAATTGCTGCCTTATATGCTCTAAGAACATTAAGCAGCCTGCTCGCCTTTACCTTCACAGAGTTAGAAACTGTGCTGTCAGAAAGAGTCTCAGAGGGATGAAGAGGTTCCACTTTTGCTTTCCATTTTTCAGTCTCCAATATAGGAGTAGAGTCGAGCAGTGCATTGACTTCGTGGGTGGGACTATCTATGTCAAAATTCATGCCATATTGTGCTAAGCAGGTCTCAAGTGGATCTTCAAAAGATTTACGGAAGGAGTCCTGCACTAGACTCTCGATCATGTCCACTTCAAATATGTCGTCCAAATCTGCGGATTGTTGTCCTGCATTAAAGACATTGAGTTTAATATTCATGTTACCAAAGGACAACTTCATAACTCCATTCCGGCAATTTATAATAGCATTAGATGTGACAAAAAATGGACGACCCAAGATGACCGGGATCTGACTAGTCGGATTCCGGACAGGCTGTGTATCTATAACTATGAAATCCACTGGAAAATAAAATTTATCAACCTGGATTAACACATCTTCAATAACACACCGAGGCACCTTGACAGATCTATCAGCTAGTTGTAATGTTATTTTAGTCGGTTTCAACTCACCAAGTCCTAGCTACTCATAAACCGAATATGGTAACAAATTGACGCTCGCCCCTAAATCAAGTAATGCCTTCCCGATCTTATGATCTCCTATGCCGCAAGAAATGGTGGGAGCTCCTGGATCCCTAAATTTAGGAGGGGTGTTATGTTGAATCATGGAGCTGAGCTGCTCTGCAAGGAAGACTTTCTTATGAACATTCTGCTTACGCTTTTGAGTACATAAATCTTTAAGAAACTTAGCATAAGCAGGGACTTGCTTAATAGCGTCAAGCAACGGGATGTTGACTTGCACTTTTTTAAACACATCCAAGATTTCATCAAAGTTGTTTCTTTTCTTTATTAGTGCCAGACGTTGAGGAAATGGTGCTTTGGGCACGTAGGGTGGCACATTAGTGGTTCTTGGAGAGTCAGAGAACTTTTGGACTTTGGATGCATTGGTGTGACTCTCTGCTTCATCTTGATCTTCTGTTTTAGAATTTGATTCATCCCTAGGCATCTCTATTCTGTTGTCAATCTGTTTGCCCGACCTAAGGGTAGTGATCGATTTGGCTTGCTCATGATATTGCCCTTGGTTGGAATTAAAGCCAATCTCATACTGTCCCTTTGGATTAGCCTCAGGTTGGCTAGGGAACTTGCCCTTCTCTCTCTCACTCAATGTGGCAGCTAGTTGACCCATTTGTACTTCCAGCTTGGCAATGGATTGCGCATTTGCATGTAAGCTTTGCTGGTTGGCTAGTAAGGTTTGTTGGGTGTCTTTTTGGAATTAGAGAGAACTCTGCATAAAAAGATGGAGTGTATCCTCAAGAGATGGTTTCCTTGATTGTGTAGGCAGTTGTTGATATTGCGGAAACTGCTGAGGTTGCATAGGAGGATTTCCAGATGGTCCTCCTTGTTGTGGTCCTTTTGCCCAAGAAAAATTTGGATGTCTAGCCCACCCTGGGTTGTATGTGTTCGAGTAAGGATCATTCCCAGGTTTTTGAAAAGTATTCATAGCATGTACTTGTTCAGAGAGAAGTTCTGGGGATGCTGCACCAGATGGACAAGACTGCATAGGATGGGCAGAACTAGAGCATATGGCACAAGCTTCGGCTTGAGTTGTTTGTGGAGGTCCATTATGCAACATCAGAGCATCAACCTTCTTTGTCAGGCCATCAATCTTGGCATGGAGATCTGGCGTAACTCCTATCTCATATATACCACCTCTCTTTTGTGGTTGGGAACTTCTGTCATCTATATTTGAATAGTCCCATTGCTGGAAATTTTCACACAAGGTTTCAAAGAAGTTCCATGCTTCAACGTCACTTTTGGTCATGAATGACCCTCCACTGGTGGCATCAACCATGCGACGGTTCTGGGGTGTCAGACCATCATAGAAGTATTGAACCTGTTGCCATTTTTCAAAACCATGGTGTGGACATTTAAGAAGTAAGTCCTTCCATCTTTCCCAACATTCATGAAAGTGCTCTCCCTCTTTTTGTGTGAAATTGGTAATTTCCCTACGGAGAGCATTAGTTTTGTGAACAGGGAAGAACTTGTTTAAGAACTTCCTAGACAATTGGTCCCATGTAGTGATAGACCCAACTTCTAGAGAATTCAACCATGCTTTCGCCTTGTCCTTCAAAGAAAAAGGAAAAAGGCGCAAACGGATCGAATCATCTGAAAAGTTTTGAAACTTAAAGGTATAGCAAATGTCTAGGAATTCTTTCACATGATGATATGGGTCCTCCTTGTCTAAACCATAAAAGGAAGGCAACAACTGTATGACCCCAGTCTTGAGTTCAAAGTGTGCTACCATGGTGGTAGGCAACACTATGCATGAAGGCGCATTGAATTGGACAGGAGCTAAATAATCTCTAAGAGCTTTAGTTCCATTCTCTTCTGCCATTTCAAATAGGATGTTTCTAAATCTTTTACGAAAAGTTCTTTCTATTTCAGGATCAAAAGGTGTTAGTTCTATATTCAGAGATCTACGTCCTAGCATAAACTAAGTTACTGCAATGTAAGAAAGAAAAACTAAACTAAGAAGCAACCTAAGAGAAATAAAACTAGAACTAGAAACTATGAGATTCTAAAACAAGTTAAAACTACGTAAATAAGAAAGGGAAAAAAGAACCCGGGAAAGGAGATGATTGATGTCAGAAAATTTAAGAAGCTCCTCCTTCACTTAGTAGCTTCCTTCCTTAATTCCAAATTAGAAGTTTATTTCAGGACCCTACAAAACAGGAAATAAGTTAGTTTCTAAAATAAAGAAAAGAACTCTAAGTTAGTAAAATCCTAAGCTATGAATTATGATAAGAGAGAATCCTAAATTCAATTTGGAACGAAACAGTCCTCGGCAACGGCGCAAAAAACTTGATGTTTTATTTAAACCAACATGATTTAAATGATTTTTAAACTCGCAAGTATACGAATCAGATGTAGATACGGTACGTATTACGAGATCGTTCCCACGAGAACTTTTCGTCACAATTCAAATTCACAATTCTTCTTAACTAATTCAACAAATAATGGAGCGAATTACTAACACAAATTTACGGAAGATAACTGAAAACAGGGAAGAAAATTCAATCAGAGAGAGCACTAGGACTTTCGAATCCACTCCTAATTATCCTAACCCTTGTTTTATCTGTTGATTCACCCTGATCTAGATTGATACAACTTATATAAGAAAGCACAATCTGTGTCCTTAGTCGGGCTTACAGAATGTCTAATCTCCTAAAGCAATGCACTGAATAACACATTCTATGTCCTTGGTCGGGCACATAGAATGTATAATTCATTAAAGCACCCTGTTTCTTCCTCTATAGGAAACCTGTTCATGTTCAGACACAAGTTTCTAGAATAAGCATCCAAACAACATCCATATATAGACTCTGGTCAAGTTCATAGATGAAGAAGTACAGAATTTAAACCAATCAAGCACACAAGAGAGAGAAACAAATCAATCGAGTTAAAATGAATTCAACGCATAAACAAGAGTTAATCAAATTAGGGGCTTCATCTCAGCCCTAGACAAGGGATTTAGCCCAACATGATCAAGCTAAAATCCATGCAACAAAAGGGAGAAATGAAAAAACTCTGGTAGATGCTCCACGTTTCTCGTCCAGCAACTCCAAAAATTCCTCCTTTGTCTCACGTATCTTTCTCTCCTTTCTCCTCTCTGGATTTGCTCAAGCTCTAGCTTCCCCTCGGCTGTAGATCTGCTCCCAGCCCTCTCCCCTCGGCCCCCGATCTCTGACTCTCTTCTCTCTCTTATACCACAAGGATGGGCGGTGGAGAAAGAATCGGGTTGGAGACTCTTTACGCAACAACATGCGTAACGGGGTCACTGACCGACGCTGGACGTTGGTGAGACCCCATTTCTTGGCCTCACTCATAAGATCAAATCCATTCACTGGATTATACATGAAATTTCAACAAGATATGGGTGATTTTGGGATGTTATTGATGAGGTCCACCTGATTTTCAGATCTATCGTCAATCCTGCTTTCGAACGGTTAAGATCTCATTCCCTTTTTTTCTTCAGATATTGTCACCTAAGCCTTGGTAACAGGGGCCTTAGAGATTTAATGGACGGTCTGGATCATCATTCTGGACGACAGGTGGGGCCCACAATAGAAACCGACGGTCTCTGTTTACGGGCGCTGCGAAACAGAGACGCGGATTTCTTCCGCTGCGATGACGGTGGGCCCCTTCACTCATTTTTTTTAGAAATTCACGCCGTTCATTCAGCTCGTGGCGAATAATCAGTAAGAAAAGGATGATTTTATATTGGTTTCAGCGCGGCCCACAGAATATCTTGCTTCACCGTCTGTTCTGTTGTTGAATGGTTGGATTTTATTCCTGATGAGAATTCGCAAATCTTCCACCTAGGCAGTGAGAATAGACTTCATGTGGATCTGATGAACGGCTTAGATTGTCCATTTGGACAATGGGTGGGACCCACAACTGCAATCGCGGTCGGACAGCGTTAACGCTGTTAAGAAAAATGGGAGTCTCCGTTTTTGGCTGGAGATAGTCGGTCAAACCGACTTTGAATGGGTCTTTTGGTCCGGTGTGGCGCGGCTACACATGCGCTCCATGCACACGCCACACATACAAGGCCCACTGTGATGTTCTTCAGAAATCTAATCCGACCATCTGTTTTATCTTGGCCTATAATGAATTAGGACCAAATTTGAGGCAAATCCAGATGCCAGGTGGGCCCCACTTAATGAATTAAGGGGCTGATCTGACCGTTGGGGAACTTCTATAGTGATCCAATGGATGAAATTTCATATGTACGGTTAATTTATGGTCCCCCATCACATGTATGAACTTTCGAACTGATCGGATGGCGGGAACCATGTGATCTTGCATTCTGGACCAATTTCGGGCCTCTTTAACGTAAACGGCTTGATTTCCTCGGATCCCTGGCGTGTAAATTCATTGATCTCAGTCCTCTGGAGTCCGTCAGATGCTCTAATGACTTTGGGGCATCAAATCCACGCTTTTGATACTCTTTTTAAGTCCACGCTTTTTATTTCATCCTGCGACAAAACACAATTAAACTATGACATTAGGCGTTATGATTTACATAAAATCGTGCAATAACTGGGGTTTGATATGCAATATTCGACCCTCATCAGGACACCGACTGGTTGATAGATTCAGGAGCTTGTTTCATGCGACTCCACGTAGAGACTTCTTCACAAACTACAAGTCTGGTGACTATGGGACTGTGAAGATGGGAAATTCTGGCGTATCGAAGATCGTGGGAGCTGGTGATATTTGTGTGAAGATCGATGTGGGCTACACATTGGTTCTCAGGGATGTGAGGCATATCCCAGACCTTCGCCTCAACTTAATGTCGACGGGAACGTTGGATGATGATGGCTATGAAAGCCGGTTTGTTGGTGGGCATTAGAAGCTCATAAAGGGTTCGTTGATCACAGTCAGAGGAAAGAAGTGTTGCATCCTTTACAAGGCAAGTGTCAGTGTGTGCAAGGGTGGGTTGAACGCAGCGGAGATTCAACTATTGACATGTGGCACAGGCGTCTAGGTCACATAAGTGAAAAAGGGCTTCAACTGCTAGCGAAGAAGCAACTCCTTCCATTTGTGACAGGTACACCTCTCAAAACCTGTCTTGATTGTTTATCAGAGAAACAACATAGAGATTCATTTATTAAAACTGCTTCTCATGTTAACAAAGTGCATGCATTAAATTTGGTTTATTCTGATGTTTGTGGTCCTATAAGGACAAAAACCTTAGGTGGGGCATTGTATTTTGTTACTTTTATAGATGATGCATCTAGGAGGGTTTGGGTTTATGCTTTGAAATCCAAGGACGAGGTCTTTGGTGTGTTTAAATTGTTTCATGCTATGGTTGAGAAAGAGACAAGTAGATCGTTGAAGTGCATCCGCACTGACAATGGTGGTGAATACATTGCCGACTTTCATGAGTACTGCAAGTCCCTAAGTATACGGCATGAACAGACGGTTCCTAAGACCCCCTAGCATAATGGTGTAGCTGAGCGAATGAATCGCACCATTGTTGAGATAATCAGATGCATGTTATCCCATGCGAAGTTGCCCAAGACGTTCTGGGGAGAACCAATGTACACGGCGGTGTATTTGATAAACATGTCTTCATCAGCCCCATTGAATGGAGAAGTACCTGAGAAGGTGTGAACTGGACAAGATCCATCGTATAGTTATCTTAGGGTGTTTGGATGCAGGGCATCCGTTCACGTACCAAAGGACGAGAGGTCAAAACTCGATATGAAGATCAGACAATGTGTGTTCTTAGGGTACGGTGATGAAAAATTCGGTTACAGATTGTGGGATCCGACCGAGATGAAACTCGTCAGGAGCAGAAATGTGGTTTTCTTTGAAGATCAGTGTATAGAAGACATTGGTAAGCTAGAGAAGAACCAGCATAGTTCAGGTGAGCTAGAGGACATAGATCGGATTATTCCTCCCGTAGTGCCTGATGACGGGGGAGTACAACAAGGTGTAAAGGATGAGGGAGTTCCTACAGAAGATGGACTGGGGGAGCAACTCTCACTTGATCCACCTGTTGAGCCACAGGTGAGGAGGTCATCTAGGGACAGACAACCGTCCAAGAGGTACTCGTCACATGAGTACATTATGCTGACTGATGAGGGAGAGCCAGAAGATTATTCTAAGGCCCTAGCCGACGAGCATAAGGGGAAGTGGTTGAAAGCTATGCAAGAGGAGATGGAATCCTTGCATAGGAACCACACCTATGACATGATGAAACTGCCTAAGGGTAAGAAAGCTATGAGCAATAAGTGGGTGTTCAGAGAGAAGATTGAGCAGAAGAATTCACGAATGAGGTTGAAGGTCAAACTTGTGGTGAAAGGGTTTGGTCAGAGGAAATGTATAGACTTAGAGGAGATACTCTCACCAGTGGTGAAGATGAAATCCATACGGATGTTGCTTGGGTTGGCGGCTAGCATGGATCTGGAGATAGAGCAATTAGATGTTAAAACTGTCTTCCTCCATGGTGACCTGAAATAAGAGATCTACATGCACCAACCAGAGGGGTTCGAAGTCAAGGGCAATAAGCATATGGTGTGTATGGTAAGGAAGAGCTTGTATGGGCTGAAACAAGCTCCACGACAATGGTATAAGAAGTTCGACTCGTTTATATTGAAGCATGGATATGACAGAATGGAGTCGGACCACTGTGTGTTCACACGCAAGTTCTCAGATGGTGATTTCTTAGTTCTGCTGTTATACGTTGATGACATGCTTATCATGGGAAAAGACATCAAAAACATTGACAGGCTGAAACAGGAGTTGGACAAGTCTTTTGCGATGAAAGACTTGGGCCCGGCTAAACAGACCCTAGGAATGGAGATAACCAGTGACAGAAGCAGCAGGAAGTTTTGGCTGTCACAAGAGCAGTATATTGAGAAAGTCCTAGAGCGGTTCAATATAAATGCAGCAAAGCTAGTCAATACTCCACTAGATGGTCACTTCAGATTGAACGATAGACAGTGTCCCAAGACGAAGGCAGAGGTGGAAGAGATGCAGAAGATACTATACGCGTCAGCTGTAGAAAGTTTGATACATGCTATGGTGTGTACACGCCCAGACATAACATATGCGATTGGTGTTGTCTGCCGGTATCTTGCCAATCCTGGCAAAGAACATTGGGCAGCGGTGTAACGCCTTGAAAATCGGGAGTCGAGCATAGCCTCAACTCCCGAGTTTCAATGCATTACTTATGCAACATGGATAAAGATGATTAAATGTTGTCTGTATTAGTGCATTAAACATGAGTGAGATTAAGTCAAATCAGCAAAACATAATTCAGGGACAGTTGTAATACGCAAGCAGAAGACTGAAACAAACAAGTATAACTTATAAACCAGTATAGGTCCCCAAAGTATGTATGCGTTGCCAGGTCAATAATTACAAATATTGTGTCAAAATACAAAATGTTCAGAGTGGTAGTCCTCTACAAAGTATGAACCTTGAAGCCCTGTCGATTCAGAACGGCTCACATGAACCCACCTGAATACTGCATATACGAGAATGCCTCCTCATCATCATAAAAGTCAAGCTCCACCTCAGGAGTCGCGTCATCATCTGCAATCAAGACAGAGTCTGGTTGGTGTTTAAAACACCGTCTCGTAACGTGGGAGTGAGTGATCAACTCAATGGAACTATACAACAAAGGTTAACATGTTATCAATTCAATCAATAAGTAATGATAAAGCAGTAAAATCAAACATCCATAAATACTCTTATAAATGCAAGAATGATATGAACAATGATGCATGCCCTCACCTACTCTCCCTCAACAACTTCATCTTACGATCGGGGCATGAAACCCTTCCTCAGTGCTTGACCTGCTACGCCAAACGCACACGTAATGCGGTGCATGCACGTGATTAGTCAGGTTTTTATTAGTCCTTTTTCATACAGCAGGATTGGGAAACTAAGGTACCTCCCTTATATCAATTCCCAAATAATGATCCATTTTAAGGTCGCCAGTCCCAGTAAATCTCATAGATGTTACGGTTCTAGGTCGTTACAAAGGGCTCGTCACCTTATCAGTGTAGGCCTAGTTTATACTCTAGTCGTTACGGAAAAACTCGTCGTCTGAACGCAGTCTCAGAGTCTGCTCGAGGTCACTACAAAGGGTTCGTTACCTTATCAGTGTAGGCCGACAGTTCGAATACAGTGTCTCATACCACTGTATTCTACTCACGAGGCGGTGTTGCTCACTGGTCATTACGGGGAGGCTCGTCGCCCCAGCGTAGGACAACAGCTCGACCACAGTGTCCGATACCACTATGTCCGGCTCATGAGTCTTAGCGGATCGAGGTACAAAGGTTAACGGTGTTTCCACTGGTAAGTTTGGTACCTTAGGTTCAAGCAGTAGCGTCCATACATGGTGAACATACATCGGGTCAATCGGGTTACTTGACGAGCTCGACTAGCACAAGCGCACACCGAGTTGATTGACATGAAGTGCGTGAGCACTCTGTGTGGCCTAACCACTATCGACAACCATAATACGACTCGGATTCATCGACACATTCTGTGTGGCGAAAGCAGCCTCAGCCACCCAATTCAAGGCCTGTTACTGATTGCCTGAACTATATCATAGTCCCAACTACGTTCAGTTTCAACAAGGAATCATATGAGAAAATCAAACGGTAATGAATAGGCAATTCAAATCCTATAAGCATTTGATCATGTTAGAAGATACAAGTTAAACATGAATTTACACATACACGTTCCATAAATAAAATAGGTATTATCGTATACAATATATGGAGGAAAATCATACACATCTTTAAGGCAATCGAGAATCTCATCTCAACACCCGTAATTAGCACAACTTAACAACTACTCGCTCATGCAAACATTTCTACAAACACTTGGACTACAGTTTCTAACATACATGACATATGTTGATTACATCACGTATTAGGGCAGATCCTTTGGCCAAGGAGTTGTTACACGCATAACTAGTATATACACATGACAAATAATCATGGCAAACACACTTTTAAATTTCGTACGTATACGGTACTTTATATAAATACAGAGAATACGCTAAACTCTACATAGTTCGTATATAACTGAAACGCAAAACAGACATCACATTTTGCATGTAAAATAGCATCCACGTCAGGAATCTATCATTAACCGACATTGAAAGCTTTGAAAAACATAACCTATACGTCTATAGTCCGCACCTTACGCCGGTAGACACGTAACGAACTCAGTTCGTACACCCACGATTCGTCTACGGCATAACGACAACCTATTACATGAAATAGGTTAGTTATTTCATTCGTTACTCTATTTGAATTCTTATAATGGATTAAGGTTAGGATTCTTACCCAATATTGGAGTCGGAATCGCCGGAATAACGATTCGGTAGCAGTGGATAAGCACGTGGATAGACAGGGTAGAATCCCAGGATGAATCTCCAACACACACTCTCTTTCTCTCTCTTTACTCTCTTCTCTCCCCTAGGGTTTTCCTCAAATTCGTATGGAAGGAAAGAAAGAGGGCTTAAGGTCCTTATATAGGCCTAAAACTGATGGAAATGGCCCCAGGGCCAAGGTATACTTAGGTTATAGCCAAAGGAGGCTTATTCCGATCCAACGGAGTACTTTTGCAGGCCCCTTTTCTATGTGCAGTCGGACTTAAGCTCCCTAGCATTGGATCTAGGTCGAGTTAAGTTTTTGGTCCGATCGGATTTACAGATCGACCGTGGCGGACCAGTTTCAGTTCAACGGTCACTGGTACTCGATCAGGGCCACAAGTGTACTAACATGTGTGAGAAATTTCTCTTGATCCGAGGGTGTATTTAGGTCAGATTCTGACGGTCTGAATCCTTATATTTGGCCCGCAAGCGACACGTCTCAGATTACTTAAATTCGGATTTCATTTCTAAATATATTCACGTTTTTCACACACTTCGCTCCGGGCTCAAGTTTTGCATTTCTGGACACAGTCAGGACTTAATTTCTGAGATGGTTGTCAAGCCCAGTAAGGCGGTCATAATCGTTTAGTTTCGCGGTAATCGGACTTTCGACGTACGGTCCAGGTCCGATACAGAGTTTCGTGATGCTCCCGAGAGCAACTGGGTAATGAGTTGATCATAGATTATAGGGTAATGTAGCGTCGAAGATTCCGCAAGTTTTGATGCAGATATGGCAGGTGACATAGACTCCAGGAAGTCTACATCAGGGTTCATGTTCACGTTTGCAGGGAGAGCGATTTCTTGGCAGAGCAAGTTACAGAAGGTCATAGCATTGTCGACCACAGAGGCCGAGTACATTGCAGTCACAGAGGCATGTAAAGAGATGCTTTGGATGGAAAGGTTCCTATAGAAACTTAACCCGAAGCAGGAGGAGCACGTGGTCTATTGTGATAGTCAGGGTGCTATACACTTGAGCAAGAATTCAAGTTAGCATTCCAAGTCGAAGCACATAGAGATTCAGTATCACTGGATCAGGGATACTTTGGAACAGAAGGTGTTATAGCTTGAGAACGTCCACACGAACAATAATGGGTCAGACATGATGATCAAGGCTTTACTCAAGGGCAAATTTGAGGTTTGTAGAAACCGGGCTGGCTTGAAGAAGGTGAATTTCTCCTGAATCGAAAAGGGGGAGATTTGATGGAGATTTTTCTCCTCATTATTGAGATCGATGAAATCGAACAGATTTCGATATCCTCAATAATTGCAAGATTTTTCAGTGCTGGTTGCTGGACAGTTTTTTGGTCCTATCGATATCATCAAGAGACCTTCAAATGAATCGAGGCTATCATCGAGAGTGGCTCGATGACATCGATAATTGTTGGAATTTCCACCCCTGGTCGCTGGACAGTTTTTTGTCCCGTCTCGATATCATCAAGAGACCTTCAGATGATATCAAAGTTGTTATCGAGAGACCTTCGATATCATCGACGAGTTCCGCAGATGCGGTTGCGAAAACGCAGATTTTACGGATTTTATTTCCTATTTGGATTATACCTCTTTCCTTTCTCATATAAAGGGGTGTATGCGAGATTGAGGTGTATTCGAGGGCATTCTAAGTTTCCTAGAGGTTTTATAAGAGAGATTAGGGCTATCAAAGGTGTGAGAGAGAGAGAAAGAGAGAGAGGAAGCTTGTAGAAGGGAGATTCTGCTCGTAGAGGTGATCTACTTCGCAATCCACGTCTCAGCGCTTCTACGTCCTCATGATCGGTGAGATCTCTCCGTTTTCTTTTTGTTTCTCTTATCGTTTATCCACTCTTATGTGAGTGAAGAAGGTTTGATCCAAGCGGTGTGCTTGTGATCGGTTGTAACGTTCTGCTTTATAGTGGATTGTTGATCTGGACGATGTCCCGTGGCTTTTACCTCTTCGAGAGTTTTCCACGTAAAAACCCCTGGTGTGGTGTGGTTTATGTTTTGATTTAATTCATTGCATTATTATTCCATAATTCTGGTTTGTTTCGGGAGGCTAGATCCTAAGGTTTTGTGCAAGGCCCCCAACACATTGTGGGCAGCGGCAAGGGAGATTTTCCTCAAATCAGCTCCCCCAAGGAACTCTTTCTTTTAATGAATTTTCTTCGTTACTTTAAAAAAAAAAAACTGACCAAATCGAAATTGGCCCCAAATTTGCTTTGATCTTGATTCCGGATCGAAAACTTTAATTTTCTCTCTAAGGATTCAAGAGGATGGACCGAAATCCACCCTCTAGGTGTTTAAAAGAGGAACGAAAAAAAAAAGGAGGAAAAAGACAAGAAATCAAAGTTTTTTGAGTTTTTTCTCAACACAGCCATGGTTCCTTGACAATATCGATGATATCTATTGATGTCGACAGATATTGTTGATAAATAGAAAAAAAAAGAAAAAAATAAAAGAAAGTATAATGATATCTCGTATTACATTGCGATACATGGGATTTTTGATACTCCACAGGGGTTTTATATCGCGGAGCTGCAATATCGATAATATCGGCCGATATTATCGATATTGCATAGTTTGGTTAGGAGTAATGGGCCACATGATTTTTTAAGATTCATGATTATGAGAAGTTGCGCGCTTCAAGCACTTCCTTCCTAGCCCAAGTTGAGCAATTCTGGGTACTTTTTTAGTTCGCCATCCGCAATGGGCATCAAGCCCTGTGAGACGGACACTATTCTATAGTTTCGGAACTAGTGGCCCACTAACGAGCGGTCCAGAGCTCGTTTGGATAATCAAGGTATTTCTGGAATGAATTAGGTAATGAGATTTCTTGTGCGTAATAATTATGGTCTAGATTAATTATGTTCATAGTGTGGCCTATTCGAAATTAGTAAAAATGGTGATTCGGTCATGATCACTCTAAATCGTTGGTTCTCAGGCTAAATGAGTAAATAGGTTGACTTGGTTCGTTAATTAAGATTCGGCCCATAGTTGGCCCGACTTTGGGTAGATCTTTAATTTAGCCACGGTTGTCTTGATTAGTCAATGATAGATCGGATAAATTTGGGCCCTAGATGAACAACTCACGAGGCTAGACTTGAGGTTTAAGTGATGAGGCGGATTCGTTGGTTTCATACAGTTGGTTAATCGAATTTGTGCAGTTCTTTACTGGTACATCCCACGTATAGGTTTACTTCGAACGTCAAAGGTCAGTAAGTGACAACGTGGGCGATATATATATGTGTGTGTGTGTGTGTGTGTGTGTGTGTGTGTGTGTGTGTGTGTGTGAAAATAGCAATTCGAAATAGCGAAAATTCAGGGGGTTACATTAGGTCTCAAAGACCTAGATAAAGGGAAAACACAAATATCAACTTAATCAAAAACTTGTGTAGCTTTAAGAGAGTTTCAATGGTGGACATTCAATCACTAGTGCCTCCCATGGTGTGGTCCAACTGAGATTTGGATTTGCATAATTTTATTGGTGGATAAACACATACATTATGGTGGGGTTTGTGGGCATTGTGTGCTACCTTAAGTAGTCTTGGTGCTGAAAATCAGGCCAATCAAATTTTCTGTAGTAAAGCGTGGAAGGTGAGCCCTCAAGATCTGACGGTCTACACGATTTTTGGAACCCTTACAAAGTAGAAGATTGAAGCTCCAACGGTCAGTCTATCTACTACTGAAGCAAATGGAACTATTCACACCTCTGATCATACGGTATAAGTGGCCCCGGATCGCGATCTATGGATTAGATCGTCCCAAGGACAAGCCAAAATGGACAGACTCTGGTGCACACGATCTCTCTCCGTATACCCTCGTTATTTATGATTATTCTATGCGAGAGAGAGCGCATCCCTTTTTATTAGAAAGGAAGGAGATAGGATGAGACCGGATGATTCGGTCTTCTCCCTATCTCCTATCAAATATCAAATTCAAATTTGAAATCTCAACTGAATGAAAAAGGCCGGAAGAAGCCACCCACTAGTGATTGCTCACCAGTGGGCACCACTGGCCTACGTCCAACATCTCCCACTCAATCACATTGTGGGATAGGCACAAAAAATTGTTCATCTAACTCGCCTAATAACAATCAAAGACCAAATATCGCGATTAAAAGAATCAGAGGCATGGGACCAGTTGGATCACCATAATCTTCTCACAGGTGCTTAAGTACTAAGTGATCACATAACTAATACTCAATAATCCAAGCTTTGCAATGCATGTTCTAGTCCGCTTGACCACACCGGATGGAGTTAACTCTCGATCTGGAGTACTTGGCCAACATACGCACTTATCCAACTTATCGAGTTATTCTGAAAACTTGATTTTTCACAAACTTCGACTAAAATCGATTTAAAGCAATACTTATATATATGCTTTTAAGAAAAAATATTATTCAAAAAAGTCTATTAAAAATAACTTGATACTGTTGGCGGATAAGTCTTCAAGTGCGTATTAATGTTCTAGAAAAGTTGGTGTAGTTGTTACGGGATCTTCCCCACGCATATGTGTAATTTGAAATTAATTAAGCCGCTTTCCTAGCGTAACTGAGTCTGGCCAATCAATAACCTTTCGTCATAGTACACTAAAGTAGTGACACTCAATCTTATTCTCATATACACAAGAGGAGGGTAGCTAAGGACACAAAGAGTAACCTACGGGACTAGCTACTCGCACGTTGCAATGATTAGATCGAATCAAAGCAATTTGTAGGTAAAAGGTCCAAGCACGTGGCTACAATCCATGTCGTAAAGTAGACAATACTAGGTGAATGTCGGGTCTACAATACGCAAGTCATTCTACATGAGGTACGATACAATACGCAAGTCATTGTACATGAGGTACGACTCATCTCATAACCTCATAACCTGGCTTTAAATTCAGGTCATAACATTGATCGCATGAAAAAGAATGGTGCGATTATGTTATTCGACTTTATCAGTCTCATCTTCAACCTTAAATGATTGTAGGCGGATACGACTCACTCATATCCTTGTCCTTTATTATTCAAAATAAAGAGAAGTTCATACCTCAATGTATAAACATGGCCCTAAATGTGTCTCTCTTGTACATTTAAGGTTGTCAACCCGTGTAAGTGGGTGACCAGCCTGCTGACAAAAATAGAAATCCTACATGATATCAAGGTAAATGCTGATGATCTTCTTACCTAGTTTATATTAGTGTTCAATACTGAATAAATGAAATGTTTTATTCATTAAAGATCGAATGTATTACAAAATAAGTACATCAGTCAAACTTTCTTCAATCTCATATGCTTGACATGAACCTAAAATAGATCTTTAGCTATAGGTTTCGTCATGGGATCAGCTATCATCTCCTTAGTAGGAATGTAGCTGAGGGCGACCTTCTTATCTCCCACTTGATCACGGACATAATGATACTTGATCTCAATGTGCTTAGATTTCTGATAGTGTTTAGGGTAATTTGCCAAGTCAATGGCGGAAGTATTGTCTATCTTCAGCGATATAGGCTGACGAACACTCGGTACAACACCTAAACTCAATAGAAATCTGCGAACCCATACATACTCATGAACTGCAGCACAACATGCAATGTACTCAGCGTCCATAAATGAAAGAGTTGTGAATGTCTGTTTCTTACTCGACCATGAGATAACTCCTCTTTTGAGTAAGAATACATATCCTGAAGTAGACTTTCCCTCGTCGGCGTCATTACCCCAAGTAGCATCATAATATCCTTTGAGCTCGAGGCTTGTGCCTTCATAACACAACATTAGGTCTTTTATTCCTCTGATATAGCGAAATATACGTTTGACGGCTTGCCAATAAGACTGTCCCGGGTTACTCTGATAACGGCTAACTATGCCAACTGCATAGCTAATATCCGGTCTGGTGCAAAGCATAACATACATTAAGCTTCCTACTGCACTTGCATAAGGTATTGAGGACATAGCCAATTTCTCGGCTTCAGTCTGGGGACACGATTTCCTATCTAGCTTGGTAGCTTTATCCATAGGGGTTTCAACAGCTTTTGAATTTTCCATCCTCAACCGCTCTAAGATCTTTTGTATATAGGTTGCTTGAGACAAGCCTAAAAATTTCTTAGGGCGATCCCTGATGATTTTTACCCCAAGAATAAAGTTGGCTTCACCGAGGTCTTTCATCTCAAAGTTCGAGAATAACCAATCTTTAGTCAAAATCAACAATTGCATGTCATTATCAGCCAACAGGATATCGTCTACATATAGAGATAGTATTAGAAAACATCTTCTAGACCGTTTCAGGTATACACAATGATTTTCTTCACTCATCGTGAATCCAAAAGTAGTGATGGCCAAGTGGAACCTCATGTACCACTGTCTTGAAGATTGCTTCAGCCCATAGATAGATTTCAACAATTTACAGACTTTTTTTGGATGTTTTTTGTCCACATAACCCATGAGTTGTTGCATATATATTTCTTCATCCAAGTCACCATTTAAGAATGAGGTTTTTACATCCATCTGATATAACTCTAAGTCTAAACTTGCGACAATGGACAAGATCATGCGGATTGAGGAGAACTTCGCAACAGGTGAAAAGGTCTCCTCGCAATCAATGCCTTCTTGTTGTGTAAAACCTTTAGCAACTAATTGTACTTTATATTTGTCCACTGTACCAACTGCCTTTCTTTTGATCTTAAGTGCCGATTTATTACCTATCGCTTTGCAATTTGAAGGCAGATGAACAAGTTCTAAGACTTTATTCTTCTCCATGGAAGCGATCTCTTCGTCCATAGTATTCGTCTAATCGGCCGAGTTAGAAGATAATAATGCATCTTGATATGAATCAGGTTCATCATCATTAACTATAACGCAAGAGAATGTTTGCCCTTCAATATCGAAATATCTTCGGGGAATCAATCCTTTTTCGCTTCGACGTAAATCATGAGTTTGCTGAGATGTCCTCCCACCGTCCTGGCGAACTATAGGAGCATCATCATCTTGAAAAGCAGAATTTCCACTCTCTTGAGATACACGGGTATTTCAAAAAATTCTAAAGGAACCTTTTGTTTCATTCGACTTGGGTATTTATCTTCAACGAAGGTCACGTCTCGGGATTCTATCTCAATTCATCGTCCATGGTCCTCATGAACTAGAATGTATCCCTTTGAATGTATAAGGTACCTTATAAACACGCATTCAATGGTTTTACTATCAAGTTTACCTCTATACGGAGTAGGTAGCAAAATATATCCCAAAGATCCCCAAGGGCGTAGGTTGGCTAGAGAAGGAATCCTCCCAGACCACATCTCATATGGGATCTTACGAATGGATTTGGATGAGACTCCATTAAGGACGTACACGGCTGTTAACAGTGCGTCTCTCCAGAATGTGGTAGAGAGATTGACTTGTGCCATGTCAAATAGTGTCTTATTCTTTCGCTCTACAACACCATTTTATTGTGAAGTGTAAGCCATTGTGTACTGCCGAACAATTCCAACGTTTTCACAATATAATTTAAATGTTTCAGATGTATACTCACCACCTCTATCAGATCGAAGGATTTTAATCTTTTTATCAAGCTGATTTTCCGCCTCAGCTTTATATTTAAGAAAACAATCAAAAGTCTCAAATTTGTGTGAGACGAGATACACATATCCATAGCACGAGTGATCGTCAATGAATGTGATAAAGTATTGACATCCATTTCTGGCATGTACATTAAAGGGACCAAAGATATCTGAATAGATTATCTCTAGTGTGCCCTTAGACCTAGCCGCTTTAGGAAATAGTTTATTCGAAGTCTTCCCGGACACACAATGTTCACAAAATGACAAATCAACTTTGGATAAGGAGTTTAACAGACCAGAACGTACTACTCTTGTCATACGATCCTTTCCTATATGACCTAACCTCGCGTGCCATTTTTGAGATTCAGACACTATATTTTCATTTGACATAACAGATAAAGCAAGAGGAGCATTATCACAATCTACGTCTATAATAAATAAATCTGATATTAAATTTTCCCATGTAAAGATTAGGTTATTCAGTCTCAAAGAAACTCTTGTCCCGGAAAATCGAATATCAAAACCATTAAATAATAACCTAGAAACAGAAATTAAATTCTAACGCATCCTCGGTGCATAAAGGGTATCACAGAAGATTATTGTTCGCCCTATACGCATACGAAGATGGAGAACGTCAATCCCTTGTACGTCTTCAACAGCGTTATTGCCCCTGTACAACTTGTCACTTTCCTTGGCTACAGGCCGGAATTCCTCGAGTCCTCGACAACTCTGTGTCACGTGCTTTGTTACACCTGAATCCAAAATTAACTCGTTAGATATTGTATCTACGGAAAGGATTTCAGAACAAATGCCTACATACAAAGTATCTTGTGATTGAGAAATTACCGTCTTTTTATGAGCGCACTGTCGAGCATAATGCCCGAAATTTCCACAGACAAAGCAGACTACGTTTATTTTTTCTGCTTCTTTTTTTCATTTCCCTTCTTGAGATTTGGAGGCGGTGTTGTGGTCTTCTGTTCTTGATTATTCTTCTTCGCCTTCTTGCGAGCTTTAGACCGTTTGTTGTTAGCTTTTCGCTTGTGGGTCTCTGCTACAAAGGCCTTGGCCAAACCTGGCTGAATTGCATTCATTTCAACCTCACGTACCAAGTGGTCACAAAAGTCTCTAAACGTAGTGATAGAATCAGTATGGTTTAAAATTCTTTTGATTTGGGCCCATGATTCAAGCAAGGAATGGTGCATGGCTATAATCTTCTGATTTTCAGTCAATTTACACCCAACATTCCTAAGGGCACCTATCATTTGCTTCATCTTACGAATATGTATCGTTGATGGGGCAGCCGATATGCATCCTATACTCCTGAAATTCTAATTCAATTGTCCTAACTCTTGCATCTGACTTTTGCGCATAGGCATCTGTCAGTGCTTCCCAGATTCCCTCAGTGGTTTCATGCACTTCATACGTAGGTATGAGTTCTTTGTGCATAGTGCTAAGAAGGACATTACGAGCTGAACGATTCTGTTTTCGCCACTTATTGTAGTGAGTCATCGCAACCTTATGTTCTTGTAAATTTCCATTTTCAGCCAAGATGGGTTCCTCTTGAACTACATCGAGTGTGTGAGATATGTCGTCCTCGTCCAGAAGGCATCGCACCGTGCGGGACCAGTCTTCGTAGTTGTTGTCGTCGAAATGTTGTCCTTTCAGTTGTTCAGCGATTAACGCTTTAGTGGCCATCTCTACATTGCATGAGTATCACTACTTAACTATGATCTAAGGTATTGACACTAATCATCAGATTTCTACGTGTTATTCAAAATTTCAAAGTATAAAAGTAGTAAACGCATCTTAATGAGATCTGAAAGTCCACATACCCGAATGGGCGATGTAGAACAATCAAGTTCTCCTTTTAAGATGATATTTAATGCTTTTATAAGAATGAATTTATATAACATGCAACCTACCATTATTTGGTTGCATACATTATTTGGTGAAGGAGAATAAACTCTCACTCAGGTTATGCACAACCTTTATTTTTAGGGAGGATTCTAGCACTAAGTTTTTCTATATGTTCCAATGAAAAATAAGGAGGGCTTAGATTTAAACACATCAAGCCTAATTATTTTTCACATATAAACATCATCAGAAAGAAAGAAAAAATGAAGTGTTAAATATAAAAAGAGTTCAATCTTCACAAGTGATCATGTCCATTGGAGATGGATCTGATCATCACTGTTAATGATCATTGTTAATGATGGATCCTTTCATCAACATTGATCATCATGGTAGATGATCGTTTCAATCACTAATGAGCTCTTGATTAACAGTGAAGAAAAAGTTATAAAGGAAACAACATTCATATGCATATATATATATAATATATAATATATATATATATATATATATATACATGTCATAAAAAAATATACATATTACTTGCAAGAAAGCTGTAGAGTTTTGGGTTACCACAATGTGCAACTGGACCATAATTCAGTAATCTAACAGTTGATATTATAGGCCCCATTATATCACAAGCAAACATGCATTTATTACACACAGTACTTCACTTGTGCATCATCATCACCAGATGAGCGGCCCTTATCCCATGTACATGTGCCACATTGCTACAGGCGACATGGAAATCAGATTGCGTACTGAGTAAACTCCTTTGGGCCTACCTTAAATGTATGTGGTTTATCCATGCCGTCTGATGGTTTGGATACAACATATATCTCATGATAAGATGCATGTGTTATATGGATCAGATTCATATGTGTTGCTAATGTGAATCCACATATGTGTTATACATATCAGACCCATATGTTTGGCTAACGTCAATACACACGTGTTATAGTACAATATAATATCTATTGCTTGTAGTTGATATTATGCACATCATGCAATTTAAGTGCACATCGGCCAACATGTGTGGATACCCATATATAACACATGGGCCCACTTGTACATTAGCCATATATAACACACGTGTGTATATCCATATATAACACATGGGCCCACTTGTACATCAGCCATATATAACACACGTGTGTGTATCAGCGAACACGTGTGCTCATTAGTCACGTGTACAGAAGTTGTATGTTTCACGTGTTGTAGTTGAATACAACAACAATTGTTGTTGGTTTGGTGAGATGTATGTTTCATGTGTACAGAAGCTGTATTTTTCACTTGTGTACAACCAAGCATCTGGTGTGTTGTACATTAGCCAATCTGCTTCACACGTGTACAGCAGTATAACATGTATCATGTCAGATTATGATGTACATCTATATCCAATAAACGTGTACAACTATGAAACGTGTACAGTAAACATTCTATATTCAGCCTATTTGAGAGGCACTATATCACACGTTGCCTACATGCACACGTTGTCTATATGCATAATGTTGCCTATATCACGTCAGCCCTATCCACACGTTAACGTATTTCATATTTTAGTTATAGTACATGTCATTACACGTGGTATACGTGTATGTGTTATATGTGCACAGCATCCAAACCATCATATAAACTACATCATATTAGCTATAACCAAACGTGTATAGAAGTTATGTATTGAAGCTATGTGTATGGCCGAAGCGTGTACAGAACAACATGTGTGCATAACAACAAATATGTGCACTAACATGTGGTATACATGCATGGATACCAGGGCAACATGTCACCAGCAGATGATACATGCACATCAAACATGTATGGTGAAACACGTCACTAAAATCTTACGTACATGTGGAGTAGTACAATACAACTTCTATTGATTGTAGCTATCTTTTTTTTTTTTTCTTTTCTTTTTTGTGGTGTAGTACAATACAACATGTTTTATCACAATATAACATCTATAGCCACGTGTATAATAATTGTCATGCATACACTGCATGCTTCCAGTTGTATTTCTCTCATCTAGTGATCGTGGCCATCATATGAAAATGGGGAATTTGCACATTATCTGATCTCATTTAAAGGGAGCCATTGTGGATAGCTAGATTTATTTTAAGATGGTCTAGCCTATCCACTGTGGGGCCGATCACACGATGATTTAAAAGGTGGGCCATAATTCCAATCATAAAGGAAAAGATGGGCCACTTACCTTTTTAGATGATAATAATCAGAGATCCGCCGTTGATTGCTCTGATACCACTGTAGTAAAACGCGGAAGGTGAGCCCTCAAGATCTGACGGTCTATACGATTTTTGGAACCCTTACAAAGTAGAAGATTGAAGCTCCAACGGTCTGTCTATCTACTACTGGAGCAGATGAAACTATTCACACCTCTGATCCTGCAGTATAAGTGGCCCCGGATCGCGATCTATGGATTAGATCGTCCCAAGGACAAGCCGAAATGGACAGAATCTGGTGCACACGATCTCTCTCCGTATACCCTCAGTATTTTTTATTATTCTATGGGAGAGAGGGCGCATCCCTTTTTATTGGAAATGAAGGAGATAGGATGAGACCGGATGATCCGGTCTTCTCCCTATCTCCTGTCCAACATCAAATTCAAATTTGAAATCTCAACTGAATGGAAAAGGCTGGAAGAAGCCACCCACTAGTGATTGCTCACCAGTGGGCCCCACTGGCCTACGTCCAATGTTTTCAAGTGGGCCCGTCGCAGTTCAATCAGATATGAGACCACATGTGTTAACGAATGACACGTATTTAATAAAGCATGTGCAGTTAGGATAATGTCGGACATACCAAAGTCGTACTTAACTTGAGTTTGACTAAATGCTTGTGACCCTGGACGCCAAATCAGTCGTATGATAAGACTTACAAAGGTCGACCTGACTGTCCAACCACCAATGTGAACAATCAAGCAATTTAGGATGAGAATGTTAGCCCTTCTAAATTGGATCATTTTGCATTAAGCTAAAGACTTTCTTTCAACCATGATTGTGGTTCTTAGGTTTTTCAATATAATGATTATAGATAATAAAAACAATATTAAGGTTGATCGTTAATTTCATTATTTTGGAATGAAGATTAGTGTAATCGGCAATAACATAAAGTAAGTCAAATAATAATAAAAAATAGATACTTATGATCGTATGTGTGAACAAACAATCAATGCAAATGGCCAAAAAAATGTGACAAATACGATCTTTCGAGTATGTACTCGGTTAATCAAAGATCCGATGACAGAAGTCATGAATATTCACGCTACTCCTATGCGTATTGCAGCAACGGTGTCGTACAACAACGATCAAAACTATGTTAAACTCCGGACTTATTGCAGCGAGATTAGAAAGAAGTGGGGGACCTAAAGCTAAAACGAAGATAAGACAACATTGCACTGTGAGAAAAGTGTATACACACGAATTTGGAGAATGTTTTCTATATTTCTTCAACCCAAAGGTGGGTTTAAATAACTGCATTACAAGGCTATACAAGAAAGGTTATTTAAAAGCTTCTCTATACATGGTATTTTACACCTAACAATCCATATATACAATATTCTATTCACATCCCCCCTCAAACTGATGTGGGATAATGAACCAACATCAGTTTACCACGAAGAAACCTATGACGAGATGACGTCATAGTTTTGGTAAAAAAATCAGCAAGTTGCAGCTCTGATGTCACATGAGGAAGAGAAATGATTTCAGCTGTGTAAGTGGCAGTCAATTTCAATGTGTTTAGTGTGCTCGTGAAATATCGGATTCGAAGCCAACCGAATCGCACTAAGATTGTCAGCATATAATGGAGTCGCCACAGACAAAATGATTCCAAGTTTTGTCAACAATCCTTGGAACCAAGTAATTTCACTACATGCATCTGCCATTCTATGGTATTATGCTTCTGTGCTGGATCTAGATACCGTGGTTTGCTTTCTACACTTCAAGTTAACCAATGATTGTCCTAAGAAAACACAATAACCTGTGGTGGACCATCGTGAAATGGGACATCCTGCCCAATCTGCATCAGAGTAAGTAGATAATTGTAGATCAGACGATGATGGAAAGATAAGCGCTTGGTTGAGGGTACCTCTAAGGTAACGAATAATGCGATGAACTGCCGTCATATGCAATGTGCAATGAGCCTCAATAAACTGGCTAACAACATAAACTGCATATGAGATATCGGGACGAGACATAGTGAGATAGACTAGTCTTCCCACTAGCTGCCTATAGGATATAACATCGGAGAGAAGGTCGCCATCATCTTTCCCATACTCGACATTCAATTCCAGAGGAGTCTCATGGGTCTTGTTATCTGTAAGGTTTGCAAGCTTGATCAAATCACAGGTATACTTCCGTTGACTCAAGAGATAACCTTAAGTATTACGAGAAATTTCAAGACCTAAAAAATATGTTAACGGCCTCGTATCCTTCATATGAAATGAGGAGTGAAGTAATAATTTGAAATCAACAATTCCTTGAGCATCTTTCCTGTGATGAGAATATCATCAACATAGACTAATAAAGCAACTAGACTTGAATCAGTCTCGAGAATAAACAATGATGAATCATATTGGCTTTGAGAATAGCCCACCGTGGTTAACACCCCATGGATTTTTTCAAACCATGCTCTTGGTGCTTATTTGAGTCCATATAAAGCTTTAGATAGCTTGCAAACTAAGCGTGGATCCTTGGATTTGTAACCGGGAGGTTGCTTCAAGTAAACTTTTTCTTTGAGATATCTATGGAGGAAAGCATTCTTGACATCGAGTTGACTGAGTTGCCAACCTTTATAAGCACTTATAGCGATCAAGGAATGGACTGTTTTCATTTTTCCTACTGGAGTGAACGTCTCATCATAATCAACTCCATATTCTTGTTTATAGCCCTGGGCCACGAGCTGAGTTTTGTATCGATCTAAGCTCCCATCAATTTTAATTTCACAATATATACCCATTTGCTTCTTATCAGTTGCTTCCCTTCAGGCAATGGAACCAGCGTCCAAGTAGCATTATCCTTGAGTGCTTGAATCTCATCATCCATGGCCTTTACCCAACACGGTTGTGTAGATACCTGAGAATAAGAAGCAGGGACAACCAAAGAATCTAATCCAGAAAACAAGGCATGATGAGAGGCAAAAAGATTTAATCGACGGGGAGGAACAGATGGACGACTAGAACGTCGTAATTAAATCTCAGTGGAAGATGGGATAGTTACCTGCGCAATAGGAGAAGAAGACAACTGATTGGAAGCAGGAGCAGCTGAGGGAGAGAACCCACGAGAGATAGGCTTCACACGGCATTGATAGACCTGCAAAGGAGGAGCGGGAGAAGGAAGCATAGAATGATTGTATTTAAAATAAGATGATGGAACAATGGTAACTGAAGGAGATGCATGGACAACTTTATAATAAAGTAAATTTTCAAAGAATGTGACATGTCGAGACACACAAACACGATGAGAAGATGGATCATAACAACGATACCCTTTTTTATGCTCCCCATATCCAATAAATACACATTTAGCTGCCCTAGGACTGAGTTTATCCCGTTCTCGCTTTGGAAGATGAACAAAAGAAATGCATCCAAACACTCGTAACCAACTATAATCGGGATCTTCATCATGAAGGAAGAACGTGTGAGTTTTTCGGTTGGCCAAAACACTGGAAAAGTAATCGATTGATCAAATACACAACTGTTGATTTTGCTTCAGCCCAAATAAATTTTGGAACACTGACATACTCCATCACAGTGGTTGCTATCTCAGTAATGTGCCGATTCTTTCGTTCTGCTGCTCCATTTTGTTGCTACCTCAGTGTGAGGACACGTTCGCTGATATATAGTTCTATTTGAACTTAGAAAAGTCTCAAACTTGGAGGACATATATTCTCCCCTAGAGTCAGACTGTAGAACTTTAATTTTTTTTGGCAATTTGAGTCTCCACAAGTAATGAAAATGATCTGTAATATGAAAATGCTTTAGACTTGTGCTTCATGAAAAAAATTCAGGTGTGTCTTGAAAAGTCATCCACAAAGATGATGTAATACAACGAACCACCAGGAGCCATGATGGGAGATGTACCCAAAACATCAGTGTGAACGAGATCAAACAGATTCTGAGTACGAGTGTTACTTAATGAAAATGGCAATGCAGTAGATTTACACACTTTGCTACTAACACAGTTCATATAAAGGGAAATGGGACTAATATTGATTTCTTTATTCAAAAGACCATATCTAAAATAAGAAAAGCATGTTTTTAAAATTTAGATGCCCTAAACGACATGCTAAAGTTTTCAGCATCTATTAGTAACAGAAATATCATTAGAAGATGGAAGGAAAAAACAACGCGATGAGACAACGCCGGGATCGAATGCCAGAGTAAATAACCGTCATCTCTTATGGCCCTTCCCAATCAGCTTCCCTGTTTCCAAATCCTGTATGAAACAACCAGACCGATAAAACAAAACCAAACAGTTATTTTCTACTAGTTGAGCAACCGAAATCAAGTTGGCAGATAATTTAGGAACATAAAACGCTTTGCAAAGGAAGAAATTGTGAAATAAGGAATGCGAGATTTCAAGGACCCGATATGAGAAATAGGTAAATGGTTCCCATTCGCAGTGTAGATGGAACCCACACCACTATACGGAACACAATCAGTTAGACAAGTTGTGTGTGATAGCTCGGTTGGTACGGCTGCCCCAAGCTCTTCATCATGTGCTCTTCATATAGATTCGGAAAGGCAACAACCATATTGAGTTTCCTTATTGGTCCACGTTTGATCTTCAAAGGTTATGAGATTAGAGATTACGTCCCAATCAGACTTAAATTCATGGTTGCCTCCCTTGAATTCTTTTTAATTTAAGAAGAACCCACTTCTCATACCTTTGTAGTCACTGTGAAAGCACTAATCGCCTCTGTGGTTTTTTTTTTTTTTTTTTTTTTTTTTGTTTTAACATAATTGTGTGACATAACTCATGCCGAGCGTATTTGGTTAGCGAAAGATTTCCTATCTCAACGGGACTTCCTATAGCCTGTTGAGCACACTGCTAGACCACATGTGCCACATGTGCGTGGATCATAAGTCCCTGTAGTATATCGCTTTTCTTGACCACAAATGTGTACGATTCTTAGTTGTTTTGCTTTTAGCAAGTGACATGTCACTGAATGTGGGGTTAAAAAATATATTCAAGGTGCGAGTAAGATTTCGTCCGTTATTCGTATGTAGTGTTGACATGTGGCAACATTTCGTTGGTTGGCATGAATGCGCTAGAATAGGTATAAATAGGGGTACACTAAAAAAATTAGTGAGGATGGGACTCCCACATTTAAAACCTTCTGAGGGCACCATGATTTAATATGCAATCTCACCCGTTGTGAAGTGAGTACCGATAGGATGGAGAAACCAAATATTAGCATCTTGATGGGCCCAAAGAGGTTCCAATGGTAGGCACACCCATTTCTACTTTTTCCTTATGATATGGCTCACTTGAGATTTAGTTCACCTTTATTTTTTGGCCAACTTCTAACGAGTGTCCGTGTAGATGATATATGGAGTGAATATCACACAAAATCGTTATGACTGTAACAAAATTTTCGTTCCCTGTATGGGTGTCAATGAGCCATGCTGAGGCCTATCAAAATCAGATATTTGAATAAGACTGACCCAAAACAGTTCAAAATCGGAGCCGAGACCAACAGTAGCCTAGCCCATTGGGAGCCTAGTTACGAAATTGGCGTCCCTTGTTCGTGACAACAAACGTATGGTTTTCTACTTATTAGGATTTCTTGCACGCGAGACTCGTGTTTCAATGATTTAAATCATTGATTCGATAATTCTTACCATATATAAGGGGTCCCCTTGAAGTCTTCCATATTAGATTCTTACATCCCTCTTAGGGCCTGTTTGGCCGGGCAGATTGGATGGGATTGGAAGATAGATCCCAGGATTGGCCAGGCGTGCCAAACGGACACGGGATCCTCATCCCGGGATATAGCAATCCCGTGGATCTTAGGGCCTGTTTGGCCGGGCAAATTAGATGGGATTGGATGGTATTAGAGTGGATTGCACGAATTTCAAGGTAATGATAGCTGCTTCGGTGGATTGGTGCAAGATCTATGAGATTGCTATATCCCGGATTGCTATATTGGGTTTGTTTGGCATGCCCGGCCAATCCCAGGATTAAACCTTTCAATCCCTTTCAATCCCTCGAACCAAACACGTCCCAGCCAATTTTGAAGGGATTAGGGTGGATTGGATGGGATTTAAAGGTAATGATGGTGATGTCAGTGGATTGTCTTAAGGGGACATTTGGCGGCGCATGGTATTAGATGAGATTAGGTGGGATGGAATTGCACACTCAATGTTTGGGAAGACTAGAAAAGCTTGGAATTAGATTAGATGTAATTACATTGGGTTCCGTGCCAATTCCACTCAATGTTAGCAAGTTGTGTAGGTCCCACCATGATGTGTGGGCTATATTCACACCGTCCACCCATTTTCTAGATCATTTTAGAGCATGGGCCAAAAAATCAAGTAGATCGAAAGCTCAAGTGGACCCCACCATAGAAAGCAACGGGTATTGAATACCCACCGTTGAAAACTTCTTTGGGGCAACATAAGTTTTGGATCTGCCTCATTTTAGGCCCATGCCATGAAATGAGGTTATAACCTAAAATGAGGTTATAAAACAGTTGAACAGTTTGGATATAACACATGTGTTATTCTCAATAGTTTCAAATGATGGTGGGTATATCCATCCAATCTACTACCGTATTACAAACATAGCATGGAATTAAACTTATCCCATGGCAACAGGGGACAATCCTATAATAATTATATTTTTTGAATCCCATCCCACCTAATTCTTCCCAATACCATGCGCCAAACACCCCGAGTATCCCATGGTGGCTTGGCTGCGAGTGAGTCCAAAAGAAAATGCACTATTCTGGCCCAAAAGCCAATCCCCTGGACCGCTCTAGATGCACGGTCGATCGTTATAGCCCACTGCCGAGCATCACTCCACATTCAAGACCGTCGGATCATACGATCAGGAAATAATGGGCCAATGTATTATCAATAGTGGGTTCCACCACACGATCTCATTCCCGACCACACATCTAGGTGGGCCCATGGCCCCGTACTCCAAAAATTCATACGAGTCCCGCACTTATCCATACGAGGACGAGCATCTGATGATGACAATGCTACAGCCGATTTCAACTAAGCAATGAATATTAAATAGAAGGCCAGTAACAGAAGGATGGCAGTTGCCGCGGCTGCCTCTCTCTCTCTCTGCTCGTCTTCTCTCCTCCTTAGGCTGCACCCTTCATCTATCGTGCGCCTCTCCTTCTCCTTCTCCGCCCCTTTCTGCACTACTCCACTGGTGCGCATGGCGCAAACCGTCACCCGCGCTACTCTCGGCCTCACCAAACCTGTCCCCGTCGACATACCTCAGGTCTCTCTCTCTCTCTCTCTCTCTCTCTCTCTCTCTCTCTCTCTCTCTCTCTCTCTCTCTCCCCCAAGTGGTTGTAAGATGTGATAGTTTGGTTTTGCACACTACATGTTTGACGAAATTCCTCATATAGGTATTTTGAATGGTTTTTGTATGTGGTGTTTTTCTTTTGCCGTGGGATCTTTTTGTATGTTTAATTATTTCTTTGGAGTTGATCTTTTAGTCGTTTTTTAATTGATGTTGATATAAGTGTAAGTTGGGTAACCTGACTCTCTGATGCCACTTACAACTTAAAGAACTTACAGGCATCCAAACAGGCACGAGGAGAGATTCAAGTGGCGATTGACGGGATGTGCCAACTGGGCACATGGGTGAGAGATATGTGCTGTTTGTTGGGTGGGGCCACTGCAAACATGCACTGGTCCAAAGATTAGGCCGTCCGGTGATCATGTGTGTCAAACATTTATGAGAGAAAAGAATGGCAGGAGAGAAGATGAGAGACGGTGTATGTCAAATGTACATGTGAGGTGCACCTGATGAATGGATTTTCACTCCTGGGTCAGGGTGTATTCCTTGTCGCTGCCACCTGATGAGTGGCCCAGAATCTGAGCCGTGTGCTTCTCAGCATTCCTCCACTGATGATTTGATGTATGCTTCTGGCTTCCAATGGTTTCTTTTGATGCCAGATTAATAGGACTTTATTTTGCCGGCCATCTGTTTGATTAATTTCTGAGGGAAGATATTTCTTATCTTCATTGTTTTCTACCGTGTTTTCACATTTTTCTCTGTACCATTTCTGAAAGATTGTGTTTTGCTTCACAACCAAGGTATTTAAAATCGGTTACGTAACGGTAACGGTCATAACCGTTACATGTTATGGGGTTGAAATGGTCGTTACAGAAAAAACAGGCTGTAAAGGCCCTGTAACGGCCCCGTAAGGGTCCCATAACGGTCTTTTAACAGTTTTTTCAAAAAATAAAAAAAGGGCCGTAATGGCTGATACGGGGGCTGTAACGGGCGTTACGGCCCGTATCATAATGGTAACGGCGGTGGCCGTTACGGCCACCGTTACCATTTTGGAACACATTGTTCACAACTAAAGCTAATCATGACACTAAAGCAAGATCTCATTTCCATTAATTACGCATTCAAGCTTCCACAGCCCTGGATTCTTCATCAATGCTCAATTGGTGATTCTTGTTGAATCCTCTTCCACAATTAGGTGCATACTTATAGAACCCTTGAACAATCCCAAACCCTCAAAGCTGTATCCGCTGCCTCATTAGAGTCCTCTCTCATTATAGTATAGAAATCAAGTTTAATTGGAGAAAAGTGGTGTGGAAAATTTTCCTTAGGGCCCATTTGGATGTGTTGATAAGAAACTGACTAAATGCATTTACGTCGAAACACCTTATTTCTAGTGTTTGCGAGTTCCAACACATGCATCATTTCCACTGAAATATATTATTTCTCATTTCCATTTCATTGGGTTTTCACTATTTACATTTCCATATTTATACTCAACACCCTGTTTTCCATTTCCATCTCATGAAGCAAGCCCAGCCCCATCTACCATTGTTTCTTCTCGTTATGTGAGCCCAATATTTTTGAAAAGAAAATATTAATTTGTATTTCCATTTAAGCTTCTCAATTAAAATCTCCCAAATGTTTGACATGAAATCGACATCATGATAGGCCATTATTTGTATTAGATTTCTAATGGACATGATGCCCCCAAATAGTTTTTTTTTTTCCATTACCATTGTTGTGTATCTCTTCTTCTTCTTCCTTTTCTTCTTCTTTTTGAAAATTCCATTTCTGTGTATTTCATTTCATTTATATTTCCATAAAGCTTTCTTTTTTCTATGGAAACTTTTCGAAGAACCCAAATGGGCATATAGAAGGAATCTTCAGGACTTTGAAGTAGTGATGTTAGAAAAGTTGCTTAGGTCATAATTGATGTGAATCTTCCCACTTGAAAGAAGTTTTATTGGAATGTCTTTTTCTTAAAAAGAAACAAATAAATGGAAAGAGATTCTTATTCCCCAGGGTGACGATTAGGTATTCATTTCCGCAGGCAGGAAATTATGGTGGAAGTTGTGGTCCTTGAAGTGTTTATCTAGGTTGTGGGTAAGGGTGGCAATGGGACCCGACTTTAGGCCGGGCTTGGACCTACAAGCTTGGCCATTGGGTTTGGGCTCAAGTCATTTTAGCTCAGACCAACCCAGCCCAATCTGACTTTTTATGTACAGGTGTTATGTCCTGCAAATCTCCCATTCCACTCCTATGTTCAGGCAACCCATCAATCTTGAATGAAGACTATTGGTTTAATTCCTTTGTTCGTTCTTCGTGCTTATGTGGTCCACTTGATTAGTGGATAGATTAGGAACATCCAATTGGGAAATAGGGATTTATCAATTTTCGGCCGGGACTGGGCTCGGTTGGGTTAGGCTCCGACTTGGTCCTGTTGCGCTAGGCCCATGCTGGACTTTTCGAGAGGTTAGTGTCTCATTGGCAGGGAAAAACATTTCATTTACCTTGTTTAACTAGGATGCTATTTCTTCTTTGGCATCTTTAGTTGTAAGTATGTCATGTCCTTTTTTTTTTTTTTTAATTATATAATTTTGGGAAATTTACCCCCTCCTTCAATTTAATAATTTTCGTTACTTTCTCAAAAAGATACATATGATGCTCCTACCTTCGGAGGCTACTCCTTGACCTCCACTACCTTCTTAAAAACTCGCCTCACCTCTTTGGTTCCTGATCCACCAACTCACATGATCGTCTCACCTTCTTGGGGAGTTTGTAAAAGGCCTTCTTGATTCCTCGAGGAGGAATGCTTCACTTTTAGGTTCTCTCTTCTTTCAAACCTTTGTGCTCTTGACTCCAAAGACTCCTTGACCTCCAGAGAGACTCCGGTCTTCTTGAATGACTCCCTAGACTCCAGAGACTCCATGACCTCCATAAACTTTACCCAATTACTTAAGGTAAAAAGAAGGAGAAAGGATGATGATGCGGGATGAAGAGAAGGGTGGATTTTTGCATGCACCGCACAATTCAGAGGGGTCGATTTTTTGTAGGGTTATCTCCCTTTGCAAGAGAATGCTTTCTCCCTAAACTTAAACTTTTCTAATTCCAATCTTTATTTCCATATTGGATCTACAAAGTGACACACACACACACAATATATATATATACTTCACACACATATATGGGTTTTGGTATATAGTCCCCACCTTTATGGGGATGTTATCAATGTCCTCAAACCATTTCAAGGTTACACGGGGTGATCTATTGTCGATCCCAACCGTTCATTCATTCATACAACTAGAAGCAAGACCTGGTGCAAAAATCCTGCCAATCAGGTGACCCTAAGCTTCCAATCAATAGCACAATCAAGAGTGACTGGAGAAACAAAATAGGTCCAACATTATTGTAAAACATCTCGTAGATAGATCTCACTTTGTATTTCTTATGATTCTGAAGTAACACTTAGATTTGATGATTCTAATCATGTGATTTATGGCTTGTAAACAATGGACGGTTGTAACAAATTGGCCATATTCAAAGGTTTAGGATCGCCTGAATGGCCTGATTTTTGCACCATGGCTTGTTCCTAGTTTTATGAATGGATTAGCGGTTTGGATTGGCAATAGGTCCCCTGTGTGACCTTTAAAATGTTTGGGGATGTTGCTAACATCCCTTGAAGGTGGGGGTGTTAGCAAAACCATACACCCACACACAGTGAGACCATGACTTATGATGCACCCAATGAATAGCTTCCAACCTTTCTTCTGTGTGTGACATCCAATCTGTCAATAGGTTGGCCCCATTTTGACAATCACCTTGTGAAAACCTCAGCCACATCCACTCATTGAGTAATTGAAGATTTGGTGTGTCACGTGTCATTATAAACATTTGGGGAAGTTGCTAACCCCATGAAAGGCGGTACATTAGCAAAAACCACACACACACACACACATAAACGGAATTATTTAAATTAAGAAAATAATCTTAAATTACCACACATACATGGGCCTAAATCTCTCATTTTTCTTTATTCTCTTATTCTTATATCCAACTCATTGTGTTAATATGTCCCAAGATATTAATATATCATATTAAAGATCTCTCGAGATATTAATATATCCTATTAAAGATTTTCTATGACTCAAATATCGCAAAATAGAAAACCTTTATTGACTTAATATTCCTCTGAAGATCCTTTAAAATCTTTACTAAATAAAGGCCTGAAAGAGTCAAACTAGACCCACACAAAGGATACCATCTCTTAAAGATCTCTTAGCATAACTTAACATATGAGGCCCATCATCAGGTTGTAGGACCCACAAATTGGGCTTTTGGGCCGCACATCTTCATCACTCATATCTTGCGATTGTTCATGCTTGCATTATTCCCCACTAGTTGTAGGAAGTTCAACCTCCTCGAATTTTTGATCTTCTTACACAAGGGGCAAGTATCGAGAATTTTTTATCTTCTTACACAAGGGGCAAGTATCGATTGGCTTCAACGACTTAATCTCTTTGGCTGCTTCCTGACCAACCTAGATATTTGATCCACATTGTCAAGTGGCTTATGATGCAATATGAATGTCTTTTCATCCTTTTCAATCGTGTAGGAATTTTCCTTCCCACATATTGTTGCCAGACCCCCCCGCCCCGAAGGACCCGAACATAATGCCATTGCATTCCGAGTAATACATTGCCAACAAAACTTGTATTTTTCTATTTATCAGTGGCTAGATGTTGTTTTCCATGATGTGGCCCACCTCATTAATAGATGGGCTATTTTTGCAGTAGGTGGTCCTCATGGTGGGGCCAAATTATTGGAAGGACTGGATGTTGCATGCACTCAAGAGGTTGTAAGATATTCAATGGGTGGACCATAGGTTGTGGCTGGTTGGACTTGGGGTTTTGCTAATCTCCTCAAACATTTTTAATCTTGTCTGCCAATTTTCCATGCTATTGAGATGCTTAGGATCATCCAATGGGCATGATTTTTGCACCATGGCTTGTCCTCAAGTGTATGAAAGAGTGCATGGTTCAAATTGAAGATTAGGTGTCTCAGGTGATGATTGGACCTATTTGTTAATTCGTTCAATCTTGACTGCCAATTTTCTTTGCTATTGAGATGCTTAGGATCGTCCGATGGGTGTGATTTTTGCATCGCGGCTTGCCCTTAAGTGTATGAAAGAGTGCATGGTTCAAATTGAAAATTAGGTGTCTCAGGTATCATTATAAATGTTTGGGGAAGTTGCTAACAGCCCCATGAAAGGGGTACGTTAGCAAAAACCACACACACACACACTTATACATAAACAAAATTATTTAAATTAAGAAAATAATCGAAAAATACCACACATATATGGACCTAAATCTCTCATTTTCTTTTATTATCTTATGCTTATATCTAACTCATTGTGTTAATATCTCCCAAGATAGTAATATATCATATTAAAGATCTCTTGAGATATTAATATATCCTATCAAAGATTTTCTACGACTCAAATATCTCAAAATAGAAAACCTTTATTGACTTAAATATTCCTCAGAAGATCCTTTAAAATCTTTGCTAGATAAAGACCACAAAGGGTCAAACTAGAACCAACCACCCCCCCCCCCCCCCCCCAAAAAAAAAAAAAAAAAAAAAAAAAACTAGAGACCCACACAAAGGATACGGTCTCTCAAAGATCTCTTAGCATAACTCAATATATGAGGCCCATCGTGGCCGTAGGACCCACAAATTACGCTTTTGGGCCAAACATCTTCATCGCATATATCTTGTGATTGTTCATGCTTGCATTATTCCGCACCAGTTGGAAGAAATTCGACCTCGTTGAATTTTTGATATCCTTACACAGGGCAAGTATCAAGAATTTTTTATCTTCTTACACAAGGGGCAAGTATTGATTAGCTTCAATGAGTTAATCTCTTTGGCTTGCTTCATGACCAACCCAAATATCTGATCCACTTTGTCAAGCGGCTTAGGATGCCATATGAATGTCTTTTCATCCTTTTCAATCGTGTAGGAATTTTATTTCCCACATATCATAGGGCCTCGAAGGACCCGAACATAATGCCGTGGCATTCCGGGTAATACCTTGCACACATGCGTCACTCCACATCACACACCAAACCTTGCTATGGTACTCATCATCAATGGAAAAAAGAAAACAAGCAACGATGAGTTACTTGATTTTGTTGTCATTCCAAAACCCCAATGGACGACATGCAAATATTCCTGTACTACCCCTTGTTGGTTCAAGCCACATGATGAGGATGACAATCTCTTCACATCTATGTTCAATTTTCCTCCGTCATCCTTGACAAATAATTCCGACATCTGTCTTTGTCGATCACCAACTTGCGCAATCTCCCTAGAACTATGCAATTTGTCCCTAGAACTATCAAGGCATTCGTAATTCAATATGCTTTCTTTGAAGATTTTGGAGACAACAGAATGTGTCCTTAAGGAGATTTGGCATTCCATCTCGGTGTGCAAATTTTCCAAACTGTGTTGCAATCGCTACCTCCATCTAGCTTCCCTTCATCACATTCATCATCTTTGTTATATTTACTAATTGAGATTTCGAGTGGCTCACCTCCTTCTTTCGTATTCTTCAAATCTCCATCTAAGTTGATAAGCCTCATCTACACAATAATCCCTTGTCATTGAAATATTCCGTTGGACAATCCAACCCGTCAATGTATCTTGTGACAGGTTAATTTGTCGTTATATTGAGGTCATTCTGGATAATGGGGCGGTAGAAATCTTTAACGTAAGCTTTAACTGTCAGAAATGTTGGAACTTCTGATAGAGTTCTTGCTCGTAATTTGAGGGCAAAAACTTTTGCCACAACCACCGTTCTCGTTACAGAATACCTTGGCCACAACGCGTTCTTTATCTTCTTCCAACTCCAACTTTTTCTTCTTAGTGTATGTTTGATTTTTCAATTCCTCGGTAAATACCAATAAATAGCTGTAAATAGCTCATTATTGTTATTTACGTCCGTTTGAAAGCCGAGGGTATTTCCACCTTGAAACTCGGTCTAGAAAAGATTGATTTAAATCCGTGGGGTCTATTGTGATGTATGTGACATATCCACGCTGTCCATCCATTTTACCTAAACATTTTAGGGTATGAGCCCAAAAATGAGGTAGATCCAAAGCTCAAGTGGTCTACACCTGGAATCGTGGTCGTAAAAGGCTTTTAGTGGTAGGCATTCAACCCGCTCTTTCGTGTGGCATGGTCCACTTGAGCTTTGGATCTACCTCAATTTTGGATCCATGCCCTAAAATTAGCCCTCAAAATGGATGGACGGCATGGATAAGCCATATATATCACAGTGGGCCCCACGTGAAATTTGCACCCTCGGTTTTAGTGTCCAAAAAACTTATCGTCATTGTCAACATAGAAAAAAGTACTAGAATTATATTGGCAATTAATCTTTTTTTTTTTTTTTTTTGAAGACACAAGGTGTCCCCACCTCTTTTTTGAAGTGAGACTAATCCCTGCGGATACACACAATCACCCACAACCACATGTATCGGGTAAAGCCAAGGAGGGGAATCGAACCCTCACCTATATTGGCAATTAATCATTACCCATTTACATGCATTTACCTAGGAAACCGAAAAACAAACACCCCCTTAGTGTATTTGCAGGTCTTCTGAAGTTGCGTCCATCACAAAAGCACATGACCCTGTAATCAGGGTGCCACAAGCTTAACCTTCTTCTCTATCATCTCATTCCATTCGATTGCCTTTTATTAGTCAACTCTTGCTTGGCAGAGATAGCATTAGCCGGATTGGGTAGAGGGTTTTGTTAGTTGGGTAGCCACTTGTCTATATTTAGACAAGTAGTAATGAGAATTCCTAATTTGAATTTCTGTACAGTGGGATTCATAAAGCTGACCCTAGATAGAGCTGGAGAGGCTATGACGATGAAGATGGCGAGCCCATGAGACTCTGGGTACATATGTGAAAAATGGGGCTCAAGGGCTGGTTTGTAAGTTAGACTTGGAGAAGGTGTATGATCATGTTAGCTGGTTATTCCTTAGCTGCGTGCTCTCTAGGTTGGGTTTTGGGGAAAAATGGAGAAAATGGATGGAGGCCTGTATTTCTTCTACGAAATTTTCAATCCTCATAAATGGCTCTCCTTTTGGCTTTTTCCAATCTACAAGAGGATTGAGGTAGGGTGATCCGCTCTCCCCTTTGCCTTTTGTCATAGTAGCAGAGGCTATGAGTAGAATGATTTCTCGAGGGGATGAGAGGGATCTCTTTTCTGGCTTTTTTATTCCTAACTAGGCGTATGTCTCATCTTTTGTTTGCAGATGATACCTTGTTATTTTGTGATGCATTAGAGTCCGAGGTAATTAATTTGTGTATAGCTATGAGATGGTTCCAAATTGTCTTTGGGTTGAATATTAACTTGAGTAAAAGTGAGATTCTCGGCGTTAATGTATTGGAGGCAGTGCTACATTTGCCGATTTATTTGGTTGCAACGCGGGATCATTCCTAACTTATGGTTGCATAATATTTAATACCAAATTGCTTGCATAATATTTATATATGTAAATACCAAAAATAAATATAATATTTAAAGATGGTAGAATATATAAATGTTCTTTTTACATATTATGCAAGCAATTTGGTATTTACATTTGTATATACATACTATTTGCGATTGGGTGTAACGGTGCCCACCGTTATCGATACGGTTATGGGTTGTTACAACCCCCGTAACGGCCACCCTCTGTAACGGTCAATTATTTATTTATTATTTTTTTTGTTATAAAAAAAACTCCGAAAAAAATATCCATTAAATCCAAAAAATTCTAAATATTTCACATATGTATTCATTTATAATTTTGAACATGTTTATGGTGTGCAACGGTCCACTCTTTGGTGAGAATGCTGTATTGAGTGGTTTGATGAATTTATGAACCCGATAGTTTGGAATTGACAGCAAAACTCATACATTTAATTTTCTAACTATCTAATACCAATGATAGATATATTAGAATGAATTTAATATCAAAATATCTGACACGTGTAAATGTTTGCTATTATTAATACCACATTCAATTATCAAACAAGAAAAAAAGACATACTTTTCTTAAATTTTAAAAATAGGCCGAAAATAGTCTGTAAATAGTACGTAAATACAAAAAAAATACCAAATCGCTTGCATAATATGTAAAAAGAACATTTATATATTCTACTATCTTTAACACATCATATTCAACCATTAAAATAAAAAAAAGATTGATTTTTTTTCCTATTTTTTAAAAATAGGCCCAAAATAGTTCGAAAACACAAAAAAAAACCAAATCAATTGCATGATATGTAAAAAGAACATTTATATGTTATACTATCATTAACACACCATATTCAACCATTAAAACAGAAAAAGATTGATTTTTTTTTTCTCTAATTTTTTAAAAATAGGCAAAAAATAGTTAAAAAAAAATACAAAAAAGAAAAGAAAAGAAAAGAAAGTCAATTGCATAAAGAATGTTTATATGTTCTACTATCATTAACACACCATATTCAACCATTAAGACAGAAGAAAAAGATTGACAAAAATTTGATTTTTCCTAATTTTTAAAAATAGGCCGAAAATAGTCTAAAAATACAAAAAAAAAGCCAAATCAATTGCATAATCTATAAAAATAACATTTATATGTTCTACTATCATTAACTCATAATATTCAACCATTAAAATAGAAAAATATTGAAAAAAATGTTTTTTCCTAATTTTTAAAAATTGACCAAAAATAGTCCGAAAAAATTACAAAAAACAATCAGTTGTATAATATGTAAAATGCACATTCATATGTTCTACTTTGAATAACACATCATATTCAACCATAATAACAAAGATTCAAAAAGGAGAAGAAGAAGTATAAATATATATTTTTGAAGATTTTTTGGAAAATGGCCCACGGAGCTTTGATTCAATAAAATCATTGAAATGACTTGATTTGATCGTCAAATTCAAGCTAAGAGTGGTCGGAATTTGCAGTAGAATAGTTTATAAAAGAATTTGGAATATAAAAGTGCCTAAAAATGAGAAAAAAACGCAACATAACAAAACAAAAAATTAGCTATTTATGACCGTTATGGGGGGGCCTTGTAATGGCCGATCCGAGCAAAAAATTGGGGGGTCACCGTTTTGACCCCCTATCGTGTAACGGATTAGGCTATTACTGTTACGTAATTATGGTTGATACGTAACCGATTTGGTATACCTTGGTTGGCATTAGAAGATTGTAGTAGATTAATCAGGCTCTGATTGCTAAATGTGTCTGGCGCTATGGTATGGAGGAGATGAGCCTCTGGAGAGTGGTGATCCAAGCTAAATATGTCTCGGCTCCCCTTAGGTGGTGGATGCAGAATTCCTCCGTGTATAGGGCTTCTTTCATTTGGAAAGGGGTGGTTGCTATTGCGCCGATCATTTTTAATGGTGTTAAATTCTTAATGGGGGACGGATCTAGAGCTAGAATCTGGACTGATGTTTGGTTTGGGGATCACCCTTTGTGTTCTTCATTCCCTAGGTTGGCAAACCTTTCCCCTTCGCTCAACATCCTTGTAGACTAGTGCTTTGACTTTGAGAGTGACTTTGAGAGGGGTGTTTGGGTCCCCCCTTGTTGTAGAAATTTAGAAGAGGATGAGATTCTAGATCTTATTATGCTCGTCTCTTCTGCAAGGGATACAATTGACGCAAGGTTCTCAAGATTCCATGGGCTGGAAATATCTTAGGACGGGGAATTTTTTAGTAAGATCCTGTTATTCACTTCTAGCGGAAGAAGGTCATTGTGTTGAAGAAAGTCACACCTCTAGAATTTGGAATTTTGGAGCTCCTTTGAAAGTTGCTGCTTTTGCTTGGTTGGCGGGTCAAAAACGAATCTTAACAGTCGACAACCTCATCAAAAGAGGAATGGTTATTCCCAATGCCCGTCCTCTTTGCATGCGTGCGGAAGAATCGGTTGATCACTTACTCTTACACTGGCCCTTTTCTTCCTATGTTTGGGCTGGAATATTCAAGGATTGTTCAATCTACTGGGTGATGCCTGCTTCTATTGATGGTCTTTTTTGAGCATGGGTGTTTGGAGGATCTGGTACTGTGAGTAAAAAGTGGTGGAAAGTTGCAGTTTTGTGGGCCATTTGGTTAGAAAGGAATAATAGGTGTTTCAATAATTCTAGTGTGCCCGCTCATCTTATTTGTAACAAGGTTTCCCTCATGATTAGAGAATGGGTGCCTTGATGATCGCTGTGGTCCTTCCTATATATATATATATATATTATATATATATATATATATATTGGGCTTGGCCTATTGTACAGTTATTTGGCTTTGCCTAACAAATTTTCATCTTTAAAAAAAATTCATGTAGAATTGTCCCCGCTTCCTGAACGGCAGTATTGTCTTATGGTTTTCTTTATAGTATTATTATTATTATTATTATGTACATGCACTATATATTTTTGTTTCTGAGTGCTGATTTTATTCCTTTCTGCTTTGTGTTTTATTCATGGGCTTTTATGTACATACACTGGTCATGTTTCCTTTTTAAAATTGTCAGGTTATTGATTTTTTTTTTTTTTTTTTTAATAAGAAGTGGGCTTCTAATATTAAGTCCACATGGCTTTTCACTCTGAAGTGCAACTGATATGGGCTTTTCTTCGGTGAATTTTATTAGTGTGTGTGTGTGTGTGTGTGTGTGTGTGTGTGTGTATATATATATATAGTTACAAATTCATTTAGGGGCTGTTTGGATTTGTGGAAAGCATGGTCAAAGGAAATATCATTTCATGATAAACTTTGTTTTTGGCAAAGCATGAGAAATGAAATATTGTTTCTAATGTTTGTTTAATTATCAACATCTTCTCAAAAAATTCTGGACCTAATTTCAAATTAGATGTTTGGCAAAACAAATCTTTTCAAAGAAATTTCTCCTAATGTGCAAAATGAGTTTGGATTGAAAGCCATTGGCATGACCCACATGTGCAAGGGCCATGTAAGATGGATTCATTGGGACATCATTCCCATATGTGCTGATGAGAGGATTCTTTAGTTTCTCTTTTTCATGGAAAGTTAAAAAGGCCATTTACTTCACAAGATCTTGTAGAGTAAGCTTATTGTGCGAATGTTGGGTGTGGCCCACTTAGGCATGCATATGCAGCCAGCCGGGCATTACAAGAACCCCCATCGTGTAGGCCGCCATGTGAATTTGGACTTTGGAGCTGTTTGAATGGTTTTCTTGGGTGGGATACCCCACAAATCACGCATATACTATGATTAGGCAGGCCCCGCCATAGAAAACAATGGAAACTATCCGAAAACCTCTAAATTCATGCAGTGACCCACACGATGCTTGGATTGGCCGAATTTCTGAGGAGTCCAACTTTCATGATGGGGCTCACCTAACGTATAGGGATGGTATATACATCTTTCATGGTGGGGCACAGTCGATTGTGCATGTACATCTTGCATGATGGGGCATCAATTCATGACGCCTCCACATGTTGCATATATCCTTCTTCCAAATAAAGAGGTCAATTCCTCTAGACTATTATAAAATGAGGTTATACTATGTGGGGCCCACTGTGATGGAGGGCCCACATCCACTCCGTCCATAATGTGTGGCCCTTCAAGTGCATCCCCTATTCCAAAAAATCAGACCAATCCAAAGCATAGATGGATGATGGATCACACCACAAGGAACAGTTGGAATGGAGTTGCCTGTCATTGAAATCTGCCATATAGTGTGTGTAGGGCCCATAGTGTTCTATATAAATCAGCCAATATTCATGAGGCGAGCTCAACCAGGATGAGGAGGTTCACATGATGGACTGAGTGGATTTCATAAACACATGATAATAGACCCCACACACGTAGTTGCAGAAAAAGCTTTCTGTAAATATTGTATAGCAAGTGACGAGTAATAATGGGAAATGATAGGAAAGGAAATGTGCTTTTCTGAGGGTGGAAGGTGAGAAAATAAATTGGAGATCTTGTAGGAAAAATTTGTGTTTTGGGGATTCACTTTACCTCACTTTCCTATTGTTTTGACTATCACAAACGTGGAAAACGGTTTCACGGAAACCCTATTTCCTTTCCCATGCTTTCCACAAATCCAAGCAGCCCCTTGAGATTTCCGTTACTTATCCCACAAGCATTTGTTAAGATCGATGCCTCAGCATTCTCGATTATCTTCCTTAAAAAAAAATTATTTGTTTTTAGTCTTTCACAAGTCAGTACTGCTTGGGAGAAACTACTAGTTAATACTGAATCTTAACTTGCTTGCTCTTTTTTCCATGTTCCCGATCTTTAACCTACAGATTGCTTTTTCTGCAAAAGAGAGTGATTTCTTGGAATGGAAAGGCGACATACTTGCAGTGGCTGTATCAGAGAAGGACATGTCTAAGGATGAGGATTCCAAGTTCAAGAACCCAATTTTGAAAAAGCTAGACAGCCAGCTTGGTGGACTTTTGGGTGAAGCATCAGCAGAGGAAGATTTCACTGGAAAAGCTGGGCAATCGACAATTCTAAGACTTCGCGATTTAGGTTTCAGGCGTCTTGGCTTGATTGGGCTTGGGCAATGCATGCCTTCTACTGCTACAACCACTTATCGAGGCCTTGGAGAGGGAGTTGCTGCAGCTGCGAAAGCTGCACAGGCAAGTAATGTTGCTATTGTCCTAGCTTCTTCTGAGGGACTTTCTGAAGATTCTAAGCTCAATGCTGCTTCAGCAATAGCATCAGGTAGATCTTCGATCATTTTGGCGTAGTCAGGAAAAAGGTTGAACTTCACTTATACTCTCATTTTTCCTTTTGAGAAATGATTCCCTGTTTGATTTACATGCCAACCCATCTATGCATGAGTTGTCGGTTGCCAATGTATGTGCTGGGCTCATTATATGTTCCAAACTGTGTAGAACTTCTACAAATTACAAGCCAATGGGATATGAATGATCAAGTTTGGTTGGTCAGTGAGGGTGCTTCCCCCCCCCCCACACACACACACACCCCAAAATAAAAAGAAAAAAGGGTGACTCTTACAGCGATTATCTGTTGTGAGCCGTCTAGCGGGCCACAGCCCCCAGTCTCCCTTTCTCGACTTTGTTTTTGTTGGCACTTTCATTGTTTGCTAATGTTCATGTCTTGCACCATTTCGTTTTATCCCAAGTATGACTGTGAAACTTCTCATGATGATTTCACTATTACAGGGACCGTGCTTGGGATTTATGAGGACAGTAGGTTTAAGTCGGAATCGAAAAAGCCCTTACTTAAGTCAGTGGATATTATCGGGCTTGGGGCTGGACCTAAACTGGAAAACAAGCTCAAATATGCTGGTGAAGTTTGCTCTGGGGTGATATTAGGAAAAGAGCTTGTAAATGCACCGCCGAATGTACTCACACCTGGTTCGTAGAAGTTTTTGATTTCACCTTTTGCTATTTATCCATTGAATGACCTGAGTTTTTCTTTTCTCACTTGATCTTATTTGAGTTAAATTACCGGATGGATTTCCTTATGTTTATTGGTGTTTGGGATGAGAGTAACATTCTGTTGACATAGTCTCTCGGCTGTTATGTTTCAGGCGTACTAGCAGATGAGGCCTCAAAAATTGCTTCCACATATAATGATGTTCTTACTGCAAACATATTGAATGTGGACCAATGCAAAGAATTAAAGATGGGTTCTTATTTGGGTGTTGCAGCTGCATCTGAAAATCCCGCTCATTTCATCCACATTTGTTATAAACCTCCAAACGGACAAGTGAAAGCCAAGTTGGCAATTGTTGGGAAGGGATTGACTTTTGACAGGTAATACCTTTCTCCCCCTCATTTCTCATGCCATTCTTTGCTTAGATCACAGGAAAAAAACAATCTTGCTGGTTAAGTCCACAATTGAGAGTGACTATTATCATTTAAGTTTCACCTTCTACATTTTTTTTTTTATAAGGGATCGACTTTATTGCTAAAAGGTACATAAAAGTTGATGCAAGGTGGAGGGATTTCCCTATACAAATACTAGGAGATACACCTTTCTCAAGAGAATCGGCAATCTCATTTGCTTCTTTTCCTACAGCGATAAAAGAGACGTCAAGTGCAAAGAAAGTCTCCAAAATCTTGTTAAAAATAAATGACACAAGCTGTGGTAAAGGGGTGTCGATGGCTGGGCTGCTCGGCCTTGTAGGGCCAGGGCCCATAAACTTGGCCCAAGTGCTGGGCCTGGGCTTGAATGTAGACCTGGTGTCTAGGCCAGTCAGGCCTGGGCCAATGATGAATGGCCCAATCCAATCATCACGTTTGCCACCATTATACATAAAGGCTGGACTGTCTATAGACACATTTTAGCAATTTGCATGCACTGCTCACATGTAGTTTAAAGAGACTCGTTTCATTTGAGATCATTTTTCAGTGATCTAAACCATTTATATGATGGGACTGGTTGTGGATAGAGGTACCCTATACCTAGTTATTCCTTTCACTTTTTGAATCGTCTCAGAAAAGATTCTCAAAAGAGAGAAAAAAGGAAAGGAAAAAGAAAATCTTAGATTGGACAATTTCAAACCTCTAGTCATTAACTCTTTTCCTTACAGGGCCATTTCAAACCACTCATAGGTCCATGGCCTTTTCAGCCTAGTTAGGGCCAAGGCCAGGCTAACTCCAACCCTGGCCCGGCACATTGCCACCCCTACCATGTTGCCTTATCCTTTTGAAAGGCCCGCCCAATGACATTTGATGAATCCAATTCTACCGCCATATTCTGCTGCAACCATTGGATTCCATATTTTGTCCTGGATTCTTGATGTGTTATAACTATATTCAATACTTGTTCTAGTTGGGTCCACTCATATTTGCGAATCATGGACCTGCTGTTTTATTCTGAATGAAAGTGATGCAGGACAATTAACCACTTGCTCTAAAAGCTTGAATTGTTAGAGTATGGTGAATTAATCCCTTTATCTCATAGCTCAGGCCCCACATCTCATGGGTTAGGACCTCGTCCGAACCCCCTTCGTGGGCCTTAAGTCACATGGGCCGCCCACCCCGAGTGTGTCCCCGCATCCCACGGGCTACCCCACTCGAGCCCGGTGTGAAATGAGCATTAATCACCCCTGGTAAGGAGTCTCGAGCACGAGACCTCCCCCATAGGCCCCAAATCGCATGAGTCACCCACCCCGAGTGTGCCCCTGCATCCAACAGGCGACCCCACTCAAGCCCAGTGTGAAAATGCTCCTGCATTAGAAAGCTTGAGGTATCATACAATGCTTGGGCTTTATATATATATATATATTTGAAAGGTGAGAAACTCCCGCACACTACCACCCCACGCACGCATGGGTTCTTGAACCCTTGACCTTAGATATGAGACACAATGTCTACCACTGAGCCAAGAGAAGAGACCCCTTGGGCTTAAAATTTGTACAGTGAATTTGGGTTATTAGTTTGTCAAATTAGGCCTGTGTTTCAGTTATCCTAACCATTGATACAAGGGGCGTCACTCTGGAAGGCCTGTGCACCAAAAGATGCAGATTTTATGATCCTAGCTATAGAATACTTGGCCTTCTTTTGACGACTATTAACCTTTGATGTATTATCTTTCTCAATGCCTATTTGTTGGCCACATATTGATGGATTAGGATTGTTTCTCAGAGGGTTTTTTAATGCATGCGCCATCCACAATGGGCCCACAATGCCAACAGTTGGAGCACTGAACAATGGGCCCCATTAATACAAACTGAAGGCCAGAAGATTACAGTACAAACTTTTGTCCTGAGCACTGTGTAATGCTCTAAAAGCTTACCCATTAGTCTTGGCAGGCATGCACTTAATGGCTGAGTTACTCTTGCAATAAATGATATGTGAATCTTCTATGTTACAGTGGTGGCTACAACCTCAAGACAGGCCCAGGGTGTTTAATTGAGCTCATGAAATTTGATATGGGAGGTTCTGCAGCAGCTCTAGGCGCAGCGAAGGCCATAGGGCAAATTAAACCTCCTGGAGTGGAGGTAAGTGGGTCTTCGCTATGCATCTAGTTGGAAGCAATAACCAAACAAATTCATGAATCATGAGTAATGATTAAATTTTTAGAAGCAATAACGAAACAAATTCACGAGTAGCCATGGAATTTTTAGAACTTGAAAGTCGAATTCTATGATTGACATGCTTTTGATTATGGTTAAAAATTCACATTTTCAGGTTCATTTCATTGTTGCTGCTTGTGAGAACATGATTAGTGGTACAGGCATGAGACCTGGGGATATAATAACAGCTTCAAATGGAAAGACGATTGAGGTAATTCTTTTGGTTGTTTGTAGGCGGAGTGTTATTTTATCACATTGAGTGATGTTTGTATGACATTTTTCTTGATCGATAGCAACAAAATCTCATTCAAAAGAAAATAGCACACAACAAACTGTTTGTCTGAATCTGATGTGATATCCATCAAATATGGATCGTGAGAAAAAGCAGTTGCAGCAACCTCCTGTGCAGTGTGACCAACTTTTTAGGGACAGTGGCATCAAATCTCTGTTTATTTCCCTCTTAATCAGATCATTTTCAGTAAAGGTTTGCCAGCTGTGGTGTTTTACAGTACTTTGATGCTTTCTATATGAAATACTGCTGCTATAGCAAAGTTGATGCTGTCGAATGCGTTCAAATGCCATCGTGCTGAAGAGGATATATAGTTAGGAATCTTTAGTATAATCTTTCATGAGAAAACATGGGTTTTCTGGCCACCATTTTATTGTAATTGTGATATAGTAATTTTGATGTTGTTGGTTGCCCAAGTAGTCTTTCATATGAGTAGAACATGAATGTCTGACTTCATTTTTATTGGAAAATCTGTTTTTTTTTTTTTCATTCGACTTAGTTTGATTTTTGGTGTTGTTTTGCATGGTTTATCGGGTGAAGCCAGTGTTCTAGTTGTCGGTATCGCTACAAGTTTCGCTGGCCGGAGATAAAGATAAAATATCGTTATTGTCGATAATATCGCCGATAACTAGAAATGCGGGGAAAATTGGGGAAACATAGGAAAAAATGTGGAGTTTTTCAATGACACTTCAAGACATGCCTAACTACACATATCTTCATATTTAGGAATAAAAAAATTGTAAAAAAAAATGCATACATAATAAGTTTTCTTGTAATGGAAGTCTAAAAACATGCGCTGCCGGAAGAAATCACTCTAATAGTAACTAAAATGAGTTTATATAATACAAATGCAGCTCACATAAATTAATTAATACATATAAAAGTAAATGAACTAAAAAAAACACACATTCATGGAGCCCACCTTTATGTATGTATTGTATATCCACGTTTTCCATCCATCCAACCATCCAAACACCCATCCATCCATTCATCTCATCCAATCAACCAACCATCCATCCATCCAACCACCCAACCATCCCATCCATCCATCCCATTCATCCAACCATCCCACCAAATAATCCAAACATTCATTGATCAATCTCATCCATCCATCCAACCATCCCATCCCATCCCATCCATCCATCCATCCCATCAAATCATCCACACATTCCATTTATCCATCAAACATCCATCCATCCTATCTATCCAACAATCCAAACATCTCATCCATCCATTTCATCAAATCATCCAAATATCCATCCTTCCATCCCATCCAACCATCCCATCCAAACATCCATCCAACCAATCAATCATCCAAACATCCATCCCATCTATCCATCCAAACATCCATACATCCATCCCATCTATTCATCAAACCATCCTAGCTATTTCATGCATCCAACCATTTATCCATCCATCCATCCAACCATCCCATCCCATCCAATCATTCAAACATCCATCCATCCAAACATCCATCCATCCGTCCCTTCTATCCATCCAGGCATCCATCCGTCCATCCATCCATCCATCCAACCAACCATCCCATCCCATCCATGCATCCAACCATCTAACCATGCGTCGGCCTCACCCAAGACTATGGCCCTTACTGCGGGGCCCACCTTAATAGATTTATTCTATATCCATCCGTTTTGCAAGACCCTTTTAAGGCATGAGCCTAACAATGAAGTAAATCTAATTCTCTAGAGAAACTTATCATTCATAGGAAACAATGGTGATGAACATTAATGGGCCACAAAAGTTTTGGATTAAGTAGATATTTGTTTTTTTCCCTTCATCCATATTTTTGTGACATTATCAATAGGTTGGATGGAAAATAAACAGTATGGAAACATAAGGTGGGTCTTAGGAAGTTTCTAATGGTATGACATTCAATCACCCTTGTTGTATGGTCCACCTGAGATTTAGATCTTCTTCGTTTTTGGGCTCATGCCCTAAAATGTTCTGAAAAACAGATGGGCAAATACATCATGGTGGGCCGCATCATCTTATGTGAGAATGGGACACACCTGATCTACTCCCGTAGCCATCACATTTTTTTTTAATATATAAAATGGTGGTGAAATAGTCTTATTATGTTGTGTGAAGCTCACACTATAAAATAACTTAAAAGTTACCTAATCTATTAGTTTTGTTGTAAGGTAAAATGGCGGTGAAACAGTCATATTATGTTGTGTGAAACTCACATTATAAAATAACTTAAAAGTTACATAATATATTAGTTTTGTTTTGAGGCAAAATGGTGGTGACATTTGCAATTTAATAGTATCAAACGCACAGTTTAGTTAATTTAAAAATTCAGCTATAAGGAAAGAGCTTCGAAAGAGGGTTTCGAAAATCCCTCTTTTAAAACCCTAAAAGTCGATGCACAAGCTCTTCTCCATAGCCGTAGTAACGCAAGAATCTCGAAGTTTCTTCAATCTCGCAACGCAGATTCAACTATCGACGGAAATCCCAACAATATTAGAAAAAAGCTTGTCGAAATCCCGGATTTTTTGGGTTATTTCATACTTTTTGAAGACCACACTATCGATCTACAATCCAATCACTTCTCGATCTTCCAGAAAGAGGTATTTTTAAAATATGATTTTCATTTTTAGTATTTACGGCTCGATTTTGTCGGCGAAATTTCGAAAAAAATCGGCGAAATCTGAAAAAATCGGCGAAATGTCGTTGATATCCAGGAGAGAAACGAAATCTGGAGTTTTCGTTATCGAAAGGCTAGCGATACCGAAAATATCGGCGATAATTTGATATTAACGCCGATAATTTAAACACTGGGTGAAGGAGATAGTAACCATATTCTAGATGGATTGCATGCCAAAATCAAATGGTCTTAACTAAGTCTACCATTTGACTATGAGAGTAACATGCCCGACTTATGGAGACTAGGAATATTCATACGAGTCTACGGAACTCAATTTTAATAATTACTGAAAACATGTTAGAGCTAATATGGAAGTATATGGCTCTTCCGAGGGTTCTGAAATTTCTGTGGATAGTTGGGGAGAATAAGTTGCTGGATATGGAAAAAGAAAATGACAATTTTGAATATGTGCTAGTTTATGCCTTCACGATGCCGAATCAGTAGACCATCTGTTTAGTTGCCCAGGTGATGCCTAGATCGATCTAGGAGCTTTTTCATCTTTGGCACGTTGGTTGTGGGAATCCAGAAAGGAAATTCTCTGGCGGCTTGCTCAACTTGCTGGTCTCTGGTAAATGTGGTCTGAGTGCAGCAATTGAATATTTTGCAATGGAAGTGTTTTTGAAAGCAAAGTGGTAGTTGATTAGCTGAGCAAGGTCCTCTTCTTTTTTTGCTAATTGGCCACTGGGTGCATTTGAAGTGAATTGGGGAGGGGAGCTTTGATGTGTCAAACGGATGATTCCTCATCATCTGCTTTGTAATTGATCCATTTTTATAAAGAAAAGATGAATTTTCATTGCGTTTCGAAAAAAGAAAAAAGAGGAAAAAAAAAAGAAAAAGAAAAAGAAAGAACGAAAGAAAAAAAGGTTCCAGCTGACTGCGTATGTGAGGTTGGGCCACATTTTGACTCGGTCTAGTTTTTGGGATGGCTCGTTTCATATCTCCACCGATACTGAGTTGACCTGGTTTTGGATGATATTTAAAAACATGTCAGAGAGCTTGCGAGTCCATACCTATTTCCTGTTAATGAATTATGCCTAAATTTAGAACTCTATGTAAAACTTGATTATGCTGTACTTGTGTCGTTCCACTGCTGCATGCTTGTACCTTTTAAATTAACTTGATCTCCACAGACCACTGTCATGCCTGGGTACAACGTCCCCCTTTAGTTGTCATCATCTGCTCTTAGTTCACATTTTGGTTTGTCAACTACTGTATTTATTTTATATTCACCCCAACTCTGCCTGATTGCGACACGCCAAGTGGTCCCAAGCCCAGATAAGGGTTGATGTCGATGGGCAGCTGGATGTCTAACCTTTGCCAAGCAAATTATGAGAATGCTGAACCCAAATCGATGGGGACAAATTTGTTGCTGGGTGGAAATACACATGATGGACTATGGTTGGTGTGGGAAAGCGTTTTCTTTTTCCCAATGCAAGGATACGTCTCCCTATATGAATTCATGCTGTCATGAAAGAGGTATTCTAAAGGACTGATCTGGCAGCCCGTACAAGTGGGGCCCATGATGTGGTGATCCAGACCATTGATCTTCTGGGCTCCACTGTGGATGGTGGATGCCTCGAAAACTTAACAGGTTGTTAAACCCTAACCTTTTGATATTTATACTGGTTTCTGTTGAATGTGTCCTCTGTTTCCAATGTACGAGGCTTTAAAAAGAAGAAGCAAATAATGGAAATTTCTTAAAAGAAAGACCCAAAGGTCCATCCTACAACAGAAACAAAGCAGCAAAATACAAATAATAGACCCAGGGGATCCCCAAATTCCCTTTGTTAAACAAAGTTTTTAACCAAAAGGAGGGACTCAGAGGTTACCCACCAGATTGGACCATTCAATAGGTAACTCACTAGCAGACATCCCACCAATACTCTGAGATTGTGCTGCCCATTTGATCACTGAACCTCGGTTTGTAAGTTTTTTTTTCCTCAATCAGCAATCGAGTGGGTAAGTGCTTTGTTCCAACGCTTGTATGCAAACTTCATTGAATGTTATGGAGTAATTATCTATGATATGTCGATTTAAGATTCCACCAGCTTTACACTTGGGCATGTGGATATTTGGCTTCATTCACTATTGCAGGTCAATAACACTGATGCTGAAGGCAGGCTTACACTAGCAGATGCTTTGGTTTATGCTTGCAACCAAGGTGTTGAGAAGGTATTAATCCTTACAGTCCTGTATAATGTTTCAAGAGAAAACCAGTGTTCCTCTTCATAGACATGCGAGAAGATAGTGCTGTGTTAGATCTCGGCCATCCGTCAGGCAGGCCCCAAAAAATCAGGATGGTCCACTTGTCAAGTAGTCCAAATTGAGAATTGAATGTAGACCACATGTGAATTTATTCTGATTCTCTAATTTTATCACATGTGTGGCCCAGCTGGCTAGCAGATCAGTCTGATTTTTGGGACAGGGCATGTTTATGGAGGGGGGCTGTTTATTAAACAGCCTGGATCTCACTATAATGCCATGTTCACATGTGTTTCTTCAAGAGGATTCTCAACCCTCACACAAAAAATGTTTTTACTACTGCCTTCTAGTAAAATGCTTTGTTGATGATAAGGGGGGGGGGGGTGTGTGTGTGTGTGTGTGTGTGTGTGGGTGTTCTTTGCTCCAATAACCTTAAATATATCTTGGCAACTAATTGTGGGGCTGCTTGAAAATTATATGAAAGATAATGTGTCTTATGACCTATAACCTGAACATGTTTCAAGTGTTAAGCACTATAAGTGCTTTAAAAAAAGCAGTCCAAAAAATAAAATAAAATGAAGAATATAAGGAAAAGCAGGCCAAAAAGGAATTAGTATAAGGATGAGTTGACGAGGCATTTGTAGGAAGAGATCCCATGGAGTCTGTTGTTTGCAGATGACATTATTTTGATTGACAAGATGAGGGAAGGCATAAAAAAAAGCTAGATTTATGGAGGGAATAGGGATGCTTTACAAAATAAATGATTGAAATTAGTTGGACTAAAACATAGTATATGAAGCACAATTTTAGTAATAAGAGTGAAAACAGGGAGATAGTTAAGATTGCTGAGCAAGAAGTTTCATATTCTAAAATGGGAGGAAGTTTGCAAGCCTATGTCTCAAGGGGTCGGAATTAGGAAACAGGGTCTTATGAACTTGGCTTTGTTTGGGAAATGGTTACTGCACTTTTCCTTTGAAGAGGGAAGTTCATGGAGAAGGATTGTTGCTTGCAAGTATGGTGTGAATGAGAGGGGTGGGAAGTGAAGGAGTCTTCATTATATCATGCTTCTAATGTGTGGAAAGCGATTTTAGCACTTAGGCATCTTTTCATTTGGGGTATCTCCTTCTCCCTAGGAGGTGGGGATCGTATTGGTTTCTAGTCGGATATTTGGTGTGGTGATCGCCCTCTTCGAGAAGATTTTCTTCCCCTAGCTGGTGTTGCTTTTGATAGACGTGTCTTGGTAGTAGGTTGTTACTCCAGGGTGGGGAGGAATGTGGTGTGGGCTCCGTAGTGTTGTTGCAACCTTTCAGATGGGGAGACGATGGAGCTTGTGGAGTTGTCTTGGTTGAAGGATATGACCCCTTTTGGTGCATTCTGATGATTTTGTGCTTTGGAAAGCCCACCCTTCAGGCCGTTTCTCAGTTCAATCTTTCTTTGAGTTTATATCCAATCCCTCTCAACTCGACATCTTTCCTACCTCCTTTTGGTCTTATGGTCCTCCTCCTCGTGTTGCAGCATGTGCTTGGCTTGTGGGGAGGAAGAAGGTGCTCACGATAGATAATTTTCAAAGAAGAGCTTTGGTCCTTCCGAATATCTGCTTGATGTGTATAGTGGATGCTAAATCGACAGCCCACTTATTCATTCATTGTGTGGTAGCCCGGTCAATTTGGGATCATTTCATTTGGTCCCTCCACTTTGTGTGGGTTATGCCAAAGACGATGTCGGATTTGTTGTGGGCCTGGCATGGGGGAGGAGTGGGGAAAGCAGGGAAGGCAATTGGGAGACTTCTTTTGCTTGCAAGTTGGTGATCGATTTGGGGATAGAGAAATAGGTGTTGTTTTTGTATTAGGAGTCGGTCTCAGCATGAAGTGATAGGGGAGATTACTCGTAATTTGAGGAGTTAGGCGGTTTATGTAAAGGCAATTAGCCTGACCAATCTCTCACTTTTTTCAAAGGATTAGGCTTGGTTTGCTTGCTTCGGGTGTCTCTCCTTTCTTCTTTTTTTTTTTTTTGAGTTGTAGAGGTGGGGCTGTTTTAACCTTTTTGTTTGTTTTCGCGCTTTGGCGCTTTTCTAATAAAATTGTTGTTATCTCTCTCTAAAAAAAAAAAAAAAAAAAGAAGTTTCCCAAACTAACCACTTACAATACCTTGGATCAATAATTCATGAGAGTGGAGAGATTGAAAAGGATGTTACCCATTGAGTTCAAGCAGGGTGGAAGAAACGGATAGCTATAAGACGAGCCATGCTTTATGCAACAGAAATATGGAATGTTGGGTAAAGGACAACATCTCCAGCTCTTCAAAAAAAAAAAAAAGGGACATCTCCATAGGATGAGTGTGTAGCTGAAATGAGGACGTTGAGATGATTGAGTGGCAAGATGAGGAAAGACAAAATTAGAAATGAATACATTTGAGGGAACTTACGAGTATCATGAATAGGTAATGAGATGAGGGAAAATAGACTTTAGATGGTTCGGTCATGTGCAATGGAGGCCAAGAACCACGCCGGTCAGGAGTGAGTTGGGACAAGTTGAAGGCTCTAAAAGGGCAAGGGGAAGGCCCACAAGGACGTGGATGGAGGTAATAAGAAAAGACTTGATGGCCTATGGTCTAACTGAAGGTATGGCCCTTGATAGAGTGGAATGGCACCCCAATTAATTGGTATAAGGCTTGGATGATGATGATGGTGATGCCAGTTTAATTCAAAGCACATCAATTTTTGCAATTTTTGTTTATGAGTAACACAAATTTAGTGAGAAAAAAGAAGGGAACAACCAAAGAGGAGCAAGTTCCCTAGAGGCCAATGAGATAGTGGATTTCCTCTCTAAAGCTGGAGTGACCCTACTGTTGCTCCAGCTTCAGTGAAGCAATCCACCGTCTCATTGGCCTGTCAGAAAACATGACAAAAACCTGCATATGGAGAAGGCTGAATCTTCAAATTTTCAGCAAATTAAAAGAAAATATCCGCACCAAATGAGGAGAGGGAGGGAGGGAGGGAAACCAGCAAAACGAACACAAGAAAATAAAAATTAGAATTAAAAAAGAAACTTCTTCGGCTTGAGAGACCTGAGAATGAGATTGAGATGAATACTGGGTCAACAGAGGGCAGGTTTGGTCTCTAAGGCATCTATGTTATTTGTTATTTTTATTGTGTTCGATTTAGAAACTTGTTACCACCTTTTCAAAACTGTTTCATGCAGATTGTTGATCTGGCAACACTGACTGGGGCATGCATTGTTGCTCTCGGGCCCAGTATTGCAGGTATTGTATCCTTTCCTTCCTCATCTTTAGAATAGCTGTTTACCGTTAGGTCAGCATTATGCTCAGATCTGTGCATAATTCTGACTACTTGTCTTTCTCATCTCTTTTCTCATCGCATAATCTCCTTTTCCATTAGTGCTCTCTAATGAGTAGGGCTGTCAGGGCCCGCTTCATGTTGCCCAGCCTTGCCCAAGCCCAGCCCAAAATCGTTTGGCCTTGCCCAAGCCCAGCCCATGTCCAAAAAAATTTCAAAGCATTGCCCAGGCTCAGCTCATATGACATACATGCCCATGACGAGTCTGGTCCATGCTCACTTGCATAAGATCAGTCCATATATGCCATGTGTAGGAGCAGGGAGGCTCTGCTCATGAAGCCTCGTTGTCAATTCTGTTTCGCCACTGAAAATCCATGGGTTTGCAAATATTCTGGGATCCCTAATAAAACTAGCCTCAATTTCTATTACTATTGATTTCAATTCTCTGAAATTCATTACCATCTTTTCCTACATTTTTAGGATATGCTGAGCTTTAGTTTCTAGTTATTGTCTCACCATTTAATTTGGCCAATTCCAAACAAATATGGAACCACCTGATTCTACATTTGAATTTGGTGATTCAACTTGTGGATCACAGCTGATTCTTATTTGGTTTCCAGTTCCAATTCCAGGTCTCATACTTGTTGGTAATTTTTCTTTTTGTGTCCGTACATTTTTTCTCATCCATGTTTGGTCTGCCTGATAGGTGGGCCACCATCTTTTTTCTTTTGGGGCCAGGGCATGTTGTTGGTTCCAAATTTCACCACCTTATGGTTACCAGAATCAGCATGGTCCCAATTTGTAAAATTGATTAGTTAATTGCAAAATATTGAAGCTGAGTCTTTACAGACTAATTTCATGCTGATGATTCCTCACTTGGGCAGGAGTCTTCACGCCCAGTGATGACCTAGCAAATGAGATTTTCGCTGCTTCTAACATCACTGGCGAGAAATTTTGGAGGATGCCATTAGAGGAAAGCTACTGGGAGTCTATGAAATCAGGAGTTGCTGATATGGTTAACACGGGAGGCCGTCAAGGGGGTGCAATCACTGCTGCGCTGTTCTTGAAACAGGTGAACACATTAATCTTGTTTTTGCTTATTTATCCATTTCTGAATGCAGTGGAATTTTGGTCCTAGGAAGACATTGACCCGATCATGCTCTCCTCCTAGCCACTGTATCAACAGGATTGCTTTCACGTGGCCCATAGCTCTTGAGCCAAGAGTTGCTCAGTAGAAACTCACTGAGTGAATGTAGATGGCGTGATTGTTAGATCTTGTATAGGATGGTCATGAAAAACTGAGAACCAGGCCCTTGGTCGTAATTTATCGGGCTCTCAAATGCATTCAATTTAAAGCTAGAAGATGAATAATCCGAAGGCTAGCTTTGCAAGATTGGGATTCCAAAATCTACTCTAGCCAGGCATGCACGCGCGTGTGAGATCCATGAGTTCATCAGGCGGAACCATTTATGTATGTATTGTGACCTTAGTATCAGACATATTCTGTCATCAGGTGGGCCCCTTGTGTACAAAAGAATTGGGCAGTGTAACCAGCAGTCTGTATTTGCTGTCCATGTGTAGCTCACCGGATGAACAGGACCGGCCTGAGTTTAGGTTGGGGAACAGTTGTGGTGGGGCCTGCCTAACAAACGTCTAGAATACTGCAAACCCATGCCACATTGTGGAGAGTCGTCGCAACTCTTCTCCTGCGAGTGGCCTTACACTTTCTGTGGAATGATTCGTAACTGAAGTGAGCTTTTTACTTGTGCAGTTTGTCGATGAGAAGGTCCAGTGGCTGCATATAGACATGGCGGGTCCCGTCTGGAATGATAAGAAACGGACTGCGACGGGATTTGGGGTCTCTACTTTGGTGGAATGGGTTCTGAAAAACTCCTCATCTTAAGTTGAGAGCTGAAAATTTTCACACGTCTCCAGGTAATATGAGGTGAACAAGGTTTGTTTGTTTGTGATATTTAGTTTCAAAATCCAATTCAGTGTGTGGAATAAAATGCGTTCTTGAGGAATGGGAGAAACATTCAGCACATTTATGGAAATAATCAGGCCTTGAGTTAGTACACTACTCAGTTCTAAAATATGCTGACTTGACTCAAAACTTGGTAGAGTCAACTCGACTCAGCAAGATTTCAGGCTGAGTCAACAAGAAACTTAGTTCTCTGGCTGACTCGATGATTCGACTTGCAGTGACTTGAGCTGGGTCACTCGCCTTGTCAAAGTTACAACCTTTCCGAGCTGGGAGGAGGCTCCAACTAGCAAGCTACAATGCTTGATTGTTCCTAGTTGCATCAGTTCACTTGCATAGTTCAATTGGTCGATCTGAACTGTCCATTATGTTCAAAACACATTTCATGGGACACTATATAAAATTCACATTGATCTGATGATCCAATCAGTCCTTGATTTGTTCTTATTTTATATGGCAATCCTTTTTCCCAATTGATGGATGGGATGTTTAAGGTTAGGCTGCCTAATAAAGGTGGTTCTTTAGAATCATAAGCAAATCCATGATGGTCCCTAACAAATTGATGGATCAAATTGTTGCTTAAACTTATTCTGTAAATGATCACGGCCGTCAATATTTAGGGCCACTGATCAAATGGTCAATGTTTGTCAGATTAGTGTTATATTTTAATGGTAGCCCACGAAATGCGTTGGACCTAATGAACAGTCTAGATCAATTGATAGCGCTCAGAGAGTTGAGTTGGGTCTGGCCTTCGAGCTGATCAGACCCGGATTATCATAGAATGGAGTCTGAATTTTTGGGTTTTCAAACTATTACCACACCTTTTTGGGTTTTTAAACTATGGCACATTTGGTGTGGTAATGCAGCACACGTGAGGGAGATCTTAGCCGCTTATCAGGTGGGTCCCATTGTGTACATTTTTGGCCCAAAGATAAGCATGGTCTACTCATTAAGTGGGCCATGTGTGCATGAAAGGAAATAGATGTTTCGAAGAAATTGACTGGCTCTCCCATTTTCAATGTATCCGTGTTACCTACCTGACAAGTGGGCCACTCAAATCTTGGGAGAGATGAGTTTCCGTGGTGGGCTGCGGTGTTGCACTAGATGGAGATCAGGGTTCTGGCACACGTGCCACTCGTGTTAGGGATCTCACACATTTGCCTCTCATGTGTTAGGGAGGGATCTTGCACCCTTCTGCCCCACCACGTGATGATCTGGATGGTTCATCAAGAAGCTCCTACAGCATATGGTCAAGTAGGAAAGAACCATGAACGGTGAGATTTCTTTTCATACGGACCATGTTAAGCGAGAATTTCTAGATGAACGGTTTGGGTTGACATGGTGGGGCAGAGGGAACAAGCAGATTGGGCCACAGCCCCCCACCAGCCTTGCTGGGAAATCTAATGCAAGAAAGGGTCGTATGATTCAGTGAGCTGCCATGCGTGGCAGACATCTATTCATAAGGCACACATGTGAGAGATTTGGGCCATTCATTAGGTAGGGCGCACTGTGAGCATGCCATGTGCAAAAAATCAGGACAGGTCCTAAAAAAGTGAGCCACACGTGGCATATTCATGGTGTACCCTAAGTGATGAATGGTGTTGATTTATTGATTCGTGTGCCGTCCACACAGATCTATGACAGTATTCTGCCCCCTCCTCACAGGAGGGGCTGCTGACTACCCTGCCAGAAATATTTAGTTTTAATGATCTCTCCGGAGAATGCCACTTGCATATGCATGGCAGTTCCAAGTAAATGAGAACGACATTAAGACTCTGGTAGTATGGTTCATAGCACAAATTATTGTCGTGAAGCTGGGGACATCAGCAAAAACCTTCATTTAATTTAATTGATTAAATATCAAATTAAAATTTAAAAGGTTACGTTATGTGCATGGGAGATAAAATGCACCAATTAAGAGTGAGTTGGTTCGAATTGAAGGCTCTTAAGTGCTCACATTGTTAGCACATCTTTCATAGGTTGGCTCACGCACATGCATGCAAGTGCATATAAACAACTACTTTGGCCTTAAGTGTTTATTTATTTATTTTATTTTAAAAGAAAGCTTGGGCTATAAAATCAAAGCCCAGTTATAAGAAGAAATTTCATCATTTGGCAGGTGGACATCATGTATGTTAATCATAACTCATATGTTTATGTAATAAGGTTGGGTATTGGCTGGAGCTGGGCAAATTGGGTCCGATCCGACTTGATCCGGCCCGATTTGAACCGATCCGACAGGCTGGATCGGTGCAAATAGGGTAGGCCCATCCAAATCCGATTTTGGGTTCGGGTTGGGCCTGACCCGACCCGATCCGGAATCCGATCCGATTGGATCCGATTCGGACCGATCCGATTCGAAAATATTAAGTAATATTTAATTTTTTCAAAGTATTTTTTACTATTTAAAAAATTTTTGAACTATTTTTAAATTGTGCCCGATCCGATTTGACTCGGTTTTCCTGACTGAGTCGGACTTGAATTGGATCAGTCCAGTGAGTTTTCGGTTCGGTCCGAGTCAGGCGACCCGGACTCGGTACCGGATTGGATCGGGTTCAGGTCAGGCCAATGGCATTTCGGATTGGTCCAAGTTGGGCCCAATCCGATCCAACTCGGACCGATGCCCAACCCTAGTATTGGCTAGCTTAGGCAGCCTAAGGTCTCAACCCAAGCCTAATCCAACCTACTCAGGTTGGGTTGCCTAAGGTCTTAACCCAAGCTTAATCCAACTTGTAGCCGGGTTGAGGACTTCCCTCTCTAGTCTGACTCAACTTGACTTAAAAGTTTGGGCTGAAAAACTAACCTAGCATGGCAAGCTGGGTGGTTAGCCCAACCCAATTGCACTCTCGAGGTTATGTAAGCCTGTGGTATATCTAGTTGCACAGGACTGCTTGATATTTTTTGACACAACTTTCATATAACCCTTAGCCTAGAGTAAGCCCCTCCATGCTGAAGTTTTGTGGGGCCCCTTGTAACATATACTCCATCCATCAATTTCACCAACTCATGTTAGGATAAGAACTAATGATGGGGTAGATATGAAACTCAAGTGGGCATACCAAATGAAAAAAATGGGGGTGGAGATGCCAATGGTGCTACCTACCTAGGGCCATCATGATGTTTGTAGTGATGATTCTTTGACAATAGATATAGAAAATACAAATAATGAAAGGTGAAAATTTTGGAACTTTGTACCTGTATGGAAGATCTGGGATGATAATTATAATTGAAGTGATGGAGATTTGATTTGCTGTTGGGTCATGGCGTGCATTGTCTTTGAGATGGTTTGCGCTCTCTGATGTGCTCAACAAGTGTGGTAGGGTGACAACACAGTCTCTCAGGATACAACGCCCAACAAATGGATGTCCACAACGTGCACATGCTATGTGAATCTCAACACCAATTCCACCACACGGACATCCTTCTGCCAAAAAATGAAAGTGACTGATTGAAAGAGGAAGATCGATTAAGGGAAATATTATAGCTGCTGGAGAGGATTTTTCTGTATTAAAACCCTGTCCATATTCCCCTTAATAAAACACATGTTGAGAAAACGCCCATTAAGAAAAACTGTCACAACGATTGAGGTGAATTAAAAACCATGTTTCCACGATGAAAACAATCTTAATAAATTGGTCACATCCAACGGTGATTAAAAAAAAAAAAAGAGTTGTAAATTTGGGCAAAATCAAGTCCATTAAGGCTCAACTCATAGAGGCCCGCTCTAGCCAATAAGCAGCCAGTAGGCCTGTGCAAGTTCTCGGGTGCACACATCCGATTAATTGGTTTTTGGCCTCAGCCAAAGCATAATACGGCACATTTCACAAGAGTGTAGTGGGCAAATGCCGATAAACCACTTTAAACTCATCATTTTATTCAACACGGGGCTAAAGGTTTTCACAAAAGACAAAACTTACTTTATTTGCTTTTAACCTTTCTTTACTTTTCCTTTGAATTTTTTTGAAATGCACTCAACAATTTTTATTTATTTCAAAAAAAAATACAAAACTGGGCATAAAGAAGAGCTATCGTGCATAAATGATATTGTCTAAACATCTTAAACCCCACCTAGTGAATCGTGTTTGGGCTATAAGAAATTAATTAGTGAACTAGTCCTTAAACTAAATTCCTTTTAAAAGACTGTACACAAAACCTACACAATAGTTGAAGTGTTTACAAGGTGTTTAGAGTTGCATGTTACAGCCATATGTATATCCTAATTTCATGAGCACTCTAGAGAATTAGTTTAGTTTTAAATAGGAAGTGGCATCATTTTCATATTCATATAGGTAAGTTCATTATGATTGTCTCGGTAACATCCACCATCCCACTTTAAGATAATGTTATAAACTCATTAAATGATGAATAGAAAGATACTTGGAGAAGTAATTCCTCCTAAACAAGGAATGCAATTCAACCAAAGAATTACATGAAAATTTTATTTTTCCTATTGAACCTAATTTTTGGGATCTCTAGTCCTTATGTTGGGTTATCATTTCTAGTAATTCATTTCTTTATGGGCTAAAGTCTCATCTCCCTCAATATTTTTCATAATTTTTCTCTAATTAGAGCTTTAGTTAAATGATTAATAGAGGTCTTAAAACTAATAAGATTGTTCATTTTATAACATTTGTCCTGGTGGTGATACAAAAGGGCTATACAACTTCAGGGAACAAATCTAAATCATTTTCCATGTATCACTTTTGTGGAGACATACGCTACTTGGGATTTCAATGCCGAATATATAAAAACTAGCAATTCACCTCGGTCCCAAATCATATACGTAAATTCATTTGGACTAAGAAAAACTTAGCTAGATACAAATTTTTTGTAGCCATAAAAAAGTTTCAACAGTAGTGACTAAATCCACAGTGTTTCCTCATGTAGCCCACTTGAGGTTTTGATCCACCTCATTTTTTAGTCACATGTCCTAAATAGAGCTCATAAAATGGACGTACATGGTGAATTTCTCACAAATATCACGGTCGACCCCACTTAATATCCCATATTTGTTTATGCGGGACATGATCCCAAAACTAAAGCAGATCCAAATCCCAGGTGGACTATGCAAAATAGTGTGAATGACATTAAAAACTTTTTATGGGCCATAAAAGTTTTGGATCAAGCTGATCTTTGTATATTTTCTGTCCATCAAGGTCTAGTTGACCTTGTCAACGAGTTAAATGACAAATAAACATTACAATGGGCCTCAATAAGTTTTTAATAGTGGGCATTCAATTACTATTATTTCCTCTAACGGGGCTACCTGAGATTTGGATCTGTTTAAATTCTGGTTTAAATTCTGGGATGTCCTGCGATGAGCTGGAAAAATGAATGGACGGACTTATCATCAACGTGGCCCCCAAGTAAGGGTAACACCCGGATGCGGATTAAATACTGACAGGTTGAGTAGCCAGACTGGCCACTGAAGTGACGTCGCCAACTTCTGTGGGCCCACCATCATGTATGTTTTGTATCCACACCGTCCATCCATTTGGAGAGATCATATTAAGCCATAATCCAAAGAATGAGTCAAATCCAAATCTCGAGTGGACCCCACCACAGAACAGTGAGGAGAGTGATGCCCACCATTAAAATTTTCTAAGGGCCACAAAAGTTTTCGATCAAGCTGATATTTGTGTTTTCCCTTCTTTCATGTCTGTTTTAATACATGAACAGGTTGGATCTCAAATAAACATCATGGTGGACCTTTGGAAGGTTTCAACTGTGAGTGTAACTCTCTCCACTGTTTTTTGTGGTGGGGTCCATTCCAGCCTCGGATCTGCCTCATTCTTTGTATCATGCCCTAAAATGATCTATCAAAATGTATGGACGTGTGGATACAAAACATACATCATGGTGGGGCCCACGTAACTTGGTGACACCACTTTAGTAGCGACTCTCGCTGCTCAACCTGTCGGTAGCTAATCCGCGTCCCATCACACCTGCACATCATCCATCACATTTTTCGTGAGCATAAATGTGTTGTCTGTTTTGTTAGGGAATCTTTCGGGGCACGTGCCTTATATCAATGTTAGAAAGCTTAGATCAATGTGCACTTTTATAGCCTCCAACACTTCTACCCTCCCTACAACTATAGACATGGGAGAAGTATCCGACCAAAACACCTCAGATGAAGAAGATACATCTTCCTCCTATAGTAAAGAAGATAGTGAAGATGGAGATGTCGATTTGCAAGATGCCTATAATCAACATTTTAGGAAAAAAAATTTGAAATTGATAAAAATGTTGGGATTAGTAAATGCTGAAAAGATTCAATCGGTTAACCATTTAAACAAGTTAAATATGAAAATTCCTCATTTACACAAGAAAAGGGAAAATTTTAAGACTAACATTGATGAGACTTTAGGAAGGTGTTCGAGTCTTGAATTAGAGCTTAATACAATTAAATCCAAAAATCAAGACCTAAAACTTCAAGTTAGCCAACTTGAATTTTATCTTATCGATACCAACGTTGCCTAAAATAATCAACAGGTAAATCTTTTGATGTCAGTAAACCTTGTAGGAACAATAGAGGTCTTAAAACTAATAAGATTGTTCATTTTATAACATCCGTCATGATGGTGATACAAAAGGACTTTACAACTTTAGGGAACAAATCTAAATCATTTTCACGTATCAATTTTGTGGAGACATAGGCTACTTGGGATTTCAATACCGAATCTATAAAAATTGGCAATCCACCTCAGTCCCAAATTATATAGGTAAATTCATTTGGACTGAGAAAAACTTAACCTAATGCAAGTTTTTTGTGGCCATAAAAATGTTTCAACGGTGGTCACTAAATCCACATTGTTTCCTCTTGTGTAGCCCACGTGAGTTTTGGATCCACCTTATTTTTTAGTCGCATGTCTTAAAATGAGCTCATAAAATAACTGAACTGGGTGAATATCTCATAAATATCACAATCGACCCCACTTAACATCCCATATCCGTTTTTGCAGGATGTGATCCCAAAACTAAAGCATATCCAAATCTCAAGTGGACCATGCAGTTACAATAGTGTGAATGACATTAAAAATTTTTTATGGGCCATGAAAGTTTTGGATCAAGTTGATCTTTGTTTTTTTGCCCATCCAGGTCTGGGTTGACATTGTCAACGAGTTGTGATGTGGCCACCTGAGATTTGGATCCGTTTAAATTCCGGGATCATGTTTAAGTTCTGGGATCATGTCCTACAGTGAGCAGGAAAAATGAATGGACGGACAAATCATCAACATGGCCCCAAGTAAGGGTAACACCGGGACATGGATTGGATACAGACAGGTTGAGTAGGGAGACTCGCTGCTGAAGTGACATCACCAACTTCTGTGGGCCCCACTAGCATGTATGTTTTGTATGCACATTGTCGATCCATTTGGAGATCATATTATGTCATAATCGAAAAAATGAGCCAGATCCAAATCTCAAGTAGACCCTGCCACAGAATGGGAAAGTGTAGCCGCCATAAAAAATTTATAAGATCTACAAAAGTTTTCGAATAAGCTAATATTTGTGTTTTCCTTTCTTTCATGTCTCCTTTAACACATGAACAGGTTGGATCTCAGATGAACATCATGGTAAACCTTAGGAAGGTTTCAACCGTGGGTGTCACTCTCTCCACTTTTTTTCTGTGGTAGGGTCCATTCCCGCCTCAGATCTGCCTCATTCTTTTTATCATTTCCTCAAATGATATATTAAAATGTATGGACGGTGTGGATACAAAACATATATCTTGGTGGGGGCCACGTAACTTGGTGACGTCACTTCAGTAGCGACACTCGCTGCTCAACCTGTCAGTGGCTAATCCGCGTCCCATCCACTGTCTTTACCGGATAACACCTGATTCACGCCCGCACATCATCCATCACATTTTTCGAGATCATAAATGCGTTGTCTTTTTTGTCAGGGGATCTTTCGGGGCGCGTGCCTTATGTAGTGGGACTCACCAGATCAATGGTCTGGATTACCTGACCATGGGCTCCACTTATCAAAACTTAAAAACAAGCCACTCGTGTTTTAATTACTAATATCCAGCACACACGTATGGATCACCATATGACCAGATCCGCCCGATTTTGGGGATCGGATTGGGTGTTACCCCGTAACACCGTATTCCCTGACCGTTGGCCCGCCTGCATATCCACGCCGTCCATTAGTTTTCCAGCTCATTTTAAGACATGGTCCCAAAAATGAAGCAGATACAAATCTTAAGTGGACCACACGATAGAGAGTAAATATTCACCATTAAAAACTTTTTGAGGGTCAAAAAAGTTTTGGATCAAGCCGATATCTGTGTTTTTCCTTCATCCAGGCGTACGTGACCTTATCAATAGGTTGGATGGCAAATAAACATCACGATGGGCCCTGAAAAGTTTTTAAAGCTAGGCATTCAATGAACATTGTTTCCTCCGGTGTGATCCACTTGATAATTGGATATTATTAATTTTTTCTATCATGCCATAAAATAATCTGAAAACAATGATTAATGGTGTGGATATCTAAAATATATATTAACGTGACCCCCACGGTCAGAGAAACACCCACTGCGGTTTGTAACACCTAATCCGCGTACCCGCTCTTCCGACTTTGGGCCGGAGAAATTGACAACCGTGCACGCCACCTTTTACCCAGCGTCTTTTAAAAGCACTTCCAAAATTTTCTTTCCAAAAGTAAACCATTCTGTACGGACGCACTATTTGTATATGAAAATGCCCTTGCATTCAAGCTATTACTACGGATTATAACCGTAGCCACAGTACTTAACCACAAAGGATATTTTCGTCTGCAAATAGTGTGTCCGTGCAAAATGATCTACTTTGGAAAAGTAAAGTTTGGGAGCGCTTTAAAAAGACGCCGGGTAAAAGGTAGCGTTTACAGTGGTTAATTTCTCGGTGGGCCGAAATCGTACTGCTTGCCGAGTTACTCAACCTGCTTCCCTTTCGGAACCCGAGTAGCTGTTATCCGGGTAGCACCTTAGTTTCCTTCCAAATATATATTTATTGTATATCTACGCCGCCCATCTGCTTTATCATCTCATTTTAGGAGGATATTCCAAACATTAAGAAGATACAAATCTCAGGTAGACCACACCACTAGAAACAGTGATTAATGACCATTGAAAACTTTTTGTGGGCCATAAAAGTTTTGGATCAACGTAATATTTTTATTTTGACTTAATCCAGATCTTATTGACATTATTAACAGGTTGGATGGAAAATAAACATTACGAAAACCTCACGATAGGCACTTTGGAATATTTTATGGTGAGGCACTTAATCACCACTGTTTCCTCTGGTGTGGTCCACCTGAGATTTTTATGTACTTAATTTTTTATAACACGTTGTAAATTTGGCTGAAGAAACGGATGTACGTGTTGATATACAGTACATCATCAAGGTGGGTCCCACGGTAAGGGTAACACCCACTAAGCTGTTACCCACTGTACATCATCAAGGGTAGGTGGTGAAATCCCACTATGACGTGTGTGTGGGGTGTGTGTGCGTGTGTAAAAAAAAAAAAAAAAAAAAACCCTAGTCCGCTCCCCTTCCCTTTGGGCCGTAGTTCACACATGGCAACCTCCCGAAGCACAAACGCTCTTGCGAGTAGCCATGTCAAGGTTCTGGTCATTTGTAAAGTATTCACAGGTTTTCAGCTCCAACAAGTGGGCCAGTGCTAAAAAAATATTCTTGATAGAACGATCTTAGCCTTTAAATGGGGGCCTGCAAATAGATTGATGAGAAAAGAAAAACAACAAAGGTCCACATTCAATTGAAAATAAATCTCCAAGATCTATCACTGAGATTATCTAATCTGGAATTTTTTTTAGCGAGGGCAGATAGAAAATCTTGGGATTCACCAGACCAATGGTCTGGATTATGAAAACATGGGACCCATTTGTCTGAAACTCGTATGTGCAAACATGCAGATCACGTTCCTCCAAATACTTAAAAAAAAAACACTCATGCGTGAGAGGTGCATCTCTAAGACTGCGTGCACGTCTTCAAGATCTAGCATCGAATTTCCTTTTTTTAAAAAATAAAATAAAAAATACACAAGCACATACACCCCCACACACTCACGCATAGTAGGATTTCACCACTACTCAAACCATTGACCGGTTGTTGAAACTCTTGAGAGTCTACCACCCGGGCAAGAGTAATCAGCACCGAATTTCCTGCTTGTTTTCCCATGCAACACAGTCACAAGGGCTTTGTGGGTCCACTAGCATGTTTGTACGAAATCCACTCCGTTCATAATTTATTTTTTTTCAGTTTGTTGATCCCAAAACTTAAGTGGGCCACACCATGGGACAGTGGGAATCGGCATGCTCACCATTGAAATCTCTCCTGTGGCCCACTGTTATGTTTATATGTCATCCAACCTGTTAATAAGGTGATTACTACCCACTGTCATGTTCATATCGAAGGAGAGTGGATTAGCAGAGACCCTGGATCGAATGAAGTGGGTGGGACCCTGACTGTGGGGCCCATTGTGGTGTATGTGAGTACATTCGCGTTGTCCCTGTATTGAAAGCTCATTTTAAAGCATGATCCAAAAAATGAAGCAAGTTCAAATCTTATGCAGACCATAATACAAGAAACCATGGTAATAGACCATTAAAAGCTATTCGTGATCTCTTCATCAAGATCTTTGTGACCTTGTCAATTGGATGGATGGCAAATAAACATTCCGGTAGCTCCTATGAAGTTTTTAATGGTAGGGATTCAATAAATACTATTTCCTCTGGTATGGTACACATAAGATTTGGATTTGCTTCATTTTTTGGGATCATGACCTAAAATGAGCTTTCGAAATAGTTGGACGACATGGATTTAAAGCACATACATTACTGTGAGCCCTACAATCAGGGGTCCCACCCACCTCAGTGGATCCGGGGTCTCACCTATTCCGCTCCCCCATCTAATCCCTAATTAAGTGATTCTCATTGGGGATGAAGGGAGAATCCAAATATCAACCTAATCCAAAACTTACGGGCCCAAGGAGATTTCGATTGTATGCATTTTCATCTCCTTTTTTGTTTGTGGTATGGTCCACCTTGCTAGTGCACCTTGTTTGTCAATCACATGAGTCCATATGTCTAGGAGTCGGTTGAGCCATTGAAAACTAAAGACCGAAGACATAAGAGGACATAAAGCATCAATGAGTGAAGAACAAGTAAATGAGGTGTCTTGGTAAACTTAAACCTTGAGACCCAAAATAAACTTAGCCTTTAGATTATCATAATCTTAATGGGTAAATCTTTGTTTGATCATCACATAGCCTTAAGAGTCCAATTAGAACATGATAAGATATAGTAAAAGATATATTAAGCTGTCGTAAATCAAATAGCCTAAAATAACAGTTTTCAAGTTGTCCTCGATCACATTAACAATCTGTCAATGAGTCTTGATAGAAATGAGGATCTGCTCGATTTGATCGAAAACATATTCCAGCAATAAAAATTGTAAAATTCTGAAGTCTTTTTATGAGATTAAAGTACAGTTCGATCCTATCGAAGGGCCTTCAATTCCATCGAAGGGCCTTTCGATCTTATCGACAAAGCCGTTAACTAATCATTTTATAGGCGTTGCAACGCGATTTCTATAAAATAGTCATTCGTCACTCTAATGAGGATTCCGACCTCAATGAAGAAGAAGAGTTTGATCTCCACCATTGTTCTAGAAATTAGAATTGAACAAATAGTCAAATCCTTGTCTAAATCCTCTAGGACACTCATATAGGTGAATTTTCTAGGATTTCAACTATCTCATTAGTTGTAGGAGATTCTACCACCCTCTCATCATCTTGTTTATCTCAATGGAGTATCGCATACAAGATGTTTGATTTTAAAGTTGAACCATTCGACATCAACGATCGGGGGAGCAATTGAGGAGTGAATTCAAGTGCGAGAAAGCTTTGAAGAAGCAACTCAAACATGACGCAACAAATGGGCTTAATCCAACAATTAAGTGTCAAGTATGAGTCCATACTCTCTTTCCTTGTGTAGGATTGATGGTAAGAGTTTGTGACCCAAACTCGAATATGTTATTGTGTAGGACCTAAACTCTTATGTAAGATTGAATTCATCAGACACGAGTGCATACATGTTAGTCTCCATGAGATCCTCCAATGGGAGTAAATGTAGGTTCTCGGATTAGTATCAAGGTTGTTGGTTAGCTGATAGAAAATCAAGTCTCTGAGGGAGCCCATGACAGGAGTGTACGTTTAGGTACTTGTGTGGGCCTATTAAGGTTAGGAGTGAACCTATTAAAAACTTCCGATGGTGAAATCTGGTACACTCTAGGAGAGAGCGCGTCGGCCAAGAGTGAAGTAGGGAAATTGAACCTGTCACACCCCCGTTCTGGAAATCCGAGCTCGCTTAACTCAATCGATGAGTCGAGGGTGTAACTTAATAGTGAGGGAAAAGTATTATACAGATAAATATATTAATCATCACAAATAATAAACTTAATTAATCATCATCTATCCAGATAAAAGTATTAATCTATTGGCTGATATCTAGTACAAGTTCATAAATCATTATTCAAAGCAATAAATATAAAATGGAAAATTATTTGTTCTTTCAACAAATCTCTAAGAGCACACCTCTTGAAGTCATCACTCCACACTCGAAAACTCCAGTTCATTTCCATGTCTTGAATGGTTTTTCAATCAATGAATAAGCCGACAACCCAGTAAGTAGTTATATGCATAATTCATAACATGGGTAAGAAATAAGTGCATATACATGAATCTCAGTATGCTACATTATCATATAACAATTTCTTTAGTGAACAACCAGGGCTATAGCTGTGCATAACGTCCGACCTGCCAACACCCATCCGAATGAGATGCACACAAGCCCAACATGTGTAGGAGTATACTCACATCATGCGTGAACGCGGGCTTAAGGTATCTCACGTATCGTGTGTAATTGTATAGCATGGCAATAGTGGCTCACTTTAGCGCCGGCCAAACTCATTCCCCAGCCTTGACTATAATTTGAGGAGGAGGGCCTATTGGTACCAACTCAGGTTACATTGGGAACTCTACCTGAAAATTTAAGGGATAACTTAATCCCTGAGTTGTCTGGTGTTCTTAGAATGATTACATATCACAATATACAAGTTAACTGCATACTTCAACATATATCGACATATTATAATAGTAAAGCAAAAGTAACCATATAATGCTATGCAATACAAGCGAGAAAATTCATCCATAATAGCGACTACTTACACATAATGTCCATTCTTTATTCGTTCATTTAGGCTTTTTAATCATTTCCACAATGATCTGATAACTGGATTTAGGTTTACGGTATTTGAAAATATTTCTTTTTTGGGCCATGAACAAAATTCTAACACTAAGTCAATGTGTTTCTTACTTATGGCCATTTTTACTTAGAAAATTTATAAAAAATAATAAATAATCTAAGATTTATCCATTGATTGGTTAATACGATCCTTAGTTTCTTAGATATGAGTCGTAAATGGTTCATTTTACATAAAACTCATATATTTGCCATATTTTTAACCATTGATCAAATATATTAATCCTTGTTAGGTCTAACATGGGGTCAAGATCTACCTATAGAACAATTAGATGTTAAGATCCATCCGATCAAATCATTCATTTCCTTATTTTTCACAATTTTAATCTAAAGACCTTGATTGATCCTTGATCAGGTGATTCGATCTAAATCTAGGTCGAGTGAATCTTATTTTTCTTAAGTCTATTCCATTAATTGGTTGATTAAACCCTTGGTCAACGGTTAGATTGGACCCGATCGTTAATTTAATGGCTGAAATCATTATTTTGATCTTTTATCTAATATCAATGGTCTGAATCTAAGATCAACCTAAAGATCATAATTAACATATAATGATCAAGATTTATAAGATTTTTGATAAAGTTCTACACTTTTGTGGATGAGATCCACCATTCATTCGAATATATGTGGTGGGCCCCACTTAAGGATGCCTTTAATGTTGGTGGGGCCTACCACTATATTACTTTGCTAATGATGAATCTTGCATCTAAAATGATGTTGAAACTCATCATGCGGAAAGCTTTTTTATCATGTTTCTAATAACAATATCTTAAAGTGGGGCCCACTTAAGAGCAGATCTAACACATGGGACCCTACCCCAAATGTTTGATCAGCTATTCCTTTGACATTGATTTCATATCTTATCCCCAGTCTAGTCAATTAGATCAAAATCATATGGTGGGGCCCAACTTGAGTGATCGTGACCACTTATGGTAAGGTTCACCATATGAGATGATCATCATGCATCATTCAAGTACAACTTTAAATTTAAAATTAAGATATCTACATCATTACATCTTTCACATATCCCAATTTCATGGGGGGCCACCATCTTACTGTATAATTAATGATATGTGACCCGCCTATAGGTATGATCACATCCATTGGAACATATCTAGTACTCAAAGTATGTTCATTGTACATTCTTTCCATGTGGAGTCCATTACACTTGATCGAAGTATGATTTAAACAGTTGATCTAGATCCCTATTAAGTGATCTATCATGATCAGGTGTACAATATCTGGTTATGCAAAATTTACTACTTAATCTGATGGATTTTAACAATCATAAGAATACTAGCATACATATAACAAAATTTATATTCTTACACGATTAAATCCAAGTTGATTGGTGTATCTTTTGATAATTAGACCATTAGATTTAGATTGAATTGAAAAAATACTCATAAGGGTGCATTTTGGACAAGATTGAGCGGTTTAGATCGTGCAGAGTCGAAACGAGGCCCACCTATCAAGACCTCTCTCACTTTTTTTATAAAGTGTAGTGCTTATAAGGAGTGATGCACACCCCTTTTAAAGGGATTTATGCGTGTAAGGCATGACAGATTTTATTAGAAAAAAATGTAAGAAAAAAGTTACATAAGAGGGATTTAAAAGGAAGTTTTGATTGAAGGTGCAAATTAAGCTTAATGAACATGTCAAATCACTAACGGTCCCACAAGGACTGATCACAAGATCTAAGGCAATCAAAGCATTGTTCTAGTTAAACTCTCTATGGTAAAATTTATCGCATGTCTAAAGGATGTGTGGATTAGGTGGTGTGAGCTTTGACTACTTATGATATCGAAGATGTACCTAGTAAGGGCGTTCCTCTTTTCCCTTGTGTGAATGTTTACCTTCAAGTGTATGTCTGCCACATATGTATACTCCACATATATGTGATCTAATGTGATAAAAAATGTTATCTTCATATTCATGATGCATGTATTTAGGAAAAAATATTCTAAATGTACAAATATGCATAATGGATGAGATATTCAATATTCATGATGATAGATCATGTACATGCATATGATAAATCACATTTTCACATGTTTCTATGAAGATCTAACCATACAAATCAGTAAATCTAAGCATAATAAGTATAATAAGATTATCTATTTGCATATTGGTCGACTGCCTTAGGCTAGATTTATCAATTAATCATCGCCATCTATACTCTTGGTCCTAGATTTGGATTTGTACTCAGGATTAAATTATGAAAATTTTGTAATATCAAATCTAATACAATGGGGAACAAAATAAATAGTGATTATTATGTGGATCATGTGATTGAATAGTCAATTTTAGTGATATAAGTGATCCGTCCGTCCATTAATTTGGCATCTTTTGACGATTAATTTGGCAATATAAAAGTTAGGTGTCAGTTTAGATGGACGATTCATGGTATGTGTTGGTGTTTAAATAGACAAATTGACGTAAATCCCGATTTAAATGGTCAGATGACCCTACCTAATGATCAATTACGATCAATAAAATCGAAAAAAAAAAAAAAAGAATTTATACTCCTCAAAAATCTCAAGTATATTACAGAACCACTATACATGTCTGTGTTTGAGATTGCCTTATGAGTACATTTCTAATTATGCTTATGTATTTAATTGATGAATTATGTATGCATAATTTTATGAATGCTAAGACTTGAATAGTTAGTACATCCTGCGCACTAGATCACTATCTTATTTATATCCTAGTTGTCTAACTAATGCATCTTTTGTAGTATATATAATTAGACCCATTAATCATAGCTTGGTACTCTAAGTATTAATTGTATTCTTAGTTTAAATTGATAAATTAGTTTAAGTAGGTGATTATATTTTTAATTGGTAAAATTTTAAGTAATTCTATTCATCCTCCTTTTTTCTATGGCATAATCATCATTCTATAGCTCTGCCAAGCTTCCGAGTGACGTAATAAACTATTCCACATTCAATTTCACACTTGAGGTTTGAATTAGCATTATTTTAAGCTAACATGATTTGACTCAAATGATGCATGGATCGCGTACCACATACATATTGTGATGGCCCCATGGTGGTTTTTGTTGAACAAAATTAGTGTCCTAAATCTGTACAGGTCGTTTGCTAGGGTGTCAGGTCAGTCGAGCCATCATGTGAGACAAGGATTAGGTGAAGCAATGGCTCGTGATGTGTTGGGTGCTGTGGGGCCCACCACTATAAATGTTTTTATATCCATGTCGTCCATCCATTTTGCTAGCTTGCATGTAGGTGGTAAACCTAAAAAAATGAAGTAAATATGAAGTACTGTGATTGGAAAGCACATTGAAAACTTCACCGGCCCAAAAGTTTTAGATCAAGCTGATATTTGTTTTATTTGGTTGTTTGTGACCTAATCAATATGTTAGATGGAAAATGAATATTATAGCTGGACTTAAGAAGAAAGTTTCAACGGTCCATCTCGTTATTGTTCCTATCTTATGATTCAATTGAGCATAGGATCTGCTTCATTTTTTGGCCTAAGTGGATTAAGTGTGGCCTTGTCTGACTCAAAAGAGTGTGTTCCTTACTGTGGGTCCCACCATGATGTATATTTTGCACATCCACCCTGTTCATCCATTTTTCCAGCTCATGTATGGGCATGTAGGGGTGCCCATGGGTCAGTTTGGTCCGGTTCTGGGGTGAAACCAGAACCTAACCGTTCCTAGCAGTTCTACTATTTTCAGAACTGGAAATGGAATGTTAGCACCCTAGAACTGAACCGGAACTGGACAGTGAAAAACGGTTCAGTTCCAGATCGGTTCCACAGTTCTGAATGGTTAGCGACAGAGGGACGACCACAGAGAGAGAGAGAGAGAGAAGGAGAGAAGAGAGAGAGAGAGAGAGGAGAGAGAGAGAGAGAGAGAGAGGCGCAGGGCCTGGGCAGCCAACAACAACACCTAGATAGAAACGGGGGGGGGGGGGGAGAGAGAGAGAGAGAGAGAGAGAGAGAGAGAGAGAGAGAGAGAGAGAGATGCAGGACAATTAACACACTTGCTCTAAAAGCTCGAACTGTTAGAGTATGACGAATTAATCCCTTTATCTCATAGCCCAGGCCCCACATCTCATGGGTTTTAAGACTTCGACCAAACTCCTTTCGTGGGCCCCAAATCACATGGGCCGCCTACCCCGAGTGTGTCCCCGCATCCCACAGGCTACCTCACTCGAGCCCGGTGTGAAATGCGCATTAATCACCCCTGGTGAGGAGTCTCGAACACGAGACTTCCTCCGCGGGCCGCACCCACCCCGAGTGTGCCCTTGCATCCCACAAGCGACCCCACTCAAGCCCAGTGTGAAAATGCCCCTGCATTAGAGAGAGAGAGAGAGAGAGAGGAGAGAGAGAGAGAGAGAGACTCCTCTATTTCTATTTGGAAGAAATAAGCCTATTTTGGGGTCTTAATAGAGATATATATCATAGGGACATGTCCCCAAAACACCTCTACACTTTCAAATAGCTCTTTTCTGAAATAGAGGCTGCCATAATAGCTTTTGGCGATGCTACCAAAATTACCCTAGATGCATAATACTTTAGCTATTTAAGTAATCCTTGTATATGTTGCTCTCCCAACGCAAGCACATAACTGGTTGGCTTTGAACTTTGCTTTCAAAGACAATGTCAATTTTTTATGTTTTAATAGCAGAAGTGAATTATATTCTTCTGTTCTGTAGCTGAGTAGCTGAGTATGCCCTGGGCAATTCTAGGCAAACGGCGAGAGAGAGGGAGACGGGGATGGAGAAGCCGTACGCAGTGGGGTGAAACAAATTAGGGTTTTTTGTTTTTTATTTTTTATTTTTATTCTCAAGTTCGGATCAACGGCTCGGATCCACAGTTTGGGCTACGGTTCGGATCCATGGTTCGGATCAACGGTTCGGTTCGGTTCTACATGACCCTAAACCGGAACCGAATTGTATCCAACGGTTCTTGGAAATTTGGAACCGAACCGGAACCGGTGCAGTCTAGAACCGGACCAAATCGGACCATTGGATCGTTTTCGGTCCGGTTCCATAGTTCTACCGGTTCAAACCGTGGGCTAGTGATGATGTGCACCCCCGTGGGCATGAGCTTAAAAAAGGTGAAGTTGATAGAAATATCAGATAGCCCACACCATAAGAAACAATGGTGATTTAACACCCATTGTTAAAAACTTCCTAACTCCCACCAAAATGCCCACCATAATATTTATTTGCTACCTAACTTCTTGATAAGCTCAGGAAGACCTGGGATGAGGAATAAAAAACAAATATTAGCACGATCCAGAGCTTTATTGGCCCGCAAATTCTTAGTGGTCAATCATGTCTACTTCCTATGGTATGGCCCACCAGAGATTTGAATCTGTTTCATTTTTAGCATTACGTATTAAAATGAGCTGGAAAAACGGATGTACGGCGTGGATATACAAAATATACCTCAAGTTGGGCCCCACGGTCAGGGCTGTACCGTATACGGTGAGGCCGGGGCTGCACCTAATCCGACCCCAGGTAGGCCCCACAGCGCCCAACACATCACGCCAACGCTGGGGGTGGTGTTTGCAACATCACCTAATCCGCGTCCCCATCATGTGGGCCCCGAAATCCATGCATGAGATTCTCGTATGCGACATCCAGACCGTTCATCAGATGGGACCTTCTTGTATGTACGTTGAATGGCCCACACGTGTACATCGTATGTGGAAAGATAGTCAAAAGTCTCTTTTGACTGTCCTCTTTACTAAACAACTAAGCCCTGAAGATTGACCCCCCAAAAGCCGTTTTTTAAGCCACCACAAAAACACCATCAGGGCTCACTTGATGAACTGCCCGGATCTTCCACGTACCAACCAAATTGGCACGTGTGGGGAGAGCGTGTAGGTTTCAAAATCCATAGTCTCATGTGCATTTTCCTCAGAAAGCAGAAAAGTCCGACAGTCTTCACGACCTTCAGCTTCTCTATTACAAGCACCGAAAGTCGGGCTTCAGAGTCTCAGACACGATTCTCTCTCTCTCTCTCTCTCTCTCTCTCTCTCTGTGACATTTTCCCAACTTCCCCAAATCTGCAATTCCTCTTTCTGTAGATCTGATCGTGAAGAGGAGAAAGAGCTATAAAAGACGAGTCCCTTTCCTTTTTTTTTTTAATTTATTAATTTTGTTTTTTGTGATTGAGGATCATGTAAAAAACAGAGAGATTCTGTGAAAATGAGTGTATCTTTTACTGTCATGACTTTCAATCTTTACGAAGATCAGTCAAATGACAGTCCAAATTCATGGGAGAGACGGAGAGATTTGTGTATAAGTGTCATCACCAGCTATTCTCCAATCATTCTCTGCACCCAACAAGGTATGGAGATCTTTCTCACCATCTTTTCCTTTTTCGATGATCTGGGTCTTCTTCAATTGGTGTTTTGGAGGTGGGTTTTTAGTGCTTTTGGATTTCGTGGTGTTTTTTTTAGTCGGCATGTTTGATCTGGGCTAATTTGGTGTTTTGGAGATTGGTTTTTGGTGATTTTGGATGTCGTTGTGTTTGTTCTTGAGAATGGTTGATTTGGGTATTCTTTATGTCGGGATATCGGACTGGTTTTGAATGAACTATGGAAAGCTTGAAGTGGCTTCAAGTCGCATTTTGAACAAGGTTTTGAAGTATAGTCCGAAACCGGTATGTATTTCCTGATATGCACTGTATGTACTAGTTTCGCCCATGAACAATATGGTTGTATCGGTCTGTATCGGCCTGTATATGAGACCCAATACACTGATTTAAAACCTTGGTTGTGAAGTTTCGTTAAGACGATATATTTGCCGCCATCACAGTTGAAAATCCGAGCCCATGTCTCCCGCTTGTTAGATAAGCTGGTAGAGACAGTGCAGTGTGTGAGTGATCCAAGGTTCAATCCATGGCAGTGCTACCTTCAAGAAAAGAAAATCAGAGCCTGTAATCTGGGTTGCTGGCAATTCGTCTCCAGGGTACAATGAAGCCCAGTCTCTGTCATTGATCTTCAGCAAGCTTTGGTGGTCGATTGACCGGGAACACCCCCAGCAATGAATGAGGTTAGATTAGAAACAATCTGACTTTTATCTGTTTCTGTGGTGATGGAATAACAGCTGTAAACAATGTAAAAGATGTGTTGGAAAATGTGAGCAAAATGACAGTTCTCAAAATGGAATTTGTAGAGAGACTGATTGCTGGGATTTGTAAATCCCCCAATGATGGGGACATCCGGCGCACTCACGCCGAGCCCCCTACGCACGTACGCCAGAAGAAGGAGGGCCCCACCGTCGATCTGGCTCGATGACGACGTCCAGGGAGGGCCTCCTAGCTGAAGGCGAAGTTTTGATTCAAAAGAGTGGACCCGATAGTCAAGAAAATCCCATCATGGGATCTCTTGATCGTGACCCACTCGTCGGATTGATTTCATATTTTAGGTTTTGCTTATTGTTATTATTGAGAACATTGTGAACGTTTTAGATTTCTTTGTTTGATTTTTATTTTACTTTACTTCATCGCTAGGTAATAGGTTGCACACATGGTGCGAGTTTTTGGGTATAGATTTTTTTATTATAAATAGGCACCCCTTGTAGTTCTTTTCATTCATTCAAGTTTAATAACAATTCCTGCTTTATTTATTTATTTATTATTATTTTTTTCTGCTCTCTTCATGAGTTGTGGAAGAATTCAAAGTTGGGTGCGAAACCCTCCCTTTTCGAAGGGCTAACTACCGTGGTGCGAAGCCACATCGATCCCGATTCACCCCATCTTCCATCATATCTTTTTTCCCATCTTCTACCACCATCCGTGCTTCAAATTCGTCCTTTGTTGCATCAGTTTTCTTCATTACAGCAGATTTCCAGATTTCGGCTCTGCAGAAGGTCAGAAACTTCGACGGAGTACTACGCACAAGCCGCCGCTCGGATCGACCCGAAGCTTTGGGGTTTTGGAGCCTACCCCCAGCCGACCAGTGCCAAGGAGGGCTTTTTGGAAACCGACGCCCCCTCGCACGTGCGGCCAGGCACTTGCGCACGTGCGAGTGCCCCATGCCCGCTGTCCCCACGCGGGAATCGTCTTTGGTTCAGGTTTTATTCCTCTTTATCTCCTCATACATGTTTTCTTCATAAACCCTAAACCTAGATTGCATTTTCCCTAATTTGCTTGCCGTTTTCATCACCCTAGGGTTCCTTGAATTGAAATTAGGGAATCCCTTGGATTAGGGACTGATTTTTATGGATGTGTAGTTGATTTCTATTTTCCTTTGACATCGTTTGGTTTATAATTTTTATTGGTCCAGTCCTAGCCTGTGTCGGCCTGGACCCGCATAGATTCCCCTTTTAATTGAATGATTTGGACTGTCATGTGGGATGTGAAATTTGTGTAATTGTTTCTGAACTAAGGTGATTTTAAGCCTAAAATCTCACACAGCATGTTTAATTTCATGTCCTGCATCAAATTTGGTATCAGAGCCTAGGGTTCTTATAGGGGAATGCATTACATGTTTAGGGTTTAGTTGTTTATGTCCATTACGCATCAATTCCCATCATATATGGCTGTTTAGATGTCCATAAACCCTGACATAAGCTGCTGAAATTTTCTGTTATCCCCTTGTTTGAATTATTTTAGAAATTAACTTAGCTTTCTATTTCTAGGTTTAGAAACTTTCTTTTTCTGTTTTTAGAAACTAATTTTTTAGAAACTTTCTTAATCTGTTTTTAGAAACTAATTTCCTTTCCTTTTTTAGAAACTAGTTTACTTTCCTTTTTTAGAAACTAGTTTACTTTCCTTTTTCCTTTTTTTTAGAAACTTTTCTAATATGTTTTTTATTTTTTAAAATTTTTTATAGAAACTTTCCTAATTTGTTTCTTTAGAAACTTTCCTAATTTGTTTTTAGAAACTTTCCTTTTTCGTTTTTAGAAACTAGGTTGCTTTTCTTTAGAAACTTTCCTAATTTATTTTTTTAGAAACTTTCCTAATTTGTTTTTTATTAGAAACTTTCCGAATTTGTTTTTCTTAGAAACTTTCCTTTTTCGTTTTTAGAAACTAGGTTGTTTTTTTTAAAAAAAACTTTCCTAATTTATTATTATTATTATTTTTTATAGAAACTTTCCTAATTGTTGTTTTTTTTTTTTAAAACTTTCCTAATTTATTATTATTATTATTTTTTATAGAAACTTTCCTAATTTGTTTTTTTTTTTAAAAAAAACTTTCCTAACTTGTTTTAAAAACTTTCTTTTTTCATTTTTAGAAACTAGGTTGTTTCTTAAAATTAAAAAAAAAAACTTTCTTATATTTTGACAACTATATTGTTGAATTTTAGTTGGCACCCTACACTAAACATGGAACAATTGTAAGAGTCACTAAACAAGCTGTCCTAGAAGTTGGAGTATTTGATTAAGTGCTTGGATATGGACCAAGGCTTTGAACAACTTGATGTGCGCATTGCCCAACTTGGGACCTCCACTGGGATAAACCCATCATTGGGGTGGATGTCCAATCTCAGGCAGGTGGCCAGGAGGATAGACCAATGAATGAAGTTGGCCAATGAATTAGTTATGGGCGTGCACCTGTGCACCCACCCCATGAGGGACATCAAGACCATTATTTTGAGGGGAACAACATGTGCGGCCTTGTGGCTAGAGAGAGTGTACCAGAGGCTAGTGTTGAGTTACCCACTGAGGCCATTCCGGTAGTGGATGAGTTTCGTGATGTTGTTCCTGATGATCTACCAGATGAGTCTCCTCCTAGAAGGGATATAAAGCACACCAGAACATGGGACACCGTAATATTTATAACCGAGTTTGCGTTTAATAGTTCTGTCGATAGGTCAACAGGTCTCAGTCCTTATGAAGTCGTTACTGGTTATAAACACGAAAAACCTATTGATCTTGTCCCTATGTCACTGTCCCATAGGCCGTTAAAGCCTGCAGAGTCTTTTGCGCATCACATCCATTCATGGCATCAAGAAATCAGGCAGAAGATTATGACTAGTAATGAACATTACTCATTTTCTGCAGACCAACATAAATGTTTCAAGGAATTCAATGTAAGGGACTCTGTTATGATATGCATAAGGCCAATGCGGTACCCTCAGGGAGCCGTTCGAAAATTATACGTGTATAGTGCTGGATCATTCAAAATTATAAAACGAAACGGTCTCAATGCGTATGTGGCAAATCTTCCACTCTCCATAGGAATTAGTTCTACATTCAATGTGGAGGATCTAGTTGCATTTCAAGGGGCCATTGATGCATTGTCCAGCCTTTCGCCTAACCATCCTGATTCCCCAGACTTTTTCCTTGATCCATGGCCCCCTCCCAACCCATTTTCCTAGCCTCTACATCCCATTCCTACCCATCCCGACCCATTTTCCCAGCCTCTACCTCCCATACCTACCCGTCCTGACCCATTTTCTCAGCCTCTACCTCTTATACCTACTCTTCTCGACCTTTCTTCCCAGCCTCTACCTACGATACTTAACCTTCACACATCCAGAGAAGAAGTAGAGGATATCCTGGACCATCAGATAGTTTCAACGTCGGACGGCGGGTTTCAGAAGTTCTTGGTCAAGTGGAAGTCACATCCAGCCTCAGCCAATATGTGGCTCGCTAAGGAGGAGCTTCAGAGACTTGATCTTTACATCTCGGAGAGGTTCAGGAGTTTTATTTCGCCAGTAGCGAAATCTTCGTAGTCGGAGAGAATCGATGGGGACATCCCGCGCACACGCGCACTCACGCGGAGCTCCCTACGCACGTACGCCAGAAGGAGGGCCCCACCGTCGATCTGGCTCAATGACGACGTCCAGGGAGGGCTTCCTAGCTAGAAGGCGAAGTTTTGATTCAAAAGAGTGGACCCGATAGTCAAGAAAATCCTATTATGGGATCTCATGATCGTTGTTTACTCGTCGGATTGATTTCATATTTTAGGTTTTGCTTATTGTTATTATTTAGAACATCGTGAACGCTTTAGATTTTATTGTTTGATTTTTATTTTAGTTTATTTCATCGTAAGTAATAGGTTGCGCACACGATGCGAGTTTTTGGGTATAGGTTTTCTCCTATAAATAGGCACCCCTTATAATTCTTTTCATTCATTCAAGTTTAATAAAAATTCTTGCTTTATTTTTTTCTGCTCTCTTCGTGAGTTGTGGAAGAATTCAAAAGTGGGTGCGAAGCCCTCTCTTTTCGAAGGGCTAACTACCGTGGTGCGAAGCCACATCAATCCCGATTCACCCCATCTTCCATCATCTCTTTTTTCCCATCTTTTACCACCATCCGTGCTTCAAATTCGTCCTTTGTTGCATCAGTTTTCTTCATTACAGCAGATTTTCAGATTTCGGCCCTGCAGGAGGTCAGAAACTTCAACGGAGTACTATGCATAAGCCGCCGCTCAGATCGACTCGAAACTTCGAAGTTTTGGAGCCTACCCCCAGCTGACCAATGCCAAGGAGGGCTTTCTCGAAACCGACGCCCCCTCGCACATGCGGCCAGACACCTGCGCACGTGCGAGCGCCCCATGCCCGCTGTCCCCACGCGGGAATCGTCTTTGGTTCAGGTTTTATTCCTCTTTACCTCCTCATACATGTTTTCTTCATAAACCCTAAACCTAGATTGCGTTTTCCCTAATTTGTTTGCCGTTTTCATCACCCTAGGGTTCCTTGAATTGAAATTGGGGAATTCCTTGGATTAGAGACTGATTTTTATGGATGTGTGGTTGATTTCTATTTTCCTTTGACACCGTTTGGTTTATAATTTTTATTGGTCCAGTCCTAGCCTATGTCGGTCTGGACCTGCCTAGATTCCCATTTTAATTGAATGATTTGGATTGTCATGTGGGATGTGGAATTTGTGTAATTGTTTCTGAACTAAGGTGATTTTAAGCCTAAAATCTCACACATCATGTTTAATTTCATGTCCTGCATCACCCAACCCTCTAGAAATAGAGGTTTAGCGGTTTAGGTGTATGTTTGGATGGGTTCTTTGCATGTTTTGAACAGGCACAAGATGATTCAATGCACCCTTTCTATTTAACCAACCGGTTTGACTGCTGATCAAATGGTCAAGTCACCCTGCCATGTCACAAATCCAAATGGTCCGCATAACTGCCACGTCACCCAATTGTTCATGTAATCACCACCCACCCTCACCACATCATGGAATGGTCTACTCAGTCAACCGCCCACTGAGGCACCACACCATTGGGTCAATCAACCTGGTCACACCACTTACCCAAACCATGTAAGTGGTAAAAGTTGAAGGTTCTTCATGACGATACATGTGCAAAGTGCCAAGTGTGCAAAAGGCGCCCAGGTAGCCTTACAGCTCACAACCACACATGCACCATGTCGCATTTCGTGTTCAAGTTCCTTGTGGAGATTTGAACTTAGGTATTTTTTTTTTAGTAAAAAAACACCCATGAGGGTATTTAGTATCAAAACTGCAATTCGATTCACAACATTTTGGGTTTTTGTTTTCCAAAATATAATGGGTATTGTTTTCATGACAACTTTGAAAAAGGTTAGTCCACATTTCCTACAAGTAACCCCCCAAAATCATGTTTTGATTTTGAAAATTCCCAGTGCTTTAATTGATGTTTTCGGAGATATTTTTTCTTCTTCATGTTTGGCTTCTGTGGTGTTTTTTCTTGAGAATATTTGATCTTGGTTTTGTTAGTTTGATGTTTTGGAGATGGTTTTTTTTTTTTTTTGCTTTGGGCTTTCGTTGTGGTTTTGTTTGAGAATGTTTTATCTTGGTTTTATTAATTCGATGTTTTGGAGATGGGTTTTTCTTATTTTTGACTTTCATGATGATTTTTTCCCTTTCTTTATATGATTGATCTATATTTTGTTTACTATGATGTTTTGGGAATGTGCTTGATGTAAATTGGCTTTTGTTGCTCTCTGCTTTTATTTTTTATTTTTTATTTTTTATTATTACTTCAAGAGAATTAGCGATGGACTGATGGGTGTTTTTTTCAACTGATGTTTTTGAGAGAGAGTTGTTTTGATATCTTATAAGTCTTGATATGGGTGTTATTGATTTTTTACTTCCGAGTGATGGGTTTACATTTTTTGTTGGGATAGGTAGTGTTTCATTGAATGGGTTGATCTAGATTTCCTACTAATTGACATTTGGTTTTTTTCTCTTTTCATGCTTAAGGCGTGAAGTCACAGTTGGAGTTCCTTCAACAAGGCTTACCAGGTAATGTTTTGATTTAGAAACTGTTACTATGTATTTTTCATTGATAAATCCGCCATGTAATGTTATCTTTATAACTTTCAAGTTTCAAATCACGGAAATCAGATTGTTTGGTTTTAATTCAAGTATTTAACCAATGCTTATTGACTAAAAAGGAAAAAAAAAAGATGTATATTATGCTTGGTTGGAGGGGTATATATAGTGTGGGGCTCTTTTGGGAAGATGTTTGGAGGGGTGACATGCCTCATTATATCAGGTTCCCAAAGATTGACGGTCTTGCTCCAGATCGCAATGTCACAGTCGATAACGTCAATCGAGGGACCACAATCTCAAAATGTGGATCCCATTTAATCATGTACTATACTTAGGTTGTCTATTTTAGGAATGGAATTATTCTCCTTCATTATCTCATTCGATCATGTACTATACTTGTCTATTTTAGGAATAGAATTTTTTTCCTTCATTATCTTCATTATCCCTTAAATCAGAGATTGTAATCACCCAAAATTATGGGTCAACATATACCATGTATAACATTCTGTAATCTATTTAAGAGGATGGAATCTCACAATGAGGACCACCCTGAATTGAATCAAATCTTGATTTCAAGATCTCAACAATTCAGAAAGGCCGGCCACTACAAATAAAGAAATCCAATTTTGAGAGAGGGGGGCTTCGACGTTTTTAGGAAGAGCCGTACGAGGCAGCTCATGTACGGTTTGGGAGCTGAGCCCCAGCACAGAGGCTTAGGTCAACACTTATATGTTAGCCAATCATCAATTGGAAGCGGGCAAGATGGTGATGAATTGCGATTGGTCCAAACCTTCGACTAGCAGGTGAGTCGGGTCAGGAAGGAGTTTGACTGTTGGGATGAGATGTGGGATCCTATTCAAAGCACTCCACCACGAATAACTATCAATCGGGCCGTCGGATAGGCAGTAGAGATAGGAACTCCTATCTTTAGGGCAGGCTTTCAAGGCACAGATGAACTACTACATCTTGAAAGGGCTTTCAAGACACAGATAAACTACTCCAGCCGTTGTTTGCTGGCTGCTTGAAAGCCATTGTGCGCTAGCTTACGTTTTTTTAGCATGGCTTCTAAGCTTATTACTAAGTAAAATGCGCTAGCGCGCCTGAATTTATAGTTGTTTTTCAGCTGGAAAATGTAATATCGCGGCTTCAATCGTATAAATCCCCTTCCTTCTCCTTCCTGCTGCTGTTAGACACATGTCACATTAACAGTCTGAAGTGTCAACTAGGGATGCCTGACTTTTCAGCCTTTGCTTGTATTTTTGTAGAAATATCAGATAAGTGCTACAATCGTTGTGGCGGGTCAGTGGTGTGGGCTCCGCCTTGCCGTCAGTATCTTCAAGACAAGGAGGTTGAGGAGTACGCCATTCTCTTGGGTTGTTTGCATCTAGGCTGGCCTTCGGAAGGTGAAAGCAACAGTTTGGTGTGGTGCAGAGAGAAATCAGGATGTTTCTTGGTTAGATCTTTCTTTTTTACGCTTTTGAGTGGTGGGGAGAAATCGGGGAAGACGAGTCACGTTTGGCATTATGGTGCGCTCCCCACCCAAGATTGGGGCTTTTGGTTGGCTAGTGGGCAGAAAAAGAGTATCGACAATCGACAATCTCTAAAAGCGCTCTATGGTTATTCCTAACACGTGCTCAATGTGCAAGTCCAACACCAAGTCAGTTAACCATCTATTCATCCGCTGTCCTTTTCCTAGCCATGTTTGGGCTTCTATTCTTGTTAGGTTCAATTTGGATTGGTCCATGCCTCTTGAGGCGGGAGATCTCTTTTCGGCTTGGCATGGGGTGGCCCTAGGGAGAAAATCTCAAGTCATTTGGAGGCTTTGTCTTCTTGCCGGCTTATGGTCGATTTGGGGAGAAAGGAGTGTAGATGCTTCTGCAACGAACGCAGAAGTGTCGAATGGGTCTCTAGATTTGTTTGGCTCTCTGTTCTTGAGTGGGTTGGGGCTAAGCGAGGTCGGAAAAGTTGTCATTTTTTTTTTTTTTTTTTTTGCGTGTGGTTGGCTGTGTTTGTGTTTTGTTTGTGACACCACCTTGTCGCTTTTTTAATGAAAGCTTTTGTTATCTTTCAAAAGAAAAAAAGAAAAAAATTAATATGCTTGGTTGGGAGTTGGGACCCCAGCTACTGCATTTTCTAGTGGTATTGCTAGTTTGATTTCACTTGGTTAGTGAGACTATGCTTTCTTGGCAAGTTGTTATTTTGTTAAATGTGGTAGTCATCCTACAAATGCCGTTATTTTGCACCTCCGATATGGGTGTGATGGTTCATATGTGGTGAATTGTTTCAGTTAGAGTGATGGTTCTAACTTCTAACAACTATATGAGGGAATTTTTTTTTTTTCCAATGGCCATCTTGTCTTGGTATCTGACATGTAATAAAATAGAATACGAAGAAGTTCAACTTCAAAAGAACATAGCAAAAATCAAAATATAGAAAACAAATAATAGTTAGCACCATGGGTACTTGCCAAATTTGCCTTTGATGCTGCATTGCATAGCACACTTGTAAATAAATGGTTCATTGAGAAAAGAAGAGAAGATGAGAGGAGAAAAAGGAGAGGAGAAAGAGCACAAAGGATGTTCACTTGCCCCCCTACCAAAACCCCCACCCTGTAATATAATAGGGCAACTCTAATAAATGTAAAATTACACATATATCCTTTTCACTTGATATACACCCTACCTAAATGAGTGCTAAACATAACCAACAATAACCATAAGTGATACATGTGAACTACTTCATTGATCACTTCTAAAAATCTTATGATCGCCCCCAACAAGATGGTCCACACTCACGATCATGACTGTCCATCATGGCCCATCAACATAAAACATATAGAGAAAAGTTTCACTTCAACTTCTCACTTGAAGACCTGGTTTTACCACATCTTCCATATTTCTAAAACATAGGCCACGTAATCTATTAAGTGATGTTTGGAATTTGGAAATACTTGGAATTTTCCTTGGTCATTCCAACCTTTTAATGTAGTCCAATCAACTAATTCACAAAGGCACAAGCAAGTGGGTTACACCCACTGTATAAATATAGATGGAATTACCAGGCCATCTTTGTTGTTTCAACTTAAACCAGATTTGATACTTGAATATTCGGTTTGACAACCTGCTACTAATTCCTCCTCTGCTTTTGGTAAATCAAAGGGTACATGAAATCAAAGTTTCATGTGGTAATTTTGAGATCTTTGCTTCATGGTAATAATGCGATCTGGGAAGGGAAAATTCACCATTTAGAAATGTAGCCGGTTGGCAAGGAATAGTCCATATTTTTCTGTAGAAGTCACCATAACGTTTTGCCCGTTTTATCCTGCAATTAATCACAGGGAAAAAGGAAAATGGTATGTCTCTGGGGGTATTTTCGTCATCCAATTCTTTCATGCGAGTAGCCCGCTCTTAAATCTCCACTTTGCTTATAGTTTGCATTGACGGCGGAGTATTAGGGAGCCCATGCAACAAAGGCTCTGTGGCGCCTATTGTGATGACTGTGTGACATCTGCTCCATACATTGTTGAGCCGGATCATGTCAGGACAACAGTCCAAAAATGGGCAGATCTAAAACTCAAGTGCGTCGCAGAATTGGCAAATGGTGGGGATGGGTTGCCCACCATTGAAACCAGGGTAGCCCTCTCTCTATTTGTGTAGCCACGTTCTTTTCCCCCGTCTCTCCTTTTTTTTTTTTTCCTCTCTCCCTACTCTCTCTATGTGCTTTGCGTGCGCCCCCCCTGGTACTTTAATTGAACAGTCTCATTCTTTTCTTGTTTGTTTTCACGATTTGGTTTTTCTTAGCTGATGTTTTGTTTCTTGGTGTGAATTTTGGCATTGTAGATTTACTTGATATACATCTTTCCCTGGTTGTTGTTTTCTTTAATATGCTATTAATCTAACCATGTAACTTTCAACTGGATGACATGGTTCACTGTTGTTTTATATATCGCATATGGGACAAGGTTTCATCTTAAAATTGGAAAGCCAACTAACCACGAAAGTTGTTTCTCCTACATTCCCAAGGTTATGGACAATTTGGGGTTTCAAGGAAAGGATCCCAAGATACTTCAGATGAGCATTGCACAATCTTCTACGACAAGGAGAAGGTATCATGCCATTCTCTTCTCTAAATTTGTGATTGTTGGATGGATTCTGATTTAGTCAAATGAACTTCGATTTGGACATCATTTTTTTGACTTGAAGTCTTAATGAGATATTATTGATAGTTTTTGCCTTTTCTAAGACATACTTGGACTAAATGAAGGTGGAGCTTCTAGAAGGTGGAACCTTTTGGCTGTCAGAGTCGCCCTCTGTTCCGGGAAGCATGTCCTGGGGATCTGTGGTTCCATGCATTGCAACGTGGGCAATATCCTTTGGTGTTATTTACCTAAAAGGAATCATCTAATTCGTGGCCTGAAGAAATGCATAGCATCCTTGGGCCCTCATTTCCTATAGGTGGGGTCCACATTTTGTGCAGACAGATTGTTGAGCTGATGGGACCTACTGTGGAAAGAACATGCCCAATTCTTCTGAATTTGAGGATCCCAACCTTTTGATACTTGTTCTTCCCCACCATGGATTATCTATAATTCACAAAAAGAAGGATCAAGCGTGGATTCACAGTATCTTCCCTGGATATTTTGGGTCATGGTATATCCTTGGTAGGCTCATCATATTAGTGGCCTCAATCGCCAACCTGTTGGCCCTACTTCTACTAGATGGAACTTGGGGCCCAAGGATACCATGCATATCCTTGGGCAAAGGACCATATAATTCCCTTACCTGAATAAATTGTCCGGTCTGATCTTCTCATCTTTGTTATGTTGGATGTGGTATATGATTTGCTTCTTTGACATCATTTCCACACATTTCAACTCAAGAGAGTTGAGCCCCCAGGCTTCACTTTCCAGATTGTAAATACGAACATGGATGAGTTCAGTCCTCGGGCTCGTAGACGCAGTGCTTTGCTCACATGGCAGCACATAGCATCCTTGCCTCCAAGCTTGCCGGTTGTATATTGTGGAGGATTCAACACACAGAAGGAATCAATGACAGGGCGGTTTCTACTTGGCAGATCAAGGTATTTGTAAAAAAAAAATAAAATAAAATAAAAATCTGTACTGAGTAGTTATACTTAGGGTACATACAACTTTCAAATTCAAACTAGGTGCTGATTCCCCAGCTAATTCACTGATTGCCATGTTTCTGCTAGTTGACAATGGCTAGAATATATTCTATGAATTTCATGCTGCTTCCTATCTCTACGGTTTGCAAGTTGTATATACCCTAGCTCCCTTTTAGTTCTATTGGAAATTTGGAAATAAAGGAGAATGATTCCACAGTAAGCCCCACACGCAAACCGTATGTTTTATATGGTGGGTGTCCCTCCGAACTATTCCCTGTGGTGTGGCCCACTTAAGTTTTGGATTGGCTTGATTTTTGGGTTCAGGGGAAAACATTGGATGGTGCACTTGATGGATGGAGTGAATGCCATACCCACATCACAGTGGGTCCACATGACTCAACTCCATGTGATCATTCCCTGGAAAATGGCATGTGATTGTATTGTTGTAGCTTAGAATGTGAACTGGGACACTGATACCTACATCTACTAAATTGTTATGATGGCTTGTTCTGTCACTAAGCATTTTATCTATAAGTAGAATTTTACTAACAAGGAAAAAATGGGGGGATTGAGATTGCCCATTCTAAAGACCTTGACTTATTTCTATGTAACCTAGAGACAAACATGTGTATCATTTCCAAATGGTCAGTAGCTTCTAAAAGTTAGATCGTCGAAGTGTCTGTACAAATTCTTAAAATAACAAAATCATGTATTCTTTTTTGCAGGGCAAAATCACTTATTTTAATTATATTTATATGTAAAAATCCTGAGAGATCTACGCACATAGAAGTAGATTGTTATTTATCAGGAAAAGGCGATATCCGAGATAATCAATACTTCTCATGTTTCATCTAAAAACCAACTTGCTGATACTTAAGTGGTTGGACAAAACAAAATTCAAGAAAATTCTAGGCACTTCGGGCATGATAGATACCTATGCACTAGCTTGAGGGGGAGTGTTGAAATAGGTATTCTCTTTTAAAGTCCCTTGATATACATTGATATGCCATCCTCTAACAGTTCAAGCTTTTAGAGCAACTGGTTGTTTGATATGGTATTAGAGCGGAACGTCTTGTGTTCGAATCCTGGGAGCAGTAAATATGCCTCCATAATATATTCTCCCACGAGGGGCCATTTATGGTGTGAGTTGTGAATGTCCCTCCACCCTTGCCCAGTATGTTTCCGTGTGGAGTTCCCCATGATACAATATCCATTTTAGCCCTACTGAAAACCACCTCTGGTTGCTTGCACCGATTCTGAAAGTATCCTTTTTGCCCAGATGGCCTAGAGGCCGCCAAGAAGAGCAAACCTCCACAATTTCCCTTATGGCCCACACTACCATTATTCCAAGCAAGGGACATCTCGATTATTTCCTTCGGAGCCGCCCAGTGAATCTAGTAACAATAACTCTATTCCTAGACATCCTTGGGGAGTTAAGCAATGCAAAAGAGATGGTCAACGGTCTTTGCATCTTATAGGCACATAACACATGATGGGGATCATCTGCGTCTTTTGAAGGTTATCCACTTTGAGGACCTTGCTTCTGCCCACAAGCCAAGCAAACGCCACTACCTTCGGACGCCATCATAGGACCAAATAAATTTTGTAGTAGCTTCTATCTTACTACCCCCCTGGGATCAGATAGCCTTGTAGAGAAGACTCAGAATTTTCCAGATTTCTTTCATTTCCAAATCCACCCATCCTTATCAGATTGGTAGAAGCTGCTATGCTGTAAAAATGGTAACAAGCTAATTGTGTCCTCTCTCTTTCTCTGGGAGATTCCTTCTATAGATAGGGTTCCAAATTGTCGAGATACCCGGATCCTACCTAACTTTACCAATGAAGTGAAAATCAATTTGAGCGGTCTTTTACCACACCAAGCGTCCTCCCAAAATCGGATAAGAGAACCATCACCCAAGAGAAATCCAACCCCATATTTGAATCTATCAGTGACCCTCATAATCACCTTCCATGCTGATGAAGCTTTGCAAAGAGATGAGTCCTTAGTGAACCACCTTTCGTTCCCGATTCCATATTTTATTGCGATTACTTCTTTCCATAAGCTAGTGTTTTCCATCCCGAACCACAACCATTTACCTAAGAATGCTATGTTGGGATTTTCGAAAGATAGGTATTTGGTTTTTAGATTTTTAGGATCAATTCCCATCTAGATAAATTAAATTTCTAAAGCCTAAAATAGATGGTTTAGATCATACCTTAATGCTACAAAGTCTGAAAAGAGAATAATTGATGTTGTTCCTTTCTGAATTGAGGTCTCTCCTAGATCTATCCCCAATGCTTGAAACCTGTTGATCCTCTTCATTGTAGGGTTGTAGATATTGGTTAGAGAAGACATGTCATTGATCTAATGGGCCATCAATGGAAGTGATGAAATGATAGGAGAAAACTCTCCTCCACTCTCTCTCTCTCTCTCTCTCTCTCTCTCTCTCTCTCTCTCTCTCTACATGTGTATGTCACTAGGGAGGGGAAATTGCGTACTGAATAACTCACTACGTTAAGCGTACTGAGTAAACTCTGTGGTGTCCACCGTGATTTATATATTTTATCCACTCCTTCCATCCATTTTATAAGATAATTTTAGGGCTTAAGCCCAAAAATGAAGCATATCTTGATCTCAAATGAACCACACTGTGGGAAACAGTGTGAATTGAAAGTCTACCATTGAAAAATTCTTGGGGGCCACAGAAGTTTTGGATCAAGCTTATATTTTTATTTTCCCTTCATCCATGTCGGTATGATCTTATGAACAGGTTAGATGACAAATAAACATCTCTGTGGGGCCTGGCAGGGTTTCAACGGTGGAAATCATTATTCCCACTATTTCTTGTGGTATGATACACTTGAGCCTTTTATATGCTTCAAATTTGGGCCCAACCCCCTAAATAAGGTGTAAAAACGGATGGACGACGTGGATAGACCACATACATTCACGGTGGGCCCAACTTAGTTTACTCAGTACGATAAGAGCGTATTGAGTAACTCAGTACGCAATCCGATTTCTGCTTAGGGTTTAGTGGAGCATATATTGTGGTACTCCGCCACCCTACAACACAATTCCGTCATGTTGCCTTTCTCACACACCAAAATAGACCTATGTCCTTTCACTTTTTTGTGACATCCAATCTAGGCCTTTAAAAAACCTAGTGCAAGGCTCTAAATTAGATATTAAAAGATATGACTATTGGATTTCAATAAGGCTTGATGAAAAAAAATCTATAGTCAGAACAAATGATCTAACAGTTAAAATTGATCTAAAAACCTTTTAAAAGAATATGAAGGTGCTGGACAATCATTTGAAGCTTGATTGCCCATCCAAGGGGCAAGATCTAGCTAGCCACTATACTTAGTCCTGGGTGATGAGTGGATTCCCTTCTGAAATACATCAAGCCTCACCTATCTTATCACGAGAACCCAATCTCACTTGTGTGTCAGCCACTAATGTAGCATCAGAAGGTGTATCAAAGCCCCATATCAAGATCAATGAAGTCCTTTTGTTATCTCAGTTCTAAGGACAGGTTTAAGCCCGTGCACGATCAACTTGATCCAATCCAAACATGATGGGTACTCTTGGTTAGGAGACTTGACATGATCCATTCCAATACAAATATCTAATCAAGTCTAGAACTAGATCTTGATGAACAAATAAATACTTGTACTCGTCCCATGTGTGAAGGGCGATGACAACTAAATGCTCGATGGTGGAGATAAATGAATCCCTACTCATCATCGGTTCATACACAGGACGATCATAAAACTGATCACAGGTTACCTTTCCCTCGCTAAGACAATCATGGAGAATTTCGTTGAGAATATGGAACATCAACTCTGCACTAGGCTATCTGCATCATTATGTTCATTGCATTCTTTTCCCAAGACAAAAAGGAATTTGAAGAGAAATCCTTATAACTCAATAATTTGTCCAAGTTTCCAATCAAAAGTAATAGTAAAGCATATAAAATGTGGGTCACTAATAACCCTATTCCATTCACACCCTTAAAAAAAACCTATTCCATTCACCAAAAGAGGTTATTAATGACCAAGTTTCAATTATTGAAACAATAAGAGTCAAATTGGCTTGAAAGGGCGCACACAACACCAACAGGGTAGGCTCATTGACCTTAGCTCCCTTATCTCCGCTCTACCTTCCGAAATCGGTTTGCAAACCTCCTTCCATTGCAACAAGTGAAATTTATGCTTGCTTTCTGCTCTTGCTAAAGGAAGTCACACCTAAACCTTTCCAAAACTTGGTCACCAATGAAGATGGGTAATAAAATAATGACCCAAAATAGACCGGCATGTTGAACATAGTTGCCTTGATTAGCATTAACATGCCTTCTAAGAACAGATGCTGACTCTTCCAACTAGATAATTTCTTTGAATTCTTTCTATTAGCTTGTCCCACAAGTGCTTCATAGGTTTACTAATGCAAAGGAGAACGTCGAGATACGAGGTGAAAGACTACCTACTTTGCAGCCAAAGATATCTACCAAGACCCGTACCTCCTTATCTATTTTCTTGATGCCCAATATCTCACTCTTGTGAATATTAATTTTCAACCTTGAAACCACCTCAAAGTACTTGACGATTTCCCTTTGATTGTCCACCTCAATATTTGAGCCGTAAAATAAAAGCGTATCGTCAACAAACTGGAAGCAATATATCTAATGTGTGGCAACCTTCCATTCAAAACTCTTTTATGATTTTCACTTCGACACCCCTTTCCAACATCCTATTTAGTGCCTTCATTACCACCGGAAACAAAAAGGGTGATACATATCTCACTATCTCAGACCCCTTGATGTGTTGAAGAAACCTTTGGCTTAAACATTCACTAGGATTGAGAACCTAGCAGAGCTAACACTTCCTTTACCCATTTTCTCCACTTCTTGCCACCGCCCAATTGAGCTAGCATGTTTGAGAAAGTTCTAAGCAACATGATTGTAAGCTTTTCTTCAGGTCTAGTTTACACAATATCCCCCCATTGCCTCTCCTATATTAGGAATCAATACATGAAAATTTTCTTGCCAAATACAAAACTTTTGACGGACCACAACATCCTTCGGAATCTGGATGTGGAGACTTTAGCTAGGATTTTTTTTGGGCTTCCGATCAAACTGATCAGTCTAAAATCCTTCGAACTTTTTTGTTGCTTCTTTTTTCAGAACTAGAGCAACGAAACCAATTCTGCAGATAACCTTCATCGCTCACCAAATTCCTGAGTGAATGCTGTTAAATCCTCCTCCCAAAATACTTTGCAGCAGGCCAAATGGTACCCATCCAAGCCTGGAGCCTTATCCCTCCCCAGAATTCATTGCCTCCTTAACTTCTTTTTCTTCTGTCGGTCTTTCTAACTCTTCTGCTTGCAATTCTGAAATATGAGCAAACAGCAAATTGTCTAACTTTGGCCATTTCCATCTCTTCTCCATTAGGAGCTGAGTAGAACTTGACAATTGCATTGCACAATTGATCTGTTTCTGCAATGTCACCTTGTCAACCAATACACTATGGATGTTATTGGATCTTATCCTACCACTAGCAATACCATGGAAAAAACTTCGTGCTTCTGTCCCTTGAGCCACACAGCCCTTGAACATTGCGTCCACTTGATCTCCTCCCCGTTTAGTTGTTTTTTGTAATCAAGAATGGGGGTAGACTGCTGATCCCTATCCTCCCCAACAATGAATCCCCTTCCACCTAGATGTCTATCAGCTTAAGAATATTGTCTTTCTTCTCCAAGGTGTTCCGTAACGGTAACGGTGGTTGTAACGGCCACCACGATACGGGGCATAACGGCTGTTACGGCCCCGTAACGGCCGTTACCATCTCTTTTTTTTTATTATTTATTTATTTATTGGAAAACTCCCGAAAAACCTGTATCTGCCCCGTAGTGTGATTAAAAAGTATGAAAAACATGTGTTTGTCCCGTAATAGACCATTACGGGGCTATTATGGCCTTTATAGGGGACATAACGTTTTGTTAACGGCAATTACGGGTCATTTTTTCCATAAGGGCTGTTACGGCCGTTACGACCTCGTAACGTGTAACGGTTGCCACTGTTACCTTTACGTGATGGCCTTTACGGCACACCATGTTCTTCTCCTCTTTGACCAAAGAAATCTTTTCTCCATTGCCTAATTTTATCCTTTAGAAGCCACAACTTTACCAATAATCTATGCACTGCCCGACCCTCCACCTGAAATGATCTGGACCACTCCTTCACCTGCTGTGCAAACCCCTCAGCCTCAAGCCACACAAGCTTGAAGCGAAAAAGGTCTCAGGTCCCAATTGTCCTCCTGAAAGTAAGATAGGGCATTTTGTTGGAGATTGGCCTCGGCAGGCCCCATTATTCAAGCAATGGGAAAACACCAACCCCATCAGCCAAAATCAAGAAGCGGTCTAATCCGGACATTGCCGGTCTTTCTTGACCATTCAACCATGTGAATTTCATGTCCCCCATAGGAACATCCACCATTTCGTTCCTCTCTACCCAATCCAATTAGTCTCTCATACTTCTTTTTATTTTGGATCCACTAAGTTTTTCATAGGAGAATAGGATATCGATGAATTCTCCACCCACATGGCAAGGCACTTGCCATCTTGCATGAGCTTGATCCAGCTACACTTAGAAGGCCAATCTCTGTTGATCTTTGTTCGGTCCATACACTGAAGTGAATGCCCATTTGAAACCCAACACCACGCCCCTTAGAAGTGTCAACATCGAGAATTCTCCTGCCCACCACTCCTCTTTGCTCCTATGGACCACTGTGCCTCCTGCAGAGCCCTTCGCATCTAGCACTGCCCATTCTCTAAACTTAACAGCCCATATGAAGACCACCATTTTCAGCCTTCTTTAAGAACAATGTAAAAAGGCTAGGTCTTTAATCTTGGATGATTGAAGTCCCCTTTCTCTTAAACACTTCTTCTCTTCTTGTCTTTTCTTACTTTCTCCCTAGGTCTTAAATCTTGGATGATTGAAGTCCCCTTTCTCTTAACACTTCTTCTTGTCTTTGCTTACTTTCTCTATCTCATTTGAAAAGTCAGTAATAGGAACCTGTGTGTTGTTTTCGTTGTCTTCATCAAGTGACTGTCGTTGAAATTGTGACATATGTAGTGGTACTTCAAAAAAAAAAAAAAAAAAAAAAAAAACAAACAAATGGCTATAGATTTCATTAAAAGAAAAAACAAAAGAGGAATACGAAGACGAGCAACTACACTACACAGACTCCAAATAGACTTGGAGCTGCGACAAAGGACCCCTCGAACACATCATAAAAACAATAAAACAGAAGAACATGAATGAACATTACTTATCACCAAATTGCACTCTGGATATGTTCCATGGATGCCTCCTCAATCTAGCCTGTTAGCCTCCACATATGCTGCATGTTGCACATGTGAAAACAATGTGATGATGGATGAGCAAAGGTCTGTTTTCCATGATAAGATTTGTGATGCCCCAGGAACAACAACCTGATTTTATCCAACCAATTGCATTGCTTAAGTCCCCTTCAATGCAGATTGGGTTGAAATTACAATGTACAACCAGTCTAATCCATGGTTTTGAATATTGGTTACGATGTGGCCGGATTGCAACTGTATCGGCCACCCCACTATGCGATACAGGGTTGAACTGGTCCATTACAAGGAAAAAGGGCTGTATCTGTATTGGCCAATATACAACAGCCATAAGGGCCCCATTACAAGTTCTCTTATTTTTTCACTCAGGCCATTTGAACCATGGAGGAAGCTTAGAAACTCATTTTTTGACTAGAGCTAGGCCTAATTTGAGGATCAAAACACGGATTCGAATGGCATTCAACAAATCAAAGTGGAATGTACCATTTGGGAAAGAAATGGAAAAAGGGGTAAAACATCACAGTCCCCCCCCCCCTCCCCCCCCCGCTCTTCTTCTTCTTTTGTTGTATTTCAATGTAATGGGCCCTAATTCATGAACTCCCGCTTGATTTGATTTGTGTTTGATTGGGGCCTATTCGGTTTCAGTAGGTCAAGCTGATAGACAACATTCTTACTAAAGAATGACCCATTTATACTATCAAATAGACGTCCAAAGCAAAAAACTATATATTCTGGATCCTCCCATTAATTAAATTTTTTTTTTTTTTTTTTTTTTTTCAGCAAAAGAAAAGAAAAGAAAAGGCTGATATGGTCAGCAGTCTGGTTGACATGGGAGCTGATACTGATTTTCATAACCTTGGTCTAATCCCTTGGAGAAGGGCAGCAGCCTCGGCGTAATTTGATGTCCTGACTCCCAATTAGCATTGCACCAGTATTTCTCCTTACTGTTCCTGATTAATCACCGACTCCCGTTAGGTTTAGGTTCCCATTGAACTGCACATTGCACCAGTATTTTTCCTCACTTTTCCTGATTAATCACCGAGTTCACTTGGGCCTGGGTTCCCCTTGAGCTGCCATTGAAGTTGAGTTTGAAATGCCCGTCTGGAGGACAACACCAAATTTCTTTTATAGACCCTGGATTCTAGCCATATCTAATCCATTTTTCCCATTTGTATCTTAGTAAATCGGACAGGATCCCTCTCAATATCTTGTTAAGCTTTCACCATTCAACTGTACTATGCAATAGTTTTTGTGATATGGCATGCTCAGACCTTGATTTCCCTCTGAAAATTCTGTTGTTCATTTCTAGCAAAATGCATCATAATGGCAGCCTGCCTTGATGATTGACCTCCATAGGAGTCGACCAACTGGATCCATGCATCTGTCCACCATCCGTCCACCAGCCAATGATTAGAGGAGGATTTGGAAAATTGGGTTATAGCGTTTGGAAATTTTAGGGATTCTAGCAAAATCGTGGTTTTAGATTGTAAATTTGGGAAAAAAATGGGAAATTTAGGGTTAAGATTTGGGGAATTGGAAAATTAGTTGGGGAATTTGGGAAAAATTGGGAATACCAGATTTTGGGCTAAGAGGAATTGAATGGTATTGACTTTGATTATTAAAAAAAAAATAAAGTAATATCTATAAATAACTAAATAATAATATTTATTATATGAAGTCAAAGACTGTGTCTGTATCTCCAGGCATGCGTGTGCCTAGGCATTTCGGGCACTATAGGGGTAGGTGCACTGAATGCCTTTAATTGCACCATACTCAAGTACAAGGTTGCAATTTACATGTAATGAGCTTGATAACTAGTTGCATAATCCACTCCCACAATCTCACTTCAGATTCTGGCTCCTGCTCCCACTTCTTAACTATTTATACTTGTTTACATTTTGAAACTAATGCTTCCCTGCTCCCGTACCCAAATCTGTTACCATTTCGTTTCACGCTTCGTGCAAGTGCAACTATTGTTCAATGTGACCCGGATGAATTATGGAAACTTCAACCACGTGACATTTGCATGAAACAAGTATCACTGTACTGTAAAAAGTCAGACGTGTATGTGGTCTGGAGTAATTATATAATCCTAGGCCTGAGCATGCACCAGCACAACATACAGTTTTCAATTTGTACCAGTGGGTCCATGGATGGGGCCATGGATGGACCATACCCTGAAGGTCTTCTTGATCGGACCATCCTATCCTTCCTATTTGTGGCCTGAAAGAGTAAATGGTTAGGAAGATACTTGCAACAACTGTCCACATTCTACTGAAAAGGTCAGAGATTGTTAGCAACCAAAAGATCTTTTAGACTGGGAGATTCTTGGCAATCTGTCCATCCCTGGTGGTTCACATCAGACCTATGGTTTGGGTCAGTGGAACATGGGCCCCAATCATACAAACTGAAGACTGGTGTATATCTTTCATAGCCTTAGTTCTGCAGTCCTACAATTAAAGGCTAGACACCAATGTGAGATTGTGGCATTCAAAACTGTGGCAGCATGAATAGGTTTCATTTGGATTGAGCATAGCCCACTGATTGGATGATCTTAACTATCTGATTCATCTGTTGAATGTCATCCACCACCCATTTTCCCTGTAATGGTCCATTTGATGAGCGCTGAGAGAAGGGCAGGGTCGTCCGATCCATTTGATTTTCAGGCTATGCTCCATCTAAAATGCTCCATCATGCGGTTGCCACAATTCAGCAAGCTATGGCGAGCATGTGTTGGAGTCTACTCCACGAATCTGTAACTCCTCCATATCTAGATATTATTCCACAGGCTACTGATGTGATTGCTGCTGGTTCTCACAATCTGACAACAGAGAGCATGGCGTCGTAGGGGACATGAGAGATGCATGGCCCAATGCACGGGTGAGGAAAAATGTCTCACTTATCCGCACGTATCACGGATTCAAAGGTAGGTATCCCATTTCGACCTCATAATCAACGTGCCCCCATGACACTGCAGCAGACTACTTTAAACTGTCAGGCTGCTGTTTGCAGGTGACCATCAGGGAGTTCTCGAGTTCCTGAAACTGATATTCCGAGCTCTGTGCCTATGCTGGGACCGCCAGACTCAGGACTTGCACATCGATTGGATTCTATTCCGCGGCCGCTCCTTGATCCCAGTGTCCTGTGAAGTGGTGAACGATCACATTGATGACATGTATCCATCTTCGCATTATCCGATATTCTCCGAGTTTATGCTTCCACGTACGGTGAGGTTGCTTGAAACTCCCGTAGATGGAAATTAGTTATTTGGTTCTGCCTTCCAGTCTTTCCTTTTTTTTTTTTTTAAAAAAAAAAAAAAAAAAAAATCTCTTGCCCTTGCTCTTGAATAAATGGTAGAGATCTGTTTCTTGTTTGATTGTAGTTTGTGATTTCAGGTGCATTTGGTACCTGAAATACAGGAATCCTGAAATAACAGAGTTTTGAAGATAAAAGGAAATGAAATGACAGATTCCTGTCCTTAGGCTACTAGCCTACTACTGAGTATTTGCCAAAAGCTCTATATCCCATCTTGGAAAATATTTTGCAAAGCATATTTGTCACTTGGATAGGGTGCATCTGGGCTACCCTGGGCACGGTTCTAAAACTCACTGACTCGACTTGGAACTAAGATGAGTTGAGTCAACTTGACTCAGATTTCAGCCAAGTCACTTGGAAACTTGCTCTTGGGACTGACCCAGTCTTTGATCAGAAAGACTCAGTGAGTCGACTTGGTCAGCTGGTATTTTGTTGAAAAAAATTGAAAAGGGGATGGTATCAAACCCATCACTTTGACGGAAGAAGTTGCCATTATGCCTATTCTTTGGCATTTTGATGTAGAAGAAGTGGCGGAAGATTTCATGCACAGCTAGGATTGAAAGAAATCAGGTTGGGAAGTTCAATCTAGAGTGGAAACGGCCTATTACCTGTTTTGCACATATAATATGTCATTGGAAAGCCATCGACAAGCTCTTTGTCTTGGCTAATCACCAGAGTTCATTGACCCCTTAACGACTTCGTAAAATTCAATCATTTCAGGAGTCAAATTTGAGTTTGAAGTCAAAACTCACTTCTAGTAAGTTCCGTTTTCTCTATTTTTAAGGTTTTACAAGTCCGGTTGTAGTCTTTGTTTATGCCATCTAAGAGTTATTTACGAGTTTGGGTAGGAATTAGACCTCCTTCTAGGCTTTTACTATATTTTAGTAATTTTTACTATTTCGAGAAAGAGTCCTAGTTTGACTCGAGTCTATTGCCTATTTTGGTCATATAAGGCCATCAGGTACTTGTGAGTAATTCATTCACTTTTCCATCCAACACAAGTTTGTTAATCATTGTAAAGATTTTTCTCTCCTGTTGATTCGAGGATTATCCTAGAGATGATGACAGTGATATTTTCTCTTTTATCTGCATGCCTGCATCTTTAGTTTATAATATTTTTACAAAGCATAACTATTTTATGTGCTTATTCCTAATGCCCTATTTGATAGCCACTTAAAAATGAGTTCATCTCATTTTTGTTAACAGTATGTATTAGAGATTTTGTTAAGGATTAAAAATAATCTTAATAACCCTTAATTAAAATGTAATCTCTATTACATAATAACTATTATAAAAAATGAGATGAGCTCATTTTTAAGTGACTACCAAACAGGGCCTAATGGTTTTAGTTTAATTATTTACTATCTAGTCAATCCGAGTCTGTTATGTAGAGTCTTCAAGCCGATCAGACCCATCTAGACATTGAGTCGAGTTTTCAGATTTTTGAACTATGGTACTAGCTGAAGTGGGTCCAAGCCTGAGTGCCCATGAACTTTGGACTCGAGTCCAATGCAAGCCAAGCTTGCTGCGTAGGGAATTGGCTTCGCCAGGCCAGGCTGGAGCCAGCATAGCCCATTTGCAACCCCCAAAATTTGAAAGATCTTGGAAATCTTCGGCGAGGAATTGCCGGGAATAAGATTTATTACTATGGTAAAATGTACAAGTATTGTATATCATTAACTTACAAATGGAGATTGCTTGATGGGCCATGCTTGGGCTTCAGGAAGTTTTAATGATGTCATGCCTGGGCCCAATTCATGCTGGACTGGGTTGCGCGATTGGCCAATGGCATCCCTACATTTACCATCAACCACCGGCGAGTAAAAATGCCAAGAGATGGGATGATGAGAAATAGCTTTGGTAAATCTTCTCAAAATCAAATTAAGAATGCTTAGGGCCTGTTAGTGTTTTTGGTAGCACTCGTAGCGTATGCTATGTAGTGTAGCTCCCTAGTAGCGTAAGCTATGCTTGGCGTGTAGCACAGGAAGTGTACCTACCTGAAATCTCTCTTTTTAAAGTGTTTCTTCTATGTTAGTTCAACACCTATGTTGAAATGATGGTGGCTCATCCCCTTATGTAAATAAATTGTAGTTCTGAAAATGAGGAAGAAGAGTGGATGAGAGAACAAGGGGAATATAGCTCTCTTGCACCTATCTTCCCCTATATTCCACTTCTGCTTCTAGGTTTGTGCTATTCATTGATATTTCTCATTTATCATGATTGAGTTCTGGGAGATGAAGATCTAATAAGCAGAACTGGCCTGAATACCAAAGATTTGCCTTTGGGCAGATGAATCTGCTTACGTCCCTCTCTTAAAAAAGTAGTAGTTGTTAGTCGTTCCAAAAATTAGTCAGAAATTCTCATTCAGATAGAAGAAGACGAGACTACCCAATTCATACCTCATACCAATCTGCATTTGTACTATTGAAACCAATGAATAGGAATCAAATCGACATGCTTCACACATTTGCAGTTGACCATCTCTGTGCCTTGAAAGTGTTGATTCATCCCTTGTATTATATATATATTTTCTTGGGTTTATGGCTTATCTAGATTGAACTCGTTGATTGTGATTAACTTATGTAATAGACCAATAAATAGTGGTTGATTCTAATCAACCATGTAATAGTCTATTAAATAGCTCTTGTTGGAATTTTGTGCCCTTGTTATCGGTCCTAAGCTTGAATAAAAGAGGGGGGGTTACATAAGGTTGGCAGCTGTTGTCAAACTTCTGTTTTAACTTTTGTCATGAATCCTGACCATAGTGACAAATCTCATTCATAGCAATTTCTCAGCTGAAAATTTCTAAGTAAACTTTTAATTTTTGAGGTTTTTTCTAAAATAAAAAATATTTAAAATAATTTATTTTAAATTAATGAATTTTATATATATATATATATATATATATATATATATAATATTTTAAATTAATGAATTATATATATTATATTATATTATATTATAGTGTAGAAGGTTTTGCTAATGTTCCCACCTTCATGGGAATGCTAATAATGTCCCCCAAACCTCTTAAATGTCACACATGCACCTATCGTCAATCCAAACCATTCATTCATTCACACAACTAAGAGCAAACCATGGGCAAAAATCATGCCAATCTAGTGATCCTAAGCTACCAATCAATATCATGAAAATGGATACTCAAGATTGACTAGAAAAATAAAATAGGTCCAATTATCATCTTGAAACATCTATTAGATAGATCCCACATTGTATTTCTTATAATTCTAAAGTAACACTTGATTTGATGATTCTAATCATGTGATTTATAGCTTGAAAACATTGGACGGTTGTAACAAATAGGCCCCAATCAAAGGGCGATTAGTGTGATTCTTGTACCATGGCTTCTTCCTAGTGGTATGAATGAATGGATGGTTCCCATCGATGATATGTCAACCCCCTATGCCATTAAAGGGTTTGAGGATGTTACTAGCATCCAAACTAAAGTGGAACCTTAGCAAAAACCCATATTTATTTTTAGAAGTGTAGCAAAAACCCATATTTATATAACAAATTACTTAAGCTTTTTAGCAAATTTTCAAATTAATATCACAATATTATCATAAAATTTCACAATATTTAAAATCTACTGAGATCACGATAATATAACAATAATGTCATTTAGGGGCTGTTTGGATTGTAAGTTGCTTAAGATAAGCTACTTATGCCATAAGTAGCTTATCTTAGTTTTTACTTATTAAGAAGATAAGTATGTTAGGTAAACAACATACTTATCATCTTCTTCTCTTTTTCGTCTCTTCTTATGGCTCTCTTCGATGACTTATGAAAAGTAGAAAAGCTAAAACAATTAAGTGAAGTGATTAAGTACTTTTTAAGTAAAAAAGTTACTTATAACTAATCATAAACCAAACTTATTTGAAATAAGTCACTTACATACTGCTGTAAGTAAAAAAAAAAGTAACTTATTTGGTGGTATCTAAACAGGCCCTTGGTGTATTTCTAGCTTGGCTTCTAAGAAAGAGTGCGGGTCAAATCCGTGCCAACCCTTTACTTCAAGGGATAGTGCGTCTTATACATGATTGGTTAATGACGATTCTTTCAAAGTGACGGAACTTTGAATGAGTTGAGATCATTGTCATTCATCCGTCATAGGCCAGAGCACTACTCTTTTGATTGAAAGGCAGTGACCGATTCAATGCCTGCCGGTCTCACTGAATGACTGTAATTTATTCAGTGGTATCTAAACAGGCCCTTGTGTATTTTCTCGAAACGTCCACGGCAACTCATGTAATTGGGGCTCATAGTTTAGATGGTTTGTCCTAGATGTCTTAATACTAGAGTATCAACCATAACCTTAAACCAGAGTATCAAAGTTTCTTGCAAATGCTAAATGTTTTTTTTTGAAAGATGATTAAAAGAAAAAACAGAAAACAGAAACAAGGAAGATCTGCTAAGATAGCAGATCGAAACTAAAATCCTAGAAAAAGATAATCACTGTCTCTAAAAGAAGCAACATGGGCGGCCCATTCGATTAAGGCTCTTTTAGCCTTAGACAGCACAAAGTCAGCAGAATTAGCCATGTCCCGAAAAATGCTAAATGTAAAAAACATTCTATGGTATAAAAAAATAATACATACTCTTCTCAGCTCATGAGCTGGAATTTTAGAAAATAGTCAGGCAGCTTAGAAAACTTTGCCAAGTTTTTTTTTTTTTTTTTTTCATCCGTCCATTGATTTTGTAAACATTGTTCTGCTTGATGACAAGAACAGACTAAATTTTGGGCCAGAGCATCTGGACAAGGGGACCCATTTGATGGATGGCTTGTATGTGCATGTAGAAGACGGCAGTAGTTCAATATATGCACAGGGGGGATAATCCTAGCCATCTGATCACTTGCATTCTACCCGATGGTAGAAACACAAGTTATTTATGTTGACTTTCATTTATAGAAAGTGGAAGAAAAGTGACGTATGGGATTGCCTGATAGGTGTAAATTTTTTTTTAAAATATAAGCCATCCATGATGTTTCCCACTAGATGGACGGTCCTGATTAACACACAAACCAGCTAGTGTACTTCAGAGGGACGGATCCATTCCAGTGCTTCCAACTCTAATTTATCATCTCCCTTGTTTTTCGCAATGTGCTAGCAAGGCTCTGATCCAGTGGCTTGCCAAATCTGCCTCGCCATGCGATGATCCAGACCGTTCATCTAGAAGTTGCCTTTGAGGGTGTTCCACATGGTGAAAATCAAAATGACTTGCCAGCGACGGTCCATAAAGTAGTTCCTAGCTTAGCTAGCTTGAAGGGTGATCAATGATCATTCCTGATCAGTGATATTCTATCCACCTTTACCATATGCTATAAGAGTTTCCAGATGAACGGTCTGGATCATCGTGTGGTGGGTCCAGTGCCTATGGAGGCAAAGTAGGTACTCCATTTCATGGCCTCACGCGCGGCATACGTGAACGTGATCTGAGCCCTTCATTCAGCAGCCAATAGGGAATAACCTATAGGCCAAAAAAAAAAAAAAAAAAAAAATACTGGTCCGACCATCCTAACGGTTTAATGGGTGCCGTCCAAACTGACACTAGAAGACCAATCGGCAACGGCTCACATTCAATGCCAACAGGTTCATCTCTTTAGTGGTTAAGATCATCCAATCAAATAAAACTTTGGTGGGCGGTCTATCAACAATCAGGCCCATCAAATTCATGGTTCTGATCATCATAAGAAGTGCCACGTGTAATGATATGAAGCTGGAGTGGAAAAGTGCATGAGGGAGAAAACAAGAGGCAGGTGTGAGAGAAAGCACTTATCCAACTCTCTTCCACACATTCAAAATCCGTCTCCTGCCGTTTCCCAAACTGTTAGCTTACCATGTGCATTCTCCACCACTTCCTAAATGGTGGCCACACATTCACCGTACACGTGGCACACATTCAACCTAATCCAGACCGTCCAAATAGTTAATCCACTGTATGTGAATAATATCCCCCAAACCTTCATCTATCAGACAATCATAACCTTAAAATAACGGCCATTGAATTTGGAGCACGGACAGCATTCTTTCAACATCCCATCATCAGCTCCCAATTGCATGTTTAGTGTCATCCAATCAGCAGAATCACATGATCACAGTATCTCCTGCAATTTAGACGGTCTGGATCAACGTGCGCACCTCACCACCATTTAAAACTCCACCCAACAGCATCACAGCCATTGAAAAATATAAAAACAGAAACGCCCAAGGGCCCATCATCCCACCATGGCCACTGCAACATCTCTGCTCCCCAAATCCTCCTCTCATCTCTTCTCATCTCCACTCTCCTTCAACTCCCCACCTTCAATTCCACAAACCCAATTCACCAAAATCACAATCTCCTCCAATTCATCGTCCAAACAGTCCCCTCACTGGACCAAACCAACAAAACTACTAGTAGTACCCAATGCCAAGAAGAAGAACCAATGGCTCGATCCATTCGACTATGGCGATGATCCCGATATGGAATACGGGTCCCTCTTCTCCGACGGAAAGCAAGAAGAAGATCCGAGACCGCCCGACAATCCGGACAATCCATACGGGTTCTTGAAATTTCCACTGGGATACAATGTGGAAGTCGCTTCGTTGGGATTGAAGGTGAGGGGGGACGTGCGGCGGTGCTGCTGCGTCGTGTCGGGTGGCGTTTACGAGAATTTGCTGTTTTTCCCCGCAATTCAGCTGATCAAGGATCGGTATCCCGGCGTTCAGGTCGATGTGTTGGCGTCGGCTAGGGGGAAGCAGACGTACGAGTTGAATAAGAACGTGAGGTGGGCCAACGCCTACGATCCAGATGATCATTTCCCAGATCCTGCCGAGTATACGGACATGGTTGGAATTCTCAAGGTTGGTTTTGCTTTCATGATTTTTGAATAGAGCAGTAGGCGGGAATTGAGGATTGAGATCTGACCGTATTGGGTGGGACCCACTAGCCATTTTCTCATGGCCTGAATTGAGACATTGGGTGGGCCAGATCGTCTATGTTGGATGTGGGCTGTTAGACAATTCTTTTAACCGTCCATTTTCATTAATATGCATGGCTCTGATTTGTGGGCCGCGGAATTGTGCATGGTGGGGCCCACCAGTTAATGGCCTGGATCTTGAGCATATGGATGGTGCAGGATTCAGACCGCATATTTCAATTGAATACAAATGGCATGGTAGCGTATTGGGAGATTCTGTAATAATTGCTAGCTAGAATTATCACTACTACGGATAGTTGCAGGTGATCCGTCCATACAGGATCTGTCAGTCCACTCATTAGGTGGGCATGTTGGGAGACTGTGAAAGCACAGAGATAAATCAAGCAAAGTAATCTAATTGCAACAACCAAGTCCAATCACAAACACACTCAATATGAATATCAAGTGGAAAAACTCTTTGGAAAAAACCACGACACAGAGCTACATACATGCGCTATGAAACAAAAATTACAAAGATAGAAATTATCCGAACAAGCCTTGAAACTCCCTCACAAGCCCTTGTAAATTTTGGAATGAATTAGAAAGCTCCGAGATTTTATGATATCATCACAATCAAAATAGGAAACAAATCCCGCACTTACGCATCTCTGCGTAACTCTACGCGCATATTCGATAACACTTCGATGCCACTTCAATGTCATCGAATATAATATCAAAATGTTCTAGCAATAAAACATGAATTTTCTAGATTTTTTGGATGGCATTGACAATATGTCAATAGGATTGAGCAGGAAACCAAAAGTGTTCAGCAACCAACATGAGATTTTTGAATTTTCTTGATGGCATCGAGCAGCTTTCGATGGCATCAAATGTTCTATGATTGGTATTGACAAATCCTGTTGCTGAAAGATTTGAGACATCAACAATAAGCCACATGATCCTTGATCAAAAGCCACTATGGTATCCTTGACAACCTATTCTCTCTGTCTGCAAGCAGCTTAAGAAAAGAGAAACAGCAACAGACCATATTTAACTGTAAAAGGCCAAAGCTTGGATAGTTGGGAAATGCTAATCTGGGGAAATTTGGGGCATGGTCCATCCATGGTGGGCTATGAAATCAATGGTCTGGATCCTCAAACCATAAGCAGTTGTAAAAATGGATGATGCATATCCTTGGTTTGAGGAAGATCATAAATAGTGGGCCCGGGCGATGATGAACAACCCAAGTAGCCTACACATTCCTCCGATCAGACTCATGGGGTGTGGCGGTTTTGACAGGGTAGGTACTATGATATGATACTATCGACGAAGCTGGCGGGGCTCGGGCATGCTGCCTTCCTGTTCATGACGACGGCCCGCGATAGAGTCAGCTACATCTACCCAAATGTAAATTCAGCGGGCGCTGGACTACTACTATCCGAAACATTCACGCCCGACGGGTTAAATCTGTCGGATGGCGGATATAACATGTGAGCAAGATTGCATTCAACCACATTGCTTAAGAGTGTTTGGTTGCACCAGATTTCATGAATTAGACTGATTGATTGTGGAATATCCTGATATTTGGTGCAACCAAACGCGCCCTGATCATCTGTTTTCGATTATCTTTTCTTGAATTACATGGTGCTCTGCTGTAATTCGTGGAGTTCTCGGTCAGCTAGCATTTGATGCTGGTGGGGCCCACCTATCGGTGATCATGTATGCCATTCGCTTTGCTTGTGGGCCCCATCATGGATATGTTGCACAAAAACTCCCCCATGGACAGTTACACAATGGATAAGTAGTCCTATTCAGATGGCTGGGAGGTGGGGCCCACCTGTATCAAATGCATGGCCAGAATGGGGACACTGGCAATTCAGTTCTTGAGCATTGTACAATGCCTCTTCTCTGTCAGCTATGCAACCACAACAAATACATCCACTGATTGCGCGATTTTTCGATCTGTGATAGGTATAATCAGATGGTTCAATGGTTGGGCCGGCCAGCCCGCAACGTGCCGAGACAACCTGTCCCTCCACTTAAAGTTTCCATCTCAAGGAAGCTGAAAGAGGTTGTTGAAGCAAAATACAAGAAATCGGGGGCGGAGAAGGGGAAATACATTGTGATACATGGCATAGAGTCGGATTCCGCCGCTTCGATGCAGTCCAAGGGTGACTCTGATAGCTTGTTACCTATCAAAGTGTGGAATGAAATTGCAAAGGCAGTAAGGTATGCATACAGCATGCAACAAACAGGTTACTGTGATCATGAATATAAAATGCGCTAGAAATGCGATGGTCCACACCCACCACATGTGCCAATGTGCGAGATCTAGGCCCTTAACTGCATAGGCCGAAAATCTGTTGAGTCTGATCATCAGTTGGGCAGATGTGTATAGAGAAATCAATGTTTCACATTTGATGCATGTTAGTCCAACTCATTCATATCTAAAACTCAACATTGGAAACTCTATTACAGTATATGCTTGAAATGCTGGTGAAGATCGCAGCGCCGTGGTGCGGCCCATATAAGTTTTGGACAGGCCTGATTTTTGGGTTCGCGGCCAAAACATTGGGGGACATGCATGGTGGGTCCCACAACTTACCATGGAGTCGAAAAAATGTGATCGTTCCCCATATGGGTCACCCAGAAAATAAAAACCGCTTATGATTGATTGGTTTTGATGATGGAAACAGGGGTGCAAGGCCTGTTTTTGTGATCCCACATGAGAAAGAGAGGGAGGACGTGGAGGAGGTCGTCGGAGAAGATTCAAGCGTTGTGTTCATCACCACACCAGGCCAGGTCGGTCTTAATTCTTTTGAAATTCGTTCAATCCAAGTACATGTTTTTGACGAAGATCGGTCTTTGATCACTATATTGAAATGACTGTTATTCTAAGTCATAATTCGGACAAAGCAGGCCATTTCCAACATCTGATCGAAATCAGTTTGGTGTTTGTTTCATGTGCATCAGCTTGCAGCACTTATCAATGATTCAATAGGAGTGATCGCCACAAATACGGCGGCCATCCAATTTGCAAACGCCCGCGAAAAGCCCAGGTGAGAGCTGAATCCCTTTCTAGTTACCGTGTTTCATCCATGAGATCTGAGCCATCCATCAGGTGGACCACATAGTGTATTTCTGGGGATGAAAAATCAGGAAAGGCCACCAATCAAGTAGTCCACACACAAATGGACAGTTAGAAAAAGGGTGCTGCTTGCGAGGCCAACCTGATGAATGTACTGGCGTGAGTTTTGAGCATGGACACATACAAAATGGGCCAGCCTGATTAGCTGTGTGGGGCCCATGCAGAGTTGTGATTAATGGGCCCAATGGTTTGCTTATCTTGTCCATTGATCAGTCCAAGCGGAGATCATATCCATCCAGCTTTGATTTTTGCACATTGAATATAGACTGTTGCTGAATTCTCTTCCTAACCATTGATACAAGGGGGCTACGATTGCTAAGGCAATCACATTTTTGGAGAATACTGCATCCAACGCAGGGCCTATCAGATTAATGGTGTGGATTTATGATCATGGGCCCCACTTGTCCAAACACAAAGCTCAAGAGTCTTCTTATACTAAATTAACCTTTTAATTAGAGCTCGGCATGGACGACTCGACTCGGCAAACTCATTCAGGTCTGACTCAATCCGAACTGAGTGGGTGAGTCAATCTTAATCAAGTTGACTTCATCCAATCCGAACACAAGCCGAGTCGAGTTCGAGTCACCTAGTAATTCGACTTGACCCGACCTGAAATCCAACTTGGTATTGACTAGACTCGATCCGAAACTCAACTCGTACATATAAATTAAAAAAAACAAACTAGGTTTTGAGTTGATGGAAAGGTTGTAATGGAGCGGTTGCAATTTGGGCAAGTGAATGTAGGTTTTATGTTGTGATTTTAACATATAGATGCCCGCTGCGCTCGACCCGACTCGGTGCTGACTCGACCCAACTTGGCACTTGTGACCAAGTCAGACTCAAATCGGGTCAGGCATGCTGGAGTCGGATCCAAGTCGGGTCGAGTTCGAGTCAGGCCTATTTCAAAACTGGATCGAGTCGGGCCAGCCCTAACTCGGTCCGACTCGACTCGATGCCCAGCTCTACTTTTAATCATTCAAGTTCTTGAATTTTCATGTGACTCGTCTGAGTTGACATAAACCCGCTCAGACCCATTTCAGTTTGACAACATGACTCAGTCCTGACTCGGGCGAGTCAGGGTGATTCAACCCTGACTCAACCGAGTCATAACATGACCTAAGACTGGACGAGTCATTCCCAATCGCCGAGTCTTAAATCCATGGACCTTGTGGCCTAGCCCAGACCAAGTCTGGTTTGGGCCACGCCCTTTTTGATTCTAGATCTTGAATTGGTACTCATCCTGTTGTTTTCTACAGCATTGGATTGTTTTCTTCAGAAGAGAAGGGAAGACTGTTTGTTCCCAATGCAGAAGAGAAAAGATGTGTGATTATCTCCTCCAAAACCGGGAAATTGATCGACATTGACATCCAAGCCGTGCAAAATGCGGTCCAGATCTTCGAAGTGTCCCTAGTTCTTGCTTAGAGCAATTATGTTGTATTTGATTGATTATTCACCCATCTTAAAATGAAGGCCCAGAAGTTCATGTATTGAGTTCATTCTGATGGTAGGCATGTTTAGATGTACAATCGGCTTAAATTGCAATATTAAGTGGCAACAAGGTTGAAATGAATAATCCTGATATTCTTTTTTGGATTAGAAAATTTGGGTATTATGACTTTCATGTCCAATTTAAAAACTATGTAAAATCAGATCCGAGACCCAACTTAGGAATTTTGCTTTGTCACCCATGTTTGGATGCACTATCGAATTGAATTGCAATATTTTGTACAGTAAGTTCGAAATGACTTAAATTGCAATTTGAGGCCTACTTTGTTATTGATGCTAAGGGTGTCAACTTAAATTTGGTCATTGTTGGGAGGGAAAGTAACTTCATATCTGAATTAAACAAGTAATACAGAACGAACGAAAAAATCAAAATAAACAAAGAGAACACATGAGTTTTTTACGTGGAAAACCCTTGTAGGAAAAAAACCACGTTATAAAGTGATAATCAATCCACTATAATCAGAAGAAGGTTACAAGAGATGAAACAACTTGCGGTAAAAACCCTACCTTTCCCTTCAAAACCCTTGAATATCCGTGCTAAGCTCGAAAACCATCGTTCTTAACCCTAATCGCAATTAAGAGGGTATTTATACACTCCTGTACAAGATTAGTAAATAAAACCCCGCATTTACTCATATTTACGGGTTTCGTCGGTCGGACCGTCTATCAGACCGACATGAACCGACACATTCACTAGTTGAACCAAAGATGTACAAAAAGTCACATCATACAATCGGAGAATACACTCCATAAATTTGTTCTAACCGGTAAGGACACCAGTCGAACTGAATTTGTCTTCTCTGCATTAGGATTAAAGGCACTCGATTAACAATCTCCACTGTGGCTTCAATCCTCCAGCTCCACTGCTCCAAGCTGCTACAATCTCTAATCATCTTAAAAATAATGCCATTATCGCTTCGTGCGCATTCTGTCTTTATTTCTTCTTTGCCCAGCCCAGAGAAGTCGAGCAAAACTTGAACTTTTCTGCAGGAATGACCTTCGTAAGCATGTCCATAAGATTTTTGCTGGTGTGAATCTTCTTAAGAGTGACATCTCATTCCTCCAGCATCTGCCAGATAAAGTGATAACGAACATCAATGTTTTAGTTTGGAAGTAATACACTGAGTTCTTTGTCAAATTGATTGTGCTCTCGGTTATAATGCATAGACACAACTTTCTGCTGAAGCCCTAACTTATTCATCATCCCTTTCAACCAAACAAATTTTTTAAATGCTTCTGTCACTATCATATATTCAACTTCGATTGTGGAAAGCCCAACCATAGATTGAAGCTTTGACATCCAATTGATAGCTTCACCCGTTAACATAAATGAGTAATGAGAATTTGACCTTCTATTACCGACATTCCCTGCATAATTTGCATCCATATAACCTACGAGTTTCTCCTCAGAATTTTCAAAAACCAAGACTTAGTCTGTGGTACCTCCTATGTAACGAAGTAATCATTTCACTACTTTCTAATGTTGTTTGCTAGGGTTTGACATATATCTGCTCACAACACCAACCGTATGTGAAATATTTGATTTAGTACAGACCATGACATACATACTACTGCCAACCATGCTTGAGTAGGGCACATGAGACATGTACAACTTTTCTTCATCTGACGTAGGACATAACTTCGAAGAAAGTCGAAAGTGAGCAGTGTGGGGAATGCTAATCAGTTTTGTCTTTTCTAGTCCAAACTTGTCTAAGATCTTCTCAAGATATTATTCCTGAGACAACCATAGCCTGCTTATTTCCCTGTTTATGTGTATATTGATGCCAATAATCTTCCTTATAGCCCTCAGATCTTTCATCTCAAATGTCCTGGATAACTGAGCCTTTAATGTGTTGATTTTGGACATGCTACATCTAGCGATAAGCATATCATCAACATACAACAATAGAATAATGAATTCCTATCACTCAATGCTCTAAAATAGACACAATAATTGAATTAACTTATGATAAACCGCTAACTCAATATGAAAGAATCAAATTTCGTGCACTACTGCCTAGGTGACTATTTCAGGCCGTACAACATCTTTAACCTACAAACTAAATGCTCATTTATTTACATCGCGAACCCTTCAGGTTGCTTCCTGTAAATATACTCTTTTAGTTCCCTATGTAGAAACATAGTATTTATATTAATTGTTTTAGTTATAGATTGTATTGGATAACCAAAGCAAATACAAATATGATAGATACTTGCTTTACCATTGGTACGAATATCTCACCAAAGTTGACACTCTTCTTCTAAGCATAACTATTTGTTACCAATCCAGCCTTGTAACTATCTAGTTTCTTTTGGTAAATTCACTTGCAACTGATCAATTTTTACCCAACGGGCAGCTCCATCAATTCTCACGTTTCATTTTTGTACAGAGAGTCTATCTCATCATGCATCACTGTCATCCACTTCTCTGCATTTTTGTCTTTTAGTGCTTCCTAAAAAGTAGACAGATCCCCCTCATCTGTAATGAGAATAAATGAAACGTTTGACTCATCCATGTATCTTAACGGTAACCTGTGATCATTTGGTGGATTTCTCCTAATAGGTGAATGCTCCACCTCTTCTTGTACTTTTACCTATGTTGAGACTCAAGTATTGCATATTTTCTCGTTTATATCTTGGTGTTATGAACATGATAATGCTTAATAGTATATTTTATACATGTTTGTGTTGTAAGGTGAGTTTAAGAGCTTGGATTGAAAAGAATGCTAAAAGTATGGATTTAATACTCAAGAAATACCAAGGCAAAGAATGGATCCTTGGAGACTAAGATTGAAGATTTCAAGACCCCAAGATCCAAGAAAACCAAGTAGAGAAGGAAGGAAGTCGAAAGAACAAAGTGCTGAAATTTGCTTCATTACCTGTGTCATCGACCATTGTTCGATGACATCGAAGCCATGGTTCGATGATATCAAATACAACTTGATGACATCAAATTTTTACATGAAAATCAAGTTGGTCGCCAGGCATATTGGGTGCTATTCTCGATTACTCGAAGACTTGATCGATGGCATCGAATTTTCTGAAGAATTATGAAGCAACTCATTGGGCTTCGATTGTTCGAAGACCTGTTCGATGACTCGAAGCTTCTCTTGATGACATCGAAGGAAGGTTCGATGACACAGAGACTTACGCAGTGCGAAAGGAGAACATGTGCGACTTACGGATTTAAACCCTTTCAATGACATCGAAGGCTGTTCGATGATATCGAATGCGTTATGCAGAGTTACGCAGATTGCGTAAATTTGATACGATTTTGTAATTTTCAGAAACTAGCCTATAAATATGGGTTTCCTAAGTTTTTTTGAGATATCTAGGGTTTTGAGGAGTAAAGCAAAGGGGTGGAGTCACCTCCAAGAGTTTCTTCTTTTCTTCTTCTTAGTTTTTAATGCTTTCTGTAATGATTTTAGATCTAATCATGTCTATGATTGGATAAATCCCTTAGCTAGGTCTAAGGGGTGAAGCTTGTAGCGCGATTGAGATGTTTTTCTTGTTTGGTTCTTGTTCTTGTTGAACTTCTTTGATTCTAATTTGATATTTAAGGAATACTTTTAGTTTTTAATGGTTTTTTATGACTCAAGTTATAATAGATCTGCAATAACTTTGAGTATCTTCTTTTCTTAATTTAAGATTGTGAAGATAGTAAATCTTGTTGTTCACCATCGTCCCTTGGGCATGGTTGGGTGATGGAATCTCTTCTAACCTTTACAATTCTTCTATGTTTGGTTGTACGATTGGTATATCCTGTTGTTTGCTATTGTCTCTAGGGCATGGTTTGATGATGAAATCACTTCCAATCCTCACAACTCTCATCTATTGAGAATTAGGTCAATGAAAGTTCATATTGATTTTATTGTTATATCTTCCAATTGGATAGGATAAGACTCCAATTCCAATTATGTTCCTTGAATCAAATAAGGAAACATCTTAATAGTTGCAAGTGGATCCCTGGGCACCCTAGTTTCCACCTTTGAATTCTTGAGTTTTAATTAAATTATTCACAATTACTTCCTATTATTCTAGATTTAATTTAGATCTTCTTCTACTTCTGATTTTAATTACTTTCATAATACACACAAGTTCAGTCCCTATGGATTCGACCTCGGTCTCACCAAGATTATTACTACATCGCAACCCTACACTTGGGGTTGTGAACAACTTATGACTCAGGTTCTTCAAGTGTTTTACCATTGTCTATTTCAACATTAATAACTGATTTTTCCGTTTCCTTGTGCTCATCCTTTCAAAACAAAGAAAATTCATCAAACTTGATGTCTTGGCTAAATATGATTTTTCGTGAAACCGGGTCATATAATATGTAACCTTTCATCCCATCGCCATAGTCGACAAAAGTACACTTCTCAGCCCTTTGGTTTACCTTATCTTTTTTAATCGACGGTACATGAGAATAAGCATTACAACTAAATATCCGTAGCCCTAAATAATCAAGTACCTGACCACTTCATACTTCTTTTGAAATTTTGCAATCAATAGTTGTAGAGGGAGATCGATTTGCCAAATAGCAAGCCGTAGATACGACTTCAGTCTATAGCTCATTAACTCATAATTACTTAACATATCCGGGCCCTTTCCAAATGAGTCCGGTTCATATGTTCAGGTTCAGCCACACCATTCTACTCTGGTGTATGCCTCACTATCTCCTCACTCTTGTAGTATTGATTAAATTTTCTTGAAGTAAATTAACAACCATTATGTGTCATTAGAATTTTCACTATTCACCTTGTCAGAATTTCAATCATTGCCTTCAAGGTCTTGAAAGTAGTAAAAACATCAAATTTATGCTTCAGAATGTAAACCCAAACCTTCCTAAAGAAGTCGTCAATGAATGTAATAAAATATGATGACCCTCCTCCAGAAATAATAGGTGACGACTCTCACACATCCGAATGCACATAGTCCAACTGACTTTTACTAACATGCTTCCTAGCTTTAAAGTGTAACCTTGATTGTTTCCTATATATATATGCAATGCTCACATATATCTAAATCAAAACTTTTAAAATTAAGAATTAAACGACGATCGAAAAGTACCTTCATACCTCGCTCACTTATGTGGCCTAGCCGCACATGTCACAAATGTGCCGACGTGGACTCTACTATAGATGTTGTAGTTCCACCCGATATAGTATTCCCGATCAATTTGTAAAGATTTTCACTCCTCTGTACTTTCATAATTGTGAGTTCTTCTTTTAAAACCTTCAAGATACCTTCATAATTAGCGAACTTGCACCCAAGTGCATTTAGAGCTCTTAGAGAGATCAAATTCTTCTTCAAATCTGGAGTGTGCCTCACATTGTTAGAGTACGCTCCACCCCATCAAACATCCTGATGCGAATTGAAATAATTTCGACCATCTTATAGGCATGATCATTGCCCATAAGAAGTAGGTCACCATTATACTCGCTATATGTGGTGAACAAACTCCGATGAAGACACATGTGGTACAATGCCCTCGTATCTAAAATCCACTTTTGATAGAAGTAACCGATCCTGGACAGTGATAACACGTTACAATCATCCGATCCTTAACCAGATTTTGTTGAATTGACTTTCTTTGGTGAATCATCTGATATCTCCTCTTTTCAGGTTTTGGGATATTGATGGCCCTTTATATGCCCTATCCTCTGACAATTTCAACACTTCAATCTGTCTTTGCCTTTTGACTTGGATCTAGATCGCGACTTCCCATTTATCTCGCTTAGACAGTCTTCTTTTAACAACCAATGCATCCGTAGAAGTGTATTTGCCTCTGTTATTCTTTCTTAACTGCTACGATTGAAGGACAGAGATAATAACCTCGACGTCTAATGTATCCCTATCATAGTAGAGAGTATTAACCAGATATTTATATGACTTCAGGAGAGATGTCAACAAAATAAGGGCTTTGTCCTCTTCATTAATTTTTTACTTCCACACTTGTCAACTTGCTAACCGGCTTGTTGAAGACGTTAATGTGCTCAGAGAGATTTGACCTTTCTGCTATCTTTAGAGTATATATAAAACTGTCTCTTCAAATATAAACAATTGGTAAGCGACTTCATCATGTACATGCTCTCCAACTTTGTCCATAAGCTCGCGATAGTTGTCTCAATGATGACATTGTAAATGATTTCATTAGCAAAGCATAATTAGATTATGCTAATTGCCCTCTGATCAAGTTCATTCCAATCCTCTTCCTTCATAGATTCCAGACGATGCACTTTTTCAAAGAGTGCATGTTGAAACCCTTGTTGAACTAGGAAGGCTTTCATCTTCAACCTCCATAATTCAAAGTTGTTTTTACTTGTGAATTTCTCTATCTCAAACTTCACATTCGATTCTCTTAATGCCATATTTCCAGATTCAAACTAATATCCTAACTTACTCTTTGATATCACTTGTTAGGAGCAAAAACAACCTTAAATCTAATTCAAACAAGCAATAGAGAATAAAAAATCTAAACAAACACAAAGAATACACGAGTTTTTACATGGAAAACCCTTGCTGAAAAAAAAAACATGGTACAAAGTGACGATTCATCCACTATAATTAAAAGAATGTTATAAAGGATGGAACAAATTACAATAGAAACCCTAGCTTTTCCTTCAAAACCATTTAATATTCATTCTAGTTCTAAAACCCTTGTTCTCCTGATCGCAATTGGGAGGGCATTTATACACTCTCTTATAAGATTAGAAAACAAAACCCTCACTCAAACTTACACGTTCCATCGGTTGAACTGATGGGATCGTTGGTCGGACCGATAGGAACCGATGCATCCACCGGTTGAACTGGAAACATACAAAAGTTCACAATGTGCAATTAAAGAATGAACCCACAACTTCGGTCCAACTGGCAGGTACATCGGGAACCGAATTTTTCTTCTCTGCACTAGGATTACAGGGATCAACAATCATTTCCTCTCTATTGTATTCATTATTGCAATTCAATCAAATAGCATCCAAACACAACCTCAATTATCACAATCGAAATCATTGATACAACCAAACGCATCAGCAAAGTGTAATGTAAACAACAAAAGCTGAAGCCCATTGCTGTGGACTGTGACTAAAGAGCACTTGAGAGTTTGATGAACACGAATCAACTTGGCAGGTGGGGCCCAGACGGTTGGTCTGTTGGTTACTGTATCCCACCATGGTCGGGCAATTTCCCGAAATTCTTCCAGATTATAGTATCTTGGCCATCAATCATGGGTCCATTTTCAGTTGCATGTGGACCATCCTTGCATTTCTCTTGTTAACCATCTATTTTGTAGGCCACAAATTGAAAGGATAGGATTCTCCTACAGAGAACACATATGGGTTATGGTCCATCCAAGGTGAGATGCAACAGATGGTGGTTTGGATTACCAAGCCATGAGCCCCATGACAAGAAGTTTATGTTAAATAGGGAATTAGAAATGAGATTACATGGTACAGTAATTTGTCATACAGGCATGTTTTTCCTACAAACATGCCACTGGTGGATGACATCCGTACCATGCAAGTGGTAAGCCCCATCATGAAGATCACTTCACATAAAAATCATGCTGGTCCGCTCATCAGTTGGGACACACCATTGGAATCATTGAACAAGTGATGGTTTGATTCAACATACAGGTGTGGTCCATCTAATGAGTGGATCATTCTGATTTTTTATATGAGTGATCTTCATGATGAGGCCTACCGTATGCATGGTACAGATGTTCTACAATGTCTGGTGCCTTGTAGGGGATTAGTCCTTAGTAGAAGTAATATCAATTCAGATTTGACCTTAACAACTTGCATAAATGGGTGAACTCCAGATCTTCTCAAACAAGATCCGATCCATAATTTATTTATTGAGGCCCAATCCAAACATGTGAAATGAACCCAAGTTTGATCAGTAATCCAACATATCCATCTAATGGGCCTCCTTATAGATGGACCATACCCTAATGTTCTCCTCCAATGGGGTATCTTAACATGATCATTGACTTACATGTGGACGGTCGAGATTTAAAATGGTTCACATAAAATGTAAAATAACCCACCTTGGGGGATTTCAGAGTAGTGGCCCACCAAATTAGCAGGCCTCAAAACCTTGGGCCTGGGCCTTGAGCTCTTTGGGTTAGACCATGCCTCTAGGCTCCAGGCACTAGCATCTACCCAATGACCCAACAAGTGGGACCAATGTCCCAACTTATTTAAAAGGTGGGTGGGGTGATTGGATAGTTTGCCTGGCCCACTGGAGCCGGATTGATATCCTCAAGGGCTGGATTGGACCTGGAATCAGGTCCTTAGCTCATGCTCTGCACTTGGACATCTTTCACCCAACCAGCCCACTGGCCCCACTTGCAGTGTTCCTTGAGATAGGCAGGAATGAATTCCTGACTGGGCCAAGTTGTATGCGGCTCATCCGAGTCAACTTAGACTCAGTCGAGTCGGACCCAGTTCATGATTCAGGGAAGGACGTGTAGAGGTTGAGCACCGTCTTCCTCAAGGATAACTACTCCAAATCCATGGATCCTTGCAGAGATGCCTCAAATCCAAAACAAGAGAGAGAAAATAGAAAATATTTCTAATAAAATTCGTAATAATTTGATTGAAGATGAAAAACGAGTTTACGACCTCTTAAATAATAAGATAAACCCTAGGAAGAAATCGTGACTTACTATAAATAGTAAACTTACTATTTATAAACGGTAATAATTCCTACTAGTGCGCATGGTTTTTGGCCAAAAATAGTGTCCTATTTGGCTCAACCATGTGATTCTCCTAATTACTCTAAGCACTTTCATGTTGGGCGCAACTTCTAAAGCCTAAACGGATGAAGAATTATACTCAAACTAAAACTTACTATAAATAGTAAAAACGAAATTAAAATATGAAATTGATTGTTGATGTGATGGTATTTTGCAAATTCGGCATGCGCAACCCAGCGTAGAGGATTGGGTGGCTAAAGTAGCTTGTCCTATCCCAAAATCATATATGACACTTCGGATAACTTATTTTGATTTGTGAGATACGTCCATTTTAGGTTCTAACGATCCGGATCACCTCATTTTCCGATCGAGCCGGTCCATCTTAGCCATGAAATTATCCACGACCCGCTCTACATCAGTTCAACACTTTGGGTCAGAATTGAAAGATGACTCGGTCTGACTCGTTCAACTCATCCCCTGACTCAGCTGAGTCATGACTCTACTAGGGGCGAACGAGTTGATCCGAGCCTTCCGTCCCAAGTTGCCGAGTCAAAAAACCATGATGGGAAGGAGATAATCCAATGAGGTTGGAAATTTGCAATCCCAAAAAGGTGGTGATTTAAGGATGTTTTAAATGTATAAATCAGCTTACAATATCCAGAGGGGCCCAACAAGATTGATCTAGACCATCTATCTGATGGGCCCCACTTGGAATAGTATAGAATGAAGATAACGATCTATCTACTTTTCTAAAATACCGTATCTTATCTAGACAGTATATGCATGCATAATAACACTTATTAAACGCAACAAATCTTCGTTAGTTATCTCAAGATTTATATTCTTCGAAGCTGACGTTAAGATAGTATTTGGACCAACGACTAACGGCTGAGATTTTTCAATATCTCTTTTCAAGACAGGATTCCAGACATGGTAGCTTTGTCCCTAGATATGTTAGGCTGTTTTTAGGGCTCTTAAAAAATGGGCCCCACATTCGATTTAAGATCACGACTCACGTGAGAGGAAAATTCTCAGATATCATTAGAAGAATCACATGATACTCTGGCGGAGCATGAGAATCCGTGTGCGTGTATGTCGTTCGTGTGCTTCAATCCCAGCTGTCGAAATCGTGGGCCCCACTAAAGAAGGACCGTAACCCAAAAATTGCATCGAACGTGTATGTCGTTAGTGTGCCTTGATCTCAGCCGTCCAAATTGTGGGCTCCCTCTAAAGATGGGCTGTGACCCAAAAATCGGATGATTTTAAATGTCAGATTGCTGCCTGTCGAATGGACGGTGGTCATCCAAGCAATCCAATTCTTGGGGGTATGCCCCATGATTTGGACGGTGCCGATACACATGCTACATGTACTTCGATAGATAGTGTGCATACTCTAGTACCAACGTATCTAATAACTGGTTTACTAAATTGCTAATCAAGTTGGACCAATTGATGAATTAAGTGGTGTCCAATGCACGTACGTCCCATCAGATCAACGGAGAATAAAATAGACGGTGAGGATTATTTATGTCTAAATACGTCCAATCAACAGCTGAGGCTTTTGAGTCACCAGTTTGTTGGACACTGATGGATCACTTATAGTTTTACAGTATCTTTTGATCCAGCAATCCAAACCATCCCTTTCACGGCTTGGAAAATGGATGGCTATAAAAAAATGATGAACTAATGGACAGATTGAATCATCAGAAGTGTGATATATATATATATATATATATATATATATATATATTATATATATATATATATATATATATATATATATATATATATATTCATGGTAGCCCATAAAATTTGACGCGGATTTCCTGTGATCTGCAAGGAAGCTAGGTGGAATCCACCATAATATTAGTGAGAAATCCACTCTGTTCATCTGTTTTGCCTACTCATTTTAAAATATGAGGCACAAAATAAGATTGATCCAAAACTCAAGTGAGCCACCCGAGAGGAAACAGTAGAGATTGAATGACCACTATTGAAACATTTGCATGGCCACATAAGTTTCGTATCAGACTGAGTTTTTGGTTTTTTCGGTTCTTATAAATGATTTAGATGGCATATAAACAACAAAGTAAACAAAGTAGATTTAGGTCGGTTTCAACCGTGCGTAGGCTTTATTTCTCTCCCCTTTTATCTCTTCAGTGCCCTCTTTGAGTTTTGGATCTACCTCATTTTTGGTCTCATGTCTTAAGATGAGCATGAAAAATAGATAGATTTGATGAATTTACAAAAACATCATGGTGGGCCCCACCTATCTTCCCAACGCATGAACTTCATGCCAAAGCCTTTAACAAGAAATCTGCAGCGCACAAAATTGTGCCCTACATGTAACGGACCAATCGAAGGGATTAGATTGTCTAAATGCCTCAATGCAACTAGGAGCACTATATCATTTCTCATTGTATATTAATATATATAAGCCAAAAAAGCCGGTTCTTAAGGGAATTTGGATCTCATCTTTCCATTTCTTGCCTTTTATTTGTTCTTCAAAGGTTCCAATAATAGATGAGATTTCCTTCTCATCCTTACAAGACACAAGGCATGAGGCATGAGCATTTTTCACTTTCCCTTTTAGCTTCTTTTCCTTTGAATTCTCATGTGAAGGTGATGGATTGCTTTTGTAAAGGAAGGAAAAAAAAAACCCACATATCAAAGAACAAAAGCTTTTTTGCTTTTTCATTTTTTTTTGTTAGTCTCACATGCAATAAGTGAGAATTTTTTGTACTATTAGGGCATCAAAATTTCATATATTTGTAATTATTCCTAACACATGACGAGCACTCGTCCTCTAATATGGGGCCACGTACGCTTGATAACATGCATGACGTGGGATAATTTTTAAAATGATCTTATGCCATTTGCTTGTGTCAAATTATGGTGGAGACGGTTGTATTTTGATAAAAAAAAATAATTATGAAGTCTAGCGTGTATTCATGTGAATTGTTTATATAAGAGTCGTTTAAGAGTAAGAAGAGTTTTGTCTCTATATGCTCAATCAAGTAGATACGATCAGTTGTCATTAATTTCTCTAACTCATTTATATACATTAATTTTAAAAATAAAAATTATATATATATATAATAAAATAAAAATAAAGAAAGCTCATCCTTAATTAGGTGCACATATGAATACAATGGTTTGTGTCATGTGTCACAATTACGTGATCTACCACATATGTGATCATGTATGTTCGGTGCCAATACATTAAACAATAATCCATATGAAAGTGTTTATGGATTTCACAATGGTGATGGTTGGTCTAGATCAATCGACATTCATACCAGATATAGCATATTTGAGCTTTGATAACACACACACGCGTGCGTAAAAGGCTCATGCATGGCATACATGTGCTAGCATGCTATAATAGATGTGAGATCCAATACACCTCATAGGAATGGCATTCCTTAAGTGAAGAAGCAAATTGATCCACTGATCAAGTGAACCATGGTTAGTAAAAAGAATATATGGTTCTATAATACTTAGCTGTAGTTTTCTAACCCATCCACACCTATTTCCAATATTTGGGCCCACATGTTGAGTGGACTAGATATTTTTAAAGAAATACCTCGAAGGTTAGACCAATCCAATGGATGAATCAGATCTCACACCATCGTGCTATGCTGGCACATGTTTGGCATGTACACGCGCTTTATTGCACACGTGTGCGCTTGCTTAGCAAAGCTGGAGCGCATTATAGTCTTAGCAGAGCAACCATTAGGACAATTCTTGTTGTCAACAACTTCCCAATCTGGAAATTTCTCAAGAGATTTTCGAATATTGAGGTTTTTTTTTTTTGAAATATTATCTGAAAAATCAGGAAATAAAAATTTTAAAAATATCTATTATAAATAAAATAAATTGAAAAATTTAATGTTGGCATGCACCATTGCTCTTAGCACCATAATCTAAACGGTCTATTAAGTGTAGAAAATATTTTATGAGCTGCTAAGAAAAATATACACTATTCAGATGACCCAATATTTCATCCTTAATTTTTTTCTTATTTTGTAGCCATCCTTTTTTCCAAGCCATGGATGGAATGGTTTCTAATTCTTTAGAGTCCTAAGAAATCTATGGTAATTCCAACAAATACATTGATCAGGTTGTTTGTTGGACCTATTGTAATGCCTCAGATTTCAGGGGCCGAGTAGATACTCGATTCCCGATATCCCGGGTGCCACTTATGTTTTGTGGAAGTGGGGTTCTATAGTTTATTTTACCTGGCATTTGAGCAATTCCTGGAATTAAAATACACTATACAATAGTCGCCTCATCCAGTGCGTCAGGCTCTGTGGTATCTGAATCTAAGATGGGTTTGAATAATGTTTTAAAACACCGTCCTAGAGTGGAAGTGAGTGATCAACTCAGTGGTTCCATTAACATTAAGTTACACAAGCTATCAAATCCACACACACAATTAATGAAAGTCAAAGTAAGCATACAGTTCCTAGATATTCTTGTTAATGCACATACTTAGTATTATGATATGATGCATGCCATCACCATCCAACAGTCCCTCAAGCGACACCATCTATATGTTCGCATATCATCAACACTCCCTCAATGCGACCTTGATTGCCGAGTCGCCAATCTTTGCTAATGCAATGCCATGATATTCATGTTATCTGAGTATTTAATTAAGTCTGTTCATCCAGCAAGATTGGGGAAGTTGAAACACCTTTATTTAATTAATGGCCTTATCCAGATCACTTGGCCCAAGGCGGCCGTAGCGGCTCTAAGCTTATGATTCATGATCCAAATTTAGGTATCATCCATCCCTCTCACAAATTAATAATTTCAAAGGTAAGATATGATACCCAAATGTGCGAGGATCAACTTGATATGGGTCATCACCCAAACATCGATTATGATCACTTAGTTCCGAGGTGCGGACTTGTCACATAACTAAATCACCATAGGGAAGGGCTCGTCACCCAATTCCATTCATGCTCGGGTCGTTCGAATGATACTCTGCCATGGAATCATCGGCTGGGTAATTTGACGGGGGCCGTTCGAACAAGGACCTGTCACCTCCTATGTTCGCTGGTCACTATGGGGAGGCTCGTCACCATAGCGTAGGCCGACAGCACGGACATAGTGTCCCATTCCACCATGCCCAGCTCCCGACACTTGGTTGCTCACTGGTCATTAAGGGGATGTTCGTCATCCCGACATAGGCCGACAGCTCGGACACGGTGTCCCATTCCACCATGCCCGGCTCATGAGTCTTAGTGGGGTCGTATTACTAACGGTTATTAGTAGGCCTCTCAAAGGTATGAGGTGCTTCAGATTCAGGCAGGTGTGACCATACATGGTGAACATGTATAATTAGCTAACTAGTGGACTAATTCGGCTGACTTAAGCGAATTACGGTGCAACTGGTACTGGGTGCAAGCATCCTGTGTATTCCAACTACTGTTGGTTGTCCGTCTTCGGTCTGAATCGGTCAGATTAGCCTAGGGCAGTCGATCCGGTAGGGCTGCCCTTATGAATTTTTCCGATTTGCTGGCCAACCCAATTACCAATAGACTCATATTTTATAGCATGCCACAATCAATTCTATTTAGGAATATGCAATTAACTAAACAATATTTCAGGATATTCTAGCTAATATGGGCAAACAAATTGGCATGCAAGTGTATTATTCAATCATCACACAATTTACCACAATTAGCTAATTAGGCTCATGTATCAGGAAAAAATATGGAACATATGGGCATAACGTTTCAGTGTATCCGGTCTATTCTAGGATGCAATCAATAATTGACAACCATAAATGAAAATTTCACTTCATGGAGGATAATATGCCTAAGGATTAGTCACTAGCTAGCATGCAATTCACAAATTTCACTACATAATCATTATTTGTAACATAGGTTCGATACTTAGCCACCTAAGGCTAATGGTCTGCACCTAGGAATAATTCAATGGTTTGTGGAGCCACTCTTAAGGTTTTGGTTTCGCGGGCTGGCGTATCGGAGCCCTGCATCGATAGAATTTGTATGTTAGAGTGCATGCAAGAGGCCTAAAATGTAAAATCTGAAAAGGGGCTGGATTGATTACATCTCTATTGCCGGTGGGTCGCTTCTACGACAGTAGAGTCGTGGGCTCTGATGCGAGCTGTGGTAGGAAATTTTTTTTTCCCAAATCCAGCTCCTTGGGGGCTCCCTTCCTCTACTCTCTCCACTCCCTCTCTCCCTTGTAACAAAAAAAATCGTATGGGAGTGATGAAGTGCGATTTTCAAGCTATATAGTCTGAAATTTGTGTTTTTATAGCCCTATGAGTTCTTTTCCTAACATACATGCCTCTAGTGGGTTGGATCTTGGCCCATAGGGCCATTCTAGTGGCCCCCTGGCTCATCTGTGTCATGGGGCAGGTGCCCCATTGTCGGATGAGTGGTTGGTTTGAATTTGGCGACAAACGGATGACTTGATTGGTCACGGGGGCCTGATTTGCAATCAATGGTCACTGATAATCAATTGGGCCCATGATTATACGAATATGAGCAAAGAAATATCCTTAACTCATGCATGCCTCGAGTTTGGTTATGATCTAATGGTTGGAAAGCCACAACTTCGCGAAAGAGCTTAAGGTCTATTTCACTTAAGTTTTCAGATTTTAGCATAGGGGATTCGCGTGTTTCAAGCACTTGGTTTCTAGCCTAAGTTGAGCAGTTTTGGACACTTTCTTTGTTTGCCACCCACGATGGACGTCAAGCCCAGTGAGACGGACATTATTCTATAATTTCAGAACTAGTGACCCACTAACGAGCGGTCTGGAGTTTGTTCGGATGATCGGGGCATTTTTTGAATGAATTGGGTGAGGAGATTTCTTGGGCCCAGTTGTTAGGGTCTAGATTAACTAAGTTCACAGTGTGGCCTATTCGAAATTAGCGAAGATGGTGATTTGGTCATGATCACTCTAAACCGTTGGTTCTTAGGCTAAATGAGTAAATAGGTTGACTTGGTCCGTTAGTTAAGATTCGGGCCATGGCTAGCTCAGTTTTGGATAGATCTTGAGGTTTAAGTGATTAGGTGGATTCGTTGGCTTCATACGGTTGATTAATCGAATTTGTGTGGTTCTTTACTGGTATCACATACATATATGCTCACCTCGAGCATCAAGGGTAAGTGAGTAACGACGTGGGCTGGTTATATATATATATATATATATATATATATATATATATATATAATATATATATATATATATATAATTTAAAGGATTTTTGGTAATCTAAAATAGCAAAAATTCAGGATGTTACACCTATTTTAGTGTAAATGATCTTAGTTGTTCAAATTAAAGGTTAATGATAAGATGGTTACGATTGTTAAATTAGTGTAATATAGTAAATTATGAAATCTATATTCAACCTAATGGATGGTGTAGATCAATCAAATGAATCGTATAAGTGTCCCAATGAAATTAGGGGTAGTATAAGTCATCCTCATGTAAGAGCAATGCAGGGCATTTCTCAATTCTAATTATTATGTTTATAATGAATTATTTAAATTTATAAATAGTATTTTTGCCACATTATGGTGGTATTTTAAAAATCTGGGAGATTTTTGTCACCGTGGTACAATCACTTACGGTATTATTTCTTGGAAGTCCTTCTCAGGCAGACCGTCCAATGGACGTGCCATCATTTGGATAGATACGTGAAATACCGGGATTGCCTGAGATCTGGTTACAGAATATCCCTAGTCACCCGACTCTATAATGCCCACTGTGAGGTACGTGTTTTATCGCACCGTCCATTCATTTTTCTGGATCTATCTTACTGAAAAAATGAGGCAGATCCAAAGCTCAAGCAAACCACACTATAGAAACACCGATATTAATGACACCCACCGTTGAAACCTTCCTAGACCCCACCATGATGTTTATTTGCCATTCAATATTCATAAGGTCACACAACCTAGATAAAGGGAAAACACAAGAAGTTTTCAAAGATAAGCGTTCGATCCTTATTTCATATGGTGTGGTCCACTTGTGCTTTGGATCTGCTTCATTTTTGGACTCAAGCCCTAAAATGATTTGAAAAAACAAATGGATGGCGTGGATAAGACATACGCATTATATTACCCTACAGAGTTGGACCACCAGGGATATCCTAGCCTCCCGCCAATCCACGTCCGTTAAATACGGACCCGTCCAATGGACGTGCCATATTTTGAAAGGGCATATCAAGGACCGTCCAATGGACTTGCCATCTTTTGGATGGTCGGATCATCTTGTACGATCTCGCACAAGCATTCCCCACCGTCCCACGTGGTAGGTGGACATGCATTTTATGCAAGGCAAGTAGAAATCGGATGTAACAGGTTTCAGTTAAAATACGTTTCAAATAGGGAAGAAATCATTCCGAGTACTTGAAGCGGTTTGTGGCCCTTGGTAGATGTGTACTAGAAATTAAGAAGAGTTCACGTACAAGTCATCTTCCAAACTAACTTATCATTTGGGTCAAACATCCTAGCCATGCAAAAGGTGGACCACACCTCGGAGATCACCTAGGGCGAAAACCAAGTGGGTCCACTTTCAAAATTGATAGATAGATGATGGTTAGACTGGATGTATCCATGTGGCCCACCTAATGAGAAAAACTGCCTTATTTTCACATAAGGTAATCTTGATTGTGGGGACAATCTTTTGCATGGCTTGGATGTCACGCACAGGTGAAACTTAGCATTTGATTTCACATACGGTGATCTGTGCTGGAGGAACGGTATCATATCTATATTACATATTGAAGAGCTGGCAGAACTCTTTGATATTTCACCAGCAATTTAAAAGTAGTGTGGAATCATCATTGTCCTACTATTCCAAGGTGCAAATGTCACTAGCCTAATGTGAATGTAGCTTAACCCAAAACTAATCATATTCATCTTATTGTTCCTGTTGAATTTGCATCAGTCACTATTTTTTATTTTTATTTTTTGGGTCCGTTTGGTGACCACCAATTGAATTTTTAGGATTGTTTGATTGATGTAATTCTCAAGGTGATGTGGGAAGGATAAAGTCGACAAAATAGAGGCATAAGATCACGAAAATTTCCAAATGGCCTAAAACGTACATTATAAATTCAATGGCCAAAACTTTCGACTATTTATCTGTTTTGTGTGTACAATATAACGTATAATGTAACTATCAAGTAACTCTACACCCTAACCAATTGCTAATGTTCATTTTGCCATGTTAATGACTTTACAAAGTTCAATTATTTTAGAGGCTAAATTAGAATTTTAAAATTTAAATTAACTATTGTTTTGAGTTGCGTCTTTTACTAGCTAATTCAATATTTCAAGAGTCTGGTTGTGGTACATAGCACTTGTTTTGATAGTGTAATGGCCCGTTTGGGAGCTTGGATTTGGAATGCATTGCAATCCAAATCTCAGCAATCCAAATCTCAATTACAATAGAATTAAAGTGATTCTGAAGCCTCACTTGTGTTGGGTTGAAATGCATTAGAATACAAATCTCCTGTTTGGGAGTTTGTATTAGGAATGCATTGGAATTCAATAGCTAAATTTGATTAACTAAATCAACTTTCATATCCATAATTAGTATGTATACGTGATATTTAATAGAATATAATTATAATAAGCCCATTAAAATATATACTAGGGGAAAAAAATAAGAAAGATTCAATCCTTGGGTGAGCCACAAATGTCAAGATCACAGACAAGTGACCCACTAACATTTTTAACCGTTTATTTAAATGTCCAATGTTTGAATGATTTGAATCATTCTGTTGATGTGATTTTAGTGTTGTAGTTGATAAATAGATTGGTTGTATGTAATTGATTAGTAGCTTAGTGACACCTTTGTTAAAGTTGTAACTCTTATGCATTTAAAACGGAGTCAAAAAAGGCATTTCCTTTGAATTACACCCAAATCATAACATTTTGTTGAGATTTCAAAATACATCAAAAGTAGTACTTAAAATACCTCCCATTCCATTTACCGCCAAATCTAGGGCGGCAAACGTAAAAACGTAGCTACTTGGATTTTAAATACACCCATTTACCCCAGTTCCAAGGTGCCAAATGACCCCTAAGAATTGCTTACAAGTTTGGATAAGTTTAGGTATGTTTTTATTTTAGTAATTTTAACTATTTAAAAAGTTTCTTATTTTGAGTCATTGGCTAGGATTTCTTTTGCTTATATAAGATCACATATGTTATAAGTAGCAATTTTCATTTAGTATTATTAAATCTTATTTTATTTTTAGAGATTTTCTCTTATGGATTTAAAGACTAATCTTGAGAAGAAAATGATGAGATCTTCTTCTCTATGCACCCGCTACATTACCATGCATGCCCTATTCACAATGCAGTCCAAACTTTGAATGTTGAGATAGTCACACACATGTGCCACATGCAAAGCAAGTTAAAATTGCAGTGAACTTCCATCGAGGTCTTGTCAATGAAAGATATGAGAAAGAGACGTTGGGGTTGCTGTCTTGCAAAGTTTCTACTACTATTTAAAGATTCGAATTTCGGTGCCGGATTACTCTAAAAAGTCCTTATAGGATAAGCTTAGCTTATAATTACTTACATATGGGGTCCACGGTCCACCAGATTGTGTTTATGACATCTAACTTGTTTAAAGTGGTAATAGTCACCAAAGAATAAAGCCAAATTATGTACATTATTCAATGGATTATATGCATGATCTCACAGTTGGCAAAACAATAGCCATTCATATAAAGATACAATAATAGAGTTGATAATATAAGATTAATAACCATTCATATAAAGATACAATAAATGTAGAGTTGATAATATAAGATTGAGATAAGGATGATGATAATGAATGTGGAGTGGAGCCCACCGATTAGATAATGTGCCTATGCTCCCCCTTAAATTGTAAATGGCATTGGTTTTCCAATCAAATCATCATGATAGGCTTGAGTAATTGCCTTAGTAACGATGTCATTTTAAGTTGTTGTTTGGAGGCAATATGAGGAAATGCAATTTTTACCAACTAAATACTTTTCTTGGATAAAATGCAATAGACTTTATTAATATTCTTTGTAAGCTTGAAAAATTAATCGGATCAGATAGCACTGGTGTTATCGACATGCAATAGAGTGAGAGATTGAAGAAGTACATCTGACTTATTAGAAGACCAATGTGATTACAATAGGCTAGTTGATGACATAGCTCGATGCTCAGCTTCTATAGAAGATTTATAAACCATGTGTTATTTCTGACACTTCCATGATATAAGATAATCATGTAGAAACATGCGCCATCCGGTGGTAGAGTGACTAGCTAGTATTAGGGCATTTCGACTAGCCATCTGCATAAGCATAGGCTATTAGATGGAGAGAAGAAGAGCCATGATGAGTTCCTCATGGATAATAAAAAATGCAATGAACAACAAAGAGATGAGGATCAGTATAACAAACTAACTATTTGCACAACATGGAGGACGAGTCACGATAAGATTGAGCTAGTTACCAAACGTTTGTAAATGGTAGTATCTTGCAACTTTTCTCCACCATATATCTTTTCTATATTTGACATTGACTTTCATAAGAGTATCTGCACATTTGGGGTCAGCCAAGCTGGCCAATTTGATCAAATCTGCAATATACTTTAATGGATAACATATCCAAGTATGCAATATTGAATTTTTAGACTTTACATTAATAGCCCCAAAACTTTTTATCTTAAAAGATATATTGAGAAGTAGTTTCATCATCATCAGCATTATTTAGCCCTTACCCAATTATTTGGGTAAAGCTACATGAATCCCGTTTTGCACTTCCACTCTTTTAAGGGTTATACCTTTTGTACGACCATTAGTCAAGTCTTTTCTTAATACATCTATCCACATCGTTTTCTGCTTTCTTTCTCTTTATTCTTTTATTTCAACTTATACCAACTCATTCCTAATTAGCGTTATTCTTGGTCTCTGTTGCATATGACTAAACCATCTAATTCTACTTTCCCTTATCTTATTACCTTGACGCTACTCTTAAATTCTCTTGAATGCATTAATTTTTAATTCTATCATTCATCGATCGTCTTGCCACTCATCCAACTCAGCATCTTCATTTAAACTATACGTGTTCACCACCCCAAGTATAGGGTTGCGATGTAGTAATAATCTTGGTAAGACCGAGGTTGAATCCAGAGGGATTGAACCTTGTGCGTAATATGAAAGTAATCAGAACTAGAACTAGAAGAAGATGTAATCTAAACCAGAAAAATTTAAGAGAATAATGGTGAATAACTTTAACTAAAACTTGTAAAATTCAAAGGTGGGAAACTAGGGTTCCCAAGGATCTACTTATAAAGATCAGGGGGATCTATGCTTGATTCAAGAACACAACTGGATTTAGAGTCCTATCTTCATCCAGTTGAAAGATGTTCCATTAAAAATCAAATCTGAACTTCCTTTGATCTAGTTTTCAATAGAAGATAGGTGTGAGAATTAGAATTGATTCCATCACAAAACTATGCCCATAAGACAAAGCAAACAATAGAATTTAACAAATCCACATCCAATCTGAGAGAGTTATGAACGTTAGGAAGGGTTCCATCATCCAACCATGTCCATGAGACGATGGTGAACAACAGGGCTTCCTAACTTTACAATCATAATAATGAAAAAAACTTACTCAAAGCTATCGCAGATCTATTATAATTTAAGTCACAATAAACCATTAAAAACTACAAATATTCCTTATAATCAAACCAAAAATCAAGGATAGTTCAACGTAACATGAATCAAACCATAGAAAGCATCCCGTTACGCTACAAGCTTCATCTCTTAGCCCTAGCTAGAAAACTTCCTAGCCAAGGCAAGCCCATGCTCATTCTCTCTCTCTCTCTCTCTCTCTCTCTCTCTCTCTCTCTCTCTCTCTCTCTCTCTCTCTTCTCACACGTCCACGTCCCTCCTTGGATGATTCTTTATGCTCTCTCTCTTCTCTCCTTTTATAGACACAAGGAGACGGTGGAGAAGGCGAGCGCAACAGCAACATAAAACATGGAAACAGTCGCGTTTGACAGCTGTTAGAGAATCCTGCGACCAACGGAAACTGGATCTGCCTCCTTGATGGTGGTCGTGGCCCCCATGGACATCTTCTGGACGGTCTGGTTCTTGCATCTGACCATCTCCATGATCACATAACGGCCCATGGAGGACGCGCAAGCTTACTCACGTGGATCGCTGAGATGCTCGGTGGGCCCCACAATAATATTTTCAGAGAAAACCCTGTCTATTGGATTCTTGGCACGATTTTGGTCGGAAATGGGTGGTTTTAGTCGAGTTAGGTGCGGCCTACTGTATCAAATCTTCCGCCGTTCATCCTGCATTTTACGGCGATCTGCGTGTGTACACGTGCATGAGACCAAGAAATCAACATGGCTAGGGTCGTGGCTACCCCCTTGGATTAAATGAACGGTCCCGATCATCCATCGAGACGATGGTGGTGGCCCACTACAATCATAGCGTCGGTTTCTTGCGGACGCTGTGCGAGAGACAATTGGAGTCGGGTCAAAGACCCATTGACTGGATCCCTGATCCGGTACGGTTCGGGTGTGCACCGGTTGTGCACATGCACCGGTGTATATGGGGTCCATTGTGATGTTCGTGAGAGATCCGTTCCGTCCATCCATTTTGTCATCCCATTTAAAGGGTTGAGACCAAAATTGAAGCATATCCAGACATCAAGTTGGCCCTAGATCAGTGATTTATGGGCTGATCTGTCCGTTGGGCCACTTTCACAAAGATCCAATGGCTGAAATTCGACGTGTACGGTTACTTTGTGATCCTCAGGCTAGATATAAAGTCTCGAATCAAACGGATGGTGGGAACCCTGTGATCTTGCATTCGGGACGACTTTCGGGCCCCTTTAACTTCAATCACTTGATTTCCTCGGATCTCTGTCGTATGAATTCTTCACTCTCGTTCCCCTAAGATCCATCCCTTGCCTGGGTGATTCTTGAGCATTAAATCCATGCTTTTAGTACTCTTTTCAGTCCAAGTTCCTAAATTCACCTTGCAACACAAACATGATTAAAACAGAGTGTTAAGCATTATCCTGTTCGTAAACCAAGTAATAACTGGAGTCTAATATGTAATATTTGACCCTCAACAATACTCATCTTATGAATATGTTGTTCCTTAACTACATAACATTTTGGCTTATAAAGCATGTCCGGTCTTATAGGCATCCTATAAAATTTCCTTTTAGTTTGAGTGGTACATGATAATTACATAGTGATAAGTTGTTTCAAGTGTTAAATATTGGAATGGTTGTCTTCTATAATGAGAGATGGTGGTGGACGACAAAAGATTGGTAGCGGACACTAGAGTGGGGTTTGGTTTGGGCGCTTGAGCTTAATGGGCTTGAATTCACATGAACTATATGGGGTCTCCATTGGGTTCACAGCAATGAAAAATTCTAATAGGTTCTTGGCGATGGTATGGGTGTAATCAAGGAGCAATGGGTTTTAATTGATTTTGGCAATGGTGTGAGTTCATTGAGCAACAACCTCACTAGATTCGGAAATCCAGTTAACCTCACTAGATTCGGAAATCCAACTGATACCAATTGTTGTAGAACCGACTATGGTCAAAACTATAGCTGGGGTCATTGATCTTATCACTTTGATAACATGTAAATTTGGCTATGGTCACAAAAAAAAGGTGAAAATTTGTATGTATATATTATTTGAGGAGGTTTGCTCAAACATATCCTAATGTATTGCAATACGATATGATAGACTTTTAGCCTTTGAATCTGGGTCATTGGAAAATCTTCCAATGATATAAAATTTTCTTATTTATTTATTTATAAAAAGTCTTATTTTGTTTGATGGAAATACAATAAATAAAAAGCTCTCCCCCAGATTGTTTCAACTCTTCTATAATTTAACTCTTTGCTTTGAACATGAATGGTCACCATAATCTTTGTATAATCAATAGGTTAATATTTAATTCGATCGAGAGATCATTTGGGCATCCCATCCAAGGATAGCCCTATCAAATAAATGGTTTGTGCCATTGGAAAGGCCCAAATATAATAGTTAGTCCTGGCATATTTCACTGTAATTCAACGCCATGTAGTTAAGCTAGAGGAGTTACATGATACTTAGACTGCATATGAAGCTTGATATAAAATTGACTAGGTTGCGCAACTCGCTATATATCGCCAAGTCACAATATCAAGATCATATTGGTTGAACAACCCTAACCTCTCATTCGTAGCCACTTGTGGAAATAGAATCTTGGATGTCTTTCATTTTCAACCGTCCAATTAATGTCCACCAATTTCATATTTAGATAATTAAAATAATTTAAGTTCATGATAATCTACAAATTTGGAATGTTGAATTTAATTACTTGTATGACATGTATACACTTTTAAATAATTTCTAAGCGCGCCTGTGTATCATCCATCCAAATTTCTGTCCAAGCAAACCTCCTAATCCATATCCCCAGTGTGGGTTTATATACATGATTGTCCTCATATCAAAATAATAAATGTTCTGATACAGTTAAGTTACCATTCTATAATACAAGATTGAGATAAGCATTATCATAATGAATGTGGAGTGGGGCCCATTGATCATGTCGAGGTGTTTGTCTCTAAGACTTATACCTCATGGTCTCCCCGCTATGAACATTGAAAGCTCCAAAATCAGGCAGATCCAACAGTCATGTGGGGCTACCATGGAATTAAAAGTTCATGAATGGTCATTCATTGTTTTCTGTGGTGTTGCCTACCTAATTATTGCATGAGCTTGATTGATGTAGTGCCGGTCGGGGACAATTTCATGGCCAAGATGGATAAGAAAAGGCCCGATCGTGGACAGTTTCATGGCCAAGATTGATAAGAAAAGGCCTGATCGGAAGCAAAGGTGATCCGGACCGTCAGAACTTAAAATGGACATATCTCGCAAACCGGAATGAGCTATCGGACGTAACGTATATGATTTTGGGGTAGAACGAGCTAGTTTAGCCACCCAACCCAGCTATGCTAAGTTGCGCATGCCGAATTTGCGAAATACCATCACATTGACTGTCAAATCCCTGTTTTAATTTCATTTTACTATTTATAGTAAGTTTTAGTTTGACTATAACTCTTCATCCGTTGGGCTTTAGAAGTTGCGCCCAACATGAAAAGCATTTAGAATAATTAGGAGAACATCATGGTTCGGCCAAATAGGACACTTACTATTTTTGGCCGAAAACCATGCGCACTAGTAGGAATCACCACCGTCTATAAATAGTAAGTTTAGTATTGATGGTAAGTTACGAATTGAGTTTTAGTTGTAGTTTAATTTTGAAACTTCTTCCATGGCTTAGGGCCTGTTTGCTAACGCTGAATTTTTGCACTTAACGTGGAATTGGAAAAATATTCCATGTTTAATGGTGTTTGTTAATGCGCTGTTAACGCGGAAGAAGGAAAGCCCCAAGTGGTTTTTCAGTGAATTCTTTTCGATGATACGAATCTGGCTTAATGGTGAATGCGGAATGCACTCAGTGAATTTTTCATTAAATATTTTTTTTTGCTTCCAAAATTATCCCTTTTCAAGTTACCACGACAATTTTTTCTCTTTAAATTGTTTGCACAATACAAAATCAACTTTTATCCTGTGAAACTTCTTTATGCCCCACCATGATTTATGTGTTTGATCCACACAGTCCATCAACTTTGTTAGATCATTCTAGAGCGTGAGCCCAAAAAATGAAGTACATGTAAAACTTAAGTGGACCACACCATAGAAAATTATCACTGGTTTCAACGGTGGGTGTCATTATCACTGTAACTTTCTTTGGTGTGGTCCACTAGAGCTCTGGACCTGCCTAATTTCTAAGATCAAAAATTAAAATGATCTGATCACAAAAGTAATGAACGACGTGGATAACACACTTACATCACGGTGGGCCCCACAGAGCCCTGCCCGGATGGATTACCGTCTGGGCGGGGGTAGCACGCAATCCGCGTCCAACTATATAGCTGGTGCAAATACTTGTGGAAACGGATTGGTTACTCCCCCTACCACCAGCCCCATAGCTGGTGGTCGGTGTTCTGTGGGCCCCACCATAATATATGTGTTTCATCCATTCCGTTCATCCATTTTTAAAGATCAATTTAGGGCTTTATTCCAAAAATGAGAGGGATATAAATCTCAGGTCGACCACACCACATGAAAACAAGAGTGATTGGATATCCACCATTAAAATCCTCCTAAGGCTCGCTGTACTGTTTATTTGACATCCAATATGTTGATTAGGTCATATAGGCCCAGATAAAGGGAAAAAAAATCAGCTTAATCCAAAACTTTTATGGCCCCCAAAATGTTTTTAATGGCTGACGCTCATTCAATGCTGTTTCCTGTAATGTGGTCCACTTGAGATTGAGATATATGTCATTTTTTGTTTCATACTGTAAAATGATCTGTAAAAATAGATGGACGAAATGGATGAAACACATACATCATGGTGGGCCCACAGATCATCGTCCACCAGCCATTGGCTGGTGTTAGGGGCGTAGCTAATCTGTTTCCAATACGTGTCATGTGAAGACGCAGCGCGACGCTCCTCGTGCTCCGAGTTGTATGAACGGTTCAAAGGAGATCAAAGTTACATGGCCCTACAATGATGTATTTATTATATCCTCCGTTTATCAAAATTTCAAGATTATTTTAGAGCATTAGCCAAAAAATGAATCATATACACTTGATTCGAAACTTCTGTGACCCTCAAAAGGGTTTCGGTGGTAGACGTTCAACCCCCCACAACTTTTTGCAGTGTGGTCCACTTCATCTTTTGATCTGTCTTATTTTTCGGCTCAAGACTTACGATGAGCTCAAAAAATTTATGAATGGTTTGGATATAGCAAATACCTCATGATGGGACCCATAGAACTTGCTGATGTCAATACACCATCTATAGCTGGTGTGTGGTACAACAGCCAACCCGAAACGGATTGGCTACACCCCCTGCCACTAGCCAATGGCTGGTGGTCGGTGCTCTGTGGGCCTCCAACATGATGTATTTGTTTCATCCATGTCGTCCATCTATTTTGCTAGATCATTTTATTATATGAGACCAAAAATGAGGTATATCCTGATCTCAAGTGGACCACGTTACTGGAAACAATGTTGAATGAGCGTCGACCATTAAAAACTTTTTGGGGGCCATAAAAATTTTAGATCAAGATGATCTTTCTTTTTTCCCTTAATCTGGGTCCGTATGACCTAATTAACAGATTGGATGTCAAATAAACAGTACAATGGGCCTTAGTAGGATTTTAATGGTGGATATCCAATCACTATTGTTTTCCTGTGGTGTGGTCCAACTGAGATTTATATTCTTCTCATTTTTGGTATCAAGCCCTAAAATGATTCGTAAAAATGGATGAATGGAATGGATGAAACACATACATCATGGTGGGGCCCATAGAGCACCGACCACCAGCCCCATGGCTGGTGTCTGGGGGAGTAGCCAATCCATTCTCGCCAATCCGTTTCCCAATCCCATGGCTGGTGTTTGGTAATATTTAATACGTTTTTTCACATAACTTGACAAAATTATAACTTAAAATTTTGCTATAATGTCATTTATTTTTATATAGATAAATATTATCTGGTTGATGCTGCTTACACTCACACAAGAGGATTTATGGCGCCATATCGTAATGTTCGGTATTGGTTGGGTGACTTTCGTAGTGGTGGGTGGCCTACTAGTAAAGATGAGGTTTTTAATCATATACATATGAGAAGAAACTATTATGTCCAATATGCGAGAATCAGAGAATGATATGCCTGAAATGGAAGGAGTAGTTGGAGACTTTGAACAAACTATTATGTCCAATATGCGAGAAGAAATTGCTGCCACACTTATACATGCAAATCATAATTTTTTTTTCCTTTTTTATGAATAATGATATTTTAATTTTCTATTAAGTACTTTAGTTTATTTGAATTAAATAGAATAATTTTATTTTTATTTAATAAAAAATAATTTCTTTATGATGTAAAACATTTCCAAATAGGAGAAAGGGGCAAATGTGTCAAATTAAAATATTTCAGACATTTTAGATGTTTGTTAACAAACAGGTTGTTTACAATTCAGTACTTAATTTTCAGTCCTTAGCCATAATTACCAAACAAGTTTTTTAACTTCAGATTTCAGATTCAGGTTTTAGACTTCAGATTTAACAAACGGGGCCTTAGTATCTCTATTTAAAGGGTTGTAGACTCATTTTTTTTTTCCAGATATCAATCAAATTACAAATTTTATAGAATTTATTTTCTATTTTCCTTTCTTTTTTCTCGTGGATTCGTAAAGTCTCTGTGAGGAGTCCAGAGAAGCACCAATGATTCAGAGTAGTTATCCTTGAGGAATATGGTGATCAACCTCATCACGTTCATCCCATGCATCATTGATCTTGGATGCGATATAGGATGGTAGTATAAGAGTTGGGCAAAACTTAACTACGACTTGTTCAAGTCTAAGTTATGGTGGCACGCTTAGATAGATGCGATATAGGGTACACAATAAAATGGTGCTAAAAATTGAGATGTACGTTATTAAAAATTCGATGGAGAATTCTCTTTAAGGGTAGTCTACAATGACCCTTGTTCTAATGGTCGGACGCGAGTACTGACGTATGCGTATCAACTTAATAGTAAAACTAGTGCACGTACAAGAGACACCGTAAGATCGATTATCATTCACAATCATATTAGAAGTGTTGAATTTCGGGGACAAAATTCTCTTTAAGGGGGGGTAGATTGTAACACCCTGTACTTCTAGTACTCAAGTGTTACCATGTAATCCGATTTAGTATAAACACAAGTCTAGCTTAAATGAACCCTCACGTTCATTCTAGCCTAAATCCAACCCTTAAGACGGTCCCAATCCATACATCCATCCGTCAATTTCCAAGATGGATCACCATACCACCAGAGATACCTATTTTTTTGGATTCCAAATTCACTAATAGAAAAACCTAACCGTACATCATCTAATATAAGACCTAAATTAATGAACCTTGTGCTTAAATAAATAAACGAACAAATAATCCTACCATTAGAATCCGGATCACGATGATATGCCAAAATACACCTATTTAGTACTACTAAATCACGTAAAGTAAGTTAGGGATCAAGGCCACATGATCCACCATTCATCAGGCTACAACACCTCATTGAAATCTCCACCCTTAAATCAAGTGATCCAACTGTAGAATTACTTGAACCATCAGGATGTTGATGATTGGAATTAGATGGTCACTTGGAGTGGCCCACTCGTATGCACAGTAATCCTAAACTAAGGTATGTAACACGAAGTGTAGGCCCCACATATTGAAAATATGGACGAGTAATAATAATATACTAAAAGGTAAATGAATAACAATGTACAAGAAATGATAATAATATCATTATTGCTAAAATATTTAAATAGTCTAAAAATCATAGGATGAACGACCCTAATCACTTTCAGGAAGTAGGCCCTACAATTTAATTCAGAATAATAATAATAATAATAATAATAATAATAATAATTATTATTATTATTATTATTATTATAATTATACAAAACCATGAGATAGATAGTACTAGGGCTAGTAATATATGAGGAAAGCCTTACGAATGGCCCTTTAGGATCTTTTAACCATTGACGTTCAATTTCGGTTGATCCAACCAACAGATCAATGGGAAATCCATAAATAGGACCTAAATCAAGTTGTGGGCCCCACCTCGGCATCTCATCTGCTAGATCCTTGATCAAGGGCCCTTCTTGGGACCTCCAAAGTGGAATGGATGGTGTGGATTTATCACAAACATCATGGTGGACCCCACTTAATGGGGTTTCGTGTACACAGCTGGTGCACACCCGCTGTGCACTAGATGAGTCAGGCCGGTCAGCACGGGCTGACCCGTGTTTCCCCGAAAAAAGGAGAGTTTTCTCTCTCTCTCTCTCTCTCTCTCTCTCTCTCTCTCTTTTCACCAACTGACGGACGGGCGTCCGTTTGGGACGTCCGTGGCCCATCATCATCATCCGCCTGGTCTATCTAGACCGTCCATCGTGTCCAGGGCATGGGTCCCACTAAAACCCAACTCATCTCGCACGGTGGGATGCATGTGCGTGGGCATAATCTTTGCTACAAACAGGTCTTGAAAACACGTAATCCGCGTCCTCTCTCCCCGTTTTCAATCCTAGCCATCCCTATCGTTAGATCTTAGCCCTTTAAAGCTGAGTTTTTACAAGAAAAAGAGAAGGAGAGAAAAGTCAGTCGTAAGTTCCTCCCTCCAACCCATTGAGAAAGCCTCACTGGAGCTTCGGTTCAGAGCTTCCCTAAGCTCCTATGGACCAAGCCGAAGTGCCCAACGTAAGCAAAATGTAGAAAAACCCACCGCCGTAATATCTACCATTAACAGTGGCCTTCTTCTCTGTTCGAGCCGCGCCGAGTCACACCGGTTGAGGGCATTTCTGGTCAGATTTAGAGTCCCTGCTAGCCATGGTCGAAGGAGAAAGTGAGAGAAGTAAGAAGGAATAAGAAAGAAGAGATAGAGAAGTGCGGCTGCCGCTAGAGGTGGGCATCGGACCGAGTCGGATCAGATTGGGGCTAACCCGATTCGGTCCGAAATCTAGCTGGACTGACCCGAATCCGATCCGATCCGGGACCGAGTACGGAACATAGGACTCGATCCGACTCGACACATGGTTGGCCTGACCCAAACCGAGTCCGAATCGGTCAGGGAAACCGAGTCGGATCGGGTTGGGTGCGATTCAAATCGTTAAAAACGGTGAAAATCATTATCTCATTGCTATTTTCGGTGTGGTCCATTTGAGCTTTAGATATGATTTTTTTTTTTCAAATGATCTAAAATGATCATGAAAAATGGATAAATGGTATGGATATAACAAATACATCATTGTGGGGCCCATATAAGGTTGATATCATTTGAGCCGTTCGTACAACTCGGAGCTCGAGGCGTTGTTGCTGCGAACGTGCTGTGCACGGCAGCTGCTGTAACTTGTTGTCCACGAAAAGATGACTTTGATGTTACCAAGTTATGTAGGTCTGATCATGGGATATGTGTTATATCCAAACCGTCCATCCATTTGGCGAGCTTGTGTTAAGGCTTGAGACAAAAAATAAGATAGATCTGACTATCAAGTGGACCACACTGGAAAAAGCAGTGGGACCACACTGAAAATCATTCTCTGTTGCTATTTGTGGTGTGGTCCAGATGATCTTTGGATATGATCCATTTTTTTGGATAATGCTCTAAAATGATCTTTAAATATATATATCAACGGTGTAGATATAATAAATACATCATTGTAGGGCCATATAACTTTGATCTCCAAACCAATGGTCAACTCACAGGAAATGGTTAATGATGATTTCCTTAATTACAGCAGCTATACCAATGCTGGACACGGCGCTTGCTTGTTTTGGCACTAAAACCGATGTTGCTGTGAAATATATGTGGGCCCACGATATATATGTGTCTTATCCACACCATCCATCCATTATCCCAGCTAAAATTATGGCATCTTCTAAAAGGATGAGGAAGATCCAAAGCTCAAGTGGGCCACACCATAGGATTTAGGAAATCAAACACTTACCTTTAAAAACTTTTTAGGGCCACTGTTTCCTTTGGTGTGGGTCACTTGAGTGTTAGATCAGCCTCATTTTTTGGCTCATGCCTCAAAATGTTTTGCTAGAATGGATGGATGGCACAGATACATCATATATATCACAGTGGGACCCACAAATTTAAACCAGTCCATTTGGACCGATTTCCAAGCAGAAATACCGAATACGTCTAAATTTTCAAACATGAAACTTAAAACCACTTTTTCCAACCCATTGTTTTGTTCAAAACCGCTATAGTGTGGGTTGCAGTTACGAGAAAATTTAATAGTCTGGTGGAGTTTGATGGATCATACACAGGCACTTACAAAATGCAGACAGTCTGGATCGGGCCGGTCCGAATCGGATCCAATCGGATCGGATTTCGGATCGGGTCGGTTCGGAACAGGACCTATCCGGATTCGACCCGAAAATAATTCGGATCTTGATTATGCTACCCAATCCTGACCGATCCTGACCATCGGTTCTGTTCGAATCGGGTCAGATCCACCGATTCGGGTATAAAATGCCCAACTCTAGCTGCCGCCACCGCTGTTACACCGAGCTGCTGAGTCGAGCTCAATCAGGCTCCGATGTGTTCGGGGTTGGTTTGGGAGTCAAGCAAGAAAGGAGAGAAAATAGAGAGAAGAAAGAGAATGGAATGGGAAAGAAAGAAGAAGAAGGAAGAGAAACTAGAGAGGGCAGCAGTGGCTGCACCATGGCAGCAGCTCGAACCGAGCCAAGTTCGGGCTGAGTCAGGCCAAGTCTGACGGCTGTTGCTGGATGCTCCCAGAAGCAAGGAATGTGAGAGAGATAGGGTGAGAAAGAAAAGGAGAAAAAAAAGGAGAGAATTGAGGGAGAAACTCACTGACGGCTCACTGCTGTGTGGGCCGTTGGCCGAGTCATGAGCACACTGACTCGTGACGAGTTCGAGTCGGGTCGAACTGAGTTGTCTAGAGGTGCAGGACCTGCAGCAAAAGGGGAAGGATAGGAGGAAGAAGAAGAAAGAGAGGGAGTTCGAGTTGGTGGCTGCTGAGTTGACTCGGCTGAAAATGAGTCATCGCCGTGTTGACGAGTGAAATTCATCGAGTCAAGCCAAGCTTACGTAGGTGAGTCAGTACTTCCTTCCCAGGCGAGACTTGTTTCAATATACTGTTGTCATTATTACCATTATTATTAATGTTAACGATGATTAACCATTAATAGGTTATTTATGCCAAAACTAGTTATTTTTATATATAATAATATTTTAATTATCGCCCTTACACATTACCATTAAGGGTAGATCATAATATTTATTACCATTATAATGCTTATTATTATCATCATGTAGCTACTATAAATTACATCGCTAGTATTAATAGCGATTTTACAACTATTAATATTACTAACGTCATGATTAATCACACATCGATTAGCGTTAAATCCTAGAAACTAAGTCTAAGGCTGAACTCTAGGATGAAAACCTAGTTCTACATCAAAACACTATTTGTGCTAATGTTAGTTATTATAAATAAAATTGTAGTTATCAAGTAGTGAGAATCTTATTTAACTCTCTTAAATATTATCCTTAATAGTAGATCTAAGTATTTATTATCATCATTAATGTTACTATAATTAGTGCAATTATTAAATGTGGTTAACCATCGATAGGTTAATTTTGCTAGTATTGGTTATTATAGATATTAGATACTAACATTAATCATGCTGTTCTTATTTTGTCATTGTAAGTTATTGATAATAAGATTAGCGTTGTTAGTATTAATAGGCAATTATTATTTATTTTTATTTTTACTCTATTCTAATATTATTATAAATTAATTATATGAGTTAAACTTCAAACTAAAGCCCAAGGTTAGATTAATGGATAAAACCCTAACTCTACACTAAAACCCTAAAAGATAACCTTAGGCTATGGTCCTAAACTTAGATAGTGCGTAGGACTTGGATCTAATTGTACAAGTTCATGATTGTGGTAGGATTCAATTATAAGGGCATAAGCACCTAACAACACTAGAAGGTGATCCGGTTCATCAGGTGATGATTCTTCCCCTTGGGCTTTCCATTTTTCCA
>JAJHSJ010000015.1:52855912-53220456 GCA_021015155.1 Magnolia officinalis
ATAAATAATACAGTTGGAAAAGCAGTATAAACTATAAATCTATTTTTATGCATTTTGAAAATAAACAAAAGAAAGTTCAAAGTAATTAAATATGTAGTTTTTTCGCTTGAAAAAAAAAAAAGAAGGAGAAATCTCAAGAGAGGGTATGTGAAAATAAAACTATTAGGGAGGTGGGTAGGGCAGCAGCTAGCAGGCTTTGGTGATGTGAGGGGGGTTGGCCCAATCCGATATGGACAAGGGCCGAGGTAGTGCTTGTGAAAGGTAAATGGGGAGGGAGCTTTATTTGAAGCTTTTCCAATGGGGCAACCGGTGGCCGAATGTGAAATATGGAGTTGTGGGGGGACAGGGAGAGAGGCTAAAATCAATGGCCTCTGCTTAAATGGGGACCCAAGCTTGTTAGTTGGTTAATGAGGCCCTGTATATGGAAGGCAGTTGAAGAAGACGACGAGATGTCCTGCAAAAACTGACCTTCGTTTAAAAAGATTAATGAGATGAAAGTGAGGGACGACGGAAAGTGATTTTGTGATTCTGTGGATAATGCAGAGAATCCAGTGATGGAATTGAAAACTCTCCTTATGTGGTCAGTTATATTTTCTTAAGATAATCTAAGTACTATTATTATGTTCATGATTATGAGCAGGGTATTGTGATTTCTGAGCAGTGTTCCTCAGTTTAAAATGAGGGAAGCCACAGATGTGTAATATCATCTGCAGGATAGAACTGGATTCTGAAGCTGCAAGGAACTTCAAGGAGAAGATAGATGATGAGTGTTGGGTCAACATGTAAGGCACTGGTGTTGATGAACTTTCCTCCCTGGTCAGCTGCTAAGGCTTTTTGTTTCGATGCATGGTGGATTGAATTGCAAAATTTCAGTTTAAACAAGAGGAAGGTGTTGTGAAAAATACCCACTTGCGATTCATGCAGCCAAAGCAAAGCCACAAAAAGAATAAAGCTAAAAATAAATAAATAAAGGAAGTAAGAGGCATACAGATTTACATGGTTCGGCAATATACCTAAATTTAAAGGGCAATAACATGAAGTTTTTTTCTTTACTAAAATAAAAAAATATATATTATAAGGCTTATCTCTCTCCCTATTTTCAAACTCTCCATGAGAGAGAGAGAGAGAGCTGGCTCAACAGAAGGGACCAAATTGCAGTCATGCTTTTCCAGTATCCATAACAAGGAAGAGCCCTCCAATTGAAGTTTCATTCCTTTCAAGCCAACGTGAAAAGTAACTTTTAAGTAATGTAATTGTGATTTGGTTCCCAGCCCTCATTGTCAATGCAAGGAAGGTGATTATCATTTGTCCATTTCCACTTTAATGGAAAATTTATTACAATTCAATTTGATAGTGTATCCAAACATGCCCATATCAAATCAACATCATCTGTTTAAAAGCTCTGTTTCTTGTTAGAGAACTCTAGATAACCTTCTTCTGATTGATCCCATTAAAAGGCTAGATCAGGAATCCACTATCATTTATCAGCACGGTTTTCATGTGGACCTCAAAGCTCCAAGAAACGAGCTGCCCCTTTTTTGATATCTGAGATATCTGCCCTCCAACAAAATACAAATTGTTTTTAGTGTTGGCAGTGGATGGTGGATGGCCCATGCTTCTACTTTGGATCTTCATGGGCCTATTTGCTATCTGGCTACTCTACTGCCTGCCTTTACAAGCTGTTCAAGAGGACGGAATGGAAGAAAATTATCCTCATCTTCTTTCTCTTGAACATGCTCTTATGAGACGAGAAGTCTTATGTGAAAGTCAGCCGAGATGGGTGGGCCCTCGGGACCCAACAGTCTACATGGACTTGGGATCTTTACAAAAGTCGAAGATTGACAGTGAAGGGCCAAAGTGTTGGACGCGGATTGCGTCCTACCCCCGTCCCGACGGTAATCCGTCCGGGCGGGTCTCTGTGGAGCCCACCGTGATGTAACTGTTTTATCCCACCGTCCAACGATTTTTTCAGAAAATTTTAATATGTGAACTAAAAAATAGGCAGGTCCAAGGCTTGAGTGGACCACACCAAAGGAACCTGCACTGATATGACACCCACCGTTGAAACCTTTCTAAGGGCCCACGTGATGTTTTTTTTACCATAAAACCTATTCATAAGGTCACGTAGAAGTGGATGAAGTGACAAACGTAGACATGGATGAAGTGAAAACATAAATATCAGCTTAATCCGAAACTTCTCTGGTCCCAAGAAGCTTTTAATGGTGGACGTTCAATCCCCACTTTGTGGTCCACTCAAGCCTTGGACCCGCCTCATTTTTCATGGTTCACATATTAAAATTTTCTGAAAAAATCGTTGGACGGCAGGATAAAACAGTTACATCACGGTGGGCTCCACAGAGCCCTGCCCGGACGGTAATCCGTCCGGGCGGGGGTAGGACGCAATCCACGTCCCAAAGTGTTGGAGTCCCTCCTCATGTTGAATGGGACCCACATATATGGGCTTAAAGTAACATTTTAGTGCCACACGTGTGAGGGTATTTTAGTCTTTTGGCCAAGCAACTAAAATAAGAGAAAAGTGCTTTTTTGCTTAGAGATAATCAAAGCAACATTTAGAGTTTTCTTTCTAGAAGAAAATAGGAGGAAGAAAAAGAGAGATTTTGCAAGGGAAGAAGAACAATAGTCTTCTAGCACTGAAATCTCTGCATCCGGGTTCATGAAGCTCCATCCACAACGGTGGTTCCTTCAATCGTCTTCTCCAAGGGTTGTGTTGGAGATTTTCTACAATCCCTAGTTGGTGATAATTCCTTTTTTTCATGTTTCTTATAATCCACATTTGCATAATGCAGTTTGGATATCCAAGAGATGTCTATTGATGATTATACTTCTATTATTGTGATTATAATGGATTTGTGTCGTACTAGGCCCCATAGGTTTTTTCCTTCACATCGGAGGATTTTTCACATGAAAATTTTTGGTGTCTCTTGCATCTTCATGTTTGATGATTTGCTTGTTTATGTTAGAAGTGATTTTTATCCACTAAATATTTTATATATGTTAATCCTCATTTATTTGCACATAGAAAGGAAAGTTGTATGGTTTTCCAACAAGTCGAATGATTAGTTTGAATGGAAACAGTTGGATGATTTGAAAAGCCAAGATAGAAACTTTATTATATTATAAGGACTTATACACACTTATTGAAGGTTGTTGGGGTTGGGGTGGCCAAACTGAAAGATATGACCAATGGTGGGTGGAAGATGTTGGGGGCCTTACACAAAACCTTAGGATCTAGCCCTCCAGAACAAACCAGAATTATGGATAATAAAGCAATGAAAATAATCAATGCATCAATCACACACCACACAAGAGAATTTTACGTGGAAAACCCTCAAAGAGGTAAAAACCACGGGACCTCGTCCAGATCAACAATCCACTATGAAGTAGAACGTTTACAACCTTCTTCACTCACGCAGGAGTGGATAAACAATAAGAGAAATAGAGAAAACGGAGAGATCTAACCGATTACGAGGACATAGAAGCGCTGAGATGTAGATTGCACAGTAGAGAACCTCCACGAGCAGAACCTCCCTTCTATAAGCTTCCTCTCTCTTTCTCCCTCTCTCTCTCTCACCTTTGATAGCCCTAAACCCTTTAGCAAATCCCTTGCAAAGCTTTAGGAAACCCTCTTGCTGTTTTCTTCACACAACATACCCTAGAAAAATCCTAGGGACCCCTTTTTATAGTTTTAGGAAACTCCTTTCCACATCCTAGTTGCGAAAGGACTTTGCGCATCCCAGTTGCGAAAGGACTTGTGCATCCTAGTTGCGAAAGGACTTGCGCATCCCAGTTGCGAAAGGACTTGCGCATCGACGGGTCAAAAAAAAAATCCATCAAATCTCTCCCTTTTTGACCAGGAGGGATTCACCTTCTTTAAACCAGCCAGGTTTCTACAAACCTCAAACTTGCCCTTGAGCAAAGCCTTGGTCATCATATCTGACCCATTATCGTCCGTGTGGACCTTCTCAAGCTGTAACATCTTCTGTTCCAAAGTATCCCTGATCCAGTGATACCGAACCTCTATGTGCTTCGACTTGGAATGCTGACTCGGATTCTTGCTCAAGTGTATAGCACTCTGACTATCGCAATAGACCACGTGCTCCTCCTGCTTTAGGCTAAGTTCCTGTAGGAACCTCTTCATCCAAAGCATCTCTTTACATGCCCTGTGACTGTGACTGCAATGTACTCGGCCTCTGTCGTCGACAATGCTACGACCTTCTGTAGCTTGCTCTGCCAGGAGACCGCTCCCCCTGCAAACGTGAACATGAACCCCGATGTAGACTTCCTTGAGTCTATGTCACCTGCCATATCTGCATCTGTGTAGCCCTCTAACACAGGTTTACCGTCACCATAGCATAGGCTCAACCTGGATGAGCCTCTTAGATACCGCAGTATCCATTTCACCGCTGCCCAATGCTCTTTGCCAGGATTGGCAAGATACCGGCTGACAACACCAACCGCATATGCTATGTCTGGGCGTGTACACACCATAGCATACATCAAACTTCCTACAGCTGACGCGTAGGGTATCTTCTGCATCTCTTCCACCTCTGTCTTCGTCTTGGGACACTGTCTGTCGCTCAATCTGAAGTGACCATCCAGTGGAGTACTGACCGGCTTCGCTGCATTCATATTGAACCGCTCTAGGACTTTCTCAATATACCGCTCTTGTGACAGCCAAAGCTTCCTGCTACTTTCTGTCACGGGTTATCTCCATTCCTAGGATCTGTCTAGCCGGGCCCAAGTCTTTCATCGCAAAAGACTTGCCCAACTCCTGTTTCAGCCTGTCAATCTTTTTGATGTCTTTTCCCATGATGAGCATGTCATCAACATATAACAGCAGAACTAAGAAATCACCGTCTGAGAACTTACGCGTGAACACACAGTGGTCGACTCCGTTCTGTCATACCCATGCTGTAACATGAACGAATCGAACTTCTTGTACCATTGCCGTGGAGCTTGTTTCAGCCCATACAAGCTCTTCCTCAGCCTACACACCATATGCTCCTTGCCCTTGACTTCAAACCCCTCTGGTTGGTGCATGTAGATCTCTTCTTCCAGGTCACCATGGAGAAAGGCAGTTTTAACATCTAACTGCTCTATCTCCAGATCCATGCTAGCCGCCAACCCAAGCAACACCCGTATGGATGTCATCTTCACCACTGGTGAGAATATCTCCTCGAAGTCTATGCCTTTCCTCTGACCAAACCCTTTCACCACAAGTCTGGCCTTGAACCTCGTCTGTGAATTCTTCTGCTCAATCTTCTTCCTGAACACCCACTTGTTGCTCAGAGCTTTCTTGCCCTTAGGCAATTTCACCATGTCATAGGTGTGGTTCTTATGCAAGGATTCCATCTCCTCTTGCATAGCTTTCAACCACTCCTCCTTATGCTCGTCGGCTAGGGCCTCAGAATAATCTTCTGGCTCTCCCCCATCGGTTAGCATAATGTACTCATGCGGCGAGTACCTCTTGGACGGCTGTCTGTCCCTAGATGACCTCCTCACCTGTGGCTCAACAGGTGGATCAAGTGGGGGCTGCTCCCCTGGTCCATCTTCTGAAGGAACTCCCTCGTCCTCTGCACCTTGTTGTACTCCCCCGTCATCAGGCACCACGGGAGGAGTAATCGGATCCATGTCCTCTAGCTCACCTGAACTAGGCTGATTCTTCTCTGGCTTACCAATGTCTTCTATACACTGATCTTCAAAGAAAACCACATCTCTGCTCCTGACGAGCTTCCTCTCGGTCGGATCCCACAATTTATAACCGAACTTTTCATCACACGTACCCTAAGAACACACACTGCCTGATCTTCATATCGAGTTTGACCTCTCGTCCTTTGGTACGTGAACGGATGCCCTGCATCCAAACACCCTGAGATGACTGTACGATGGATCATGTCCAGTCCACACCTTCTCAGGTACTTCTCCATTCAATGGGGCTGATGGAGACCTGTTTATCAAATACACCGCCGTGTGCATTGCTTCTCCCCAGAACGTCTTGGGCAATTTCGCATGGGATAACATGCATCTGATTCTCTCAACAATGGTGCGATTCATTCGCTCAGCTACACCATTATGCTGGGGGGTCTTGGGAACCGTCTGTTCATGCCGTATACCCAGGGACTTGCAGTACTCATGAAAGTCGCCGATGTATTCACCACCATTGTCAGTGCGGATGCACTTCAATGATCTACCTGTCTCTCTCTCGACCATAGCATGAAACAATTTAAACACACCAAAGACCTCGTCCTTGGATTTCAAAGCATAAACCCAAACCCTCCTAGATGCATCATCTATAAAAGTGACAAAATACAATGCCCCACCCAAGGTTTTTGTCCTCATAGGACCACAAACATCAGAATAAACCACTCTAATGCATGCACTTATTAACATGAGAAGCAGTTTTAATAAATGAACTCTATGCTGTTTGATAACAATCAAGACAGGTTTTAAGGCATTGTCATGAACTGCTTTCATGACTTCCTGTCACATTTTCTTTTCTTCCTTCTCCTCTGCTCTCTCTACAGCTGAAGCCCTTTTTCACTCATGTGGCCTAGACGCCTGTGCCACATGTCAATAGCCGAATCTTCCGCTGCGTTCAATCCACCCTTGCACATACTGACACTTGCCTTGTACAGGGTGCAACACTTCTTTCCTCTAGCCACGATCAATGAACCCTTGATGAGCTTCCATCGCCCACCAGCAACCGGCTTTCATAGCCATCATCATCCAACCTTCCCGTCGACATCAAGTTGAGGCGAAGGTCTGGGATATGCCTCATCCCTGAGAACCAATGTGCAGCCCACATCAGTTTTCACACAAATATCACCAACTCCCACGATCTTTGATACGCCAGAATTTCCATCTTCACAGTCCCATAGTCACCTGACTTGTAGCTTGTGAAGGAGTCCCTGTGTGGAGTCGCATGAAAAGAAGCTCCCGAGTCTATCACCCAGTCGGTGCCCTGACTCGTAGCCGTGAGACATACATCGTGATCTGTAGAAAGAATAACTACCATGTCGCCATCTGAAGCGACCGCAGTGGAATCTGATTCATCTTCCTTCCCTTTTCCTTTCTTGTCGTTCTTACGACATTCATGCTTATAGTGGCCCTTCTTGCCACAATTCCAGCATTCAACATCTTTTCTGTTGCTCGACTTGCCTCTTGATTTATCTCGGGCCTTCCCGCCCTTCCTGTTCTTTCTCTCCCCCGTTCCTGCGTCACAAGAGCCTCTTGCTGAGTAGACCCCTGAGACTTCCTCCTTGTCTCCTCATTGAAGAGACAACTGGTTACCTGTTCCATGGATATCTTTCCGTCTGGCGCGGAGTTACTTAGAGACACCACCAATGTCTCCCAACTGTCAGGCAATGAACTAAGCAATAGTAAAACCTGCAATTCATCATCCAGGACCATCTTCATAGAGGTGAGTTGGTTCACTATATTACTGACCTCATTCATATGCTCGGCCATAGAACCACCATCCTTGAACTTGAGATTCACAAGTCGCCTTATCAGAAATATCTTTACCGGCTGTCTTCCTCTCATACAGCCCTTGCAATTTTAGCCATAGGATAGCGGCTGAGGTTTCCGTAAACACATGGTGGAACACAGAATCATCCAACCATTGTCTAATAAACCCCCACCGCCTTTCGGTCCATCTTCTTCCAATCATCATCAGTCATATCCTTGGATTTTGCTGATATGCCTGAGATTGGAGAATATAGGTCCTTGCAATAAAGCAAGTCCTCCATCTTAGCCTTCCATATGGTCCAGTTAGAACCATTGAGGCTGATCATCCTTGAGCCACCTTCCATAATTCAAAACCGATCCTACCCGTTCAATGAACTTAGCTCTGATACCACTTTGTTGGGGGCCTTACACAAAACCTTAGGATCTAGCCTCCAGAACAAACCAGAATTATGGATAATAAAGCAATGAAAATAATCAATGCATCAATCACACACACCACAAGAGAATTTTACGTGGAAAACCCTCAAAGAGGTAAAAACCACGGGACCTCGTCCAGATCAACAATCCACTATGAAGTAGAACGTTTACAACCTTCTTCACTCACGCAGGAGTGGATAAACAATAAGAGAAATAGAGAAAACGGAGAGATCTAACCGATTACGAGGACATAGAAGCGCTGAGATGTAGATTGCACAGTAGAGAACCTCCACGAGCAGAACCTCCCTTCTATAAGCTTCCTCTCTCTCTTTCTCCCTCTCTCTCACCTTTGATAGCCCTAAACCCTTTAGTAAATCCCTTGCAAAGCTTTAGGAAACCCTCTTGCTGTTTTCTTCACACAACATACCCTAGAAAAATCCTAGGGACCCCTTTTTATAGTTTTAAGAAACTCCTTTCCACATCCTAGTTGCGAAAGGACTTTGCACATCCCAGCTGCGAAAGGACTTGTGCATCCTAGTTGCGAAAGGACTTGCGCATCCCAGTTGCGAAAGGACTTGCGCATCGACGGGTCAAAAAAAAAAACCCATCAGAAGAAAGTAGATTGAAAAGTCGTTTAGTTTATTCAGCAATGGGCGGATGATAGTGTATTTCATCATGTGTCTATAGAAACTTCGGCACAATTACTTTGGAAGAAATTGGAAAGGTTGTATGAAAGAAAGACTGCAGGTAATAAGGCTTTCTTGATTAGGAAGCTTGTGAATTCGAGGTACAAAGAAGGAAGCTCAATTACGTAGCATTTGAATGAAATTCAAAGTATTGTAAATCAACTCTCTTGTATGAAGATGATGCTAGATGATGAGTCGCAGGCTTTGTTACTACTCAGTTCTTTCCCTAATAGTTGGGAAACCTTAGTGGTGTCTCTAAGTAACTCCGCTCTAGATGGAGTTGTTACATTGAGCCAAGTAAGATAAGGAAGCTTGTGAATTTGAAGTATAAAGAAAGAAGCTCAATTATGTAGCATTTGAATGAAATTCGAAGTATTGTGAATCAACTCTCTTATATGAAGATGATGCTAGATGATGAGTTGCAGGCCTTGTTATTACTAAGTTCTTTCCTTGATAGTTGGGAAACCTTAGTGGTGTCTCTAAGTAACTCCGCTCCAGATGGAGTTATTACAATGAGCCAAGTAACAAGTAGTTTGTTGAATGAAGAAACAAGACGAAAATCATTGGGTTCCATTCAATTAGGAGTACTTGTCATAGAAACTAGGGAGAGAAGAAAAAATAGAAACCCCGACTACCATGAGAAGTCAAAGGCAAGTCCAAGTCAAGAAATGATATTAAATGTTATGGATGTAAGATTTCATTGGATTTGAGATGCCTATGAAGAAAAGTTACTACAACTTGAGAAGATCCTTACCGACAAGAATGGTTCGGATATAATGACTAAAGCCTTACTTAAAGATAGTTAAGCATGATTTTTGCATAAACATGGCAAATTTGGGCATGGCGGAGCCCTCCTCATGAGTTGGGAGAGGGAGATTGTTGTGGTCCCTCCTCATGTTGAGTGGGACACACATGTGTGGGCTTAAGTACCATTTTAGTGCCACATGTGTGTGAAAGTATTTTGGTCTTTTGGCCAAGCAACTAAAAAGAAAAAAAAAAAAAAAAAAAAAAAAAAAAGAGAGAGAGGGTGTCTTTTGGTTAGAGATAGTTAAGAGTAACATTTTGGATTTTCTTTCTTGAAAAAAAAAAGGAGGAAAAAGAAGAGAAAATGAAATTTTGCAAAAGAAGAGACAATGAAATTTTGCAAAAGAAGAAGAAGAACAACCTTCTATCACCGAAATCTCTGCATCCGAGTTCATGAAAATCCATCAACAATGCCAGTTCCTTCGATTGTTTTCTCCAAGAGTTGTGTTGAGAATTTTCTACAATCTCTAGTTAGTGAGAATTCATTTCTTTTATGTTGCTTGTAATGCACATTTAAGTTATGTAGTTTGGGTATCCCAGAGAAGTCTCTTGGCGATTGTACTTCCATTATTTTGATCATAGTGGATTTGTGTCGGAGTAGGTCCCATAGTTTTTTTCTTCACACCGGTGGGTTTTCACGTAAAACAATCTTACTATCTCTTATATCCTACATGTTTGATGATTTGATTATTTATGTTAGAAGTGATTTTCATCCACTAAATATTTAATATTGTTAATCCCATTGATTCGCACATTAAAAAAAAAAAAAAAAAAAAGTTGTATGGTTTCCCAACAAAAAAGATCTACCTAACCACTACAAGTGTATATAAGATCTTACCGCTCCTCTAATTCTTAAGTTAAGATAGCTTCTCGGATTACGATTAAAAGCTTAGATCATCTATAGGGTGATCCAGATGTAGAATAGGTATATTTAATTTCAAACCTCAATTGTAAAAATGGAGAGGAATTGGAGTGAAACTCATGTAGAACTCACCCTCTAGTAGTTGCCCACAAGTGCGCCCCACGGGCTCATATCCAACAGTCTGGGGCAGTGACCTTCGAGACCATGTTTGCTCTCATCTTCCTCTTGTTTGGCATCTAGCCTGTGATCAAGCACCCATTGAAGATGAACAACATCACAAGTACCCCTCCTTTTCGGCACTGGTCGGCAGGATACTCCCATGTGGTGCGGTCTTCATCAAGCTCTTCTTCATCCTCACATCCGACTGCCATGATCAGATTCTACACACGCTTCTGATTCACGAGGCTCATCTATTCATCAGTGAATTAGATCAAGTGATGGTGTTGGGTGGGCCACCCAACTATCTATGATCATCTAGACCGTCTTCGTGGGGCCCAGTAAACATCACTATTCCAATTGCCAATGTAAGCATTTATCTTCAGTTTTGAATGGTATTTGATTCTGCTATAGAAATCCCCTAACCATATATCCTCACCTCTGCTTCTTCTAAGAATGAGAAACTATTCTTTAACTTGTGGGCCCTGTCAAACAGGAATCATCTACAAAACCAGTCAAGCTGTGGGCCCACCATGTAAATCCACTACCTGGTGAGGAGAATTATTTAAGCCATACATGCAAAAGATCAGACTAATAGACAACTCTAATGGGCCATACCAAGGGGAACAATGTCAAAGTGCTACTAAAACCTCTTAAGTTCACGTGACGTGGCCCACCTGATATTTTGATAAAGTTGATCTTTTTGTATTTTCACTTCATCCTGATAAGTTACACCTGATTAATGGGCTTGATGAAAAAGACACACTGTGGCGGCCCCTGGCCTGCCTTGGGCTGGATTTGGGCTTGATTATTAGGCCCGAGGACCGGGCTCAGGCTTAAAGTTCCAGCACGATTCAATTGGGCTGGGTTTGGAGTGTGTACAGCAGCCCATCAGCCCAGCACGAATCCAAACTAGTCCATTAGGATTAAAAATGTACAAGAGTCGAACCAAGTCGAGCTTGGCCTAGCTCGGCTCAGCTTGGCCAATAGGCTACCCTAGTTTGGCTGCTGAGTTCGAGTTTAGGTTTTATAATTTTTAACACACACACACTAAGTGTACTCGATTCAAGTTGAATTGATTTTAATTGAGTCAAGTTCAAGTCCAGTTCCAAGCCGAGTCAAGTCGAGTTTGGCCTAGCTTTGACTTGGCTTGAAATTTTTTCTAGCTCAAAAAATCAGCTCGACTCGAACCCAATTTCGAGTCCAGCCGAGTTGAATCGAGTGGAGCTTTTCTGAGTCAAGTTAATCGAGCTAACTCGGTTCTTGTACAGCTTTAATTAGGATTTAAGATGGCAATTTTATAATATACAAAAATAAATAAATAAAAAAATAAAAATAAAATAAAATAAAATAACAACCATCTCTCTCCTTCAGCCTGCCCAGCATCAGAATGCCAGGCTGGACTTGGGTTGGACAATTTCGGCCCATCACGGGCCTGGGCTTGCTTGTAGCTACATTATGCAAACGGGCCGGGCTCCAACAAAGCTTGGCCCGACCTAACCCAGCCCGTTGACACCTCCTTGTAGCATGTGCTCGTAATCATGTCTGAATGCAGATTGTAGGGTTGGATCCTGTTTGTTGAATTATGATTTTTTTTTTTTTTTTTTTGTAAGAGTATCTTGTATTCAATCTAATCACAAGATGGGTAGATGATTAAGTGGTGGGATCGCCATCTTTTCAAAAACTACTTATAACCGTTGTTGTTGAGTGGTTGGAGGAACGATCAATGTTTCACATTTACAGATGAATTTATTTTAGGAATTTTTACCACAAAATTAGTTTACGAAAACAGCCTACTTTCATGCAAATTGCTACAAAGTTCTTTTTTGGGAGGTTAAATGACTAAAGTGTCCTTGCAATTTTTTTTTTTTCTCTAAAAGGTTACAAGGTTGAGCATGCGTTGTGTGGGGCCCACAGTATGTATGACATCCAATCTGCCCAACAGGTTCACCCCACCTTGTTGATGTGATTTGGTGAATGAGTCATGAATTAGGAGCTTATTGGGCGGTGTAGATATTATATGGTGTGGCCCACCCCAGGATTGGATCGTCTTGATTTTTAGTTGGTCTGATCATCATGATGGTTTGCACATGTTGGACGGGTTGGATGGACACCAGGTGGACTCCATGATGCTCTGACTTTGTAGATTTTTTAGAAAGAAAAGAAAAGAAAAGGATAGCATTTCAGTCAATTCGTCTTGGAGCAGCACTTTCTGAGCATTTCTACTAAAGAAGCACTGTTTAGTAAAATCCAAAATCCGTGAGCATCTCAATTCATCAAAAGTCTCCACCATAATGATTCAAGCCATCATGTCTTCTTTAATGTGGGGCCCACCGTGATGTATGTGTTTTATATCCTCATATTCCAACCGCTTGTTCCCTCACTTAGGGCATGAATCCAAAAATGAAGTAGGTCAAAAGCTCAAGTGGAACATAACACATGAAACAATGGTAATTGATTTCCCACCGTTAAAAACTTGTTGGAGGCCACAAATGTTTCGAATCAAGCTGATTATTTGTATTTTCTTTCATTCAGGTCTATGCGACTTATCATAAAGATTTGACGGCAAATAAAAATTACTGTGGGCCCAAGAAGGTTTCAACGTTTCAACGGTGGGTTTCATTATCTCCACTATTTTGATGGTCCCGGCAAGGGTTCTTTGGGGCCCACCATGCTGTCCATCCATTTTGATAGATGATTTCATTATATGAGTCCAAAAAATACGACAGATCCAAGGCTAAAGTGGACCACATTGTGGGAATTGAACGCCCACCATTGAAAACTTTGCTGATATTTGTGTTTTCCCTCCAACTAAGGCATTGTGACCTTATGGACAGGTTGGATGGTAGATAAACATCACTCGGTCCTACTAAGGTTAATTTCAACGGTGAGTATTAGTATCACCTCTGTCATTCCTGTGACGTGGTCCACTGAAGCTTTGGATCTGCTTCTTTTTTTTTCTTTTTTTCCATATCATAAAACAATCCCGCAAAATAGATGGGCAGTATCTATAAGACTCATGCATAATCATGGCCCCATGGAGCCTGATGCAGGGATGAATGTGATGAGGTTGATCACCATCTTCCTCGAAGATAACTATTCCGAATTCACGGAGCTTCTCTGAACTCCTCACAGTGACTTCTTGAATCCACAAGAAAAAAGAAGCAAAATATAAATAAATTCTATAGAATTTGTAATTTGACTGATAGATGAAATAATTAAACTAGTTCACAACCCTTTAAATAAGAATATTAAGCCATGTTAGAAGTTTTGGAATCAAACTACAACTAAAACTCGTAGAAATCGTGACTTACTATAAATAGTAAACTTATTGTTTTTAGACAGCCGTGATGCCTACTAGTGGGCATGGTTTTCGGCTAAAAATAGTAAGTGTTCTATTTTGTTGAACTATGATGTTCTCCTAATTATTCTAAGCACTTTACATGCTGGGCGTTACTACTAAAGCCCAACAGATGAAGAGTTATACTCAAACTAAAACTTACTGTAAGTAGTAAAAACGAAAATAAAACGGGATTTCGACGATCGATCCAATGTTATTTTGCAATTTTGGCATGGGCAACCCGACATAGTGGGTTGGGTGGCTAAAGTAGGTCGTACCTTCCCAAAATCACATATGATACATCAAATAGCTCATTTCGGTTTGTGAGTTACGTCCGTTTTAAGTCCCGACGGTTCGGATCACTTCTGCTTTTGATCAGATCTTTTCTGAACCATCTTGGCCATGAAACTGTCCGCGACCTTCTCTACATCAGAGCCCTTGCTTAGACCGTCATGGAAGCAATCCACATCCTTCAAACCACTTGTGCAATGGACCCAGTACCCATTGGGGTTAATTTTACAAATCAAGAGCCACATGGGTGTTACTTTCATGAGATCTACTCCATCCATCAAGTACTCTGCCTTATTTTAACCATTGAACCCAAAAACCATGATCATCCAAAATTATGGCCGTCCACACCACACAACACAGTTGAGATGGAACATTCAACATTAGTTTTGTGTATCACCCACTGTGGTGTTTATATCCCATCCAATCCATTCATATAACGTACCTCATCAGGATGAAAGTATTACCCAAAAATGACACTATTCTTAAATTCAGGTGGGCCATGTCAGGTAGAAATTCTTTAAGGTGGCCTACCGTACCTGATGGACGGTGTAGATGTTACAGACAGTATAGTCAATTCCCTGCATTACTGAAAGTAGTCCAAGTGTTTTCCATCTGGAAATTCTAATAAACCTACGGGTGCCTGAATCACAACTTGTGATGTTCTACTATCATTCCAGCTGAGAGTGGATTACATGCGGCCTAGACCGTAGGGTAGACCGATATGTATGTACTGTATATCCACACCGTCCATCCATTTTTTTTCAGCCCATTTAAGGCATGATCCAAAAAAAATGAAGCAGATCGAAATCTCAGATGGACAACACTATAGGAAACACTGGTGACTGAACGCCCATAAACTTCCTAGGGTTCACCTTAATGTTATTTTTCCATCTAAACAGTTGATAAGATCACATAGACGTGGATGAAGGGAAAAAAACAAATATCATATTTTTAATGGTCAATACCTGAGAATTGGATCTGCTTCATTTTTGAGCTCATGCCTTAAAATAATATGCAAGAATAAATGGACAACATGGTATATAGTACATACATAAAGTCCGCACCTAAATCACCCGTTTTCTTTCCATAGACACCTCATCATATGTGGAATGACTAAATGCAATAAGATCTGAACTATTGATGACTTCCATAAGACTGCATCCTGTCAATCTTTAAAAGTTTAAACCAAAACTCGGTTTAAAGCCCCATTCAAGTCCAACCAAGCACATTTTACTTCAAACCATAATAAAGCAAAAGGAATCAACCCAATATCTGGAGCTCCAGGCAAAGTTTGGGCCCATCCATGTATCAGGCGGCACATGATGCACCACCCGCCATGTGGATCACCTTAAAATTTGGCATGGGTTAGGTGAGGGGGTGAAATGAGCACACACGGCCTCGAGATGGTCGCCCGGAGTGAAATGACTTCTCTACACCTAGTTTTCAACCAAATTACACCCAGTAATAACCCCCTTAGCTAATGAGAGGTTGTCACATGGCCCACATGCCCTCAGCCAATTACAACCTCCCAAGACCTTTTTAGCTGCCAAACTTTTATAAATACCCCTTCACCATCTCATTCCAACACCACTCAATCCTTAAAAGAAAGAGAGACAAGAGGAGGAGGAGAGGGCCCTCATCCTGAACCTAGCCATTCCTTCTCTAGTCTAGCCCAAATAATCCAGCCCTTAGCCTAGCCCTAACATATCCCACCTAGTTCATTCAACTCTTCAATCCAATTTAGTCAATTCAAGTCACTCATCCAAAGCCTAGCTCATATCAAAAACCAATTCAATCTGCTCAAAGCCATCATCTAACCCATGCATACAAATCATCTTAAGTATCTAGATTTTGTGGAGTAGAGTAGGGGTTGAGAATATCTAATCATCTCTTCTACAAAGTGTGTCAGCTCTCTTCTTCCTTCTCCCACATCTATTATTGGGTGCATTTACTGCTTTCTTTACTTTACATATAATTAGTTGCAATACCCATTCTCTTTCCAAACATGTTACTTCTCTAGTTTGTTCAATGGATGCTCTGGGCTTACCTGTTTACCTAGATCTTAGCACATCAAAAACCCGAATAGGCTAGATCTTTTCTTTTATTACCATCTTCATTCATACTTACATCTACATTGTGCATCATCGTCTCCACTCCAACCTACCTGTTGGTCTATTCGGTCCAAGTGTATGCTCTACAACTCAACAATATACCGGGTCATGCCGATGAAAAACTGAAACTGACTAGGCTTCAACCACTTCTTCAAGTTAGTGTGTTAGGGTAGATTTATCTGACTTGGGTCATCGCTTGTTGTAGGCACCACATCGTCACACTATATTGCACACACATTTGCATCATCAATGCATAAGAACCAATCCAATTCCTGATATATTTTTTAGTCCTATGAAGTAAAGACTGTATACTTTTGCGAGCAAAGATGATGCATAACACTTTCCCTCTTTATAATCTTGATCCCTTACCTAGAATTTTCATTCATACATTAGGAGTCATTTTAGGATAGGGAATCCATTTATTTATTCTCTAAAGGTTTCTACAGAGTCTAGTCAACTGTGGAAACTTTGAGTAATTGGCTAGTGACGACTCTAAGTCAAATATAATACCCTTATGCCTCAAGCACACACATAAAAAGTCTTGAAAAGACACCCATGGGCACAATCCAGTGTCCATGCTTTCCTCCTAACATTTCTCTTGTGTAGGGCATCTCTAACATCCAAATGGCGGGCCCCATACTGAAAATCACCTGGCAAAAAAACTAGACTAATCGGCTCAACAGGTATCCTACCCAATTAATGCAACAACGTGATTTTTTTAGAAAGAGTGAACTTCATTTCTTTCATTCTTGACCTTTGAATGACCTAAGTCATTGATGTGGGACCCATTATGGCATTTTGATAATACACCTTAGATATCTTACTTAGCTCACTTAGGAGGAGATAGAGGAGCATGTCCACTTTGTCATGCGCCAAATTTCAACTATCTAAAATTTCTTGCTCTATACCAATAGGAGTAGATAAAAAGTAACACTATCCAAGCAATCACAATAGTCCCATTATGTTCACATAATCACATAAAACTCCAAAGACAAATCTGCATTTTTTCCACCTTACTTCAATTCTATGAGTGACATCCTATTTAATCTCTTAACTCTCCTGAATTAGTAATCCATAGTTTTAGAAATAGTCATTTTGGGAAAGCTCTTGGTTAGCAAATTTTACTAATTCTTCATTTTTACTTTTATTATTATTAAAATTATGTTCTACCTACTTTATTTTAGTTCGACTAATTTTAAAAACTTTAGATTCTAAAGCACTTCTTTATAAATCTAGTTTTACATTTATGCATTTTCTCATCTTGTTAATAAAATTATGCCATCTATAAATAGCATACACCATGAAATGTAAATATCTTGTTATCTCATTCATAACCAATGCAATATAGTAAAAGCTCAATGCCAACCCTTGGTATAAGCCTACAGTAATTGAAGACTCACTTATCCCTCCACTAATAGTCCTCACATTTGTTATCGCACCCTCATACATATCTATAACAATGTCAGTATTTCCCAACACCCACCAAATTAATTCTCTAAGAACCATCTCTTATGTTTTCTCTAAATCAATAAAGACCATGTTGAAATCCTTTCACCTCTCTTTATATTTCTCTATCAATTATTTAAGTTGGAAAATAGATTCAGCAATAAACCTTTTACGAATAAAACCAAATTGATTTTATGATACATTCATTTCATGCCTTAGTTTTTGTTCAATTACTCTCATAAATCTCATGCCTTAGTTTTTGTTCAATTACTCTCCTAAAATTTGATTGTATAGCTCAAAAGTTTAATCTCCATTATAGTTAGTACGGAATTATATGTCTCATTTATATTTATAAATGTGTTATGGTACACTTTTCTTTCATTCATCTGGCATTTTCTTATCGTATAATATTGTTGAACAACTTTTTAAACTAAAATAACTGAGTATCTCGATACACTCCCAAACATCTACCGGTACCATATAATTCAAAGGCTTTTCTTACTTTCATCATTCTCAAAGCTTTTTCCATTTCATGTATCCTAGTCCTATAAAAGTACTTATAGCATCCAATATCATTTAAATTTATGATTTTTTCCAATCTTATGATCTCATAATGGTTGTCATTTAATAAATTCTGAAAATAGTTTCCCCACCCTTCATTAATCTTATCGTCTTTTACTAACACACTTTAATTAGTGTTGTTAATGTATTTAACATTATCTAAGTCTCTACCCTTCCTCTTTCTCTCATTTTTACAAGTTTGAAGATGTTGTTCTTACATTTTTTCCCTAATTTATTGTAAAGATAATCCTGATGTTTAATCTTACTTCTCTATCGGAGTCTTCTTTAAGAATTCTACATTGTTCAAAAAAATTATCATTTTTAGCCCATTGTTATACTTTGAATTATAAACATTTCATATGAATGGCTTTTCATATATTGTTATTACATCCGTAAGTTTCTTTATATCATTTGCTTTGCTTTATAGATATTCTTAAATATTTGTACCACCTTCCTTATGCACTCAATCATTTCATTCTATATAACATTTACCTTCTTCTTCTTTTTTCAATATTCCACTTTTCTTCTTCTGTGTAAATTAAGACTAATTAAGATTCCTCTCTAATTTATGTTAATATTCTAATGAGAGGAAATATATGGTAGTCCGTAAGACCACCTAAAGTATAATGCCCCCCTCCTCCAGCACCAGCTTAGAACATAGTTTTTTTTTTAAAAAAAAAGTGTACGTATGGTACACGTTTCATAAGGATATTTGTAACCTGTGATTTGGACTAGACATAGGTGCTTAGTTTTCTCATAGAGGACTAGATTATTTGCAATGTAAGCCACTGATTGATTATCATAATAAAGTATCATAGGACTACCTGAAAATAACTAAATTTCCTATAATAAGAACCTGAACCACAACATCTCACAAACCACATGACCTGTAGCTTTGTACCCAGCCTCAACATTTGAACGGGCCACCACATTTTGCTTCTGACTTTTCAAAGTGACCAAATTTTCCCCAACAAAAGTACAATATCTTGAAGTAAACCACCTATCTATGATGGAACCTGCCCAATCTGCATCTGAAAATGCCTCTAGCTATATGAAAGTGATTGTTAGCTTAATATAAGATGCCATGACCAAGCGTTTTCTTCAAATATTTAAGAATCATGAGAAGTACCTCCAAATGTGAAACTCTTGGATGGTGCATGTATCTACTCGCAATATTGTCAGCAAATGCAATATCTAGTTGAGTGACTATAAGATATATCTAGTTGGGTCCTTACTCTTGCTCAGGTGGTAGACTCTCAGGAGTTTCAACTCCCGGTCAAGGGTTCAAGTACCCATAGGTGCATGGTGAAATTCCACCAGCGTGTGTGTGTGTGCGTGTGTAAAAAAAAAAAAGCTTGCCAACTATATATCCTTCTATATCTACCTAGGTTCATGCTGGAGGCTCGGGTCCATAGGTTTCAGACAGAGGCGAAGGTACTATTGCCCGGTGGTGGTGCAGGTAGGGAGAAGGTAAGCAAGCAATGGGCAAGGTAGGTGGTGTTTTATTAAAGAAAAGAAGTCTTTCAGAGCCTCCCTTTCCTAATTAAAAGATACTTTCAGCTCGTGGGATTTCTTTAAAGACTTCTTTAATATTAATATGGTCCGCCCTTAATCAATTCCTCATAAGATTCGGAATTACGGGCAGGTATAACTCATAATTACAACTTTAAAAACAGAGGGTGTTTGTGTTAACAATCCTCTTAGTGGTGGTGCGAAGGTGGTGCTACTATGTGGTGAGCAAGGAAGTGAAGGTAGTGTTGATGGGTTATAATGATGAGATCACGTCGGAGAGGTGTTTAGGAGAGACAACGACAATGGCTTGACTAGATTTGAATTTTTTAATTTATTTTTAGATTAAAATTATACAAAACCCTTTCTCTGATACCATGTGAATTAAGGCTAATATATTGAGATTTTCACACACATCCCTCTCTAATTTATATTAATATTCTAATGAGAGAAAATATATGGTAGTATGTAGGATCACCCAAAAAATAATGTTCCCATTTCAATACTACGTAAATTTATTTCTTAATAACATTATTTTCTCTCCTTTCAAAATCCATTACCTAATTTTTAAATAATTATTAATTTCACTTCTTCTTTTTTCATCTCTCAATGTAAATATTTATAACCGTTAGCTTATGTTCCGCAGCCAAACTCTTTTCCATTGCAATTTAGCAATCCTTACAATATTGATGGTCATATTTTTCACCTGAAAGAGTAGGATTCGCAATTATTATTGGAATATCATAGCATTATTTCTGACGTTGGATAAATATCAAATCACACATTCATATTTTTCCCAGGTTCCCACGTGTGCATAGGGGTGTACATCAAGTCGAACCGAGTCGAGCCGGCCTCAGCTCGACTCGGCTCGAACACTAGCTGACCTCAGCTCGAACTCGGCTCGGCTCGGCTCGGTCCTCGAGCCTGACTGGCCAGTTCAGCTCGTTCGGTCAGCAGCTCGGGCTAAGTTCGCCATTGAGGCGATTCCACAAACACCTGAATTGCAATTTAAAAAACCCACTGTTTTACAAACAGAGGCAATGGTTTTACAGGTGTTTTATCAAACACCTTCTAAGTAACAAAAAAAAAAAAAGAGGAAAAAGGTATTTGTTTAATGTACATACCTTGCTTGCCACCTGCCAAACCTTCCTTGCCACCCGCCACATTTCGTTGAGTCATTTTATCAAACAATTGGTGAGCAACATCAATGGCAAAGTAATCGAGTCACCAAACTGGTTCGATTCGAGCTGGATTCGATCCCAGTTGAGTCGAGTCGGGGCCTGCTCGAACTCATTTTCGAGCTTAAAAAATCAGCTCGACTCGGCTCGAACTCAACTTCAATCAGAGCTTTTTTTAGCCGAGTCGATCAAGCTAACCGAGCTAGCTCGGTTCATGTATACCCCTACGTGTGCATGAGGCCAATTGTCAATTGAGTAAGAATGTATGTGTCTTATCCATGCTGTCCATCTGTTTTTTCAGTTTATGCCCTTCCTAGAATGTACGTGGGTTTGCTAGAATGTATGTTTCTTATCCATGAAACTGTGTCTTTTCATAAGGTAACAAAGACCTGGTCGGACGGATAAAACAAATATCAGCTATTCAAAACTTCTCTCCAGCGCCGAAGAATTTTCAACGGTAAGCATTCAATTCACACAGTTTCCAGTAGTGTGGTCCACTTGAGCATTGAATATTCTTCAATTCTAGGCTCATGCATTAAAATGATCTGGTAAAGAGGATGGGTGATAAGGCACATACATCACCGTAGACCCCAGAGAGTTCACTTAATAAGCCAGTAGGGAATTCTCTTCTGCCTTGGATACACACACATATGTGTGTATCCACACCATTCATCTGTTTTTTCAGATCAACTTAGGACATGTGGCTATAACTGAAGCATATTCAAGGCTCAAGTGGACCACATCATAGAAATCAGTGTGAATTGAACGCTTAATGTTGAAAATTTCCCGAGGGTCGTCACAGAAATTTTGGATCAAATTGATATATTTATTTTCCCTCTTTACCCAGGTTTTTGTGACCTTATTAACAGATTGGATGACAAATAAACGTCATGGTGGGTAATAGAAAGGTTTCAACGGTGGACGTTATTATTTCCTATGGTGTGGTCCAGTTAAGCTTCGGATATGCTTCGATTTTGCAGTAATGCCTTAAAATTATCTGGAAAAATGGATGGACGGCGTGGATAAGATAAATACATCCATCATGGCCCACAGAGTTTGCGTACGCAGTCGCTTCCACCTCCAGAGCGGATTAGGTGTTTCCTAGGGAACACCTTAATAATGAGTGTTACCCGACCGTGTGGGGCCAACCTTAATACATTATTTGTATATTGACACCGTCTATCCGTTTTTTAAACTTATTTTAAGATGTTGCCAGAAAAATTAAGCATATTCAAATCTCATGTGGACCACACCACTGTAAATAATGGTGAATGATCATTAAAAACTTTTTGTGAGCCATAAAAGTTTTAGATAAAGTTGATATTAGTATTTTCCTTCATCAAGGTAATTTTGAACGTATCAACAGGTTGGATGTGAAATAAACATTACGGTTGGGCCTGGAAAGTTTTTAATGATATGGTGTTCAACTACCATTGCTTCGTGTGGTGTGGTCCATTTGAGATTTATATTTGGTTAATTTTTTGGTACCACTGTCTAAAATGGACTTAAAAAATGGATGGACGGCATGGATATACATAGCATCATCGATATGGCCATACGGTAAGGGTAACACCTAGGGCTGTACACGAACCGAGCTAGCTCGGTTTGCTCGCTCGACTCGACTCGAAAAAGGTCGATTCGACTCGGTTCGAGGCTGAGTTCAAGCCGTGTCGAGTTGATTTTTTGAGCTCAAAAATGAGTTCGAGCCGAGTTTGAGCAGGCCAGCTCGACTTGACTCAAATCGAATCCAACTCAAATTGAACTAGTTCGGTGACACAGTTACTTTGCAATTGATGTTGTTCACCAACTGTTTGATAGAATGCCTCAACTAAATGTGGCCAGTGGCAAGGAAGGTTTGGTTGGTGGCAAGGGGGCAAGGAAGGTATGTATATGAAACAAATATATATATATATATATATATATATATATATATATATATATATATATTATATATATATAGATATATATATATATATATATATATCTATATATATATAGTGTTTATGTTACTTAAAAGGTGTTTGAGAAAATACATTTAAAATCATTACCTCTGTTTGTAAAATAGTGGGATTTTGAAGTTGCGGTTCAGGTGTTGGTGGAAATGCCTCAACGGCGAACTCGGCTCAATCCTGGCTCGAGCTGCTGACTGAACTAGGCCGAGCTGGCCAGTCAAGCAGGGACCAAGCCGAGCCGAGTTCTAGCTGAGGTCAGCCGAGCTCGGTTCAACTCATGTGCACCCACTGACACCAAATCCGCTCCCTCCATACAGGGCGTTACACGCGTGTGGAATCAACAACCTCTCAGTCGAAGACACACGAATATGACACAATAATCCCGAATCCCGGTAACTTTGGCAACCCTTTTGACTTCGGTACTATGAATTGGCTGTCACCCGTGTAAACACCTCAGTGGGTGTTACCCTAACCATGTGAGGCCCACCTTGATCTATTTTGGTATATCCACACCGTTCATCTATTTTTCTATCTTATTTTAGGGTGATATTCCAACAATTAAGAAGATCCGGATCTCAGGTGGACTATAACACTAAAAACATTGATGAATGACTATTTAAAACCTTTTGTGGACGATATAAGTTTTAGATCAAGTTTATATTTGTATTGTCCCTTCATCCAGATATTTTTGATATTATCAACAGGTTGGATTGAAATAAAAAATAACAGACACCTTACGATGGGCCCCTTGGAATTTTTAAAGGTGAAGCACTCAATCACCATTGTTTCGTCTGGTGTAGTTAACATGAGATTTAGATCTGAATAAATTTTGGGACCCCTTCCTAAAATGGTATGGAGAAACAGATGGACGGCGTGGATATACAACACATCACGGGCCCAACGGTAAGGTAACACCCACTCAGTTGTTACCAGTGTAACACCTAATCCGCTCTCCTACGCTGGAGCCCGTCTAACCGAAAAAAAAAAAAAAAAAAAATCCCTGTCGCACGCGTGGAACATAAGTGGTATTAATCGGGACCGTCCATCCATCTTTGAAGTGAAGGTTGAAAGGTAAGTGAAAAACATATCGTCCATTGCAATCAGTGGTCTTCAACACAACGGTGGTAAGCAGAATAATCTGCTGCTGTGCATCATCGATAAAAAGTGCAAAACGATGGCTTTATTCGTCAGCCTTTATTTAAAACTTGGGCCATCGTTACTACGACCCGCAATATGGACGGCACCGATTGACATATCAACCTGACACGTGTAAGTAACTTTGATGGTACTACCGTCTTTCGGTTCATCGGGCTCTACGATAACTTTGAATGCAAGTCCACGGAACTGCTGGAAAACTACGGCAGTACATCGAGCCAAGTCGAGTCCAAGTGGGCTAAGCTTGGCTTATCTAGTCCATGCTATACTAAAGTTCGAGGTCAAGGTCGAGCTTGCTCACAAGTTCAACATTGAAGTTTGGTTTGTTTGTCAAAACTGACGAGTTGAGTTTGAGTCAAACTAGTGGTTCGAGCCGAGTCGAGTTTACCTCGAGCTTGAGTTCGAGCTTTTGCATCCTGACCCAACCCAGCCCAGCCTAGCCACTCCAACCCGACCCGACCCAACCCAACCCACCCCCAACCCACCCAACCAATCCAATCCCCCAACTCTTCCCAAACCCCAAACCAACCAACCCAGCCCCCCCAAACCCTTTCCAAATCCCAACCCAACCCAACCCAACCCAACCAACCCCCGATCTACAATAAATGTACATTCATATAAATCTACAAGTTAAATAAATAAAAAATAAGTTAAACACCTACCTCGAAGAGATTGGGAGAGAGAGATCGGCCGTATTGGGATTGAGCGTAGGTTCGCTCGGAGAGATCGTGAGAGTGAGAGAAAGAGAGATAGAGATTGGTGGAGTGCTGGCTGTGTGGGCGTGCAGGTAGCGTGCTGGAAGCCTAGACTGGTGGAGTGCTGGGCAAGCGAGCGTGCAGGCAACGGATGGGTGGGGTAGTAGAGAAATAGAGAAGAAAGGGAAAGGGAAGTAGTAGGGTCGGTTGGGTACTAAGGGGTTTTTTTTTTTTTTTTTTATAACTTAACTTAATTTTCTATATATATATATATCTATATATATATATATATATCTATATATATATAAATATTAAAATTTTAAATTTATTAATCGAGCCAAGCCGAATTCGAGTTCAAGCTTCGAGTTAGGTCCAGTGAAATGCGCCATGCTCGAACTCAACTCGAGCTTCACAAAATTATTTTGACTCAACCTGAATCGGCCATTCAAGCTGAGTCAATCCGAGTTGACTCGAGCCGAGTCGAGCAAGCTTTTCGAGTTAGCTCGACTCAGCCCTAGCTGGAATGAAGAGAAGGTGGGTCCATGCATACATATAAATGGTGGGAGGGCGCGACTTTGGTGGATCTCCGGATCCCAGGCTGCGGGCCCACCATGATGTATTTACTTTACATCCACGCCGTCCATTCGTTTCGACAACTCATTTTAACTACTGTTTCAAAAATAAAGAAAATCCAAAACTTAGGTGGACCACACCACATGATACAGTGGGATTGAATACCCACCATCAAAAAATTATTGGGGGCCACTAAAATGTTTATTTGCCATCCAACCCGTTGATAAGTTTCAAAAGATCTGGACGAAGAGTCCACAAAAATATCAGCTTGATCCAAAACTTTTGTGGCCTACTAGAAGTTTTTATTGGCCAATCACCACCATTTCCTGTGGTGTGATTCACCTGAGATTTGGATATACTTGATTCTCTGAGGAATGCTCCAAAATGTGCTTTCGGAACAGATGGATGGTGTGGATGTAAGTTAAATGCATCAAGGTGGGCCCTGAGTGGGATCCACCCCATATAAATACAAGAAATTCAATTAAAATTATTATAATTGTTTAGGCAGTAATTTCTTAAAAAATAAACTGTATAAAAGATATTAATCACCCTTTACATTCTATTTGGGAATTGGGTCGGGTCGAAACTATCTGGCCGTTATGAAGTATGTGTTTTATCCAACCCGTCCATCCCTTTTTTTTTTTTTTTGGGTTCATTTTTTTTTGGCATTACTAAAAAAATAGGCTGATTCAACGATCAAATGGACCACACCGTTAGAAACAGTGGGTATTGAATTTCTGTCGTTGAAATCTTCTTATAGGCCATAGAAGTTTTGGATGAAGCTGAATGTTATGTTTTCCTTTCATCTACATTTATATGAATTTATGAACACGTTGGAGGGTAATTTCAACAGTGGGTGTGACTATCTCCACTGCTTCCTGTGGTGTGGTCCACTTGAGCTTTGTATCGGTCGCATTTTTTTTGAGCATAGCCTAAAATTAGTTCATAATATGAATGGACGGTGTGGATAAGATACATACATCATGGAGCCCACAGATTTTACAACCGAACTCGGTACTGGAGGTGTCACTACCGAATCGGAGTCCACATTTAGCTTCGCGCCAAATTTTCGTGTGAGAAAATATAAGGTTCTGATGCACTAGTTTGTACATTTAGAGCTCATTTTAGAGGATCTCAAACCGTTGATATGAAGGGATGCATGAAGGATCAGCAGATGATCTCCCAAGATGATAAGAGTAGTGGTCTAAAATCAATGATTAGGGAAAAACAAATTAACGGTCTGAATGTCAGTTATGGATAGAGTGGATGAAGTCATTCAATATTGAATTTTTTTTTAGTGGTTGTTTCATCCATAGTGGGGTATCCATATCAACGGTCCAGATTATCTAAAATATGGCTCCACTTGCAGAAAATGGATATATCAGGACACAGTTCACACGCTCTGATGCATCTTGGTTTGAACGGATGAGAATCTTGGTTCGACACGCGATAACGGAAGCGGATTGGTTGGTGTACCTCTCACAAAGCTACGTAGCTGCTGTATTGACGTCTGCAAGTTCACTTCAGTGGGTTTGATCATGAGGTACGTGTTACATCCAAACCGTCCATCTATTTGGCGAGATCGTCTTAAGGTTTGAGAAGAAAAACAAGAGAAGATATAACTATAAAGTGGACCACAGCACAAAAAGCATGGGGCTTTGAACTTCTACCATTGAAACCCTTTTTAGGGTAATAGAATAATATGAAATTTGTTTTTCCTCTTCATTTAGGTCTTTTTGACCTTATGAACAGGTTGGATGGAAAATAAACGTTATAGTGGGTCCTATGAATTATTTAACGTGAAAATCATTATCTCCGATGCTATTTGTGGTGTGGTCCAGATGATCTTTGGATATGATTCGTTTTTGGATAATGCTCTAAAATTATCTCTAAAAATAGATGAACGGTGTAGATATAAGAAATACATCACTGTGGGGCCATGTAACTATGATCTCCTTTGAACCGTTCGTACAACTGGGAGCTCGAGGAGCGTCAGTGCTCGTCTTCGCCGACGTGTACCTACAGCAGGTATATAGCTGGTGTGAGGTAGCTTCCCGCGAAAACATGGCGAGCTCTACGAGAAACGACATCTTTGGATAGCGTGCCTCTAAAGCTACTCGAGAATAAAAATACTCGCGAGAGTAGAATCTAGGATAATCTTGACAACACGTGCGAATACAACACGCCTGTGCTCATCTGGACCATTCAAAATGTGTGTCCTACCGTGTTTCTACGAAAAAACCAAAAACCAGGATCTTATAATTATTGGGTTGTCCACGCATGTATTTAATTGCTTTTACTGTCCCTTTTTTTTTAAACCACATGATGATGGGTCCAGATTGATTTCTTAGCCAGAGTACTTAATTGGTGAGTCCCACCTGATGAACGAAAAGGATCTTGCTTGCATTGCATGCGTCATTGGCGCGTGCATGGAGAACCGCGCTCGCAGGAGTACAGAGTACTCAATACTTTAGCACTGACTACACTGTTTTTCATGCCAAGTGTACGGTATGTGTGGTACTGGAATACTCTACTGCACCTGTTTTTCGTAGTGCGTAAAATACACAGGTAAGTCAAGCCATAAAATGTTGAATATATAAAATCCAATCCGTCCATCAGGTTCTATTCTCAATTCTAATTTCTAAGACCAAAAATAAGATAATAAAATAACTCATATGGGCCACACCAAATGGAACAATGGAGCTGAGATTCCAACTGTATATTTATTATGGGACCACCATGGTGTTTGTCTTTCATCAAATCCATTAATCTGGAGTGAAGAATCATGATTAATGAAAATTATAAATATATGCTGATATAAAACTAAATCGAGCCACACCATGCGAACATATCTGTTTTCGATTAAATTTTACATTCTCCAGTTCGCTGTGGGACATAATAGATTTTAACTCGTCTTAAATTTTGTATGTACGGTATAAATAATATATCTCACCTGATGGACGGAGTAGATTTTATATATAGAACATGGTAGGCCCCACAAATCATGGGTATTTCACGCGGTGTGTAAGGTAGGTGTTATAGACGGTTGCGGTCCGAACGTGAGCGTCCACGGATTTGAAAATCTGTACGGTGTACGGACGTCTTGGTTTTGAGCGCGGATTAGTCAGGAAACGGATTGGCTACTCCTCTGACACCAGCCCCGTGGCTGATGGTCGGTGCTCTGTGGGCCCCACCATGATGTATATGTTTCATCCATTCCGTTCATCCATTTTTACGGATCATTTTAGGGTTTAATGCAAAAAATGAGAGGATATAAGCCTCAGGTGGACCACACCACATGAAAACAATAGAGATTGGATATCCACCGTTAAAATCCTCCTAACGCCTACTGTACTGTTTATTTGACATCCAATCCGTTTATTAGGTCATGCAGACCCAGATGAAGGTCGATGCTCATTCAACACTGTTTCCTGCAATGTGGTCTACTTGAGATTGTGATATACCTCATTTTTGGTCTCATACTTTAAAATGATCCGTAAAAATAGATGGACGGCATGGATGAAACACATACATCATGGTCGGGCCACATAAGACCGACCACTAGCCATTTGCTGGTGTATGGGGAGTAGCCAATCCGTCGTCATCGCTGTAGGTACGACTCCAGTTGTGTACGACACATGTGGAACGGAAGCGGATTGGCTGGTGTGTGAGCTGCTGTATGTACCTGTCGTGCGAAGAGGAGTACGGACGCTACTCTAGCTCCGAGTTGTACGAACGGTTCAAAGGAGATCAAAGTTACCTCGGCTCAGTAGGTATGTATTTATTGTATCTACACCATTCATTTTTTATTTTTTTTTGTAGAGATAATTTTAGGGCATTATCCCAAAAAATAATCATATCCAAAGATCACCTGAATCACACCACGAATAGCAGCAGAGATAATGATTTTCACCTTTAAACAATTCATAGGGCCCAACATAACATTTATTTTCCATCAAATCTGTTTATAAGCTCACAAAGACCTGAATGAAGAGGAATAACAAATTTTATATTGATCCAAAACTTATGTGACCCCAAAAAGGGTTTCAATGGTAGATGTTTAATTCCTCACTATTTTTTACAGTGTGGTCCAGTTGATAGTAATTAGATCTACCCTATTTTTCGTTTCAAGCCTAATTAAGACGATCTCGCAAAATGAATAGACAATTTGGATATGACACATACTTTATGATTAGAACCACAGAATTTGCTGACATCAATGCAACAGCTATATAGCTGCAGTGAGGTACACCAGCCAATCCGCTTCCCACCATGATGTATTTTTTATCTCCACACCGTCAATCCATTTGGAGAGATCATTTTAGATCATGAACCAAAGAATAATTCATATTCAAAGCTCCAGTGGACCCCAAAGCATTAGCAGACCCCACCACAAAAAACTATGGGGAGATTGATGTCCACTATTAAAACTTCTAATGGCCACAAAAGTTTTCGATAAAGCTTATATTTTATTTCCCCTTCTTTCATGTCTTTTTTAACTTATGAAGAGGTTAGATATCAAATAGGCATCATGATGGACCTTATGAAGGTTTCAACCGTGGGTGTCACTCTTACCACTGTTTTTTATGGTGGGGTGTACCACACTTTTGGATTTGTCTCATTCTTTGGTTCATTCCCTAAAAAGATTTCTAGGGATAGTTTTATCAATTCTAATGGGGGATTTATTCAATTAACAAAATCGGCATCGTTCAGTCATATTTATTTATATGTCTATCTTCAATTTTTTAAAGAATTTTATTGTTGAAAGTATGTTGAGTGTCAAATATTATATATTTCCCCCTGTTTATATCTTAGTTTTGTCAAATGATAATGTTTAATGGGTATATTTTATATATGTTTATATTGCGAGGTGAATCTGAGAGCTTGGAATGAAAAATATGTTAAAAGCATGGATTTGATGCTCGAGAATAACCAAGGCAAGGGATGAATATTAGGAGACCAAGTTTAAAGATTTTAAGACTCCAAGATTCAAGGAAACCAAGTAGAGAAGAAAGGAAGTCGAAAATGCAAAGTGCAGAAATTCATAGAATCTGAACTCACTATCTATGTCATCGACGGTCGATGACATTAAAGAATTACATGAAAATCGAGTTTATTGTTGGACAAATTAAATGCAGTTCTCGATGACATCAAAGCTATGTTCGATTGCTCGAAGGCCTGATCGACGACATCGAAGGAAGTTCAATGACATTTAGATTTTTGTAGATTTCCGAAGCAACTCCCTGAAACACTCTAGACACATTATCGATTACTCGAATACCCTTCGATGACATCGAAGGTATGTTCGATGACATGAAGAATTACGCAGTGCGAAAAAGTGCGACTTCCGGATTAAAGTTACGCTCGATGACATCGAAGGCTGTTCGATGACATTGAAGGCATCACGTAGAGTACGTAAATTTGACGTGGTTTCTAAAGACGGCCGGATAAAGGTTATAAATATGGGTTGTTTAAGGAGTTCTAAATATGAATTAGGTTTTAAAAAACAGAGCAAATGGATAGAGCAGCCTCCCAAGAGTTTTTCTTTATTCTTTATTTATTTTTAATGCTTTCTTCTAGAGTTTTATATTCAATCGTGTCTACGGTTGGCTAAACCTCCTAACTAGGGCTAAAAAGAGAAACTTGTAGCGTGTTGGGATGATTTTCTTACTTTGATTCTTATTCTTGTTAAACCTCGTTGATTTCTAGTTTGATATTAAAGGAATATTTTCAGTTTTTTATAATTTATTGTGACTCAAATTACAATAGATGTTGTGATAGCTTTAAATATCTTCTTTTCCTGTTTTGATATTGTGAGATTGGTAAATTCTGTTGTTCACCATCGTCTCCAGGGCATGGTAAGATGATGAAATCTCTTCCAATCATAACAACAATCCTTTATTCAAGATTAGTTTAATGAAAAGTTCAGAGATTTGATTTAATTGTTTTATCTTCTAATTGGATAGGATATGACTTCAATTCTAATTGTGTTCCTTGAATTAAGTAAGGTAGCATTTTGATAGCTACAAGTAGATTCTTAGCACCCTAGTTCCCACCTTTCAATTGATAGTTTTAATCAACATCATTCACAATTACTCTTTTTTATTCCAGATTTAGATTTAAATCTTTTTCTAGTTCTAGTTCCTTTAATTTTCAGAATACGTACAAGTTTAGTCCTTATAGATTCGACCTCGGTCTTACCGAGTTATTATTACATCACGACCCTACACTTGGGGTTATGAACAAAGTACTAGTAAAAAAACATGTCCTTGAGACAATAAATACAAGTCAAAAGAATTCATTCGGAAAGACTAACCTCTATCCTTTTACAAGTCGCTTGATTGCTCATCCCAACTGGTCGTTGAAAAGGTAGTTAAATTCTGCGTCTAGTCTCTAATAATTTTGAATCAATATAAATGATATCAAAGGTTCAATCAAAAATTGAGTTGAGTAGACTTTAACACGCTCACGCATCATAATCACACATGAAATCCGAATAAATTAAGGTCATTTACACATGTTGACCTTATTTGATTAAATCATAAGCAACATAAAGTGAAACCTGCACTTAATGGATCATGAAATTGTAATCAACCAACATGATTTCACAACTGATATTGGTCATCTATATTCACGTGCAACTCAATTATCACCTGTAAATGCATCGACATGGAGCAATGGATCCACCCGACTTCAAAATCCACCAGAAATCCCACCATCCCTCACTTGGACTGGAAAATATGATACGATAACAAATAATGAGGATTAATCAATCCATCTCGTGGTTTCCAAACACCGATCATATTTACACAAATGCAATTACATGCCACCTAATCCCACATTTCAAACAGGTCTTAATTGGAGCCGGTGATTGTTTTTGTCTTTCAATGTTCATTTGTACTCAAGGGTTAGGATTTTCTAAACATTGCGATAATTGGCCAATGGCCCATAACTATTTTAAGCACAAGAAGGATGGCTCCTACCTCATCCACGTGTTGGAATCTGCTCCACAAATTGATACATGGTACGTGCAATTCTCGTGTCATGATTCAGTGATCTGAGCCATTCATTAGATATGCGGCGCGATGTGATCATGAAATAAATCAAAACTCAGTCTAGTAATAACATCAAGTGGGCCACACATGTATATGTAATTTTACTTCTGACCTTTTTTTAACCGTCCATTTTTCATCAAGTGTGCCCATGGCACGTTCACGAAGTGCCTAACCTGATGAACGGCTCAGATCTCTGAAACATATTCTGCCCCTCAGGATGACCGGAAAATACAACATTCAAAGCTTCTGTGGCCCCCACGGAGATTTCAACGGCGGGCGTTCAATCTCAGCTGCTTCATGTGGCATGGTCCACTGGAGTTTTGGATCTCCCTCATTTTTTATCGTCTCCTAACATGAGCTGGCGAACCGACGGATCGAGTAGATGTCACGTGGACGTCGCGGTGGACCCCACAGAGCTTCCGATTCCGGACTCCGTGTGGGCGGGGGTTAAAAGAAATTGCTCAGGACCGTTCATCAGGGGTAGTGATCGTAACTGCCACGCATGCATGAGTGAACGGTTAGGATTAACGACCACAACTCAACATTCGACGTACAAGGGTGTCGAACTGAACGACTGGACCAGCATGAGTTTTGGCCCACTCGTGGTGGGACCCACCCATTAGCGGCCCGAACTCCAAAATCTCGCACCTGTTCCGGAATTGGGTGGGTTCCGTGAAACCCGCTCCGTCTTTCTTTCGTACCCTTGGGTTCCTCTTTGAGTTGTGGTAGCCCGTAGAGCATCAATTAAATATAGCCCGCAATACACTATTGCATTTTTTAAAAAGGGAAATGGTACTATGATGTCGAAGCATTAGCCCCACGTGATGTACGACGAACATCAACACCATCAGACAGATGTACTATTCCATGGTGGACCATGGGCTTAAAAATCAAGACAACCTAAGACTTGGGTGGGCCACACCACATACAACAGTTGAGAGGGATTACTTCCCATTGAAACATTCATAATTATTTATTGAGCCCACTGAGATGTGTTTCATAAATCCAAACCATCCATTATATGTGTCAAACTTGGATGAGGGGTCAGACCAAGTTTCAGCTGCATCCAAAACGCAAGTCGACCCCACCAAGTACTTTTATATGTCTAAAGCATGTCATGACATGGTTTTAAATGGTATGGCACACCTGAGCGCTGTATACAGCTGATTTTTGAGATATCCCATAACCTAATGGGGCCCCATCTAATTGATGGTGTTAATGTTTGACACACATCATGGTGGGCCCACACTGCTCGACCTCATGGGAACTTCCCCATGAGGTCGACCTCATAGTACCATTTCACTTATTTTTTTTTAAGCAATCAAGCCAATCAAGCCAATCCAAAAGGTCATGTGGTTTGGAATGGTGGGTCTCCCTCCCATTGTGACTCATTTTCCCCTCTGACGTGGCTCACCACAGCTTCAGATCAGGCTAAGTTTTGTTGTCTTATACTGAAATTGGGCGACGCATCTGATGGACGGTTTGGATGCAATATACACGAAGGTGGGTTCCACACTGCTCGTTGGAACCCAAGTGATCTTTCCAACGCATGTCCCGCGGACTACCATACTCTTCCACCGAAACAGAACCTTATCCATTTTATAACATACCGGATGATATCTGACAAGCAACGACTAACGTCATCGAAGAAATCGTCGGTAGTGGGCCCCACCCACCATACATGTTCTTTTATTGCCGGGGTGTAATCATAACACGGTGGGTCCCGTCTACCAACACTTCAACACCTCACCATCTAGTGGCCCACTACTCGTACAATATCATATGATACTCGGGCTTTGGACAGACACAGTGGGAAATGATATGGTCGAGCTACGAGGAGCCAGATTATGGGTCATTCGTAAGTCTCCATGTACTGGGCCCCACCACAGATAGAAGTTTCAGGATACACATAAATCGGACGGTCCTAATCATCTAAACGGTCACCTTCAAAGTTAGTGCCGGAAAGTGGAGAAAAGTGATGGTTCTGATTTTACGATAGTTTAGAAATTTAGGCCATCTTCAATGGGGCCCACTAGATGGATGGTCTTGATTGGCAGATGAACTTGTCAGGTATATTTTAGAGAGATGGTTATACCAGGGAATAACACACAAGTGCTCTAACGCATGGGCTGTTTGGGGTGATGTTTAACAGGTTAAGTGAAATCCAACCCGTCAAAGAGATGTTTCTCCAGATGTTAGCTCCAAGTAATAAAATCTAGATTGATCCGTTACTCTAGTGGGCCACAACAAAGAGAAGAATGGGGAACGTTGGTGATCTGGGAACTCTCACCATTGAAGCTTTCAGGTGGAATGTGGGGTCCGCTGTTGTTCATATGTCATCAAACCCAGTCATATGCGGAAACGGATTGGCTACTCCACCTGCCACCAGCCCGGTGGCTGGTGGTCGGTGCTCTATGAGCCCCACCAGATGTATGTGTTTCATCCATTAGGTTTTACAGGCTTGATCTCAAAAATTAGAGGAAAAAATTAGCAATGTAGACGCTTACCTTTTATACTTAATTTTCTTTGTGAAAGGTCAAAAACTTATGTAATGAAAGTAGTTGTTTAGGATACAGAAAGAAAGAGGGTTTTGGATAAAAATATATAGATTTAGGGTAAAATAGCGAAAAAAGTAAGGATAGCTTTGACTTTATGAATTTGTCCGTACAAGTAAAAGTTTAAATAGGTAAGGAGGTTTTGTTCACGTCGGCGAGTAAAAAAAGGTGGATGGTCGATCGAGTCTATGGTAAAAATCTATGGTACCACACCACATGAAAATAACAGTGATTGGATATCTGCCATTAAAATCTTCCTAAGGCTGGCTTATTGGACTGTTTATTTGACATCTAATCTGTTGATTAGGTTATACAGACCCAGATGAAGGGAAAAAAACAAAGATTAGATGGATCCAAATCTTTTATGCCCCCAAAAAGTTTTAATGGTCGACATTCATTCAACATTGTTTCCTGTAATGTGGTCCACTTGAGATTTGGATATACCTCATTTTTGGTCTCATTCGATAAAATGATTTAGAAAAACATATGGACGGCATGGATGAAACACATACATCATGGTGGGGCCCACGGAGCACTGACCATCAGCCACTGGCGGGTGGCAGGGGTAGTAGCCCCCACCAGGATCAAGGCAAAGGGACGACTAAAGCAATTTCAAATTTTAGGTGGGCCATTTTTAGGAGGAGGCGCAACAGACGAACGGTTTGGATTACACGTGCCCATTACAAGTGTGCCCCACACAACTTGCACGTACGGTAATTACCATGCGTGCGAACGCACGTGAACGTGATCATTCGTTGGAACGAAGATCCGATGTATGTATTGGATTACACGGGCTCCATCCATCTGGTTAGCGCTCTCACATTCACCGTTGATTCCAAAAATCAATCTGATCCAAGAATCAGGTGGGCCATCAATGTCAAATCATGCTTAAAACCTCTAGATTGACATGGCGCTGCCAACCTGTGTTTTGAAATTACCTCTTTGTATGTGTCCCTTCATCCTGGAAGGGCATGTCTGATGAACGGCTCGGATTACATGTACACGGCGCATGGCGCACCAATGCGCAGTGCAGACTATCCAATTGTTCATCGATCTACATCCTAACCGTTGAATCAGCAGATGGTATGTTGTTAGCCGTATAAATCGCTGCCAGCTTAGCACGGTGCAAGATCCAAGCCGCTCATCAGGTGGGCCCGCGTTATAGTTATACGAGATTGAGAAACTGAGTCACTCACCCACGTGGATTAGTGTATACAAAGAAACGGACAAATATAAGATAATGTCCAACAGCCCACGTTTAACACACGTGTGATCTACTAATTGCCCTGATTTTGGCTTGCATGATATAAGCAGTCTGGATCTCGCACACGTGTGGAACACTGGCACGTGGAAACGGATTAATTGGACAAAGCTGTCCTGATTCTTGTCTGTTATTCATTGTACGATTCTGTAAATGAATGAACGGTCTATATCACCCAATCATTATACCACATGTTAGGTGTCACTGACTCAATGCAGCTGGCAGATAATTCCTTATATCTCCACAGTGCGTACTGCGCACTCATCGTATGATAGAGCCGGTACTCCTTTCCGTAAAGAAGAGAAAGGAAAAGAGAATTTGATAGGACGCCTGGCCCACTTCATTGCAGACTATGAGTGGGTTTTCAATTCGCAAGAGTGGGCCCATGACCACGTAATCCAGACCATTGGCAGATGTACTATGCCTCCCAAAGATCTCCCTGCCAAAGGATAATCATAACATCTGAATTTGGTTGACCTGTGACCGACTCGATATTGGGTTGGGCTAGGGCTGGATGTGTAAGTTCCATCTTACTATGCCTCCCAAAGATCTCCCTGCCAAAGGGTAATCATAATATCTGGATTTGGTTGACCTGTGACCGACTCGACATTGGGTTGGGTTGGGCTATACAAACAACAATCCCATAAAACATGGGTCGGGCTTGGGTTGTGGTCTCAGGTTCCCAATCCAACCTGAACACGACTGATATATAAGTTACTCATAAATTATATATAATTGAATGTGGATTGTTTATGTTGAAAGCACGGAAAATTTCAGTATCATTGGGTTTCATTGGTCCATGTCATTTCTAATGACTCAAGATAACTAGATACATCGGATATCTCTCTCCTCAATAAATTGTGTGCTACACAATATGACTTTTAAATGATTAGTTGTCCTATACTTTAGCTTGTTTGTTTAGAAAAATATGAAGTTCTTTACGATAAATAGCTATGTATATAATTAATAAAATTATAGGTACAAAAAATAAGATTGTGTATTGAAAAATAGTAAATTAATGTAATAATAAAAATATTAGCGTGTATTCACTTGACCAACTCGACCAACCTAACTAATCTAACCGAGCCCGCTTGAGTTGGGCTTGGGTTGAGAATTCCAAACCCGAGATTGGGTTGGGTTGGATTAGGGTTGAGGTATAGGAACCTTTAGTTAGCCTAGGGTTGAGTAGCAACCTGACCTAGCCCGCCCGACTTTCAACCCTAATAGACGATCAATACCAGCATCAAACCAATAGTCTTCATCATCCGATGACCCCGCTATTGACTTGCCCGTAGATTAACATAACATGAACTCTTAACCTAAAGTTGCCTTAAGTTTTTTATATATATTCTACGCATTTATTTCGTCGGCTTATATATGAACTCAAGTAAATTATCCTGTATGAAAGCATTTTAACCCTATTTTGTATGGTTTACTTAATTTTTTTTCTTTTTCTTTGATGTTTTGCCATACTCATAAAATGAGTTGAAACATCAATGAATGAAATGAATATAACACAAAATCATGTGGCTCTAAGTTTTGAGTTACAAAAGAGCCTTGTAACCTGTGTACCAAAAAAATATGCCACGTACTATAATTAGTCAAAAGCATAAACAAAAGACAATAATTATATTTATAGTTATCCACAAGTTATTTGTCTACTTACAATTTTAGCCTTAGGCATTTCTTAAGACTTTTTTCCCGTTTGGTTAAAAAGTCAATAAAGTAAAGTTCATTTAAAAGATGAAAATGCCCTTTTAGTAGGCCTAACTTTTTTTTTTTTCCTAAAACAATCTTTCTTAGCATGATAACTATATGCGGGCACAACAAAAGTTGATGTTGTTTGATCAACATGTGAGGAACAACTTGTATAAGATCTATCCCATTCATCATATGCATAGTTATATTTTCACTGTCGATCCAATCTAAGTTTTAGGTGTGCTACACCATAGAAAATGATGTAAAATCATGCCTAAAATCTCAAAACTCACATTTCGTAGCCCACTTAAGTGTTAAATGTCTTGATTTTCAAAGTGTCCCTTCATCCTAATGGTGAGCATCGGATGAATAGAATGGATGGTAATATATACAACTGAGTGGACCACACATACAATTTGGACGATTTTATTTACACCCAATCTGACACAATCCAAATTAACAAATGAGAAGCCGTCATATGTCGATATACGTATACAAAATATGAGAGAGAAACATACTCACGGCAGTAGAGATCATTGATGCTTATCTCTCGAAGACATGTATCCTGCCAAAAGATCTGAATGCATAGAGTCATGCACACAACCATGACTCAAAAGGCAGTCTTCTCTTGTATGACATGTAACCAACGAACGCAAGGCATTATGCCATTGTCGGATTCCTTGTAGCTAGCATATGCTCGGCATGGTTGTCCAATTAACCCAAATGAGAAATTTCCCTAGAGAGAACATTTGAGACTTTTTCGTAAATAACAGAAAAGATAAAGCGAACAACAAAAGATTATCCGAAAATAAAAGCATATCATTTACAATGTCATTACCCAACAATGACTCCAAATCCAAATAGGATACAACCACTGCTTAATTAGAAGATCCGTGCACAAGTCACGGAACCCTATGCACGACCACCACCTCTCTTAAGCCTATAAAAGTAATATTCGAAGAAGAACCCTAGGTCCTTGCCAACACAAATTAATCAATCTCTTTTCAGATATATGTTGCTTATCCCTTTCGTCCTCTATGGACAATTAATTATTAGTTTAGCTTGTTTAAAGCCGTTAGATTTAGCTTAGTTTTGCTATTGCCCAACGTATTGTAGTACGCACATAAAAGTAGCTTAAATATTCATGATCAGTCGTTGAATTCCCATATTACTAGGTTCCTACTTGGTATATCTCTAGTCACATCTTGCGAACCTTACACCATTATCATCTCATGACCGCTTAGTATTTTCCATAATCGTTTTATCAGGATTGACCACAATAGATAGTTTTTCTCTACTTGTTTTATTTCTCTATGCTAATTGTATTGTTCTATTATGTTAATCAATAAATCGAGAACCTGACCTTATTTTTAACTTACCAATCTTTATTGCTTTATTGAAAAACACGACCAAAGCTATCACCGTTGAAAGAAAAGTCATCGTCTTTAAGGAAAAAATATCTCATTCAGAAGGACTAACCATCTGTAGCGCCTCGGATTTCGGGGGCCGAGTAAATACTCGACTCCTGATATCCTGGGTGCCACTTATGCTTTGTGAAAGTGGGATTTTATAGTTCGTTTCACATGACATTCCAACGGTTCATAGAATTAAAATAGACTATGTAATGTACTTTGGAATAAACATAAATTTTAATGCAACTAAATTAATTAACAAGTATAATATGTCTATCCATAGTATAGGACTACAATTGAGAAAATTTTACAATTCCCAAAAATACAAAATGCGTCGACTCTAAAATCTCATCAATGCCCTGAAAGTGTCCCACATCGGTCCACCCAACAACTGAAAGTATGAGGACTCCTCCTTCGAGATTGTGTGCGCCTCGTCCAACGTATCAGACTCCATAGTACCTGCATCTACAAAAGTGTCTGGTTAGTGTTTTAAAACACCGTCCCAGAGTGGGAGTGAGTGATCAACTCAGTGGTTTCATTAACTCTAAGTTACACATGTTATCAATTCCATAACCACAGTTAATGATGAAGTAATGTAAACATTCAGTTCCTAAAAACTCTTATTAATGCACGTGCATGCTGTCATGAGATGATGCATGTACTCGCGATCCAATACTCCCTCATAACGACTCCGACGCCTCGTTCGTAAATGTCAACACTCCCTCAACACGCGACCACAACTCCCAAGTCACCACAACTTAAACTAATACAATGCGATGAATGTTTGTGTTAGCCGAGTAAATTAATTAAGTCCGTTCATCCAGCAAAATTGGGGAAGCTAGAGTACCTCTATTTTGGTCATTAGTCTCATTTGGATACTAGGCGCGGGGGCGGTCGGAGCGGCTTCATGCTTGTGTCCCTTGATCCGTATTTGGGTTTATCACTTAGGCGACAACTCCCAAATAAATGTGAGGCTAACACTGGCCCGAGCGATCATTAAAGACCCGGACACATAGGGTTATGCAGCCCATCGACGGGTGGAGGGCGCCCACAAATATATAAGAGTTGTCACCCAAACACAAATGTGGAGTAGTCACGGCATCATTAAAGTTTGATGTGCTAGGCTCATAGCCTTCTTGATTGCTCATTTGTCACTATGGGGTGACTCATCACCCCAGCGTAGGCCGACAGCACAGACACGGTGTCTCATACCACCATGCCCAACTCATGAGACTTGAGGATTGTACTGCTAATGGTTATTAGTAGACTTTTCAAATAGTATAAGGTATTCTAGATTCGGACAATCACGATTAAACATGGTGAACATATGTGGTTAGTCGGTCGTTAGACGAATTCAGTTGACACAGGCGAACATCGGCACAACAGACATTGGGTACAAGCATTAGGGCTGAAAGTTGTGCGGGTTCAACCCGACCGACCCGTGACCGACCCGACATTGGGTTGGGCTTGGGCAGGATATTTTGGGTCCGATCTTAAGCTTGGGCTATACAAACACCAACCCGATAAAACTTGGGTTGGGATTGAGTTGAGGTCTCGGGTTGCTCGACCCAACCCGAACCCGATCAATATATAAGTTACTTATAAATTGTAATTGAGCGTGGATCGTTTGTGTTGAAGGCACACTAGTGATGTCGAGTCTCATTTGTCCACGTCATTTCCAAGGACTCAAGCTAATAAGATATGCCGGATTTCTCTCTCCCAAATAAACTTCATGCTATGCTATAACTTTTAAAGGAGTAGTTGTCTTATATTTTAGCTTGTTTTTTAAAGAGAAAAAATGAAGTTCTTTATAATGAATAATCACATATATAATTAGTAAAATTAGAGATACAAAAAATAAGTCCTATATTGATATATAATAAACTAAAGTAATAACAAAAATATTAGCATGTATATACCCGACCAAGCCCGCTTGGGTGGGGCTTGGGTTGAGAATTCCCAACTCGAGATTGGGTTGGGTTAGGGTCGAGGCATAGGAACCTTGGGTTGGGTTAGGGTTGATCACCAACCCGACCCAACCCGCCCGACTTTCAGCCCTAACAAGCATCTTGAGTAGCTTAGCTACTGTCAGTCATCCGTGTTCAGCCTGGATCAATCGAATGAATCTGGGGTGGCTGACCAAACCCGGGCCACCCCTGTGTTATGCAATTTGCTGACTAACCCAACTACTCAAGTAGTCGTAATCATTCGATAGAACTAGTTAACCCACAATAGTAATTTACAATAATGACACATGAGCAATAAATCTAGCAATTTACTCATTCGAACATTTCATTGAACATGCAAGCCTCACCATATCGACAATAACAATTTATGAAAAGGAAATCAAAATATACATATACAAGTTAGCATGCATTCACACATTTATAAGCATAAATCATTAACTGAAGCATAAGACTTAATAAACGGTAACCTAGGGGTAAGGGTCCGCACCTCTAAGAAGGAATCTCCGTTTTTAAGTTTCTAGGGTTAGTGATTTAGAAAAAAATCATCAATTCCTAAATCAAAATCAAGAAAAATACCATTGATGACTTTAAATGTACACTAGGTTACTTAATTGAAGAGTAATATATAATTCTTACCTTCGATTCTTGGCATGGGTGAATTTGGTGAAGGTTTGGTACTAGCCAAATATTTGTTTGAAGAAATGCCAACCCCACAAGCATCAAGATTTTTCTCACTCACACACACATACTCTCTCCCTTCTCCTTCTCTTCCTTTTCTCTTCATCTCTCTTTCTCTTTCTCTTCTCCTTCACCCAAACTAGGGCACGAAATTCGTATGGGATAAGGGGATGCCCAAATAAAGGTCTTATATAGTTCAAAAAATTGTATAAATGGCCCTACGGGCTAGGTTTTCATTATACTAGCCCTATAGGAGGGTGTTTTTAACCTTTGGAGCCCACTATGGGGTGTAGGAGTTGATATACACCATAGGATGATTAGCCTTAATGATGATCTACATAGGGATACGATTGGCCTGCCATTTAGATGCGCCGATCGACGGGTATGATCAAAAGTCTGTTCGATGATCACCGATGGTCGATCGGGGCCACGACTATACGAATATCTGTCGAAAAATACCTTTAATCGGTACCTTGACTTCGGTTGCAATCTAACGGTCGAAAACCCACAACTTCATAAAAGAGTAGGAGGTTCATTTCACTTAAGTTTCAGGTTTCAGCCTTGGGTATTTACGCATTTCAAGCAATCAGCCTCTAACCCAAGTTGCGCAGTTCTGGGTACTATCTTAAATCGCCACCCAAGATGGACGTCAAGCCCACTATGACGAATATCTTTCTATAGCCTTGGGTTTAATGGCCCACTAATGAGCAGTCTATAGCTCATTCGGATAATCAAGACATTTCTGTAATGAATTGGGTAGGGAGATTTCTTGTGCACAAATATTAAGGTTTGGATTAGCTAAGTTTATAGTATAGTCTATTTGCAATTAGCGAAAATGATGATTCGGTCATAATCACTCTAAACCGTTGCTTCGTAGGCTAAATGAATAATTGGGTCACTTTAGTTTGTTAATTACGATCTGACCCTTAGTTGTCTCGGCTTTAAGTAGATTTTTAATTTAGTTGTGGTCATCTTGATTATTCAGTGATAAGTCGGCTAGAATTGGGCCCTATGTGGATAAATCACGAGGCTAAACTTAATACTTAAGTGATCAGGTGGATTCGTCGGCTTTCTATAGTTGATTAATCGAGTTTGTGCGATTCTTTACCAGTATTACCCGTGTATAAGCTCACTTCGAGCGTCAAGGGTCAGTAAGTAACAACGTAGGCTAGTCATATAAAAAATTTTCAAGGATTTTTGAAAGTCTAAAATAGCGAAAATTTCGAGCGTTACACCATCTCTTTCTAAAATCGCATGATTGTTGTAACAATCGGTGATTGAACAATCAGACCAATCTTTACATATCTTATCCTAATCCGGTTAGTTTGGCACATGGGTTCATAATGTTCAGTTCGATTTGAATCAAAGACAACTCTAACATGCCTGTCATTTATTTTAATCACACGTTTAACCAAAATTGGACCGTTCGTTATACGTGTGGCCACATATCCAGATTAATCAATAACAGATCTTATTAGTGGGAATCCCCATCTCAAATGTTGGGTAACTCAACATAGTTTTGAATCTATATAATTTTTTTAATCCCTTTTTAAATAAAAGGGTAGCACACCTGATGGACGGAGTGGAACTCATTGATATAAAATCGTTTAATGGAAAGTCACTCGCCCTTGTGACTACATAAGTCACTTGTATGTTTCCGCATAGAAAGTGCTCTTGAAAACAATGTTTGCTCATGGTTTCATCTTCCAATTATCCAAGTGATTTATATGATGAGTGTTACTTTGTAGGGTGGAAGTCGAATTATTTCAACCATTTGATAATTTAGCTCTTTTGCTTTGAAAACAAATGATGTAACCTCTGTATGATAAATGGATTAAAATATTCCATTCAAGAGTTCTTTTAAGCACCCTGCATCCAAGGAGATCTGTAGCAAATAAATGGTTAATATCGGTTGAAAAGTCCCAAATCCAATAGGTAGAGTGTCGGTGTATCTTCTTGTAATACGCCTGAATGTAGCCAAGTAAACCTCCTCCTGGACTTAAAAGAATTGACCAACTCTCCAAAAGAGCCGCACTATCTTTACTAATCATAGTCATGCATGGGAATGCCTACAAGTAATAGAGCACCACATGGAGGAACGTGCAAAAGATCTATGCGCCCATCGAGCCTTGCTTTATCTTCACCATGAGATCCAAAACTTGGGTCCAGACAAAAATCAAGTGGACCACATCTAATCCATTCATACATGCCATCTAATTCATTCATACGACTCTATTCACCAACACAAATTACTCTTCAAAAATCACTTTATACTGAAACTCGAGTGGCCCTACATGTATTTACAGGTTTTAGGTAGATTTTACATTATTTCCTAAGCCAATTGAGCTTTGCATCGATGTTCGCAATCAAGGCTTGTTGTATTTTAAAATAATTTATTTAAAAATTAAAATTTTTTTCCTTATATTTCTTTTTGTAATTGTTTTATTTTTAGTATATAGCGAGTGCACTATTGGGATTGGGTCATAGTTGTTGTATCCTAGAGGCTAATTGTCCAAGATTCCTTTTGCACTTACAACGTAGTCCAAGGATGGTAAATTTGGTTTCAAGCCGAATGACCCAATCATGCCTCGAATCAAATAATCAAGTCATATTTTATTACTTTATTTTATTATTTAATTTTCTATTTTTTCAAATATTATCTACTATTTTTAGCACATTATTTCCAACAAGGCATAAAATACGATGGTGCACCTGATGAACAGGGTGGATCTCACGAAAGTATTTGGTCTCTAATGTTATTGAAAAAAATGTATTTTAGTCATTTAAATACATCTCATCTAATCAAGTGCAGGAAAAAGTATCAGAAATTATTTTTCATAGTATATAGTTATAATTAGTGGATAATTATAGTTATGCTATAATTATAGGTGCTTGACCAGACTGTACCCAAACCAAGGGGTGCAAATGGGCAAGGCCGACCATACAACCCAATAATTCAATTAAATGTAGAGAGGGTCAGGTCTAGGTCTAAAAGACACCCTTGTTGCCAAATAGGTTAAGCATGGAACCTGTCCTTTAATAGGGAAAGAAATATTTTCCAAATTAGAATTGAAAAGAAAATAATGAATTCTGCAAAATAACTATGGGACCGGGTTATATTCATTGTATCTTGGAGGCCAACTATCCAAGATTCCTTTTGCACTACGATGCGATCTAAGGAGGGCAGATTTGGTTTCAAGCCGATTGATCCAATCACGCATTGATTCAAACAAATAAGTCGACTTTTCTTACTTTATTTTATTATTTAATTTTCTATTTTTTTCGAGTAGGATCTACTATTTTCAGTACATTATTTTCAACAAGGCCTAACATAGGGTGGTACACCTAATGGACAGGGTGAATCTCACGAAAGCATTTGGTCTCTGATGAAGAGCTCTAGCCTTATGCCAAACACAATCTCGCATATATAACACAATGCTGTTTATTCTAGTTTAGATCCCTCCACTTATATCCAGCTATGTCGTAAAATATTTGAAGTTTAATTAGGTTAGCTTAAATCGCTACTAGGTAGCACTATTGTTGCAGTACATTTAAGAGTATATAAATATCCGTGACCTATTGTTATTAGGGGTGTACACAAACCGGGCTAGCCCGGTTAGCTCGCTCGACTCAGCTCGAAAAAGCTCGACTCGGCCCGACCCGGAATTGAGTTCGGGTCGAGACGGGCCATTTTTCTCAGCTCGAAACTGAGTTCGGGCCGAGTTCGGATAGGGCCCAGTTCGGCCCGACTCGGTTCGAAACTCGACTCGACCCGACTCGACTCGGCCCGACCTGGTCCGACCCGGTCGAGTGTGTGTGTGTGTGTGTGTATTCATAACCTAACCTTACCCATCCCTTTCCCCTTTCATAACCTAACCCCACCCGTCCCTTTCCCCTTTCATAAACTAAATCAACGGCATGGATCTCCGTATCATGTGCCCCACTAGGTTGTAATAGGTTCGTCATATCATGATGCATCAACAGTCCTGATTCGTGGATAATGCTATTTTACATTAGAGAAATGTTCACCCGTCCTATACAACATTGTACATGAACTTTCACTTGCAACCTTTCCTTCTACGTCAATCATCATCATGAGCTAATGTATCGCTTTTGTTAAAAAATCCAAGCCGTTGGAAAGGGTGGGCCGCACCATAACGTTGTATGTAAACATTTCTCCACTAAGTATGATAAAGCTAAATGAGAAACTGGCCCGAACTCAGGTTCGAAATTGGCCCAAATTCGAAAGTTCGAAATTGGTCCGAACTCGGCCCGAACTCGCCCGATTGCTGCCGGGCCGGGTTCGGGCTGGACATGTTAGCCCGGTGACCGGGCCGGGCCGGGTTCGGGCTGCGTGTGGCCAGTGACCAGGCCAGGCCGGGCTGAGCCCAGTTCGACCCGGATCGACCCGTGTACACCCCTAATTGTTATTGGATCCCCGGTCAACCAAATCCTTGGAAAATCAACCCCAATCATATCCTGCTAACTGTTCACGTCGATTGTTTGTCCAACAGGCAATCGCAACTATTTTTCTTTTGTTTATTTCTCTACTTTTTTTTTTATTTGCTAATTGCACTAAGCCTCATATACATATCAATAAAATTATCATTTTTAGCCTTTAGTTTTTTTAATTTATCCATCATTGTTTTGTTAAGAAATACAAAACTTGTAACCATTGGTGAAAGAAATGTCCTTAACACAAGGCAAAAAGAACTCCTACCCTTTTAAAATCACTTGATCGTTGTAATCGTTGGTGGTTGAGAAGGCGGTATAGAGCATGTTTGGTTAATCCAACTAATTCTAAGATGATTCAAGTAGTGACACTTCCTTTGCATGATGTGCAGGATCTTGATTGGTTAGGTTCATCGTTTGGCCTTCACGAGATTAGCGAATATGGTGGTTTGGCCTTAATTACTCTAAGTCATTGATTTGAAGGTCATAAGAGTAACTAAGTCAATTCGTTTTAGATGTGTAGGATAATCGAGATCTCATACATTAATTGTCTCCATTTTAGGTGGATCTTTGTTAAGCTATAATTATTCTGATTTATCAATGGTGGGTCGCTTAGATCTTACCCCTCGACTAATAGATCACAAGGTTAGTCCCAAGATTTAGGTGATCAGGCATATTCTTTAGCTTCTTATGGGTTTCTAATCAAATTTGTATAATTCTTTTAATGGTAATACCTGTGTATTTATTAAGATCGAGTATTAAAGATCACAAGTGATAAAGTAAAATATTTCTAGTGAAATTTTTTTAAAGGATTTATGGAGTCCTAATTGGCGAAAACCCGGGGCGTTACAATGTCATTGTTGGACTCTTATTTAACTAGTTACTGTATAGTATGGTTGTTCCAGGACTCTAATTCAAAAAGAGATATACCTCTAGAGAGCATCCATTCTAAAAGACTATAAAATCGGATGTAAAGATTAAAAAAAAAAAAGTCATTTAAAGATGGAGACGTCGTTGCTAATGGTAGCATAACACCTAAAGGACTTCAAATCCAAATAGATCATGTTACCAAAAAGGTCACTACCTAATCATGAAATCTATATAACCTTATGCATGGCCACTGCCTTTCCAAACCTATAAAAGTAGCACATGAAGAAGAAATTGGAGCCTTACACCAATATAATCACACACAAACCTTTCAACTTTATGTTGCCTATCTTTCTTTCATCCCTATGAATGCTCCCATGAGAGCAATCGTCCTCACTTCCACTTTTAATGGTGCAAGTGGGGTATGAAGTTGACTCAGATGTAAAAAATACATTTGATTTTTTTACTCACCACCAGCCAAATATGAAATTGAGTGGATTGTCTACTACTTCATGCATAAGCTTGGCGAAGCTTAAAATTACGGTTAAGACCTAGAGGAGGGTAAATAAGACCACTTAGAAATTCTTACCTAATTAAATCAATTTACCAATTTAAACTAAGAAGACAAATAACACTTAGGGCCTGTTTGGGCAAAAGACTTACTGCGTATTAAAGGGTATTAGGTGGGATAGGATTATAAAATCCCTTCTATCCCATTACTCGGCTTGTTTGGATGGCGATGAACATGGGAGGTCTTTCGTCTTCTGACGGATTCATTTTTGATGGGGAGGGATTGTTGAAATCGTCGCCCACTGCTTCAGAGAATAGCTAATTACACACGTGTATAGAGCCCAGTTCATCTATAGGCAGACACGTGCCAATATGGAGTGCATGTGAAAGATCAGAGCTCTCCATGTGGTTGCTAATAATGCCCATATCTTCTCAGGTAGCAACACTCAGCTGGGTCACAATGTACAAAAGGAACTTTTCTTAACCGTCCATTTGTTTTGTAATCCGTGGCCCGCCTTATCTATGAATTAGTATGAACTTCTTCGAAGTATATCTAAACAGTGTATTTCACCTGATGGAAAGATCTGATCTTGTACACATATCCTATGTTAGCACGTGTGTGGGCGTGTAAATGGGCATAGCTACCACACGCGTGTGGAATCAGCAAACCGCCTCTTTTCAGAAGCTGCTTGACGGTTGCAATACACAGCATCCAAACAGAACACCTGCTGAGCATGGGATTGGCGTCTACACCCAAAAGCACCCGACCATCCACTGACGGCATTAAATACAACTGACACGGTAATTTCATACGCCTTATTACACCCAAAGCTAGTTGGCCAAACAGGGCCTTAGGCTTCCAATCTAAGTGGGTCCAATCACATAGACTACAAAGGATCCAACAATGTAAGCAACTAGTCTACAAGAGAGATAGTGATATGGTGTGTATGTGAGATTAATTAGATGTCTAGTATTCAATCCATTCAAGCATTTATATAATTCAACCAATCAAACTTATAAACATGAATTGAAATGTGTTCAAATAATAATCACAAACACAAGCATATATAATGGTTCGGCTAATTGTCTACTACACTCCCGGTGGATGCACTCTCATTGAGTGTACCAATATTTCACTATCAAAAGTTTTAAATCGGGTTTACCTCTAGTCTTTACAATGGTTTCTCCTAAGTTAATCACTAACCTACATATACACTCCCGTGTCGAAGGAACGCATTTCCATCTGTGTTAGTGACTCTCGTGCAGACTTGATTTTCTATCAGCTAAGCAACAACCACTAGCGGTCCTAATCCAAGGCCTTACATACACTCACGCCGAAGGATCCTTATGGAGACTAACATGCATGCACTCATGTCCAGTGAATTCAGCCATACACAAGATCCTAGGTCTTACACAAGTACCTATTTGAGTTTGGGTCAAAAACTATACACTCAATCCTACATAAGAAAATAGTGTGTGAACTCTAAAATTGACAATTTACTTATCGAATTAAGCCCCTTTATAGCGTCTTTCTTAAGATGCTTAATCAATGCTCTTATATGCTTTAATCAACTTCTCAATTGCTTCCACATTTGTTGATGTTGATGGTTCAAATCAACGTTCAAATACTTTTCATGTGATGTACCAATGAAGTGAGTAAGGTCATAGGAGTTGGGTTAAATCTTCTACAACTAATGATTTTAGTTAATTCCTAGTAGGGATCACGTGGATGTGTATTGTAGAGGATATAGACAAGAATATACCTATAAGCATAGTGTTTAATCTCTAGAAAATGGTGGAGATCAAGTGTACCTTCATAAGGGAAGTTGGAATCCTCATTAGAGTGTTAATCGATTGTCCGAAATGGATTTCAGGAAAACACTTGCTAGACAATTTTGGCTACCGTCAATCAATCTGCCAGGTCCATCGATCGATCGACCAAGGCCACCGATCGATTGAGGATCGATTAATGGCACCTATGAGCCTGTTGTTTTGGGCTATATATTTTATAGCATGTTTGCACATCTTAAAGCCTATATAAGCATGTTCAAATAAGGCTCATAAGGTTAAGGGATGATTAAATAAAGGTTTACCTATTTAGATTCGATCATTTAGAGGTTAGGTTGTTTTGGATCTAAGGTTAAGGTCACCAAGGCACTTCATGAAATACCTATTTTTCACTCATTAATACTTCATGTCCTCTTATGTCTTCAGTATTCGGCTTATAAGGGCTCAACCGACTCACTCACACAAGGACTCGTGTGATTTACAACTAGGTACACAAATAAGTGCACTAACAAAATGAGGTTTAAAATCTATAATCAGTTAAAAACTGTAAAATCACTTACGAATTGAGGATTCACGAAATTCCTTGACTCAAGTGACACTTACGGTTAATCTGTGACCAACAGAAGAGTAAGAATCTTAGTGAGAGAAGAGGAATGAATATCTAATAATGCTTCACATAACCCATGAAGGGCCCTCTTCTACCCGTACAACGTGTGACCTTTACTTTACTGGATTTTATAATTTTTAGGGATTCAATAAAATTTTGACATTATATATCTACTCATACTTCACATAACTCATGAGAGACTAGGCAGGAAAAATAAAAGGATTCTAGCCTTATTTCACATAGTCAAATAACTCAGGTAGACGAATATAATAAAGAAAGAGAGATACAAAAGAAATGCTAAATAAAAATGCAAGTTGAAAATGTATTACTAATGTATAGAGTAGAATGCAATTTGAGCTTGATTGAGATGTAAGAAAGAAAATTGGAGATCATATACCATTTTTATTCAAAAGAGATGGTTAGATATCCTCGATTCCAACTCTACTTTTGACTTTTCTGACTTCTTTACCTTTTTTTAGTGGATTTTTTCCTAGTTCTAGCCTCCTAAGTTAGGCAGGACTTCGACGTCAATCAAGAATCTCCAAGGTCTTTAGAGAAGAGGGTCCCACCCAAACTTCTCTCTCCCAACCCCTCCCTCGCTTTATATGACTTTATCTCTAGGCCCCAGCCCTCTCTCCGTCTATCCGAAATGACAACTACTACACTGCACTTATAAACTTAGACCGCGGGCTCGTGGTGAGCTAATGATGTGACACATGTCCCGAGTTTGAGATATTGGCATTTAAGAAGCCGAGATATGATCTTAGTTAGGTATAAAGCATGTCAGGTGGTCGTCGGCTTGTGATAGACCAACAGTCCACTTGACACCATTTCGTTTGACAAATACGTTCTTTGACACCTATTAGATCGAAAAACGAAAGTATGAATGATGATGCCACTGTCAGCCGCAGCAAGCCTACTTTTTATTTTTGTCAATCGAATCCATTGATTGCTTCCAGTGGATATTTAGGACCCTTAATATATGACTCGTTTGAATTTGTGAAGCTTTACAAGCCAAATAAAGATAGATTTTATTGAAATAAAGCGTAAACAAAGTTTGTTAGAGAGCATGGATGATCGGCCAGGATCTTAATCATTGAGTTTTGAATTTGCTGATCAAATCCATCAGTTGTTCCTGTGACATGTTGAGAGTCTTACTCCCTTAATCCATTAGACTTTAATGGTCCTCAATTACTTTGGGATAATTTTATTGAAGCTTAGCCGAAATCTAAAGAATAATTTAGTCTCATTTTGGGTGGGATGTCTACGGTACCTCATGGATATCTACTTAAATTAGTTTTAATTTTAGTTTCCTTTACTTTTTTCCAACACCAGTCTTTAGTTTTTAGCTTCTAATTAACTTAGTTTCCACTATCGTCGAGAGCATTACTACATTACGCCGGCTAGTTTAATATAAATATCCACGACCTCATCATCGGATCTCAAAATTACTAAGTTCTTACTTAGTAACTCTCTGATCATGACCTACTATGGATATTTCTCATGACCGTCCAAGTCCAAAGTACCACTAAGACCACGGCCGTTTCACCAACATATACCGCCATTGATAATCTCTTCTACTTATTTTTCTTTTTGTTGATTATATATTAATCTACTTTCATATTAATAAAATCTGACAATTAAGAGCTTATTTTTAGTTTGTCTATCTTTTATTAACTCTGCTGAAAAGATTTATTCAAGCTATCACCAAAGTAAAAGAGTCATTGTTTTCGACAAAAAAATAAATAAATAAAAATCCATCTTGAAGAGTAACCTTTCCCTTCTTAAATTCCATCCTGAAGATTAACCTTCCCCTTCTAGTCGGACCAATCTTCACAAATCTATTGCAATTGGGGTTAATCAACACCTAAGGTCACAAGGTGCTCAATTTAATTTGAGTCTAATATAACTTCGGCACGATCGAGCCATTCGTTCCACATATGGCTGTGTCCAAATTGAAAAGTAATGGTGTTTGGATTCTTTTCAGTAACCGAAACTGGCAGGGCATTTCAACCCTTTGATTATATGAAAGTCAAGATAACCGTCCATATTTAGAGCCAAATAGCCAATTTATTAAGGATTGAAATAATCCAATTTAGTAGATATCTATCCACCATACAATCTGAGACCCATCATGTAAGTGGTTTGGATCATTGCGAAAAAACTAAGGGCGTGTTTGGGCAGTGGGATTAGAAGGGATCAGGTGGGATGAGATTCATCTGGTCCTGGTCCTGTGCCAATTTTACTCCATATTTGGGAAGAATGGAAAAGCTTGGAATTAGATTACATAGAATTGCATTGGTCCCATGCCAATTTCACTCAATGCTAGCAAGTTGTGTAGGTCCCACCATGATGTGTGGGCTATATCCACACCGTCCACCCATTTTTCGAGATTGTTTTAGAGCATGGGCCAAAAAATCAGGTAAATCTAAAGCTCAAGTGGACCCCACCATAGAAAGCAACGAGGATTGAATACTTAAAGTTGAAAACTTCTTTGGGGCCACAAAAGTTTTGGATCTACCTCATTTTTAGGCCCATGCCATAAAATGAGGTTACAAAACAAATGAACGGCTTAGATATAACACATGTGTGTTATTCTCAATAATTTCAAATGATGGTGGGTATATCCATTCAATGTACCACCGTATTACCAACAAAGTATGGCATTAATCTTATCCCATGGCAACGGGGACAATCCCTGCCATGGGTAATAATTATGTTTTTTCAATCCCATCCCACCTAATCCCTTCTAATCCCACCGCCCAAACATGCCCCTGTTTGGCCAGGCAAATTAGATGGGATTGGAAGGGATTGGAAGATAGATCCTAGGAATAGCCAAGCGTGTTAAATAGACACGGGATCTTGATCTCGGGATATAGTAATCCCATGGATCTTAAGGGCCTGTTTGGTTTTCCATAATAGAGGTAAATTGCTGTAAATCACTGTAAAAAAGTAATTATTACATTCTTTCACCTGTTTGGAAACGAGTAAGTAATTTCACCTGGGAAACCGGTCCAAAAATGTTGACTTAAATTCGTGGGCCCCACCATAATGCATATAATATATCCGTGTCGTCCATCTATTTTATTAGAATATTTTGAAGCTTTATCCAAAAAAATTAGGAAGATCTAATGTTCAATTGGCCCACATGAAAGGAAACAATGGGCTTAATTTGTCCACCGTTGAAAGTTGATTTTTTTACTAGGCCCATGTTGAAGTTTATTCACCATCTAACCCGTTCATAGGATCACATGGACATGGATAAGTGAAAAATATAAATATAAGCCTGATTTAAAATTTCTAAGGGCCTCAACAAGTTTTTAATGGTAGGCATTTAATTCTCATAATTTCGTGTGGTGTGGTCCACTTGACCTTTGGATATGCTTAATTTTTGGGCTCATGCCTTAAATTCATTTGGCATAATGAATGGGCGGTGTGTATAAGCAACACACATTATGGTGAGCCCCATATTTATTTTACAAATTCCTCGATTTGAGTACTTAAAAAGTAACTGGTCAAGTCAGCATTGGGAAAGATGAAGGTAAATGAAGGTAATTACCTTGGTAAGTAATGATTACTCATTTACAACGTAATTACACTTGAGCTAGAAAATCAAACCGGCTCTAAGACAATCCACTGACATCACCATCATTACCTTTAAATCCCATCTAATCTACCCTAATTCCTTTAGGGCCCGTTTGGCCGGTCGGATTGGAAGGGATTGGTTGGTATTGAAAGGGATTTGAAGTTAAATCCAGGGATTGGCCGAGCATGCCAAACAGAGACGGTGATCCGATCCCAATCCCATGGATCTGGAGACAATCCATTGACAACACCATCATTACATTTAAATCCCATCCAATCCATCCTAATACTTTCAAATTTACCTAAGGTTGTGTTTGGTCTGATGGATTGGAAGGTACGGAAGGGTGCAATCCCGGGATTGGCCGGGCGGTGCAAACAGACTACCGATAGCAATCCAGGGATATAGCAATCCCATGGATCTCAAGACAATCCACTGACAACGCCATTATTACCTAGAAATCCACGCCATCCACCTTAATACCATTCAATCCCTTCCACTCCAACCGGCCAAACGGGCCCTTAAAATTGTCTGGGACATCTTTGGTTTGAAGGATTGAAAGGGATTGAAAGGTTTAATCCCGAGATTGGCAGGGCGTGCCAAATACACCCGATAGACGAATCCCCAGGTATAGCAATCCCATACATCTTGCACCAACCCACGGACACAGCTATCATTACCTTGTAATCAATGCAATCCACTCTGGTACCATCCAATCCCATCCTACCCAGCCGCACATGCCCTAAAATTAAGACGTACAGTATTACTACAGTAGGTAGGCATGTACCCTAACAGACGTCGGCATGTACCCTAACAGACCTCTGCACGAAACATAGGATCCGAGACCCACATCATTACACAGTGTACACGAGCTATCATGTCTGAAAAGTGAAACCCACGACCATTGGTCTGTTCGAACCGCGACAGCGTACCTCGCGCTAGGTCAGTCGCTTGGTGACTTTGGTTAACCGAAAACGATGTGGATGAAACTTTCATAAGATCCTCTCCGTCCATTAGGTACCATGCCTCGTATTAGTCATGCGACCTAAGAATTATTGTGATACGAGAATCAAGTGGACCACACCACAGGAAAAAGTTGGGATGAGAAACCACCATTAGCTTTTTGTAGGGCCCACTGTGGTGTTTATATAACATCCAATCCATTCATCTAGTATGCCACCTGAGGATGGAAGAATTACCAAAAAATCAAAGTATTCAAAAGCTCAAGTGGGCCATACCACTTGAATTAGAGATTATTTTAGGTTGAGTGGGCCACGTGAGTGTTAAATCAGCCTGATTTTTGGAACCAAGACCAAAAAAGGGGTGGTGTACCTGATTGACGGCATGGATTTACTAAAAGTTGAGTCGTTTCCTCCAAATTAGAAAAAGTAACGCCGGTAGGTACGTGTGCGAGGTAGGCCAGCGTTTTCGGTGCTGTTCAGTCTAACCGTAGATCGGCATGCCCAAGCCTCTCCTGACCGTCAATATCAGAGACATTTTTTAGGTTGAATGTCGACCGTCCTTTTCACGCCACCCTCTTTCCTTTCCCTCCCATCCTTTACTCAAAAGCATCCCCTCTCTCTCTCTCTCTCTCACTCTCAATGTTCTGAAACCCGGACACAACCCGGTCCGTTTTGGGTGTTGGTCCGGTTCAAACGGTCCAACCTCGGGTCCACCTGGGCAGCGGAATCATCATGTCTGGTTAAGGGCTACACCGGTCATAGTTCACCACTATTTTGGAAATGGTGAACGTTCATCCTTCTCGCATGTGAAATTCATCACACAGATTGATCAATCCTAGCCGTGCAATTGCTAGCTATCGTATATGGTTAATAGAAAATTAGTGTGTGGTCTAAGTTCTTATGACAAAATCAGATGGTTACCATCATCATCTCAATTTAATTTTTTGGTTATGCTCCATCCATGATCACGTCAGTGATTTGGACGGTCCATGCTGCCTTACCTATGCCACGTGAAAATTTAAAAGTCACCACCGTTTTTTAGTTGGTGCTGAACTATCATAACATAGAAAATAGTTCTTTTAGCCATGTATCGCAACTAAAGACGGTCACCATGCGTTGCCTCAATGGGGCCCACTTTCTGAGAAGGTCTGACGATTTAAACCGTTCATTTTCACAATGCTAACGTAAATAAGTCTTGGTCGAAAAATGGTACTTATATGATGATCCTGACCTTTGATTTTTGGAGTTGAATGTGATCCATTGAAATTTTATTTTTAATAGTGTAAATTGGTGTGGATGTGGTGATAGTTATAAATTATCAGTTCGACATAAATTCCTTAAGGTGGGTCACATAGCTTAGCATGCAGAAAGTGGACATATCCGATCATCTGACCATCTCAGCATGTGGGGCCCAACAGACCAACACATGTTGTGATTCATACGTCACAGATGCAAACCAAACTCTTAAAAAGGCTAAGGAAATTTTTTTGTGTTGTTGTATATGAGTGGCCTTGATACACGGGTGCCCTGGAATTTTACACGTGGCAGATAATGACAGGACGCGGATTGCGTCCTACCCCCTCCGGGACGGTAATCCGTCCGGGGAGGGATCTGTGGGGCCCACCGTGATGTAAGTGTTTTATCCACGCTGTTCATAGTTTTTGGCAGATCATTTAAAGATATGAGCCAAAAAATGAGGTAGGTACAGGGCTTAAGTGGACCACAAAATGGGAATTGGACGTCCACCATTAAAAACTTCTTAGAGCTGGAGAAGTTTCTGATCAAGCTGATATTTGTGTATTTTTTTCTACTTCATCCACGTCTAGATGACCTTATGAATAGGTTGGATGGTAAGAAAAACATCACGGTGGCCCTTAGAAAGATTTTAATGGGGTGTCATTATCACTACACCTTCCTTTGATGTGGTCCACTGGAGCTATGGATCTGCTTCATTTTTACAATTACAACTTAAAATGATCTGAGCAAAAAAGATGAACTGCATGGATAAAACATTTACATCACAGTGGGCCCCATAGAGCCCCACCCGAACGGATTACTGTCCGGACGGGGGTAGGACGCAATCCGCGTCCTGACAGGACACAAACGGACGCGGATTGCCTGGAGATCGGTTCACTCCTTGGTGACCTGATTCTTCGGTGCCCACCTTGTATGTGTTTTATCAACGCCGTCCATCTGTTTTGCTAGATCATTTTAGGGCTGAGAGATTAGGCAGATTCAAAGTTTAAGTAGAACACACCACAGAAAACAGTGGGAATTGAACGCCTACCTACGGTTAGAAATTTTTTTCGGGCCACAGGGCTACAGAAACTGATATTTGTGTTTTCTATTCAGGTTAGTCTGTGTGACCTTAGGTCCTTTCTGTTGCTCAGGTGGTAGACTTATAGGAGTTTCAACTCATGGGCAAGGGTTCGAGTACCCATTGGTGAAATTCCACTAGCGTGAGTGTGTGGGGTGTGTGTGCTGTGTATAATAATAAATAAAAAAAAGTTTGTGCGACCTTATGAACAGATGAATATACATCATGGTGGGATATAGGAAGTTTTCATTGGTAAGTGTCCTTATCCTAGTGTTTCGTGTGGTGTGGTCCATTCGATCTGTCTCATTTTTTTTTTAGCCCAGGTCTAAAATGAGCTGGAAAAACAAATGGATGGCATGGATAAAACTCATACATCATGGTGGGACCCAAAGGGTCAGGTCACGGGTTTTGAGGCAATTCATGACAAAACTGGACTATCTAAATTGTGGAACCCACATTGAGTCATGTTTAAAATCAAAATCGTTGACAAATCTTAACCTAGGGTTTGAGGACAATTATTTATTGAAATATTATCATTGAATATTATTTATTTTAACTGTCCAATTGATGCCTGACCATTGGATAATCAGATAAGCCTAACTTTTGTTTAATAATACTTCTAATTCGGCTCTTATATATAATTAAGAGTGGGTAATTTAAATTACTTGTATTCTATCCAATTTATAATTAATCTCTAAATAATTGTCTATCATCCATTATATGTATCAGTGTATGTGAGTTATTTTCATTGAATTCAGGATCCACTGGTTAGGTAGAAGCGAAAGTGGCAGGTATCTTGGATATAGGCACGCGAGCTTAGTTACAATGGGTGTGGGACTATCCCCACCAAGACCTACCTAGAAATGAATAATATTGGAAGAAGCTCTACGGGCCTACAGTGATGTTTGTGTTTTATTCAACTAATTTGACGGTTCATTTTAGGGCGTGTTTGGATGTTGAGCTCAGATGGTACAGAGTTATATATTTTAATAAAAATTACATTTCACTACGTTTGAAACATACCGTTGAAACCTTCCTCGTGATGTATGTTGAAACCTTCTTTAGGCCAAACCTATTTATATGGTTATGTAAACTTACATGAAACGAAAACATAAATATCAGTTTAATCCAAAACTTTCGTGGCTCACGAGCTGTTCTTAATGTAGGTGTTCAATTCCCACTATTTCTCATGTTTTAATATACTTGAGTTTTTTATCTTCCTCCTATTAAATTTTATACCCTAAAAAGTCAAAAATATAAATTTATTTTAATAAGCAAATAAATATATTAATAATTAAATCTTTCTATAAATAGAATGTGCAGTTACTCAGTTAGATGGTAAGAGAATGAATTTTTACTTCTATTCAAATCTCTTCAAAGACGGTGCGAAGTCCGCATTCTTTTGTGCGATTTATCCTCTGCTTTGTATAGTTTTTTTTTTAAAAAAAAAATTCTAACAAAAATAGCCATCAAAATGGATGAATATCCTAGATAAAACATATACATCAAAGTGGGCTCCACCTTGATGTATCTCCTATTAGTACCATTTGCTGTTTTCCTAAGTCTTGGTGGGGTAGCACCATCTACTCGTGAACAATCATCAATAAGTGAGTCTCATACATCTTTCCTTCAAAATATCTCCGGTAGCATTCCCCTCTTTTCCTTCTCTCTTAAGTTTTGAATTTGGGTTAAAATAAGAAACAAGAGAGAGACGATGAGGTAAGGGATAGGCTCTTTTTTAGCATTCTGAGTCAATCTCTCTCTTTATAAGAAAATGAGTAATACCATCCTAAACATATCCATCAAAAAGGCTTCCTAAATAGAGAAATTCAAGATAAGAATTATTAAAAAATTGTTCACCGTCTATTAGAAGGGCCACACCATAATGAATAGTTGGTGTGGGATGCCCATTGTAAGTCATGTTTGGGGTTGACCGTGGCATACATACACCATCTAATCCATTCACATGGCTCTTCTCACTAAAACTAAGGTGCTTGTGGAGAAACTTACACTTTTAAAGCTGAAGTGGGCCACATCAAATGAATTTAAAGGTCCTAGCTTTATTTTGGTTGGGGTCCACTTAAGTTGGTTGAACCCGACCTGACTGGCTGGGTTGCACCCTGAGTCACGCCTTGTGTGAGTTTCAGTCATATATGCAGAGGTATAAACATCACAAAAAGCTACGGATAGGATCATCCGGTGGATTTTATTTTTAAAACATAAGCCATACTGTTCTACCCTAATACGGTTCTTCCTGCTCTACCGTATCATCTACACTTTGGGTTGTACCAGTACGGCTCACCAACTCGGGAGAAAGGATTTCAAATCCAGGCCGTTTATCAGCTACACCACCTCTTGTTATGTCGTCATGGCAAAAATCAGGCTGATTCAACCCTTTATTTGGCCACCCCCATTAAACTTGGCCACGGCTTCGATGGATCCCTAACTGTGGATCGCACTGTGATGTATATAATTTAAATCCACTCTGTCCATCCGTTTTAAAATGTTATTTTAGGGCATGATTCAAAAAATAAAGAAGATACAAATATTAGGTGGTCCACACCACAGGAAACAGTGTTAATTGAGTATCCACTATTAAAACCATCTTGTGGCCCACCGAAATGTTTATTCATAATCCAACCTGTTTATAAGGTCACAAAGATCTAGATGAATGAACCATACAAATATCAGCTTGATCCAAAACTTCTGTGGCCCACAAGAAGTTTTTAACTGTCAATCACCACCGTTTCCCGTGGTGTGGCCCAACTGAGATTTGGATGTAAGTCATTTTTGTGATTATGGCATAAAATGATCTATAGAAATGTATGGACGGCGTGGATGTGAGGCACATACATAATAGTGGTCCCACAGTCAGGTATCCACTCAAACGCGCCCATGAAACGTAAACCTAAAACCTCTAAAAATTCAAGTGGTATGCCCCACATGAAATACTACGAATTGTGGATAATTCTTTGAGGACCTCATGATTCAGATCAGATGAATGGATTGGATAGCATACAAACACCACGATGAGTTCTACACAAAATCAATGGTTGGTTTCATCTCATCTGTTTCTTGTCGTGTGGCCTAACTAACTTTTATATGATAATTATTTTTGGAATCAACGGTTTAAATTATACAATGTAACTGATGGACGGAGTGGATCCCACTAAAAATTCCACACGTGTCCCCCGTTTTGCGAAACTAACCCTGATGGGTATTTAGTAAGCCGGGCCGGTCCGGTCCGGTTCGGTTCATCTCTCTCTCCCTCTCTTGAAAAAGAGAAAATCTATCCCCACTTTTCCAACTGTAACCCACCTTTTTCCCTCCATTTCTTTAATCCCAACCCCAAAAAAAATGACACTTCCACTCCCTTCTTCTCTCCGAAAACCCTCAAACCCCATTCCTTCCCTAAATTCCCAAACTACCCCTCCCCTCCGATGCCTTCCAGACCCTTCCCTTCCCACCCTCCCCCGCCAAATTCCAAAACTACCCTTCTCTTCCTCTCCCTCATCATCTCCTCCTCCGTCATTTTCATACTTGCCCTAATCCTCCTCCTCCTCTACCTCTACTTCTCCTTCTCCGATCGCCGTACTCGCACCCTCCCTTTTGACACAAATGCCCCTCTCAAACTCCAGAAATTCCCATACAAGGACCTCAGGTCCGCCACCAACTCCTTCGATCCCGCCAACACTGTCGGCCGCGGCGGGTCGGGCGCTGTCGTCTTTCGCGGCATCCTCCCCGATGGAAAATCCGTCGCGATCAAGGCCCTCGACGCCGGCGGGCCGGCGGCGGCGTCGAATTCCCAATCGGAGCGGGAATTCCAGAACGAGCTGCAGATCCTGAGCTCGCTGCGGTCGCCGTTCGTCGTCACGCTCCTTGGGTACTGCTTCGAGCGGAAGAAGCGGCTGCTGGTGTATGAGTATATGCCGAATCGGAGCCTACAGGATGCTCTTTTCGGAGAATCAGGAATTGGGTTTTTGGATTGGGATCGACGGTTTGGAATTGTTCTTGATGTCGCCCGCGCGCTTGAATTCCTGCATGTCGGGTGCAACCCGCCTGTAATTCATGGGGATATCAAGCCAAGCAATGTGCTTCTTGGGTCGGATTGCAGGGCAAAGGTCGCAGATTTCGGGCTGGCGCGGATCAAGACAGAGGGTGAATTTGGGATTGAGATGTTCAGCCAGGAATTCGGTCGGAGCCAGGAGCTGTGGAAAAGCCAGGATCTTTCAGGGAATCAGGCGGCGGTGTCTACAGAGATCGGGACTCCGGCAGAAACTACAGAGGTAGATTTTGCTCTTGCATTGCAAGCTTCTTCTTCAAAAAGCAGTAGAATAGATTTCCCTGTAAGGAACCCGATTTCGAATTTTTGTTTGTTGAATCCCAATGGCATTGTCGTAAATGAGGGTGAGTGTAAGGGTAATGGTAATTTCAAGGGGAAGGAGGTGTTTGGTGGGGAAGATTGGAGCAAGTTCGGACCCTATGACGATGAGCTCGGCAGCATCGATCATAGCAAGGAGTTGAGCGCGAATGCGGTTTCTTCTCCACCGGCCGCTGTTGATGATCGGGCAGCCAATTCAAAGCAATGGGGGAGGGATTGGTGGTGGAGACAGGACGGGAGTGGCGAATTGTGTAGTAAAGATTATGTTATGGAGTGGATCGGGAGCCAGATATGCCCGTCGAGCAACCCGGATTGGGATGATGAGAAGAAGAACTCCCCCAAGAAATTGGATTTGGATGATTCGAATCAGGTTGAGAAAATGGACTGTGCGGATGAAACCCAATTCAGGGAATTGGGTCCTGATGATCACAGTAAAAAAGAGGCGAAGGCTAGTGGCAGCAGCTGTAATGGTTGTAGCAAGAAGAAGAAGAAGCATAGGAAGATGAAAGAATGGTGGAAAGAAGAGTACTTTGCAGAGATCAGCAAGAAAGGCAGCAAGCTTAGAAAACTTGAAGGAAAATGGAAGAAAGGCTTCAAGATGGCACATTTCAATTTGGGTCACAAACTCCAGCTGCGGAGGATCGGCAGCAGCCTCCGGAAAGAGAGCCGTGGAGCTCATGACCTGAATGCGGACATCAGCTTCCGACAGGGATGGAAGAAGAAGAAGAGCCGTTCGGTTGGCAGTGATATGTGGAGTGGGGATCTCTTCAGCCGGGAGCTCAGTAGCACAACGAGCATGAGGGGGACGGTCTGCTACGTCGCTCCTGAATACGGCGGGTGTGGATATTTGATGGAGAAGGCTGATATCTATAGCCTTGGAGTCCTGATACTCGTGATTGTGTCCGGCAGGCGGCCGTTGCATGTTCTGTCATCGCCGATGAAGTTGGAGAAGGCCAATTTGATAAGCTGGTGTCGGCATCTAGCACACAAGGGCAATGTGTTGGATCTCATCGACGACAGATTGAAAGATACATACAACAAAGATCAAGCACTTCTGTGTATTAATCTCGCGCTGATGTGCTTACAGAAGATGCCAGAAATGCGGCCAGAGATTGGCGACATTGTCAAGATTCTGAAAGGGGAGATGGATCTTCCATCACTCCCATTCGAATTCTCGCCGTCCCCACCTTCCAAGCTCTTCAGTAGGTCACGGAGAAGACCTGCGGCCGATGCCGAGTAAGTCCTTGATCCACTGCTCTTTTTTAATTTAAGTGTTTGTTTTGAGCTTGTGTTGGGCGTAACATGTAGAAGATGAACATATGATGTGCAGCCCGCCTCTTTACATAGCACACATTCCCATGGTTCGATAATCCAGACTGTTGATATATTGTGTCCCACCACGAATAGACCATGCCACAAAATCCCCAAATTGGAAGATCGGAACAATCGATATTGATACTTCTTCAGTTGAATTTGGAATTTTTCATCTTCTTTTAGCTGTCTAACCAAGGTCAAAAAGATTGAAAAAGTTAGTAATTCACAATCACTGATGAAGGATTCCTCGAACAGTTTTAAGGATTAGGAATCCTTTTTAGAAATGGAATGATTCATGATGCCATATTCGACCTCTTGCTATTGCTCTTTTGATTATTTGAAGGTGGGACATTGTCCATTGACGGTGGGATTAAGAGACCAATGGTCTGGGTTACCGAACCATAGGCTGCACTTGTAAGAACTGAAACGCAGCTTGTACTGCGGCGAAGATGCGGGCTGCAAATCATATAATTCCTCATAGGGGAGATGAATGTAGCTGTTTTGTTTGGATGTTTTGATTTTAGGAATTGAAATGAAGCTTTGTGCTTTGAGAGGAATATGATGCAGTTGGTGTAAAAAACATATGATGGTGTCCTTTGTTGTATTTCTATGATGTAAATATGGAATCATTTTCAGCTTATGTGGGGTGTTCTGTGCTTTTTTCTATTGAAATTTTCTCAGCATGTGTTCTCAGCCCTCTGTGATTTGAGGGCCTGTTTGGATGTAACCGTGAATCGCGATGGGTGTGGCAGTTTTGGCTGATGCAAAAAGCTTGATGTTGGGGTTTGAAAATGGGACCCACATTGTAGGTGGCTCCCATTTTGCTGCACTAAATCACATTCATTTAAACATATGATGATCACCATACCTTCGATCTATGTGGGGCCCACCTGTGATGTGCATGCAGAATCCACACCGTGCATCTGCTGCACCGCCTCATGTTCATGGGACCCACATTGTGTGTGGCTCCCATTTCTCTGCATCAGATCACATATTTTCGAACATACGATAATTACCGTAGATTCAAGCTGCGTTGGGCCCACTCATGATGTGTATGTAGAATCCATGCCGTGTGTCTAGTGCGCCTCATGTTTGCAGGAATCATCATGGTCCGAGACTCTTGTGAGACACACTGCTAGGGGCCTGGCAGTGTAAAACCATGCCTAAAGCGTTATGTATTCACCTGTTGTGGCCCACCTGAGTTTTGTTGCTGTATCCTGGTGGGACCCACCTGATTGCTGGGTTGATTGCATATAAACAACACGGTGGTCGGTGGATACGACATTTCATCCGGAAGTTCTATGGTGGGTGGGTGCACACCACTCCCCCACCGTTCCCATTGGTGTGGCCCACCTGAGTTACAGATCAGGCTGGGTTTTGTGATCTAGGCCTAACATGTGGGCCTGCATGTAATGGAAGGGTGGGTGGTACTCACACATCACGGTGGGCCAACACAGCTTGAACATATGGTAATCTCCATAGGTTTGAATGCTAGGTCTCTTTGCACATGGCATGCATGTACAAGATCTAAACCGTTCATCTACCTGGACCTACTGGGCATTTTTTCTTAGTGCCTACTTAAAACCATCGAGAGTCCAATCAGTGGCTAAGATCTCCTGACCAATGTAGTTTTGGGGGAATCCCTATTCATGTGGGGCCCAACAGATGAAGTGTCCAGATCTCATATAAGGGTGCCTGTCTGCTCCAATTGAGTGATTGATAAAGCTTATATAATCCTAAAATCTGGAATAACTGAGCCTTTGACATGATGGGGAATTATTGGGTGTGTGCCTTAAGTCCAAAAAGCCCCAATAGTGGGACCCACTGTAGATTGGTCATAGCCCTTGGATCATATTGTTCAGATCAGATAGATTTTTTTATTTTTATTTTTATTTTTTTTATTTTTTTTTTTTGTTGGGTTGAATTTGGACAGTTTGGAGTATACTTTCAGTTGAAATTTTCCGTTATAATCAATCTCCAATGGGCCCCACTATTTGGGCGGTTTGGATTTGAGGTACATGCCACGTGTGCAGTAAGGAAAGCTCCCAAGTACCGTAGCTTTGTGGTAAGATTCTTAGCAATCTATCATCATTAGCCTTACATCACAAACCAAAAGACCAGATTAGGTTTACCAGAAAAGAAAATAAAAAAGATCAGTTTAGGTTGAAAAGGACCCGGATTCGGTGGATTCGGAGAACTGCCGAGGTTGGTGGATCCGTGACTGTGGGGCCCACCGTGATGAATGTTATATATATATATATATATATATATATATATATATATATATATATACAGCCATCCATCAGTTTTTCCAGCTCATTTTAGGTCATGAGCCCAGATAATGAAGCTGATCCAAATCTCAGGTGGACCACACCACAGAAAGCATTGGTGATTGAACACCCACCGTTAAAAACTTCCCAGGTCCCACCGTAAGCAGATCCGTAATTTTTATTTGCCATCCAAACCTTGATGAAGGGACAATACGAAGATCGTCTTGATCTAAAACCCTTGTGGCCTACAAAAGATTTTTAATGGTCATTAATCACTTTTTCCAGTGGTGTGGTCCACTGGAGACTTGTATCTGCGTAAGTTTTGGAATAATGTCCTAGAAGGAGCTGAAAAAACTGATGGGCGTCGTGGATATACAATACATTCATCAAGGTGGGCCCCACACGGTAAAGGTTACCCCCACTGAGGTGTTATTCCGATTTAAATGGGTCGGATGTTGCAATATCTGTATCCGACCTATTTAGAAATAGGGTAATCAGTAAAAATTCGAATTGAGTAGAAAATGCTGTATCCAAATCCGATTTTCTCAGGTCAGATATGTGGGTTGATCAGATAAACGGATATACCATGATAGACCTAGTCCATCTGTAGAGCACTGTAAGTCATAGTGACACAGTTGTATTTGGGCGCTTGGACTGTCCAATCCATTGATCTAAGCTGTTCATTATGTTCAATGCATATTTGATGGGCAACCATGCAAGCTTCACACTAACTTGTCATATATTAACCATTCAGCCAATGGTCTTTAATAGGATGGTAGGATCACTTATAGGTCCAAATGAACAATTTGATCCATGTATTTGTTAGAGATAATGGTGGATTGCTTATGATTCTAAAAAATCGATTTTGTTAGGCAATCTTAGCCGTCCTATCCATGACTTGGAAATGGATGTCTATAGAAAATAGGGCTTAAATCAAGGATAGATTAGATCATCTTGTTTACACCCAACTGATCACGGTTAGATCAGATGGTTCGGAAAATGCCACATGACATCCATGCTACAACATGTGGTGAAGATAAACAAAAAGTCAAAGGGCTAGTGGCATGTTTGTATTGGGAAAATCATGACTTAGTTCAGGAAGAGTCCAATCACGTCGAGACTCTATCAAATCCTCCTATGTATGTCGCATAGCTTATAAAGAAAGAGGTTTACATGATTTCTCTTGTATATATGTCACAATGCAATAAGTTATGCTTATGTGAAGAATCAATGAGATTTGCATAACTGATGATTTAAATCTTTTATGACAAGAAAACCCTAACACAATCACCCCTTCCAAACCTATATAAGTAGCGCCCGATGAAGAGTTCGAGCCCTTTGTGAAAACATAATCTCTCTACCCACAATGCAACTTTGTTTATCTTAATTCTAGCTTTTAATTTCTCCACTTCTATCCAACCCCGTTGCAGCAAATCTGGAGTTTAGAGTAACTTAGATTGTTGTTGTCTAGCACCATTGTTGTAGCACGTTTGAAAGTAGTGAAAATATTCATGACCTACCGTCGTCGAATTTTCAATCAACCAAGTCCTTACTTAAAAAATCACACCTCGGTCACATTTTACTGACCATGCCTTGATTGTTTGTCCATATAGGCGATCGCAAGTATTTATCCTTTATTTATTTCTTTGCTTATTTTATTTCCTCATTGAATATACTAAACTTCATCGCAAATTAATAAAATCGACGATTCGACCTTTAGTTTTTAATTCTTTTAATATATTATTGCATTATTAGAAATCTAAAGTTTACTAATACAATGGAAAGAAAAGTCATTAACTCAAGGCAAAAAGAATCCATTCAGAAGGACTAACCCTCTCATTCCAAATTGTATAATCATTGCAACATTGGTGGCTGGATAGCCAGACCAAACTTCACAGGTCTGATCTTACGACCTATTTGACATATGGGGTCGCAAGCGTTCAATCAAATTTGAGTCAAGTATAGCTCTGGCATATCCACACTATCCTAATTGCAAACATTTAATTGAATATGAGTTTTTTATTAACACATATAGCCTCATGTTTAATTGAATAGCAACACATTTGAACAATGCTATTTTTCTTGTAGATTGAGAAATATGTGCTGGCATAAGGGGTAGTTTAGATCAATTAATTGGACTGCATAACCAACTTTCAGTTATGGTGCTCAGCATTTCTCTTATTTAATATTTTAGTTTTAAAAAAATCACATACCCACTTAGCATTTAGTTGATCAATTAAAACACACCTATTTCTCCCAACTTTCTTTTAAGCCAATTGCCATTTAGAAATACATTCCAGAATAAATGCTTGGTAGGTTTTGACATACGTGCTGGACCTAAAGGACAGTTTAGATCAATTAATTGGACCATCTAACTAAACTTGGGCTCTTAGAGCCACTATTAATTACAATGCTTAGTATTTTTTTATTTATATTTTAGTTAAAAAAGTTTTTTCACCCTCCTACCATTTAGTTGAATTGATCGAAGCATGCTTATTTTTTAAATCTTTCTTTTTATAAGCCACCTATTATTTATAGATTAAGTGCCGAGTAGCTCAGTATACCGTCACGTTGTAGCATTAGGAGTAAACTCTTTTGGGCCCGCGATATATGTGTTCTACACTATCCATCTGTTTTACATATCATTTCAAGTCATGAGCCTAAAATTAAAGCTAATACAAAACTCAAGTGAACCACACCATAGAAACCATATAGATAATGATGTCTACAGTTGAGTTCCCAGGGCCATAGTGATATTGATTTATCACCCAACCTATTAATAAGGTTACACAAACATGGATGAAGGTAAAAAAGTTTTCACCTGTAGGCATAAGCATTCAATTCACACCATTTCCTTGGTTTGTCCACTTGAGCTTTGGATATGCTTTAATTTTGGGCTCATGACCTAAAATGAGCTGGAGAAATGAATGGACAACGTGGATAAGACACATACATCATGGTGGGCCCCATAGAATTTACTCAATACACTATCTAATCGGCATTCAGAAGCATGTAAAAAAAAATGCCTATGTTGACTTTGAATCACTATTGTATGATGGAAAAACATGGTTAGTAGGCAAAAATGACTTAATTTGACTCTGTTTGAAGACCCACTCTTGAAACAGTCCATAGATCCAAAATTCAAGTGGGCCACATAGCAAGAAATAATGGAGATTAAATGGCCACAGTTGAAACACGACGCTCACCTTGATGTTTAGGAGAAATCCACCCTCTCGGCTGGTTGTGCCAAACATTTTCAAAGGGTTGGCCTAAGAATAAGGCAGATCCGAAACTTAAATAGGCCACACCACAAGGAATAATGGGCAAAACCTAAGTTAGCCCAAGGGTGAATTTGTCATTTTGAAAATATTGAGCCATATACAGCATTTAAACCAAGAGCATTTGTATCTCTAGATTTTCTACAGTACAAAGGAGGCAGCTCAAAAGACAAAATTATGAAAAGTAAGTGTGTTTGGTGAATCGAGTAAAGGCCAAGCATATATATGGAATAATCCCCAAAAAGTATTATTAATGAATTTCTCATATAACCACCTAGCTTTTAGGCTATTCTCAAATAAAAAATGCTTTCGAAATATTTAAAGTAAAATGCTTAGGCCTCATTTGGCGATGTGGATTTGAAATACCTTAGATTAGAAATCCCCTAGATTTGAAATACCTTAGATTTGGAATTCTTCTATTGTGTTTGTCCCCCTAATCCAAAAGTAGCCATACATAGTATATGTCACAATGATTGTAATAAGCAAAATATATACTTTGACGAAAAATGATGAAATTTCAAGTCTCAGATGGGCCTGATGCATAGAATTACATCCGAGCAACTAACTAACAATTTTTAACCATTGATTTATATGGACAATGCTTGGACTACACAGATCTTCCTATTAAAGTAATGTTAATGATGAAGTTGATAATCTAATTATTTTGAGATATCATCAGTCGGCCACATGCCCAATGGATTAGTGGCCTAGTAACACACAAGCTAAACATGCGACTCGTGGGAGAATTTTAAATGAAATCCCCCTAAATCCATAGATTTGATATCTAGCCGCTTGCAATAGTATACAAGTAATGTTATATATAATTTAAGAAATGTATTTTTAAAATGATAAAATTGTCCTCATCATCTCCTCATTCCCTCCAGTTTTTCTACCAAGATTGACACTCGCTACTGGAAGTTGCTCTTATGGGTCCTAGCATAGCTCATTTTATGGCATGATCCCAAAAATGAGATAGATACAAAACTCATGTGGACCACACCATAGAAAACTGTAGTCATTAAATACCCACAAAAGTTTTGGATCAAGCTAATATTTTTATTTTCCTTCATCCAAATCTTTGTTACCTAATCAACCGGTTCAATGGCAAATAAACATTACAGTGGACCCTAAGAGGTTTTTAATGGTGGGTGTTCAATCAACACTGTTTTCCTGTGGTGTGGTTCACCAGAGACTTTGATCTCCCTCATTTTTGGGCTCATGCCCTGGAATGAACTTGAAAAATGGATGGACAGCCTGGATGAAAATATACACCATGGTGGGCCCACTAAGCACCGTCCAGCAGCGACGTCCCTACTGGCAGCACCAGGAGGCAGTCCGGGGCGAAATCAGATTGCCTACTGAGTTAGACAGTAGGCTTTTATCGTATTGAGTAAACTCCATTGGCTCACCGTAAATATATGCGGTTTATCCCAGCCGTTCATATGTTTTTTCAGCTCATTTTAGGGGTTGAGCCCAAACTTGAAGTATATCCAAAGATCGAGTGGACCACACCACGGGAAACAGGGGGAATAATGATTTCCACCATTGAAACCTTCCTAGGGCCCACAGTAATATTTATTTCTTGTCCAACCTGTTCACAAGATCATAAATACAACGATTAAGAAAACACAAATAATAGCTGTATCCAAAACTACTGTGGCCCCAATAAATTTTCAACTGCAGACTTTCAATTCACATTGTTTCATGTGGTGTGGTCTACTTGAGTTTTATATATGCTTCATTTTGGGCTGGAGACCTAAAATTATCTGAAAAAAATGAGCGGAAGGAATAGATAAAATATGTAAATCACGGTGGGCCCTATAGTGTTTACTCAGTGCGTTCCGTCCGGCCATAATTTTAGTGGATCCCCCGATCTACCGAGGTTGGTGGTTGGTGGATCCCTAACTGTGGGGCCCACTGTGATGTATGTGCCTTAATTTATTTTGACAGTTCATTCTATGGTGTTTCCTAAAAATGAAACAGATTTAAATCTTATGTGGACCACACGGCAGAAAACAGTTGTTATTGAATTTCAGCCATTAAAACCTTCAGTGGGCCACCGGAGCGTTTATTTTCCTTCCAACCTGTTGATAAGGACACGAAGACCCGGAAGAATAGACCACACAAATATCAGCTTCATCCAAAACTTGCTTAGTATTTGATTATCTTTGTTTCCTGTCTTATGGGCCCACAGTAAGAATCCCACCCACCTCTATAAATCCCGACGCGATGTGAGCAGGGCTATTAATTAAAATAGTCATAAATTATGATGTAATATATACTCTATCATTAGAATTTTAATTTATATATTTTTTAGTTCTCTTGATACTTTTTAGCTTTTATCAAAGGAAAATGCTCATTTGTCAGTCATCTTCTTGTATGATGTTAGCTTTTTCTGGAAGTCGAGAGGGCCTTTTAAAAATGGAGTGTGGTCCCACTAAATCAATGATTAGGGCAACCCTTCAATCGATCTGATGTGTTCACACTAATCGGACAACCGTGAAGCTACGGTAGGATCATTTATAAAAATGGAGCTATCTATAGCCCACAACTGCATTAACATTGTGAGTTAATTCTAAATTGCTTCCTCCGGCGTAATCCATCCATAATGAGTTTTTCCCTCAAACGTGGGCAGATGGCATGAAATTAAAACTCATCTCATGTGGACGTCTTAGATCTACTATAAGACAATTCAATAAGCCCTACACAAGATGTGTGATATACTCAATAAGTGGGTCCCTTGTGTGGGAATGTCATTTAGCATTTTCTTTTTATTTCTTTTTCATTTTTTTTTCTTTATACTGGAGGATACCATTTTACCTATTATAACCGTTGCCACCTTCGTGGCACCCACTCTGTGCGAGCTTCCGATGTGCATTCAGCATCATTCCCTCCATTCTTAAGAGCTTTTGAGTGTTTTTTTTTTTTTTGAAGATTTTCGTCCACACTCTCCGACGTAGAAACTATAATCGCCAAAGGTAGGTTTATGTTAAGATAATAGTGTTTTTTGTGTTTTTTTATAAGTATCAATTGTGAGAGTTTGTGAAATGGAGGAAAGTATGGTGTTCCCTTTATATTATATTATATTTTATATATATATATATAATATCTATATATATATATATATATATATATATATATATATATATATATTCTGATGAAAGAATGTTGTAATGGATGAATGTTGTATAGTGGATTGCTAATAATTATTATGAATCAACGATATTCAGTGAGAATTGTCGATATTAAATTTGAATTATTGATATTCATTATTGGTTGCTGATATTCAGTGAAGATCACCAATAATAAGTGTAGATCACCGATATGCTCTATGGATTGTTGATCTGACAAAAATTGTCATAACTCCCTTGTTATATGTTCAATTGAGGTGATCTTATACTAGTTAGAAAGATAATGTAATAAGCTTTCAAATGACTTTAGAATCATCCCATTTGAATACTATTTGTTACCCAAAAGTGGGCCCAAAGTTCATCAAAGACTATGGATCAACGATACGCACTGTGAATCATCAATCCGACGAAAACAATCATAACTCCCTCATTATGATAGTTATGATCGTTCATCCATTTCAACATTCTTCCACTGCAACATTCATCCTTACAACATTCATTACATTATCCATTACAAATTCATCTCTTTCATAAACTCTCACATTCATACTCATAAAAACATATATATATATATATATATTATATATATATATATATAATATATATATATGAACCACCACTCCCGTCATTGATACCAACCAATAAAAAAACACACAAAACCATTATTTTCGTAACTTGAACTTACTTTTGGCTATCATAGCTTTTATGTCAGATAGTATAGCCAGAAATCTTTAAAAAAAACCACTCATAAGTTCATCGAAGTGGGGGGTCCTAAAGGCTAAAACAGTAGAAGAGAGAGAGAGACTAAATGGCATTCACGCGCAAGTGACCCACCTATTGAACCCATCCCATAGCTTGTGTGGGGTCCACTGGATCGTCTTGTAATAAATCCAAGTCATCCACATGAAATGAATTTTAATTTCATTTGTCCAAGTTTGAGGGAAAAACTCATCATGAATAGATCACACCGGAGTAAACAGTTTGAAATTAACTCACTGCGTTAATACAATTGTAGGTCACAAATACTCTAATTTTTAAAATAATCCTATTGTGGGTTCACGGTTGTCCTATTGAAGTAAATAAATCAAATCAGCCAAGGGGCGGCCCTAATCATTGATATAGTAGGCCTTAAACCCTCATCCTCCAAAGGTCCTCTCAACTTCCACAAAAAGCTACCTTATTACAAAGGAAGATGGATAAATGGAACATTTTCATCCTAGAAAAAGTTAAATAATACCTACAATAGGTTTTCTAATGCGGGTCATTTCAAGTAATAACCCGTAATTGGGTATTACCCCTGCTTTTGCCCCGAGCTTAGGACCGGCTAAGGATATGAGGGGTCACTGTGATGTATGGATTCTATCAACGCTGTCCTTCTATTTTACCGTATCATTCTAGGCTATAGGCCCAAAAATGAGGCGGATTCAAAGCTTTGAATGAAGTTGATATTTGTTTTTTTTTTTTTTTTTTTTTTTTTTTTTTTTTATTTTTTTTATCTAGGTCTATATGAACTTATGAACAGGTTGAAACGGTGAGCCTTAGGAAGGTTTCAACGGTGAGAGTCATTAGAACGGCTGCTTCTATGGTGTGGTCCACTTGAGCCTTCCATCTGCCTTAATTTTTGGCTTATATCCTAAAATGGTAGGGTAAATTGGATGAACCGTGTGTATTAAATTCATACATGACGGTGGCCCCCCTGAGCCCTAGCCTGATCCGGCCTGGGACCGCAGGAGTAGTACCCAATCCGAATCTCAAAAGTTACTGAGCCCAGATGCCTAATGGGGGCCACTGTAATGTTTGTCAGAAATCCACTCTGTAAATCCATTTTATAAGTTCATTTTATGATGTTTATATGCCATCCAACCCGTTTGTAAGGTCATTCTCAAGGGGATGAAGTGAAAACACAAAAAACTTACCTTGATATAAAACTTTCGTGGCAATATGAATGTTTCAACAGTGGTCATTGAATCCCCACTATTTTCTCTCATCTGGCTCACTTAAATTTTGAACCTACCTCATTTTTTATCGCATGTCTTAAAATGAGATTGCAAAACAGATGAACGGAGTAGATTTCTGAAAAACATCATGGTGGACCCCACCTAGCATCCAAGTGCAGGAACTTCCTTTGGCAGGAAATCCTTGTCCCATGCTTTTACGCAATCTGCCTCTCATTTTTTTACCCGTTTAGAAAGTTCCTAGGACACTCCCTGATGCTTATAATCAGGGCCGTCCAACCTGTTGATAAGGCTACACAGGCATGAGCGAAGAGAAGACGCAAAATCAGCTTGATCCTTTTAACGGTTGGCATTCCAACACCAGCATTTCTGTGGCCAGGTCCACCTACACTTCAGATCTTGTTTATTTTTTAGCTCATGGCCTAAAATGTGATTGCAAAATGTATGGACGGCGTATAGATCACACACATACATAAAGGTGGGCTCCGTGGAATCCTAAGCATGCCTGCGCCTTGCAAATTGCAATGGAGTATATCTGTATAAATAGAGCGTATAGGGCCAAGTATGACGTGACAACGGTAATTTTTAACTGAAAATATTAGCACTGTAGTCTGTAGACGACTCCGTATAACGCCCCCTTTTTGTTTTTTTCCACTCCAGTCAGAAACTTATCTGACCAACGGTAATTTTTTTTCCACTTCAGTCAGAAACTCATCTGACAACAGTAATTTTTAAGGTACGGACATTAATTTTTTGGCAAAAATACCTCTACCTAGTAGAATAAGCAGTTGAAAAAGAGCATGGAGTATTTTCATCTTCATGAGTTGGTCCGTCCAAATGGTAGTCTCGTTTGATAATCAAGGTTTCTTTCCTTTCAATGAAAAAGCGTGGGTAGTACGTGGGTCTATACGATGCAAAATCGCTTTTTAACTCACAGAAAATGAGACTAAATGGATCCCACTAAGAAGATATATGTGTTTTATCCCCATCATCCATTCATCTGGCCAGATGATTCTAAAGCATGCCTCATATAATGAGGCAGATCCAAAGCTCAGGTGGACCACACCACAGTGATAACATTTAAATGGTTAGGGTTCAATATATACTTTCTCTTGGTTCACTTGAGCTTTGAATCTAGCTCATATTTTGACCCATACCTTAAAATGACCTATACTAATGAATGGATGGTATGAATATAGCACATATATCATGGTGGGCCCACAAAGTTTTGGCTTTCAATAACTTGTTGTTTCACCAGCGGGACTCCTCTTCACTTTCAAACGGCTGCGTAATTACAATCCTCTGCATTTATTGTTGATTTACGGCAAATTACATATAAACTTTAAAAGAGGGGGCTTTTTCTCGATACTTGTAAAACTTGAGCGTTTTTTTATAAATAATTTGAAAGAATGCGTTTATTTGAAATATCCTAAAAAGTAGGCTGTTATATGGTAAACCCCTAGAAATATTTCGACAATGTTGGGCCCAGATCCAGTTGATGGGCCTCGAGGCTTTAGATAAAGCTCGACTCATGTGGGGACCACGCCATCTCAGCCCTCCTTTTGGTTTCTTTCCTTGTCCTTCTCTAGAGAATAGATCTCCGCCGTTGGTTCTCGTTTTAAATCAACAGGCCCCTGGTTCCTACCTTTGGTATCTTTCTTGAGAAGTGTAATAGATAAAGACCATTCATCAGGTGGGCCACAGCTTGCACAGACATTAAGCCGGCCCACTTATCATTAGCCACACGTGTACCAGAAAATGGGAGAGTAGGAAAAGCTGTCCAGTATCTTGAGTTTCAAAATACACGTGTGGACCATCATTAGATGGGCCATGGCATGTTTGTTGTGACCTTCACCTGATATCATCCACACACATAGATTTCTCCTTTTCCTTTGTTTTCAAGCCAGGCAAAAAAAGGCAAGGCATGCTTGTGTAGTCCTTTTCTGTTTCAGAGAAATGCTACTGCAAAGCACATGATATGTGGCCCACCTAAGCCAGGCTGACGTGGATTACTTTTTGGTTGATATGGAATGTGCAATTAGCCTTCTACTGATAGGCCCACTTTGAATAGGTGAGCCATCTGCCATCTATGCAACGAACCCACCTGGGTATTTTGGTTCATTCCAAATGTGATGATTGGTCCACGTAACAGGCCCACCTAAGTAGAGTCAAGAGCCGTTGCTTGGGTAGACCACAGACCAATCGGCATGCACTTGGGCTGCTTTTTTGCCATGTGAGCCTCCATGTTTAGGTGGGGCCTGCAAAATTAGGAATAAGCTTAAGCCCAATTGGTGGGCCCTTAGCATCTGGTCTAGTAAATGTGCTGGGCCTTGCCTCGTTATGTTAGTTCAATTTTGCTAAGGTTGTTCTTGTGGGGATCCCCACAATCGAACTGGTCTACCGTACAGGAAATACGAGTAATCATAACAGGAATGCTTTAAAGTTGGGCCAATTTGAATACCAGAATGAACTTCATGAGTTAATAATGCACCAACAAAGAGATGAGTCTACGCTTATCTTGAACTAAGCTGTTTAAGGGTAGATCTCAGTGATAAGATTTATCTCCCGAGCTAACCAGATCGACCTCGACCAGAGCGACGGAAGACACAAAGAAAATTCTACTTCGAATGAAACCTCGACCAGAGAGACGAAAGACAGAGAAAATTCTACTTCGAATGAAAAAAAGTAAAGATTTAGTACAATTCTATCAGAAAATCACACCAATTGAGGTGGGCTCGGTGATATTTTTGAAAGTAGATTCTCATGCAAATAAAGACCATCTAGCAAATCCAACATAGGATATATAAGTCTTTAAGCTACCTAAACATCCTATTAGTACACCCATTGCAATTGGAGAAATGTAAGCACTAAAAACCCTAACTCAATTCCCTTATCTATTTTCTGTCCGCCTGCCTGACTTAGTCATCGGACGGTCCCCGGTCACAATCGGCACCCCGTTATCATTTACATACGGTTGATGCAGGTACCCACGTCTCCGGGCGACTACACTTAACTAGCCAAATTCGATCAATAGCCATTGTTTTAAATCAGATGATCAGAACCGTCCATTTCTGGGCACCGCTGTAGATGCGACCACTGCCCAATATTCACACTGAAAGGATGACATTTGACCATTGGGTTCTGGAGATGAGCTTGGTCTACATTGAACTATGGATATCAATTGCCAGAACCATCCATTCCAGCACATGGAAGAAACATGGACGGCTCTGATCATATGATCACCTGCCCTTTCTTTGCCTTGTAAAATTCTAAGCATGGATTGAAGACTCGGCGACTCGGACCCACTCGTCCAAGTATCGCCGAATCGGCATATTCTCAAATGCTGGTTTAGTGGTTTGTGGCGAACCCAAATCGGACTCAGCCGAGTCCGAGTCAACTCAGACGAGTCGCATCTGACTACAGCGAGTCAGCCCATATGAAAACCCATGTCTATGCCGTTATGATTAGTTAGTGGGCCACATCCAAAACCAACGCCTAGGATTCTAGACTCATCTCAGATCCAGCAAATCAGCGTTGGATACCGTCCATTTTTTGTCCTTCAATTCAATTTGACCACATTCTCAATGGCTGTGATCATGCGAAGTAGTTCATCCCTCGCCGTCAATCAACCTGATGGGCCTCTCGGGTGGGCCCCTTATATTCAAATTTTGAGTCATCTGGAATCAAGTCCCATTTAGCATCACCCATTTTCTGTTTTCCCGCCAAATTGTCACATGTGTAAAGCATCCAGGCCGTGAAAAAGTTCAACCCCATCATGAAGATCCACTCATCATGTGGGCCACAGGATGACTGTATTAGCATGATATTCGCATCAATTGATCTTCATGATGATCTAACCATATTCAACGGCTCAGATGTCTCACGTAACTGGCATGTTAGTAGGAAAAGAAGTTCTCCATCATTTCTCTTTTGCATTTGCAGCGAATGAGATGCTCTTGGCCGAAAGTGTAAAGACTCAAATACAAAAATGAGAGAATATAAAAAGATAAGGCGGGAAAATGGAATTCAAAGTAAACCTACTCATTTTAAATTCAGTTGGAAATGGCGGGAAAAAGTCAAGTGGAAATGGGAAGCGGATTGGTGTAGTGTGTGTACGTGTCGTGAGAAGACGAGCTCCGGGCTGGACGAACGGTTCAAAGGAGATCAAAGTTGCATGGGCCCCACAATGATGTATTTATTATATCCACACCGTTCATTCATTTGGAGATATCACTTTAGAGCATGAGTTAAAAAACGATTCACACATAAAGCTCAAGTAGGTCACATCATAAATAGTAGTGGGGACAATGATTCTCACAGTTAAAACATTCGTAGGCCCACCATAACATTTATTTTCCATCCAATCTATTCATAATGTCACACAGACATAGATGAAGAGGAAAAACAAATATCATATTGATCCAAAATTTCACCGACTCTAAAAGGGTTTCACTTGTAGATGTTTAATCATCCACTACTTTTTGTAGAGTTGTCCACTTGATTTATCGATCTATCTTATTTTTCAGCTCAAGCCTTACAATGAGTTCTCACCAAATGATAAGACGGTTTGGATATAACACATAACTCATGGTGAGACCCACATAACCTAGTGATGTTAAGAAATGACAAGAAACTAGAATACATAGTTAAATCAGATCTTCTTCCAACCACAGGCAGTAAAATCCTATTTGTTGCAATCTAATTGAGCCACATCATCACACATTATATTTAATGCAGACAACAGTGATGACATGGATTGATCACAATGCGGGGAAATGAGATTTTCTCGCTTGCGGCGAGCAGAGAATCCGGATTTTACATATTTACAATATCTTGAAAAAGATTACAATGATTTCCATTTTTGAAAGTGACCAACTAAATCTTGCTCTTCATTCATTATAACCAATGTTTGGTGGGTATCACCTTACATGTAACAGTATTTTTCATGAATAATATGGTTGTACCTCAAAACGGCCCGATATAAAGGTGACATGGAGCGATATGACCCCATATCAGTGATGAATGATTTGATATGCAAAACCCAATTTGGAAATCATGATTACAACCCTTTTTAAAGTGGGTTCTTTATTTCTTCAAAAATCTGTCATTGGTTGCACCTTGGATTCTTCTAGACTCTTTAAGATAGTTACAGTAGAGAAGATGTGGAGATGGTAGTTTGGTGTGATGTAGCAGCCAAACATGATACTAGGTTATGTAATTTTGTTATGTCGTCCATCTAAAATGGGATCTATGATTTGGATGGTTTGATTTGAGTTACTTGTATGGAATGACTCTCCTACTTGCCAATCAATCAAGTTTTCAATTATGTGTTTGTTTTATGGTTTTACATGCATGCACTCAAAAATAGTTTTTTCAAAACAAGTCATGAAATCATCATGCCCATTTAGGATGTGTCGTATCAAGAAAAAAGAAAAAAGAAAGAGAGGAACATAACCCAAAATATAAGGCCATTTGGGTGGTAGTAAATGAGAAGAATTAAAAGTAAATAGGATATGAGGTGTGTTTGGATGAGCATAAATGAAGATAAATGGAGTTCATTTGAAATCGAGAGTAAAAGGAGAGATTTCTAGGCTCCCTGGAGAGTCGCACAAGTAAATAAATGTGTGTAGCGCATACGTTTGTTGTGGTGGCATGCCAATGATACTCTGAAATTGTTGGGAGGGTTGTACAAAAAATCTTAGGATCTCGCCTTCCAAAACACTAGAATTATGAGATATATTAAAGCGATAAAATAAATCAAAACACAAACCACACGACATAAGAGATTTTACGTGGAAAACTCTTGAAGAGGTAAAAACTACGGGGCCTATCCAGAGCAACAATTCACTATGAAGTAGAACGTTACAACCGATCAAAAGCACACCTTGCTTGGATCAAACCTTCTTCACTCATGCAGAAGTAGATGAACAATAAGAGAATAAAAAAATGGAGAGATCTCACCGATCACAAGGACATAGAAGCGCTAAGACGTCGACTGCGCAGTAAATCACCTCTACGAGCAGAATCCTCCCTTCCACAAGCTTCCTCTCTTTCTTTTCTCTCTCTCACACACACCTTGGTTGTGAAAACGTTTTAGTACAATAGCTTTAGAAAGCCTTCACATTCCCTAGAATAGCCCTAAGGACCCTTAATTATAGTTTAGGCAACTCTCATTTGACACCTCTGCGAAACTGCCTCAAATTTATGCAGTCCGCACAAAATCCGCACAAAATCTGCGTAACCCTCGACTAGTCAAGTCGGGTCCTCGACTGGTCGAAGGACTTATTCGACCAGTCGATCTTGACCTTTGACTGATCGAGCCCAAAAAATACTGCTTGCTGGACTTTGAGTCGAGCGAGCCTCGACTGGTCGAGCAGCTCCCTTCGATTAGTCGAGCAGCCCACTTGACCGATCGAGCAACGCGGTGAAAGGTATCAGATTTACACCAGGCTACATTACCTCTCCTCTGAACTGAGGAGGAAAACCCCATCAAAAATAATTCAATTACCGACTACATCACTAAAATCATATTAATAGAATATTCAAACCATCCAAATGTTGCCCATATAACTAGACAGTTAAAAAATGTTAGCAAGTTGCTTGCTCATGATCCTTATATTTGTAGCCAACTCAAGGCTCGAATTTCCTAATTTTTAGCTGAAGTATATATTTAAATGGCCTTTTTACAACCATTCGGTTAAATATCAAATATATATACATTAATTTAGGATATTAAAGTTGATGTTGGATATCATATTTGTTCCTGTGAATATGTTGAAATTTTTCAATGCATTTCAATTATAGCCGCTGAATTGCGTTCTACACTGCCTATCTTTAGCCACGAACGGGCAATTTTGTAGGTGAACCCACCATGATGTATCTGTTTATCTACTTCATCCATTCCTTTTCTCAAATCATTTTAATATATGTGCACAAAAATGAAGTAGATTTAATGCTCAAGTGGACCACAACAAATATAATAAGCTTGGGTTGCATTAAATGCAAGAGTCATATATGGTGTGCTGCACTTGAGTGTTGAAACTACCTCTTTCTGTGCTCATACCTTAAAATGATATGAGAGAAGGGATGAACAACGTGGATAAATAGATACATTGTTCCGGGCCTGCACACAGAACTGACACTGAGGTAGGACGGAATACGCGTCCTTCAATTCCTCTCATTTACTCCATCCAAAAAGAGTATTTGGACTTTAATTCACTTCATGTACTCTCATCAAAATACAATTAGCTCATTTATAGTCGAAATGAGAGTAAATGTGAAATGAGTTACATTTACCTCCATTTACAGGCTCCCAGATGACCTTTCGTCTCTCTTAATTGTGATGTTTGGGTGGGCCCTTGCTAGGAATGTCCATACCCTTTCTAAGGATGTAATGGGCTGCTTTGTCTTAATGATTTGGGTCAGGTTTGGACTGAATTTAGACATGTGGTCCAGTAATGTGTACGGGTCAGGCCTGAGGTTGGCTTCAACCTACATTTAATTTGAACTGTTTGGGCCCACATGATGGGCTGGGCCTATTCAAAATTTTGATCGACGGCCACGAGTTATGTTTAAGAGCCCGATGACTCAGCCCAAGCTGCATGTGGGGCCCACTTAATGAACAACCCAAATCCTGAATAAATATTTGTGGCCAGCTCACGCTCGGGCATGTTTCTTTAGCCCATCTGGGCTCGGGTATAGGTTTTACTTTTCGGGCTGGGCTTAAATAGGCCTCAGCGCATCTAAGCCCAACACATGAAAGGGCCAACAGATGAAGGTCTTGATCTCATGCACGTGTATGGCATGTACGGATACAGATAATTACTTTAGATATTACTGATCACGATGGGCCACAGATCCAAATTTTAAACTGTTGGAAGATGTGCCCCATCATCTAATCACATGGCCATGTACATATGGTCATTTTGTTGGCCTGGATGGCCATTTTACAAAATGGGGAATTAGCAGATCCAACGGTGGAAAATGATGATCCATGAACATGCAGCCTCGATTGTTGTACATCTACCACCGTTGTTAGATATGTCCATATCGACATTGAAACTATGATCATGATTGCCACTTAGGGTTAGGGCTGTCACTGGGCTAGGCCTGGGGTTAGATCCAGCCCAGATTTTGAACTATTCGGGCCAGGCCGGACCCGGCCCATTGATAACTTGTCCCTACTTAGGCTAGAGCAAGGTGTTCCAAAACAGTAACCGTTATGATAAGCCCTATATCGGCCATCACAACCGTTTTTAATTTTTGAAAAATTGTTATAGAATCACTACAGAACTATTATGGACCGTTACGGGACCATTAATACCTATTTCATCTATATCGGCCATTTCGATCCTATAACGTGTAACTGTTATGACTGTTACCGTTACGTAACAGCCGGCTGTTACATAATCGATTTTGAATACCATGAGCTAGAGTTTTAGTGTTCAATCACTAACCATAGGATCGGATTAAAGAAGTAATTTAAGAATAACAGCCTTTAGCAATTGCTAAAACAGGTCTAGACAAGAAGTAGAAAATATGATTTTATAAATAAATAATATTTATAGAGAAATGTTCTAATTTCCCTTGTTGTATCTATCATTTGGACAGGCTAATCAATCAATCTGAACTGTCTATTAATTCCAAAACACTTTTTTGTGAGCTTTTGTGCAAAAAACACACTTAGAGGATGGTCCAATCCTTCCTTGATTTGTCCTCATTTTTGTAGCCATCCTTTTCTCAGCAACCACAGATGGATGGTCATGATTGGCTGAAAAGTGATTCTTTAGAATCATAAGCAATCTTTAACAGAGCCAGAGAATAAGATTAATCAATGAATGGTTTTCACTGTCCATATTAAAGACTATTGATCAGATGGTTAGGATTGTCAGATTGTTTTCTTAATTTCATGGTGGCCCATGAAATCCATGTTGGGCCTAATTGACGGTTTAGATCAATTGATTGGATTCTTTAACTATCCTAATGCAATTACGAGCACTCTAACTTACACTCATGTAAGAGAACGGGAGCATTTCTCATAAATAACAATCTAGCCCACCAATAGTAGTGTCAATGGGCCAGGCTGGCCCACTTCAGGCCGGACTTGGGCTAGAGTATCAGGCCCGTGAACGGTTAGGGCTTAAAAATCGAGCCCGTTTATAAATTGGGCTGGGCTGGACTTGGTGCATGAAGATGGGCCGCTGGAACTTTCAGTGATGGATTTGGCTGACCAACTCGGGCTTGGGTTTGGATTAACATTGCGTAATATGGGCTGGGCTTGGATAGGACTTGGCCCGGCCCTAACTTGGCCCATTGACACCCCCTACCCAGCACGATTTCCTTCATTAACTAGTCTATATATTATAGGAACTTTTCTACCAAAGTCTACTAGGACATTGCAATGTTCTTGAAAAATCCACTCCGTCTATTAATTTAGCTAGCTCATGAGCTCAAAATTAAGGCATATCTAAAATTCAAGTAAGTCGTGTAACAAGTAAAAGTGGAATAGAAATGCCCACCCTTGAAAACTTCATAGAGCCCGCTATGATATTTATATACCAACAAAAACATGTGTAAGGTTATTCCATTGACATGAAATAAATAAATGGGATTTTGATTGTACTAGCATTGTTGTATGGTCAAATTCTCGAAAGAGATTCCACCTTCTAAATATTTTGAGGGTGGCTTTCTGACAACCTTTGGAAAATTATTCGAACCAAAAAGCCTTTGTCCTTGGTTTAGTAGTTGTACGGTTTTTTAGTGAATAAAAAATTACTAAGAGAGTAATGTGTACGGAAGCCTTTTTAAGCGTGGCAAGGCCCAACTCGTTAGGCCCACATTGATGTATATGTATAATCCATGTCGCCCATCCTTTTTGTCATGTCATTTTAGGTCTAGGGCCCAAATATCAGCCTGATCCGGAGCTCATGTGGACCATGCATAATAGAAAATAATAGTGACAATGACACCCACTTTTGAAACTTTCTAGGCTCACTGTGATGTTTGTTAGAAGTGTACACTATCCAAGTCAGGACTTTTTGGACCCACAGCGAGTTGGCCGACAAGGTGGACAGAACAGATCACCCCATTGTGAGCCTCGGCTCTTATTATTTAAAAATAATCAAGTTGTTAATTACATCACCTAACAACCACGACCCTTACCATGTTATATGGGTATGAGTAATTGTTGTTATGTTATATGGGTTGTGGTTGTAATGTGATAAATGTCGAGGTTGTTATGTTATATGAGTCGTAGTTGTTATATTATATGGGTTGTGGTTGTCATGTTATATGGGTCATAGTTGTCATGTTATATGGGTCATGGTTGTCATGAGTCGTGGTTGTCATGTGACGTGTGTAGTTCGTAGTTATAAGGGTTGAGGTTGTCATGTTAAAAGGGTCCTATCGTAATTTATGTGTCGAATTCAATTCGTTTATTGGATTTAGAATTTAATTTAATGTCATGGGCAAAAAAAATGAATTATATACAAAAAATTTATGGCCCTTAAAAAGTTTTCAATTTCACTGCTTTCTATGGTGTAGTCCACTTAAGCCTTTGATATGCCTAATTTTTGGGCTCATTCGTTAAAATGATTTTTCAAAATGAATTGACAGCATGTAAGAATATGTTTTTGGGAATATCTTCGATTTTGTCTCAATTATCATGATTTTTGAATAAAATCTCGTCGAGTCAATCCCGTCTTAATACAATATGAGATTATCTCTAAATATTTCTATTTTGATATCAAGGTCGGTAAGACGGCCTTGATAATTAAGTTGGTTGATGAATTTTATTGTTGAACACTCTGTTCTTAACTAATTCTCAACTCGGTAGGCGGGTCCTTCATCGGATCTCAGCTCGGCTTCTCTTATGGTAAACATAAGTTATTTTGTAAGTTCTTTGCTATGAGTCTTATATGATTAGTCGCTTCAATTTCTCCAATTATAGAACTGATTTGATATTAGACGATCTGCCTATTTTGGAGCCTGGTTAATACTGGACGAGGATTTCCTTCTTTCGCAAGAAGTTCCTCTGCTGGGAACCAGGTGGGGCCCACCGTAATGTTTTTCAGGAGTCCTCTCCGTCCATCTATTTTGTGAGCTCATTTTAGGAGGGCAGATCAAAATTGAGCAGTATTCAAGACTCAACTGGGCGGTACTAAAGGAAATGGTGGTTAGGGAAATTCCTACCCTTGAAACCTCCCTGGGTTTGTCAATGATGTTTACATGCCATCCATACCACTAATAACGTCATTAATACTAGGATGAACTGAAAAAACAAATATTGGCATGATTAAAGACTTCTTTTGACCCACGAATATTTCAACTGTGGACATTCAATTATCACGTTTTTGGCCCACTTAAGTATTGGATACGGTTCATTTTTGGCCTCATATCCTGAAATGAACTCAAAAAACGGATGGACGGGGAGGATTTCTCACAAACATCACATTGGGCCCCACCTGGGTTCTCAGCGCAAGAACTTCCTGGTAAATGCTTTCGCAGGAAATCCGCGTCCGGGTAATACTTGCTCGGTTTCAATTGACCGGATCATTCAATCCACATGTGCCTGCACTTATTACGTATTGAGCGGCACGCCTGCACTATTCATGGGACACGGATTCCCTGCGAAAGCCTTTCGCAGGAAGTTTCTGCGCTGGGAACTCACATGGGTCCACTGTGATGTTTGTGAGAAATCCTCCCCATCCATTAGTTTTGTGAGTTCATTTCAAGACATGATGCCGAAAATGAACCATATCTAAATCTCAAGTGTGTCATGCTAAAGGAATATGTGGTTAGGGAAATTCCTACCGTTGAAATGTACATGGGTTCGACAGTGATGTTTACATGCCATCCATTCAGTTAATAGCCATTCTTACTGGGATGAACTGAAATCACAAATATTAACATTATTCAAAACTTCTGTGGCCCACGAATATTTCAACTATGGACATTTAATTATCAAGTTTTCGTCCCACTTGTGTTTTGGAAACGGTTCATTTTTGGCATCATGTCTTAAAATAAACTCAAAAAATGGATGGACGGGTAAGATTTCTTACAAACATCACAGTGTGCCCCACCTAAGTTCCCAGCGCAGGAATCCGCGTCCCTATTTACGTAGCCCAATCCGGAAAAACCCACCCAAACTCGATTCGAGGCGAGTGGATAAGCTGTTACCTAACAACTCATTATTGGGTGTTACCGTTACCATGTGGGCCCAACCTTGATGAATTTGTTGCATATCCACGCCGTCCATCCGTTTTCACACTCATTTTAGAACGTTGTACTAAAATTTAAGCATATAAAAATCTCCATTGGACAACACCACTGGAAAAAGTGGTGAATCACCATTAAAAACTTTTTGTAGCTAAGAAAGTTTTGGATCAATCTGATATTTGTATGTTCCCTTCATCCAGATGAGGTTGACCTTATTAACGGGTTGGATGGAAAATGAAAAATAATTTTATGCTTATGGGCCCTAGGAAGTTTTTAATGGTGAGCACTCAATAACCACTGTTTCCTATCATGTGGTCCAACGGAGATTTATATTATACTTGATTTTTTGTACCATCTCCTACAATTGTCTGTAAAAACGAATGGACGGCGTGGATATCATTAATATCATCAACGTGGGCCCCACAGTAAGTGTAACACTCACTAAAGTATCACCCGGTTAACACCTAATCCGCTCCCCGACTGTAGCCACTGGATATCCTCCTCATTAAGGTATTTTGGTCATTTGGTTCCCTCCCATTTTTATTTTTCCGACGATGTCGGTGTCGCTGTCCGTGCATGTAGAATATGCTTATATTCCAGCGCTGCATGTGGGCCCCACCACGGTGCGTGTATGGCATCCTACCCGTGTATTAAGTGAGTTCCATCATGAAATTTTGGACGCCCCAAAAATTAGACCATCCAACCGTCGTGTGGGCCCAGCGTGACTTTAGAGATGTTTGGATGGTTATCAATTGTTTTCTGGGTGGGGCCTACACTGGGGTGTATATGCCATCCAATACGTGAATTATGTTATCCTCCCATGATGATGATGCCCCAAAAATCAGATTTATACAATCAATCATCACGTGGGCCACACCATAGAAAACTATCAACGACCGCACAAAAACCTCCATACTCATGCGGTGGCCACATGATGGATGGATCGGATCTGTTTTGGAGAATCCAACTTTCTTGGCGTGTCGGCCGTGCAGGACAGGTTTGATGTCATACACAGGACGGTGGGCCCCACACATAGGATTACCGTATTGTACCACTTTTCCAACGGCTATATTCGTAATTCACGCTCATCTAAGATGCACGTGTGCTCTCGCCAGAGAATTTCAAACAAGGTGCACGTGCACAAGATCTGAACCGTTCATCTGGTAGGGCACATGGTGAGAATATCTTAGACAGCAAAACATGCTTATTCTCTCATCAGAAAAGCCACTGATGTTCAAAGAATACAGATCATCGGTCATTTTATCCAACCGCTCATGTTTCTCATGCAAGTTTGTCTTGACTGATGAGTTAAATCAAGGGGCTGGATATTAGACACGTATGCGTGCGGCACAGCCGTCCGTTTTCGGCTGGAATCCTATGCAGCAATGGTTCTGGGAAGGGAGTGAAATAACCGAGATCTGTGGGCCATCGTGAAATCCACTCCGTCCATCATTTGATATACCTCATGTTAGTACGTCAGCCCCAAAATTAGGTTGATCCAAAGTTCAGGTGGGCCATACCACAGGGAACGATGGAAATGGGACACACACCATAGGAACCTTCGCAGGGCAACCACGCTATTTTAATTCCATCCGTCCGTTCATCAGGTAAGTCCCACTGGGATGAAGATATCCACCCAAAATCAGACTGATCTGAAACTCGAGTGGGCCACACCGAATGAATTTAGACATTTTAGGCATGAAATATGTTGTTCACGTTGCGCGGCCCACCTGAGTTTTGGATGTAGTTGGTTCTGCTTATATACAGTCAATATGAGGTGGCACAGTTTTTGAACGGACTGGATTCGCAGTAGAGATCAGGTGTAGCATGCGATTCCAACTGCGTTTTCACGCGCCTGGATTTCGATAATATATAGTTCTCAATAGGGCCCGGCCCATTGACACCCGTAGCCCTCAATCAAGGCGAGATGCCCGGATCTTGTAGTAGTCCGCGGACTACCCAAGTCAGCTGGTTGGGCAGTGCTTCATAATGATCGGAAGCCTTCACGAGATCGGGCCCACCATAAAAAGTCCATGAGAAAAGTATGAATGTACCGAGAATCCGGTTGGATTTTTGGACAAGGACTTACGATGCCGTTGCTATTCAATTTTGACACGCAGGCATAGGTACACGCAGGCAAAGGTACAGTGAACGGTACTGTTTCAATTATGCATGTTCAATTATATATACCATCCATGTCAAAGTCGTGTAAGTTAGTCTTTGGGATGAGTTATTTTTACCTTGGACATAAGACTTTTGTCGCAAAAATAATAGTTTGGTTATATTTATTAATAAAAAATAATGTAAAAAGAAAAAAACAAAAAAATTTAAAGATTGAGGGCATGTTTGTTAACTCTTAAAAATTTTACTTAACGTAGAATTGAGAAAATGTTTCGTATCAAGAATTGTTTGTAAACATTGAAATCGGAAAGCACTAAGTGATTTTTCATTGAATTCTTTTCACGATAGGAGTTTGGCTTAGTGGTGAATGCGGAATGCGCTCTATAAATATTGATTTTATTAATTTAAATATGAATACAGTACAATTGGATGACAAAAAAAAAAAAAATAAAGCAGAAAAGGTTACCAATGACAATTCAAGTAGGTGAGATGATCGTGTGGACTGGACGATCTTCTGGACTTATATGGTCATGAAAAGTTATGAAAACCTAAATGATAGTGGCTTGGTTGTTGAGAATTTTATACAGATTAATGTAATATCTGTATAATATGGAAACCAAAAATCACTACGATCAGAACTAAGGACAGGCTGAAGCACGTCTGAAACGCTGTCCTTAAAGCGTTATTTGCCCCTACTCAAGTAGATTGAGTATGCTGATAGGTTACAGGCAAATTGCTTCTAGGATACGACAAGCCTGGTGTGGGTCTGCGTTCAGCAAACACGAAGGCCCACCAAATGGAACTCTTTTACACACTTTCTGGCAATATTACAATATAAAAGAAAAATCCCAAAAGAAAGAGAAAAAAGAGAAAAAAAAAAAGAGTTTGACCACTGCACTGGTCAGTTCAATTCATCAGCCACTGGTTCAGTTGAACAGTCCTAGACCACACCTCTGGTCTATTCTTCAAGCTAAGGTTCAAGCCTTGCTTGGTTGCTGGAAATTCGTATGGATTTGCTGGAGTGAGTTGAGATGGTTTGGAAACCCATCTAGACCCTCTTTTTATAGGCTATGATGGCTGGGGTTTATGGTCCAAGGAATTAAATTCCATGACCGTTTTCTAGCTGTTGGAGAAAACTAGCCGTTATATGGCTGTTGGAAACTAGCCGTTATATAGCTGTTGTGAGAGAGCTGACTAGCCATTTTATAGCTGTTGGGCTAGCCGTTTTATGACTGTTAGCAACAGTTTCTGTAATTAACTCCATAGCTGTTACACATTTGTGCAACAGCTATATTTCCAGCCTCTATATAATCAGAGGGACTCTCATTCAGTCCACTTGATTTTCGTCCAACCATCTGCCTTAGCCACTAGTCGCACCGCGACTCGCATCTGTCTCGCTCCGGTTCGCTAAGGGAGCGACCCTCTGCAACACGATGCGCACGTGCGAAGTGCAAAGTGCGCCACTAGCGCCTCTACAGCCACACTGCCTCACATGCCCACGCCCTCGCACCGAGCCCAAGACCGAGACCGAGACCGAGACCGAGACCGAGACCGAGTCCGAGTCCGAGTCCGAGTCCGAGTCCGAGACCGAGACCGAGACCGAGACCGAGACCGAGCCCGAGCCCGAGCCCGAGCCCGAGCGCGAGCGCGCGCGCGGGTGTTCCAGTGCTTCGCACTGGAACACGCAAGGTCCATAGTCCACGGACTACAAAGGTAAATATTATAATACTCCACTGTTTTCATTTAAACCAGATTTCCTTCTCTTCTCTTTCCCATGTGGGACTATTCCCAAAACTTGAAAAACGTGTTTTTTTCAAACATCTTTTCAAATACATTATTATAATATATTATTAAAATATATTTTAAAATCAATATATTTATAACAATCCCCCACTTGATTTTATAAAAATATTTTCTCGGTTTAAACAATATTGCCAGAATAATTAGCTTATATGCATAAAGAAAGATATCTTTCGATTTTAATCTTCCCTTAGTGTAAGTATCTCAAAACTCTATCGAAATTACTGGTAGCCGCAGCTTTGAACCAGTTATTCCTAGATAACAGAGTTGGAGAAACCACACACATATTCGCTATGTGTTTATTAGAGTTCCCACAATCTTGCTCAGCACATTTAATGGCCATGTGCTTATCCTAATTCGTGAACGATCCCGAGAGAAAACTCCTAACTCTCATGAGAGACGGCACCATCTCTACGTTCATATAGGTGAAATCCTTCCAGTGTCTCCGTTACTTTAAAACACTTGTCCTATAGACTGGATTTCATTAAGAGTTCTTAAGACTCAACCCTCTATCGTAACGCTCAGCACTTATCTATTATGGATGAGGTTTTATTATTCAGTGCTGAAAACTTTCCACATATCAGTGACTTGTTCTTACCCATTAAACCCAAAATTAGAGATTTTCTGACTTTAGGTTGGGTTACCATCACTGGTGGAACTTTGGTTGAAGAGTTTCAACCCCATCCCTCTAGATGTAGCCTTTACTACCTCTCTCGGTAGAGGTTTAGTAAAAGGATCTGCCAGGTTGTTGCTTGATTTCACATAGGAAATAGCAATGATTCCATCTCGAATCAATTGTCTGACATAATCATGTCGAAGACTGATATGTCTAGATTTATCATTATAAGTGCCGCTATAGGCTCTAGCTAATGTGGCTTCACTATCACAATGTAGTGACACAGCCGATATAGGCTTTACACAGAAAGGGATTTCTAATAGAAGATCCCTTAGCCACTCAGCCTCTTTGCCTGTTGCAGCCAGGGCTATGAATTCAGACTCCATAGTCGAATGCGTTATGCAAGTTTGTTTCTTGGATCCCCAAGATACAGCTGCACCTCCTAGGGTGAATACCCACCCTGTAGTAGACTTGTTGTCCCCTGCACTCGATATCCAGCTCGCATCGGTATATCCTTCCAATACGGCAGGAAACTCTGAATAGAATAGTCCTAAATCTTTGGTTGCTTTTAAGTAACCAAGGACTCTACTGATTGCATTCCAGTGTTCAGTACTGGGGTTACTAGTAAACCTACTGAGTTTACTCACAGCATATGCGATATCTGGTCTAGTGCATTGCATAGCATACATTAGACTTCCTATAGCACTTGCATGTTCTAATTGTGCAACTGTTCTTCCAGTATTTTCTTTTAGCTTGATACTTGGATCAAATGGGGTTTTTGCTTCTTTTATATTTAGATGGTTAAACTTGTTTAGTATCTTCTCAATATAATGAGATTGACACAAAGCATAACCCCCACAATGTTTTTTAACTTTGATACCTAGAATGGTATCAACTTGTCCAAGATCCTTCATTTTGAATACAGAAGATAGAAACCTTTTTGTTTCAGTCACACCTTCCATTTTGTTACTTATTATTAACATGTCATCTACATATAGACAAATAATAACGATATAACTACCATCTACTTTAGAGTATATGCATTTGTCAGCTACATTATGCATGAAACCATGAGATAGTATTTTGGAATCAAACTTCTCATGCCACTGTTTTGGTGCTTGTTTTAATCCATACAATGATTTGACTAATCTACATACTTTGTTTTCATTTCCTGGTAGAATGAACCCTTCAGGTTGTTCCATGTATACCTCCTCATTGAGGTCACCATTCAGGAAAGCAGTCTTTACATCCATTTGATGGATGTGAAGATGATGTATAGAAGCTAGCGCAAATAATATCCTAATGGATGTTATCCTAACTACAGGTGAGTATGTGTCAAAATAATCTATCCCTTCTTTTTGTCTAAAACCGTTAGCTACTAGTCGAGCTTTAAAGGTTTGGATAGTCCCATCAGTGTGATATTTCTTCCTAAATACCCACTTGCAACCTATGGGTCTAGAACCTGGAGGTAAGTTTACTAGTTCCCATGTTTGATTTGATAGTATGGATTCCATTTCATTGTTTATAGCTTCTTTCCAGAAAGCTGAGTCTCTAGAAGATATAGCCTCTTTATATGATTTAGGATCATCTTCTATATTCATCACTATAGGTATTTGTCTTATAACATTTTCTCTATCTGCTTCTACTAGATGAAAAATGATACGTTGTGAGTCTATGTAGTCATCTCCTAGACTCTTCTCTATTCTTGTTCTTTGACTCCTACGAGGTTCAATAGGAGCTTCTACTATCTGTGGGGCTATGCTATCTTGTTCTCTATTAGGAGATTGGATGTCATTATCCTTAGACTCCAAGGATAGTGAGTTCTCAAAGAACTCAACGTCTCTTGATTCTATTATTGTATTAGACTCCATGTCTAGAAGTCTATAAGCTTTACTGTTTTGTGCATACCCTACGAAGGCACACTTAATAGCTCTTGGTCCTAACTTAGTTCTTTTTGGGTCAGGGGTTCTACAATATGCAAGACACCCCCACACTTTAAGATATCCTAGGTTAGGTTTTCTTCCTCTCCATGTTTCATATGGAGATATTCTATATTTTTTAGACGGAATTCTGTTTATAATATGGCATGCTGCAAGCAGTGCCTCACCCCATAGATTTAGTGGCAACTTTGCTCTTATCAGCATTGAGTTGACCATTTCTACTAATGTTCTATTCTTTCTTTCAGCTATTCCGTTTTGTTGAGGTGTGTATGGCGCTGTACATTGATGTATCAGTCCATGTTCTTCACAAAAGTTATCGAATTCATTGGAGAAGTATTCTCCTCCTCTATCGCTACGGAGAATTTTAATCTTCTTATTTAGTTGATTCTCTACTTCTGCTTTATATACTTTAAACATGTTCAATGCTTCATCTTTGCTCTTTAATAGGTACACATACACATATCTAGAGCAATCATCTATAAAGGTTATGAAGTACCGTTTACCTCCACGAGTAAGAATGCCGTTTAACTCACAGATATCACTGTGCACAAGATCCAATATTTTAGACGATCTTTCAACACTTGGAAAAGGTTTCTTCGTCATTTTGGATCGTATGCACACTTCACATTTTTCGGTTTCATTATCTGTGTATGAGATTAAACCATTCTTAGCCATGAACTTCAAGGTACTATACCCTATATGGGCTAGTCTATCATGCCACAGTCCAGAGGATTCAACCATATACGCAGAAGTGCTACTTTCATTCAGAGAAAACTTAACCATTCCGTTACAAGCATATCCCTTCCCGACAAAATTCTCATTCTTGGACAGGATCAGTTTTCCTGACTCGTACACCACCCTTATTCCTGGTTTACCCAGAAGGTCCCCAGAAACTAAGTTTCGCCTCATGTCTGGAACGTGCAGTACATTGGTCAGAATCACTTTCTTCCCAGATGTGAATATCAGTTCGACAGTTCTTTGCCGACGACCTTTGATCGGACTTCATTGCCCATTTGGACTTCTTGACCATCGGTCAATTCCTCATAGGTTTTGAAGGCTGATTTGTCGTAGCACACATGTACTGTAGCGGCAGTATCATACCACCAACCTGAAACTTTGCCTTGGATGGTATTCACCTCAGTGATCATAGCCACTATATCGCCTTCTTCTACTGCACTTGCCTCTTGTTTAGACTTGCGATATCGGCATACTCGAGCATAGTGCCCGGTTTTTCCACAGACATGGCATGGGCCTTTGAACTTTCCGTTCTTCTTTTGGGTGTTTTTCTTGAATTTCCCTTTATTGGGTTTCAGGGAATTGTCCTTCTCGGGATGTTTGTTATTAGAGTTCTCTACTGCATGAACCTTGGACGAGGCATTCCCGTTATCATTCTTTCTGTCACGGTTACGGGATTCTTCCTCAATTCTGAGGTGTTTCTGGATTTGTTCCAGTGTGTAGTCCTCAGTTTTATGCAGCAACTTCTTTCTATAGTCTTTCCACATCGGTGGCAATTTGGCAATTATAGCCCCGACTTGGAATGATTCAGGAAGATCTATCTTTATCGCTTTGATTTTGTTTACTATTAGCTGCAATTCTTGGATTTGGGGTAGCAGCGGTTTGTTATCTACCATGTTGAAGTCAAAATACCTGGCGATGAGAAACTTGTTGGTACCTTCTTCTTCAGCTTTGTATTTGAACTCCAGAGCAGTCCAGATCTCCTTTGCTGATGACGTCTGTTGGTACAGATCATACAGTTGGTCGGAGAGAGCGTTCAGAATGTGTCCTCGACACAAGAGTTCGTCTTCGGCTCGTTTGGTGCGGGCGGCCACCTGTTCAGGTGTGTCGTCGTCGGTTGCTTCAGGTAGTGCTTGCAAATTTGGATCTAGTATGTAGTAGATCCTTAGCGCCGTTAGGAGAAATTTTAGCTTGTCTTGCCATCTCGTAAAATTGGTTCCATCGAACCGATCAAGACGTATCAAGTCCTGATTCATCAGCTTGATGGATGAAACACTGTCGGCTTCCATTACAGAAATAACGCTTTAAGATTGTTGAGAATTTTATACAGATTAATGTAATATCTGTATAATATGGAAACCAAAAATCACTACGATCAGAACTAAGGACAGGCTGAAGCACGTCTGAAACGCTGTCCTTAAAGCGTTATTTGCCCCTACTCAAGTAGATTGAGTATGCTGATAGGTTACAGGCAAATTGCTTCTAGGATACGACAAGCCTGGTGTGGGTCTGCGTTCAGCAAACACGAAGGCCCACCAAATGGAACTCTTTTACACACTTTCTGGCAATATTACAATATAAAAGAAAAATCCCAAAAGAAAGAGAAAAAAGAGAAAAAAAGGAGTTTGACCACTGCACTGGTCAGTTCAATTCGTCAGCCACTGGTTCAGTTGAACAGTCCTAGACCACACCTCTGGTCTATTCTTCAAGCTAAGGTTCAAGCCTTGCTTTGTTGCTGGAAATTCGTATGGATTTGCTGGAGTGAGTTGAGATGGTTTGGAAACCCATCTAGACCCTCTTTTTATAGGCTATGATGGCTGGGGTTTATGGTCCAAGGAATTAAATTCCATGACCGTTTTCTAGCTGTTGGAGAAAACTAGCCGTTATATGGCTGTTGGAAACTAGCCGTTATATAGCTGTTGTGAGAGAGCTGACTAGCCATTTTATAGCTGTTGGGCTAGCCGTTTTATGACTGTTAGCAACAGTTTCTGTAATTAACTCCATAGCTGTTACACATTTGTGCAACAGCTATATTTCCAGCCTCTATATAATCAGAGGGACTCTCATTCAGTCCACTTGATTTTCGTCCAACCATCTGCCTTAGCCACTAGTCGCACCGCGACTCGCACCTGTCTCGCTTTGGTTCGCGAAGGGAGCGACCCTCTGCAACACGATGCGCACGTGCGAAGTGCGCCACTAGCGCCTCTACAGCCACACTGCCTCACATGCCCACGCCCTCGCACCGAGCCCGAGACCGAGTCCGAGTCCGAGTCCGAGACCGAGACCGAGCGCTAGCGCGAGCGCGCGCGCGGGTGTTCCAGTGCTTCGCACTGGAACACGCAAGGTCCATAGTCCACGGACTACGAAGGTAAATATTATAATACTCCACTGTTTTCATTTAAACTAGATTTCCTTCTCTTCTCTTTCCCATGTGGGACTATTCCCAAAACTTGAAAAACGTGTTTTTTTCAAACATCTTTTCAAATACATTATTATAATATATTATTAAAATATATTTTAAAATCAATATATTTATAACATTGGTTAGCAGGATGTGACCAAAGGACTTGGGGATTTTGGAGATCCAATGACGGGATAATGGATATTTAATTAAATTAAATTTGACTTGATGCAACAATGCATTGGACATAAGTGAAGGACTAAATAAACTATATTAATCAATTTTGCCTTATTGCAGCATGATGCTCGACAGAAGTGAAGAGGTTAAACTAAGTTAAGTCATGCTAGGATGCGCGTTCATGAATGAAAGATTGACAGGCGGCTTTGAGTTGAGAGTTGGATTTGGATGGGTGAAGGCTCACAACTCTTCGTTCTATGTTACTTTTATAGATTGGGGTTAGATGGTAGCCTTACCTATGGTCCCTTGATTTTCGAGGCTGATTTTTCAATCGATTAAGGGCATTGACTCAATATGTTATTATTTTGAGATGAGACTAGCTAACCATTACGTTGTCATGTGTCGTTGTGTTTTTATTTTAAAATGGCCTTTTCCTCTTACTACATTGCTTAGCCATCCACAGGTGTATATGGCCAATTGAAGTTTGTCATGTGTCAATGGATATTATTGCCTTTGCGTTATGCTATGTTACGCATGCTTTTAGAGTGTCTCGCATATGTATAGCCTATACTTACTCATGATTGTTGCCTTTAAGTTTTGGTTGTGCATGCGCTTGTGAACATCCTTACCTTTTTGGTGTGACACGTCGTTTAGAGAGAGTTGTTTGAAATCCTCTCAATTTCCTTTTAAGATCTATAAGTACCTTTCTCTGCTTCCAGATGAATGTGGCAACACGTGTCAGTATCATACTTGTTAAATCTAGTTGTGACAGGTGAAGTGTAAATAGATCCACAACAAGTTAAAATTTTCAATGTTTACATCCATACGGGGAGAACAAAAGGACCTTCTATAACATGCCAATAATGGATTTTACCTTCTAAAGGGACCAAATCCTCTACACCATTTATTTAGGCAATGGGTAAAACACCACTCTTTAGCCCACCGTGTTGTGTATGAGAAATCTACTCCGTCCATCAAGTGCATTACTGTTATTGTTCAACAATATTTCAATTTGGATGTTTTTGTCATGTGTGGTGCGTGCAGGCATGCCAAAACCGGCCGTGTGGCTCAATTACAACCGAACAACTTAACCCCAAGCACCAATATAGGCAGATATGATGACTGTGATCATATAAAACCGAGATCTTTGTAGATCAGTTGCCTATTCAGTCACTTACAAATTGTTTTATAGAGTGATGAAGCAATATTCGGAGGGCAGGGTTCTTAATACCTGAATATCGTCAAACAAAAAGGAAATACTCAAAGTCAGTCGAGGCACAACTACAAGAAGTTTTTCTGAATGAAGAACTACTTGTATTAAGATAAAAGTCTAATGTATGAGTGTATATTGAAATTACAACTAATTGATTATAACTACTCTTATGGAAGAGCTAAGTTATGATAAGGAAAGATAAATTGTAGGATAATTGAAAGATAATTTAATTGGTTTGTTATATTAGTATGAGACAATTTGCTCTGTTAATTTCTCTTATTATTTATAAACATTTTTTAGAAGAGAAGAACTCTCTAGATGAGTCATTTCTTCTTCCTTCTTTAGTCAATTATGGTATTTGAAGCGTTTCCACATTGGTCTTTCAGATCTTTCTGTCTCTTCGAGTTCTTTTAACCGTTCTTTTTCGCTTGATTGCTTTCCGTCTATTGAACTTCTCAGTCGCATCCCTCTTTTCGCTCAACTGCTTTCCTCTTGGACTTTTCGGTCGTGCCCCTTCATTAGATGGCGCCAGCTGTACTTCCATAAAGAGTACTCCAAATATCTCTAAGGATCTCACGCACACTATACATTCATTCCCCATGCAATGACACATGTCTTCTTCTAAATGACTCGGCTAGAATTAGAGTATAACATTTACTAGGCCTGGGCTAAAATTCAGCCAAATCCATAACTTAGGTAAACTACAGGAACAATGGGGATGGGATGCAAACCATAGGTTTTTGTTGTGGACCATCATGGTTTGTGTCATCTATCGTTCATCAAGTGTGACTCACCCAGGATCAAGAAGTACACAAAAACAAGCCTAATCCAAAACTCTTGGGGGCCATAATGCCTTAGCTGTGGACTCGCATAAATCTTCTCTTTATCTTTGTGAGTTACACCTGATTAATCAATTTGAAGAAAGATACACAATGGTGAATTGAAGTTGGCATCTTATCCTTATTTTTCCAGCTGGTGGGCCTACTAATTTGTGGATCTAGCTGAGTCTGAGCCTCAAGGGTCTAGCATTGAGGATACATGATTGACAAACCACATTCATATGTCGGCTATGAAAAAAAAAATGCGAATCTTATGATATGTCAGTCCAAGTTAAATGAAAAAATTGGAATTCCAAATGTACCTCATATCACTCATATACCTAAGCACATACATGACTAAAGGGCCTATTAGGTTTTCCAATTTCCTATGAAATGCAAAATAAATGAGCCATTATTATCATTTTAAGGTGTTTGTCTTGTAAATTAAAAGTCAAATACACAGCAAAAATACATAAAGTAAATTATATTCATTATATTTTCATCCTATAAAATTATTATTTTAAAAGTAATTTTTAAGTGAAATAAACAATGTAGCAAAATTATAATTACAATAAAATGTAAGTAACATCACCCCACAATCAAAAGAATAAATAATCATTACACATTCACAATCATTTTCATTATAAATGGAAAACCAAACATGCTTCAAAAGACCAAAACTAATTTAAGAAGGTCGGAGAAGAAGGTACATCAGGTGCCTATATATCACAAATTTGTTTTCATTGCTTAGCCTAAAATTATTCAGGCTTTTATTTCTAAGGCTAGGATTATTGAATGAACAAAAGCCTAGCAGCCGGCACAGCTAAGAGAGTGTTTAGATCATAAGTTAAGATAAGCTACTTATGCCTCAAGTAGCTTATCTTAGGGGTTCCAGTTCTTGCCCGAGTGGTAGACTATGAGGAGTTTCAACAGGAGGTCTTGGGTTCAAAACCCATAGGTAGTGAAATGCCACTACGGCGTGCATGGGTGTGTGGCGGGTACATGTGTAAAAAGAAAAAAGAAAAAAAAAAAGAGTAGCTTATCTTACTTTTACTTTTTAAGTAGATAAGTATGCTTGGTAAATTAACAACATAGTTACTGGCTTCTCCTCTCTTTGGTTTCTCCCGATTCCTCTCTCTCATGAAAAGTAAAAGTGATTAAGTAATTTTAAGTAAAAAAGTTACTTATACCTAATTATAAACCAAACTTACTTATTGGAAATAAGTTACTTATCTACTGCTGTAGGTAGAAAAAGTAACTTATTTGGTGGTATCCAAACAGCCCTAGCCTGTACATTAATGCGAACTACGATTTAACTTCAGTAGTCACGTGGACCACCCTCCTTTTACCAATCAAGGCTATTTTCGTAATTTACAAATACCCCTCCCTTTTATACACGCAGTTCTCCTTCCAACACTCGCTTTCTCTCGCACCTCGGTCCTGCTGAAAAGTCCAAAAAAAGCGTCGCGTCCCTCTCCGTTCTCCGAAACCCCATCTCACAATGCCAAACTCCATCTCCACCGTCCTTCTCATCCTCCTCTTCATCTCGACCGTCCACGCCACCGATCACATCGTAGGCGGCAACCGCGGCTGGAATCCAGGCATCAACTACACGCTCTGGGCCAACAACCACACATTCTACGTCGGAGATCTCATCTGTAAGTAGACTGCCCCATCGATCCCTCCCATCTGGGCCCCACATTCCAGATCTGACCATCTATCTTCATCATTCCAGCTTTCAGGTACCAGAAGAACATGTACAACGTCTACAGGGTCAATGAGACCGGCTACGACAACTGCACGACGGACGTATCGTATGGGAACTGGAGCAGCGGCAAGGATTTCATCTCGCTCGACCATCCCAAGTGGTACTACTTCATCTGCGGCAACTGGTTCTGCAATAGCGGCATGAAGGTGGCGGTGCACGTGCTGCCGCTTCCGTCGCCGCCTTCGGCGGCGGATGATTCGGCCGGGAAGGTGAAGAACGGGGTAGAGGCGGTTTCCGGGCGGGGAATGACGGTTTTGGTGGCTGCGGCGGTTTCGATCTGGTGGAATTGGATGTGAGGGTTTTAAAAAAAAAATAAAATTGTGGAGGGTATTTTTGTAATTCATGATTTGATTTGATTTGATTCTGTTGTTGCAGTCGTTGTGTTTGTTGTTTGGTTTGAGCTGGAAATGCAAGCTGGAAGGTGTTTGTTGTTGAGATTTTAATTAGCTGGAACGGAAAACCCTAGCACGAGTAAATGGGTCGTGTCCTCGGCCTTGTTTATGTGAAGGTGGGGCCCATCGTTTGGTGCTCTGGACCGTTGATGTATGTGATCAGTCGACGTTATTGGATGCCTGTTTTCTGTACTCTGTGGGGCTTACTACGATGTCTGTGTGAAATCCACTCCGTTCATTAGTTTTGGCAGCTCGTGTTAGGATATGAGGCTAGAAATGACGCAGATCCAACACTCCAGTGGGCCACACCACAAAAACAGTGGGATTGAATGGTTAGAATTGAAATCTTCTTGGGGCCACGGAAGTTATGGATACTGGTGGGAATCACTTTATGAACGGGTTTGATGGCATATAAAACATCATGGTGGGTCCCAAGAAGGTTTCTCAATGGTGGACGTTCAATCCCCACAGATTCTTGTGGTGTGGCCTACTTCGGACTTGGATCTGCCTTCATTTTTGGGCTCTTAGACTAATAAGAGATGGAGGAACTGATTTGACGGAGTGGATTTCACACGTGGGTCCCACAGAACTTTGGGTTACTGGGAGATTGGAGAGCAGAGTGGCAGTGGGTGAGAGGATCTCTACCATGAACGGCCACGTTCCAACCGTTGGATGACACGTATGTCAGAGATCGGGGCCAATCATCAGGGATTGCACTCTGTCAACGGACCTTGACCAAAGAAAATTGGTCTTGCCCTTGATAAAGAATTAATGTCGATCTTGTGATCTGGGCCATTGATCACTTGGATCGAACTTGTGTGAGAGGAAAAGCCCAACGGTTCAAATTCAATTGATGAAGGTAAATACCCAGATATTCTGTGGTGTATGGGATGTACACGTTAAGGACTACCTAATGAATGGTCCCGATCAATCACATGTTTGTACCATCCAACGGTGACTACCAAAACCCGTCCGGTAGACTTGCTATTGGCTAAATTCAAATTATGAAAATGTCCCCTTTCTAGAAAGGGGGGTAAAAGACAACGGCCTGAATTCAGGCGGAGTCGCCTGGTAAAAGGACCGGATTTTACCACCCTAGATGGGGAAAAACAGCAAATGCCTGTGACCTTTTTTGGGCAGATTCTATTTTCGAAAGCAAGTGGGCCATTAATGATAGTTGCGTTCCTGTCTCCAGATGAGCTCGGACGCGTATTTCCTGCGAAAGGCTGTCGCAGGCAGTTCATGTGCTGGTAACCTAGGTGGGGCCCACCTTGATGTTTGTGAGAAATCCACTCAGTTCAGCCGTTTTGTTAGCTCATTTTAGGGACTTGAGACCAAAAGTAAGTAGGATCAAAGACTCAAGTGGGCAGGGCCCGCCATGATGTTTGTGAGTAATCCACTCAGTTCAGCCGTTTTGTGAGCTCATTTTAGTGACTTGAGACCAAAATTAAGAAGGATCAAAGGCTCAAGTGGGCCACACTAAAGGAAAAGGTGGGTAGGGAAATTCCCACCGACGAAACCTCTCTTGGGTTGACAGTGATGTTTACAGGCATTCCATACGACTCGTAACATCATTCCTGCTGGGATGAACTTAAAAAACAGATTAGCTTGATCCAAAACTCATGTGGCCACATGAATATTTCAATTGTGGATGGACAGTCAATCCTCACATTTTCAGCCCACCTGAGTATTTTGATCCAGCTCATTTTTAAATTATTCTCACAAAAGGGACGAACAGAGGGGATTTCTTACAAACATCATGTTAGCCCCACTTAAGTTTTCAGCACAAAACCTTGGTGGGAATGACTTTGGCAGGAAACCCGCATCCGCATGATAGCTCCTTTCTTTTCTCTAAGCTTACCTTAATTTGCTGAAGTAATTAAGGGAGAGTTTAGATCTCAAGTTATTTAAAATAAGTTACTTACTGTGTTGAGTAGCTTATCTAGATTTATACTAATTAAACTAAAGTGACTAAATACATTTAAGTAAAAAGGCTATTTATAATTGATTATATAGCAACTTACTTATTCCAAACAAGTTACTTGTCATTACAAGTAGAAAAAGTAACTTTTTTTAGCGGTATCCAAATGGGCCCTAAGTAACTTCAAGTAAAATAAGTTACTTATAATATATTATAAACTAAACTTATTTATTTCAATTAAGTTATTTTTTTTGGCACAGGCATTCACACCCCACACACTCACACCACAGTAGCTTTTCACTACAATGGGTACTCCAACCCATAATTGTGTGTTGAAACTCTTGTGAGTTTACAACTGAGGCATGAGTAATGACTATATTTTAAATAAATTATAATAAATTGCTTAAGTAGAAAAAGTAATTTATTTGGTGGAATTTAAATGACCCTTAAATGAGTTGCACCGCGTGAATCGATCCCTTCTGGTTATGCATATAGATTATTGAGATATTTTTTACTTAGACATGATTTGATGATAACTATCTTCTCTTCTCTTTTGGTTATCGAGATCTCTTTTACCCTTGAAATGACTTAACGTGAGTCCCTTTGGTTAGAAATGACTCCATGATAACTAGGGGTGCACACGGTTTGGTTTCGGTTTTGAATTGGAACCAAATGGCCAAGGATGTAGATGAATTGGTCCTACCAGTTGTCGATATGGACCGTTAATGTGAAGGGAGCCACCTTTAGTTCTCATCCCTTTTGGAACCGGATCCGAACCGTGTGCACCCCTAATGATAACTCCATTCTTTCTCCAAATGACATGAATCTCTTTCAGTTATTGGAATCTCCTTCATCTCCAATATAACCTAATGGGTTCCATGAACGTGAATCCTTACTTGTTTCAAAGATTTCTTTCACCTATACATGACCCAAGAAAAGAGTATATATGCCATGTACATGTGTTAGATGTGTGGCTGATAATAAATGACATGTATATGTCACTTTTTCATTTGCCTATATCTTTGGAATACAATGGATTTTTGTAACCCTTTGTTGCATGTAATTCATATCTAAGTTCTAATAATTTTAAGAGGTACCTATTCCCTTTATGCTAGACCACATGGGTTGACATATATATGCTTGGTTTGTTATTCTTAGAACACTAATGGGATAAATTACGGGTCACATGGAGAACATAAAGATTGGTTGGTGGTTGCATATTTGGCATGTTATATTAATTAGTACATGTTGTTTTTGGTGTTCGTTCGAAGATCTATGGTGATACATAATACACATGTGAGATGTTGAACTTGGACAATTATACACGTAGCACTTTGAAATATGATTCATATTATACAAGTATAACTTTTTAATACATCGAAATTATAAAGTGTTATTGATGATTATATATATCTTCTCACAACATTCGATTCATAAGTTTAATAATTATATATGCATAACTATTTGTCGAAAAAGTGCATTGATTCCATGCATATGAGGGCTAATAAGATATGAACATGTATAATTGATCTAATGAATTTATATTTTTTATTTTTAACACACTCACTCACACACCGCACGTACTCATGCCCTATGGCTCAGTGCCAAGAGTTTTAACATGAAATCATGGTCGGATTGAATTACTCCGTGGGCTCCACCATGATGTGTGTGTTTCATCCACGCCGTCAATCTATTTTTCTAGATCATTTTATGGTATGAGACCAAAAATGAGTTCTATCCCAATCTCAAGTGGACCACATTGCAGGAAACAGTGTTGAATGAATGCCAACCATTAAAAACTTTTTTTGGGGCCATAAAAGTTTTGGATCAAGCTGATCTTTGTTTTTTTCCCCTTCATCTGGGTCTATATGACCTAATCAACAGATTGGATTTCAAATAAACAGTACAGTGGCCTTAGGAGGATGTTAATGGTGGATATCAAATCACTATTGTTTTCCTATGGTGTGGTCCACCTGAGACTTATATCCCTCTCAGTTTTGGGTTCAAGCTCTAAAATGATATGTAAAAATGGATGAACGGAATAGATGAAACACATTCATCATGGTGGGTCCCACAGAGTACCGACCATCAGCCCGTAGCCAATCCGTTCTCATTGCTAACAGCATCGCTGGCAAAATAACCCTATTTTGGCACTTTTCCTTGCTTGTAAACTGCCACACTGTCATGACAGCTGGATTTCAAGAAAATGTTGGAAAATAGCTATTTTGATAAGGTTGGTTTTAGTGCACATCTTGTGCATGTAGTTATGTGAAAGAGGTAATGTGCAGGAGATCCACACCGTTGAAAGATCAAACCCACTCCTGCGCATCAACTCTGGGACCATACCCTATTAAAATTGGAGTTTCACGCATAACTAACCATTGGAGCCCAACTAGCACCTGAGTGCCAACATTTCATGAATGTATTTCATCCAATTGGTTCAGAAGGTTGGCCCCACTGCAAAGAACATAAATGGTAAAAAGGAGGCCGATCTACTCGATATGAGGCCCACACCATAGTAAATGATGGACAATATTTAATCTAGTCCTAAGTACACATGTGGCCTACTTGATGAGTGTATTGGCCTCATTTTAGTATCAGTAGTTTGTTACTGGGAGACCATTCTGTTGGATGGTTTAGATGCACAAATGTGTGGGAAGCTCGTACAAAGTGGACTCTGTGTATTTTTTTGACATGCTTAAAAGTTAGTTTAAGGTTTTCTCCTACTTAGTCTTCTTTATTTTAACCGGAGCTGTGCACGAGTTGAATCCAGTCGAGCTTGGTATAGCTTGGCCCGTCTCAGCTTGGCTCGGCTGGTAGCTAACCCCAGATCGAACTTGGATTGGCTCGGTCCTCAAGCCTATCTGGCTAGCTTGGCTCGGTTTGGTCAAAAGCTCGAGCCAATTCAAGCCAAGTTCAAGCATATGCGGCATTTTCTCAAACATATAAAATGCATCTTCAATTTCTTAAAGAATACAAAACAGTAGTAACGTTTTTACAGGTAATTCATCCAATACCTAGAAAGCAACATCAAAATCAAACACCCAGCGAGCAATATCAAAATCAAACACCCGGTGTATCCATTTCTTACTCGCCAACACTTCGTTGAGTCATTTCATCAAACACTCGGTGATCAACATGCATATCAAAATAACCAAGTTATCGAGTTGATTCGATCCGAGTCAGTTCGAGTTGAGGTTCAATCTAAGTCAAGTCAAGATTGGGCAAGCTTGAACTCCGCTCGAAATGTTTTCGAGCTCCAAAAACCAGCTCGACTCGATCTGAATCCAATTTCGAGTCGAGCGAGATGGCCGAGCTAACTCGACTGGTGTACATGCAACTCTAATTTTAACACACACTCACACACACCTAGGCTATATGAGCACTCGATCCCATTATCTCAATATTGAAATATAACCTATCTACCATTGAGCCATGGAGCCTGACCCTCCCCCATTCTTAGTCATTGCTTTTCTTTCTGTTACTTTAAAAATAATTGCTTCGAATATGCAATATTTCTTTTCATTTCTCATCAAATTAATATCTTCTTCTTCTTCTTCTTCTTCTTCTTCCTTTTTTTCTGAAAGGTTCAGCTATTCTTAGAATGATACTGAAAAATCTCATTGCCACTAATTAAAAAATACCCTTAAACATATTTGCATATTTGCACATAGATCAAAACAGAGATGTATTTATTAGAATAATTGTTGAAGACATTAAAAATTTTCCTATTATTAGAGGGACATGTGAATTTGGATGCACAAGTGCATTGCATTGTGTATAAATGAGGAGGTGACACCACAAGGTCAACAATTAGCAACGACTGGGATTGGTTTGGTCCATATGTTCAACAATTAGGAGGGCCTTATTAGAATTAAATATGAGATTGTGGCCCAGTCATGTATCCAACGTACTCGAATTTCAAAATTTCACCCTTTTAGTAATGGTTAATGATTTCAATTTTCGAAAACATCTAATATATTTTAGCATGTGCGTGAGAGGAGAGGCGGTCATGTCGCTCACAAGTTTATTGAAAAGAAAATTGTAAATTTGGTGGCATCCAAACACACCCTTATATTTCTTGAATCCCGATGGTAATGAGTCAGGTAGGCTGTCCAAAAGGGAGTCGGGTCAGATTTTTGTAGGTTTGGGCCTGCTCAAAATGGACATGGGTCATTTGCAGCCTTGCCATAGTAACCCAGCCCGGTGACTCGATCCAACTCGATATATTTGACCGGATCGGACTTGGTTCGGATCAGTCCAGCCCAAACTTGGACTCCGATCGAGTTAGGCATGCTAGACTTGGTAACGAGTCAGATCGAGTACGGGTCAAGCCATTTTCAAAACCAAATCGAGTCGGGTTAGCCCTAACTTGGTCCGACTCGACTCGATGCCCAGCTCTAATGGGTTTGGACCACGCCCAGGAGTTTAGGCCCCATAATGAAATCTATTTATTTATTATTATTATTTATAATAATAATAAATCTGTTCATAAGGTATGATCCACCATAATGAAATAAATATAAAAAGGCCATCCTAATTCAAAACTCAGGTGGGCTTAATGAACGTAGAGGTTTTAGTCACAATTTTACATTGTTCTCATTAGTGTGGCCATCTATTTATTTATTATTATTTTTTATAGGAGCTGACAGTGAATAAAAGGGTTATTGCAGACAAGACTTTCTTATGCCCCTGCTTACAGAGAGAAAAAGAGAAAGTGAGAAATAGAAAAGAGAGAGAGGAAACTTGTGGAAGGGAGAATTTTGTTCGTAGAGGTGATCTACTGCGCAGTCGACGTCTCAGCGCTTCTACGTCCTCGTGATCGGTGAGATCTCTCCTTTTTAAATTATTCTCTTATTGTTCATCCACTCCTGCGTGAGTGAAGAAGGTTTGATCCAAGCAGTGTGTGCTTGTGATCAATTGTAACATTCTACTTCTTAGTGGATTGTTGATCTGGACGAGGTCCCGTGGTTTTTACCTCTTTGAGGGTTTTTCACCTAAAAATCTCTTGTGTCGTGTGGTTTGTGCTTTGATTTATTTCATTGTTTTATTATCCCATAATTCTGGTTTGATCTGGGAGGCTAGATCCTAAGGTTTTATGCAAGGCCCCCAACAAAGTGGTATCAAAGCTAAGTTCATTGAACGGAGTGGGATATGTTTTGAATTATGAAAGGTGGCTCATCAAAGATGATCAGCCTCAATGGTTCTAACTGGACTATATGGAAGGCTAAGATGGAGGACTTGCTTTATTGTAAGGACCTATATTCTCTAATTTTAGGCATATCAGCAAAATCCAATGATATGTCTGATGATGATTGGAAGAAGATGGACCGGAAGGCGGTGGGGTTTATTAGACAATGGTTAGACGATTCCGTATTCCACCATGTGTCTACAGAGACCTCAGCCGCTAGCATATGGCTGAAATTACAAGGGCTATATGAGAGGAAGATATTCGGCAATAAGATTTTCTTGATATGACGACTTGTGAATCTCAAGTTCAAAGATGGTGGTTTTGTGGCTGAGCATATGAATGAGGTCAGCAATATAGTGAACCAGCTCTCCGCTATAAAGATGGTCTTGGATGATGAATTGCAGGCTTTGCTATTGCTTAGTTCATTGCCTGATAGTTGGGAGACATTGGTGGTGTCTCTAAGTAACTCCGCGCCAAACGGAAAGATTTTCATAGAACAGGTAACTAGTTGTCTTTTCAATGAGGAGACAAGGAGGAAGTTTCAGGGGTCTACTCAGCTAGAGGCCCTTGCGATACAGGAACGGGGAAGAGGAAAGAATAGGAAGGGCGGGAAGGCCCGAGATAAATCAAGAGGCAAGTCGAGTAACAGGAAGGATGTTGAATACTGGAATTGTGGCAAGAAGGGCCACTATAAGAATGAATGTCGTGGTAAGAAGAACGACAAGAAAGGAAAATCAAAGGAGAAGGAAGATGAATCAGACTCCATTGTGGTTGTTTCAGATGGCGACGTTGTAGTTATTCTTTCAGCAGATCATGATGTTTGTCTCACGGCTACTAGTCAGGACACCAATTGGGTGATTGACTCGGGAGCTTCTTTTCATGCGACTCCACATAGAGACTTCTTCACAAGCTACAAGTCAGGTGACTTTGGAATCGTGGAGATGGGGAATTCTGGTGTATCGAAAATCGTAGGGGTCAGTGATATTTGTGTGAAGACCAATGTGGGCTGCACATTGGTTCTCAGGGATGTGAGGCATATCCTAGACCTTCGCCTCAACTTGAAATTGGGTAATTTTAACACACACTCACACACACCTAGGCTATATGAGCACTCGATCTCATTATCTCAATATTGAAATACAACCTATCAACCATTGAGCCATGGAGCCTGACCCTCCCCCATTCTTAGTCATTGCTTTTCTTTCTGTTACTTTAAAAATAATTGCTTCGAATATGCAATATTTCTTTCATTTCTCATCAAATCGATATCTTCTTCTTCTTCTTCTTCCTTTTTTTCTGAAAGGTCCAGCTATTCTTAGAATGATACTGAAAAATCTCATTGCCATTAATTAAAAAATACCCTTAAACATATTTGCATATTTGCACATAGATCAAAACAGAGATGTATTTATTAGAATAATTGTTGAAGACATCAAAAAATTTCCTATTATTAGAGGGACATATGTGAATTTGGATGCACAAGTGCATCGCATTGTGTAAAAATGAGGAGGTGACACCACAAGGTCAACAATTAGCAATGGCTGGGATTGGTTTGGTCTATATGTTCAACAATTAGGAGGGCCTTATTAGAATTAAATATGAGATTGTGGCCCAGTCATGTATCCAACGTACCCGAATTTCAAAATTTCACCCTTTTAGTAATGGTTAATGATTTCAATTTTCGAAAGCATCTCATGTATTTTAGCATGCGCGTGAGAGGAGAGGCGGTCATGGCGGAGAGGCGGTCATGTCGGTCACAGGTTTATTGAAAAGAAAATTGTAAATTTGGTGGCATCCAAACACACCCTTATATTTCTTTAATCCGGATGGTAATGAGTCATGTAGGTTGTCCAAAAGGGAGCCGGGTCAGGTTTTTGTAGGTTTGGGCCTTCTCAAAATTGACATGGGTCATTTGCGGCCTTGCCATAGTAACCCAGCCCAGTGACTCGATCCGACTCGGTATCTCTGACCGGATCAGACTTGGTTCGGATCAGTCCAGCCCAAACTTGGACTCAGATCGAGTTAGGCATGCTAGACTTGGTAACGAGTCAGATCGAGTTCGGATCAAACCATTTTCAAAACCAATCGAGTCAGGTCAGCCCTAACTTGGTTCGACTCAACTCGATGCCCAGCTCTAATGGGTCTGGACCATGCCCAGGAGTTTAGGCCCAGTGCTCTGGCAAGCTTGGCTCAATATTTTTTTTTTTTTTTTTTACCCTGTAACTTGGACTCATGCTGACTCATTTGGGGTGTATCTTTAATCAAATCTGTTCATAAGGTATGAGCCACATAATGAAATAAATATAAAAGGCCATCCTAATTCAAAACTCAGGTGGGCTTCATGAACGTAGGTTTTAGTCACAATTTTACATTGTTCTCATTAGTGTGGCCATCTATTTATTTATTATTATTTTTTATAGGAGATGACAGTGAATAAAAGGGCTATTGCAGATAGGACTTTCTTATGCCCCTGCTTACAGGGAGCCAGTGTGGAGAGAAGCGTTGTGGAACCCACCGTGACATCGGTGCGGGCTACCTAGCCACCCGACTTAATTCTGGAAAATGAGAATTCGGGATGAGAATGCGGACCAGTTGGTTCATGGGGAGAAATCTTCTTGTCAATCAGTTTTGGCAGCTCATCTTGGGATACTTTAAAAAATGAGGTAGATCCAAAGTTCGAGTGGGATGGATTTGTACATGAAACGTTTCCTTTATAGTGATGTTTATATGCCATCTAAACCTGTAACGCCCTAAAATTTGGGGGTCGTGCATACACTCGACTCCCAAGTTCCCGGGTGTCACTTATAAACTAATTTTTTATATTTTGCATAAAATCCATCCAATTTAATGAGCAGTATGGAATTGACTGGAACATAAACCACAATCACAACTAGTCTACTGAATGAAAACGACTAATGTATACAAGTCTACAAAAAATATCAATAAACTGCACAAGGTGTCGCTTGACAAAATACAAAAATGAGATATCCAAAAGAATAGTGCGCTGAGTCTATTAATCAGCAATCCCATAGACAGCCCGCTCGATCTACGGTGACCCACCTATAAGCTGGAAGTAGGATAGCTCGTCCTCCTCGTCTATGCTTGCACCGCTCGGTTCGTCGAGCTCAGCATCACCTGCATCTATTGAAGAGTCTGGTTGGTGTTTTAAAACACCATCCCAGTGTGGGAGTGAGTGATCAACTCAGTGGGTACCATTAGCCTTAAGTTACATCAAATATCAATTCTATGATGAATTTGATGAAAAATACATTTACAAATCTCTAACTTATCTTATTAATGCACGTACATGAATTATGGTATGATGTATGACCTCGCAACAACACTCCCTCGAGCGACTTCGTCTGACGATCGCGCATGACCAACATTCCCTCATTGCAACCTCAACTGCCGAGTCACAACTTAACTAATGTGATGCAATCGTGAACGTGTTAGCCGAGTCTTTAATTAATTTCATTCATCCAGCAGATTGGGAAAACTGGTACATCCTGATGGTATCAATGCCCTCACCATTTGCGAGGCCAGGGCCCCTCAACATGCGAGGCTAGGACATCGAGATCTTTGATCCCATCGGGGTCCTCATCCCCGATTTTAAGCACATGAGGAGTGCTGGGAAGTGGGATCGCTCGCGGTCACTACGGGGAAGCTCGTCACCCCAGCGTAGGCCGACAGCTTGGACATAGTGTCCCATTCCACCATGCCCAGCTCACGAGACTGTGTATCAATATCTTGCAGTTGTCAGTAGGTGTCAATAGGCAAGGGGTGTTATAAGTTTTAAACAGGCGTGAGTAAATATGGTTAACAAACATGGTTGGTCAGTCAGTAGACTAGACCGTCTAAGTTCAGGCTAACACGTAATGCACGACATCAACCGCAAGCAGCCCATGTAGTCCCACTACTGTCGCCCATTTGCATCTGCCCAAATCAGTCAGTCTAGTCACAGGATGGTCTAACCAACGGAACCACCTTCATAAATCTCGGTTCCCTAACCAACCCAGAAAATGGGTTGTATTCAATAACACGTATAACAATTAAGAGATCATCTTCTAGTACAAGTGGAATCATACGTACAATACATTGAGTATAAAATTTCAGGATATTAAAATAAATGCAACTACTCTTAATAGCATAAGTTAATCGTGTGTGCGTGTGGTGCTGGATTACCTAAGAGACTAAGAACAACATATCACTCATAGCACAGAATAAATACAAAAAAATCACTCATAATACATAATAAATACTACAAGAAATAATGTAATCATACATGCTACAGGAATCAGATGTGAGATGAACATACAACACCAATTTCATGCCCAAACATGTTGAAGACCACAAACAACAATCTAACGTTACATGGATGTTGGTGGACCTATTATGTAGGTTTCTAGCTAGATTTTTCCCCAAGTCACTCATTCACATCACTCTAACATTCACAATAATTAAATTTATCCTAAAATTAGTACTTGGCCACCTAAGGATAATGGTCCGCACCTATGGATCGTTGAGAGCTTGAGGAAACGACCCAGGGATGCCGAACTCGCGGGTCAATTTGTTGAGGTCCTGAATCAAATGCATTTGCATGTTAGGATTACATGTAGGGCCTAGCTCAACACAAAGAATTTCTAGAAAAGATGAGTAGTTACCTCTTCAATCGGTTGAAAGTTGTGCTTGTAGTTGTGGATATAGGGAAGAGGAGGAGATTCTCCAAGGTTCCAATTCCTTGGGCCCCACCTCCTACTACACTCTCCTTCTCTCCCTTATTCCTCTCTTCTTTCTCTCTTCTCTCTCTTCTCTCTCTTTTCTTGCTGGAGCTTGCTGTGGAGTGAGTGAGAGGAGAGTTAAAGGGTTTTATATCCCTAGATCTGGACCAAATGACCTTAAGTTCTAATAATTCCCTTTAATAGCCTTGTGGGACCCCTCTTTGGCTGTTGGGACTACCCTAACACCCCCCCTGGCCACCAATTTGTAAGATAGGTGCCCCATAGACCGATGAAGGGCTGTGTAAAATTTGAAGGCAAACGGATGCAAGATTTTATCGTTTGGGTTCGATCTTCAAATGGCCCTGTGGGGCCCATTTTTGGCTGTTGGGGCTGCCCTGATGGCCCCCTGACCATGAAATTTGTAAGATAGGTGCCCCATGGCCCAATGAAGGACTGTGTAAAATTTGAAGGCAAACGGATGTGGAGTTTTACCGCAAGGCACCGATTTGCGATCGACGGTCATCGTTCCACGATCAGGGTTCAGATTTTGTGGACGGGCGTGGAGAAATGTTTTCAGCCTTCAACGTAAATTTAGAAGAGATCTGACGGTTACAATACCTCATATCTCTGTTTCAAATAAGAGGGCCATTGATTTAAAATTTCAATCCCTGGGCCAAGGCTAGGGTGAGTTGCACTTGGTAAGTGCCGTCTGGACGGCACGAGTATTTAATTTCTAGGTATCCTCTGTGTCCGTGGTCCGTGATGGACCACAAGCCCAGTGAGACTCACGGCCTCCCCAAGTTTTAGACTTTTCTGCCTTTCCCTAGCCATTACACAGCCCATGCCGGCTGTTGACAAGCACAATCAGACCAACCGGCTTAACGTCTTGCACTCAGTCCGAACATAAAGACTCGACCGTCTTAATGGGATAACTCGGGTTAATTTATTGGTGGTACCCCTCACAAGAGCGATTTAATCGAGCAATCCTGCGGCAATTCCCACGTGAACGCCTCAAGACACTGTTCTGGATGGGTCAAGCGTTATAATCTACCCCCTTTATAAATAAATTTCATCCTCGAAATTTATACCTGTTTGTATTGTTAGAGTAGTCTTGGGTAATGCTTACGGACTTCTACTTCCGTTTCCCAAGTGGCCTCCTCTTCATCGTGGTACGTTCACAATACCTTGATTAATGGAATGACCTTGTTGCGTAGGACTTGCTCTTTCCTATCCAATATTCGAATGGGTCGGAGGATATATGTGGCATTTTCCTTGAGCTTCACATGTCCCCAGTTGATGATATGGGAAGGGTCGAGGACGTATTTCTTTAGCATAGAGACATGAAAGACGTTGTGCACACCTGCGAACGGTGTGGGCAGGGCCAGGCGATAAGTAACTAGGCCCACACGATCTAGGATTTGAAAGGGCCCAATAAATCGTGGCGTGAGTTTTCCCTTCTTGCCGAAGCGTATAACTCCCTTTATTGGTGAAATCTTGAGAAATACGTGGTCCCCAGCTTTAAATTTCAAGTCTCTCCCGCCTCGTGTCAGCGTAGCTTTTTTGTCTGCTTTGTGTCGTTAAGAGGCGGTGTCAGATAATCTCAATCTTCTCAATCGTTATTCGCACCAAGTCCGATCGTAGCAAGCTTTTCTTGTCAATTTCTTCCCATCAATGTGGAGCTCGGCACGGGCGCCCATATAAAGCTTCATAAGGCGTCATACCGATGCTAACCTGGAAACTATTATTATAAGCAAATTCGGTATAAGGAAGACAGTCATCGCAACTCTCTTGAAAATCCAGCACACAAGCCCACAACATGTCTTCCAATATTTGGTTCACCCGTTCAGTTTGCCCATCTATCTCCGGGTGGAAGGTGGTACTAAATTTTAGCTTTACTCCATAGCTTTTTGGATGTGCGTCTAGAAAATCGACGCGAATCGGGTGTCTCGGTCCGACACAATTTCTAACGGGATGTCATGAAGTCATATTATTTCCTTTATATACAGCTTGGCTAAGTCATCAGCAGAGCTAGAAGCCCTTATTAGAAGGAAGTGGGCTGATTTCGTTGGGTGCAGAATTCCCAATCAGATGGTTAGAATGTTTAGTCTACAACTAATGGTTAATGATTAGTATAGCCAACATAGTTGGTCGTAAAGCCAACCCCAAATGCTAGGACATGTCTTTGATGATGATGATGATGATGATTGCCAATAGTCCAATGAGGGGGTTGGGTGTAGAATTCCCAATCAGATGGTTAGAATGTTTGGTCTACAACTAATGGTTAATGATTAGTATAGCCAACATCGTTGGTCGTAAAGCCAACCCCAAATGCTAGGACATGTCTTTGATGATGATGATGATGATTATTGCCCATAGTCCATATGGGGGGGGGGGGGGGGGGGGGGGGGGGGGGGGTTTGGGGGTGTAGAATTTCCAATCAGATGGTTAGAATTGCAGTAGTTGAGATTTGTTTCCTTGCAACATTACCCATCCATAATGTGGCCCACCTGATGAATTGTTTGGATCAATGAAAGGAGGGCACTACCATATGGAACACCATTAAATAAAAATCGAGTATTTTAGGGCATTGTTCTATATCTCCTCACTTTGGCATTATGTTTATTTTTGGGGTTTGTTTTATAGAGATGGGTTTTTGTTTGTGTTGCATGGACACGGGTATAAGTGTTGGAATCCAGTATTGGTAGAGTATCGGTGCATAGTTTGTAGGGCCTGGCAGGCATGGGATTTGGCTCAGGACTCGGTCACTAGGTTGGGGTGACCCAAGACTCAAAAGGAATAGAAAGGCACACAACATCCATCAAGGCAATGGATAAAAGTACCCTACATAATGATAATGATTTGATCTATGAACTCTTCGCAAGAGAATCGGCAATACGATTAGCTTGAATAGCCTGCCCAGCTAAAACTAACTGGCAAAGACTGACAACAGATCCTAATACCGTGTAAAATAAAGGCCAAATACTAAAGATGGGCAATCTTCCCTGAGGCTCATGCAATAGCCAAAGATGAATCTTCCTCAACAATGAGTGGCCCGTTGAGAGTATTGTGTTGCGCAGCACGCCAACAACGCAGTGAGCCTAGATCCAATCTAAGGCCTCACCCACAAACGATAGACAAGAAGAAATAAACTAGAAAACAGATCAAAGCAATCCAAAACAAACCACAAGACAAGATATATGTGGAAAAACCCCAAACTAGGGTAAAAAACCACGGATGCAAAATTCCACTATGAAGAGAAACGAAGATTACAAGGCAATATACTAACCTCTCCCTTGGAAGTACAGAGAAAATCCTTTGCCCACACCTCAGAATAATTTCCTAAAATCACCAACCTAGAATAGCCCTAGGGACCCCAATTTATAGTTTTGGCAACTTCCCTTTCCGCATCCCAGTTGCGAAAGAACTTGCGACACGAAATCCGCGAAACTCATTTCGCATCCCAGTTGCGAAAGGACTTGCGACACGAAATCCGTGCAACCTCGACTGGTCGTGGGTGGCCCCAGATGTAGCTCCACTTCTCAACAATCTCCCACTTGGAGACACATCTCCATAAACCTTTGTCTTCTTCATCCGGATTGCACCGCCTCCCCGTCTTCAAGCCTGAAGACCAATCAAAGCTGAACAGAGCTTCAGCTTCTCCCTTGTGACCGCCTTGGTCAGCATATCCGCAGGATTCTCACTTGTATGAATCTTTTCCAAAGCAATCGATCCATCTTCCAGTAACGAACGTATGAAGTGATATCTGATGGCAATATGCTTGGTCCTTGAATGAAAAGCTGAATTCTTAGCCAAGTGTATTGTTGAGGGTCAATTATTGCATACTAGCCCCTGTTATAGCCTGTAATTACATACACAACACTATTTAATGGCCTGATTTAAACATGTTTGTGATGCAAGGTGCATTTACGAGCTTAGATTGAAAAGGCCGATAAAAGCATGGATTTAACGCTCAAGCACCACCAGAGCAAGGAAGGAACGGACCCCAGGGGAATAAGATCAACGGAATTACACTCAGAGACCCGAGAAAATCGCGAAACTGAAGTTCAAGTGGCCTGAAAGTCAGCCAGAATGCAAGATCACAGGGTTTCCACCATCTGTTCAGTTCGAAACTTCATACACGGTCTGAAGACCATATATTAACCGTACACGTCGAAATTCATTCGTTGCATCATTGTGGAAGCGGCTCAACGGATAGATCAGCCCATAGAGTTGTGATTTGGGACCCACCTAAGATTTGGATGTACTTCAATTTTGGTCTCAGCTCTTTAAAGTACATGGGAAACAAGATAAACGGAGCAGATATTATATATTCATCACAAGTGGGCCCTACTAGCGTCGCCAGTGCACGGTGCACAAGTGCACCCGGCATACACCCGATCGAAACTTCGGGTCAACAGGCGCTGACCTGACCCGTGTATTTCGTTTATATAGCGTCCGCAAGGTGCGGACGCTGAATTGCGTTATGGGCCCCACACATTCTCCGGCTCGATGATCCGAACCATTCAATGGTCTCAGGAGGTGGATATTAACCTCACCTAGGTGTCACTTTATCACCATGCCAAGCTAGTGCAAGATCTTAGCCGTTAAACGGATGGACGGTCGGGTTAAAAGTCAATGGGCCACACTTAAAATTGATCCAAAACTAGTCATCCTTGGACGGTTTTGCAGTGGGGATCTATTGGTCGGCATGGATTTTGTCATCACCATTGATCTGTGGCTCACCAACCATCACAGCACAACGCAAGAGCCTCTGTTACGCAACAGAGGCTTACGGTTCTTCGTTGTGGGCCACCCTCGGTCGACAGAAATCCAATCTGGACCGTTCATCATGCTGGAAAGGTCCACATTACTAGGGCTTAGGTGTCGAAACTTTAAGAAGATAACCAGATCGGTCTCCCAACCAGTCCAACGCAGGATTAACGGCTGTAAGATGAATCAGATGGGCCACACCGAATGCAAGACAAACTCATCCTTCCTGACTTAATTTCTGCTGGGAATCAAATAAACGGACTGGATTCTTTAGAAGACACGGATCATGGGACCACCAACTCCAACAGCGTAAACGAGTACGCAGCAGGACGCAGGCGTCCGCAAGAACTGGATTTCAGGATTTTCTTGGCCCGCCATCAACGATCGGATGAAGAATCAGAACCGTCTATCGTGTAGAGGGGACGAAAACGTCCAGAAATATGAGTTATATAAGCCATTCGTGGAGGATATGCACGCCAGGAAAAGGGGGAAACTCAGTTTTAATGTAGACTTTACGCAGGCTGTGTCTGTTTTACTTTTGTAGCTGCGTAAACAGCTATTCCAACTGTGTTTCGCACCAACCCTCTTTGGTGCTATAAAAGAAAGAGAGGCGGAGAGAGAATGGGGGGCACGACTGGAAGCTTGGAGTTTGGATCCGAAGCACAGAGGAGAGAGAAAGAGTTTGGATTTCTTTTGTTTATTTTCTTTTTATGTTATTTTCTATGAATGTTGATGGAGCTATCCATGTCAGGCTAAAACCCCTTAGCTAGGGCTAAGGGGTGAAGCTTGTAGTGAGATGGGAGATTTATTTATTACTTTTAATTTAATTTATGAATTGAAGTTGATTTTAGTTGATTATTAAGGGAATACTTTCAGTTTTTAATGGTTTGTTGTGACTGAAATTACAATAGACCTGCGATGGCTTTGAGTATTTCTTTCTTCTTTTTATGTTGATGACGTCAGGAAGCCCTGTTGTTCACCATTGTCTCCTGGGCATGGTCGAATGACGGTACCCTTCCTAACCCTCATAGCATGTTGATTGGTTGGTAATTAGTTTTATTCTGTTGTCTGCTTTGCCTCTTGGACATGGTTTGGTGATGGAATCCATTCTAATTCATATACCTTTCATCTCTTGAAAACTATATCAACGACAGTTCAGTTAATTTCCATGATTCGTGAAGCAAGCGTAAGATCTCCCTGATCTCTACAAGTGGATCCTCTGAATCCCTAGTATCTTTTCCTCTGAATTTTCTTAAGTTCTAGATAGTTATTTCACTATTATTCCTCAAATTACAATTGATTTAGATTTCATCTCATTATACTTCTAGTCCTATTTAGTTTCAGATAACGTACAGATATTAGTCCCTTGGGATTCGACCTCGGTCTTACCGAGTTTATTACTACATCACAACCCTGCACTTGGGTAGTGAACAAGTTTTTGGCGCCATTGCCGGGGACTGACGGCTACGATTTTCTGAAATTAATTAGATTTAGAGTTAGTTTAAGATTAGGATTTTACTAATTTTTAATATTGTTTTCTATTTTGGATTCATAGAACTAATCTATTTCCTATTCTATAGGTTGTAAGATAGAACTTCTAATTTGGTAAACTCTTTCTGATTTTCTAGATTTTCTAAACTCTTAAAGATTTGGGTTGCTTTAGAAACTTCTTCTATTTTTAGAAACTAACTTATTTTGTTTTGTTTTGCAGGTCTTTAGCTTAGGGACTTCAATTTGGTAACTTCCTTCCAACCCTTTCTTTCTTTCTAGATTTTCATTTTCTTTCTTAGGATTAGGTTTAGAATTTGATTGAGGGCTGCGAGTGTTTCATGCCCAAGTGGGCCCGTGACGACACTCGATGTCTCTTGACTGAAGGAGGATTAGTTGAGGGGTTGACTATCCATCGCAGGACTAGACACCGCTCGAATTCCCCTGAGTTAATTGAGGTTATGGCTGCAAATCAACCTCAAGCACTACCTCAACATATGGATGAGGAAGTACATAATGAGAATGAGGTGCATCAAGCACCCCCGCCTCGTACTTTACGAGATTATTTACAACCGGCGGGGGTGAGTACGCCCTCATGCATGATTTTTCCTGAAAACACAGGACAGATGGACATCAAGCCAGAAGTTATCCAACTCCTTCCTAAATTCCATGGGCTTGAATCAGAAAGTTCATACTTACATTTGAAAGAGTTCGATGAGATTATAGCCACCTTATACTTTCCCAATGTATCCGAGGATACAATCAGGCTGAAACTCTTTCCTTTTTCCTTAAAAGAGAAGGCTATGACGTGGTTACATTCACTGCGTCCTAGATCCATTGGCACATGGAATGATTTGCAGAGGGAATTCATAAAGAAATTTTTCCCACACCATAAAACGATTACCCTCAGAAAAGCAATCATGAACTTCGCCCAAAAGGAAGATGAAACATTCTACCAATGTTGGGAAAGGTTCAAGGATCTTGTCAGTTCATGCCCACAACACGGTTTTGAAATGTGGCGCATTACAAATTTTTTCTATGATGGACTAACATCTTCCATGCGCCAACTGGTCGAGACAATGTGTAATGGAGAATTCATGAATAAAGAGGTCGATGAGGTATGGGATTATCTCGATAGACTTGCCGAAAATGCACAATCTTGGGACCATTACCCAAAATCAAACACCACGTCTAGGCCAACTCAATCTAAGGAGAAAGGTGGAGTATATCTCCTGAAAGAAGAGGATGATGTAAATTTTAAAGTGACTAATCTCATACGAAGAGTTGAGGCCATGGAAGGAAAGAAGGATAAGGTCAATGAAATTGTTTGCGGCATCTGTGATTGCAACATTCACACAACTGAAAACTGTCCTACAATACTTGCCTTTCGAGGAGTGTTGAATGAACAAGCCAATACCGTAAACAACTATCAAAGACCTTTTACTGGACCTAACTCCAATACGTACAATCCTGGTTGGAAAAATCATCCAAACTTTAGTTGGAGAAATGGGCAAACGGCTACCCCCCAAGGTTTTCTCAATCAAAATCCAAATCAGGGGAAACCTCAAGAAGAACCGGTTCAAAATCCCATACAAGAGCTGACTCAGGCGATGCGAGGACTTACAGATTTTATGCAAAAGATAGATTCTCGTATGACGGTTATAGAAAAGGGGATGCTTCCTGCACAACCGCTCCCCAATCCTAAACCACAGTACGAGATAAGTGATCCCGACTCTTCAAATCAAATGGGGCACGCTAAATCCATCACCACTCTTAGGAGAGGGGAAGATCATTGATAAAAACCTTCCGGTTAGACCTGAAAAGCCTCAAGAACCAGAAGAGGACAATAATGATGGATCTAGTGATACCCCACAAAAATTAGAACCGGAACTTCTAGAGAAGCCAGTTGCTCCGTTCCCCCAACGGTTGGTTGCACCAAAACGTCTTTCTAACTCTCAGGATATTCTAGAGGTGTTGAAACGAGTGAAAGTCAACATTCCTCTACTTGATGTCGTAAAACAGATTCCTTCATATGCAAAATTTCTGAAAGACCTATGTACGACCAAAAGACGGCAGAGTATTCAAAAGAAGATTTTCTTAACTGAGAAAGTGAGTGCCATCTTGAAGCAAGACGTGCCACAGAAATTCAAGGATCCCGGTAGCCCAACCATATCATGTGTAATCGGGAACCATCGGTGGCAGGTACCAAACTGTCCAGTACAAAAGGACAACTCATATCTGATCCTTCTATTTATTGACAAATTATTGGGGCACTACAATACTGCACAGTAACACGTCCCGATATTTCTTAGGCTGTTAACCAGTTATGTCAGTATATGCACCAGCCAAGAACTCCACACTGGCAGGCTATGAAGCGCGTTCTTCGCTACTTAAAAGGGTACTGTAAACCATGGACTGTTCTACACACCATCTCCTCTACATTTACATACATATTGCGACTCAGATTGGGCAGGCAATCCAGACAACAAAAGGTCTACTGGCGGATATAGAGTTTTTTTGGGAAGAAACCTGGTTTCTTGGAGCTCCAAGAAACAAAACGTGGTCTCTCGTTTGAGTACCGAAGCCGAGTACCGTTCAATGGCACTCGCTACAGCTGAAGTCTACTGGCTTAGAATGCTTTTCAAAGAATTGGCTATTGGTATCGTCCACACACCAACTATTTGGTGCGATAACATTAGGGCAATTGCCCTTGCTTCAAATCCGGTGTTTCATGCAAGAACGAAACACGTAGAGATTGACTATCATTTTATTCGGGAGAAAGTATGCAACGGTGATATTAAAGTACAACATGTCTCAACCGTGGATCAAATAGCGGATGTTTTCACCAAAGGTCAAACTGCACAACGTTTCCAGTATCTAAAGGGAAAATTAATGGTCTGTCAAAACCCCATTAATTCGAGGGGGGGGTGTTAGACTATCAAAATCTTTAGCAGAAAATCCAGGAGCATCTGCACCAATTTTTCACTCCATCCGTTCTGTTACTAATTCAAAATAATCCAGTTGTTGGCGTAACTTTCTCCTACAAACGTGTAATTGATTGTATTTGTTTATTTCCTTATTTTGCTCATATTTGTTTCCTTATTATACGCTTGACAGTTCTCAGTTGTATAGCTATAAATATAATGGAAAACTACACGGTTCGAGTGTGTTAGCCAAACCAAAGATATCCTCTGTATTCATTTTTCTATTGAATTGTTAGTATTTTACATTATATTGGATCAAAGAATTATGGTCGATGCTATTAATTTTTTGCAAAAGGTGGGCCTCTCATGTACAACTTTATCAGGCCAAGCAAATATTCCATCAAACATTTCATATTTCCTTAGTAGTTGGCTAACCCTCCAAACCATTAAAAAAAAAAAAAACCCTTTTAGCAATCAGAAGCCCACTTTGGTTTGTCTACCATCATGAGGATGACCATATGATCAATTTTGGATCTCCAAAAGGCGAACCATACACGCACGGTTCATTGAACCAAATAAAAGCTCAAGGAATGTTTTTACCTCACCCAAATTGCATTGCATCCCAATCTTGATAGGACATTTTCTTGAATGTGTTTTCAAAGAAAAGAAAAGAAAGAAATAAAGAAAGAAAGAAAAAGAAAAATAAATCTTTTAGGGGCTGTTTGTGTGATAATGAATCCATTGATTTGGGCTATAAAAAAAAAGTGACCGCTTATTTACCGTTATGGGGGTAACGGTCGTTATGCCCTATAACGGCCTTTACGGCCTCCCTAACGGCCGATATGGCCCCAAAAAACCAACTACCACGTTTCAACCCCGTATCGTGTAACGGTCATGACCGTTACCTATACGTATCGGCCTTTACGCCTGTATTGTAATGAATACGGAACACCTTGCCCCATGTTCAATGTGACGTGTGAGATCTAGACCATTCATTGGGTGGGCCACTTTCACCAGTCATGTTTCATGCAAGAATGCAGGTAACTGTTTTCTTCAGTTAAGGAAGTCAGCTTTATGCCGGTGAAATTGTAGTTGGTTTTAGACCTTTTGTACGTTATCTGCTACAAGATCACTTTTCTTAGCATTGGTATTGATGAACGCGTCTTGAGTGAATTCAGGCACATCCATTCTTACTGATGCAGTCCGTTTTTTGTGGCAGCGTTTGGCTGTCCCGATTCAAGATCATCTATTACATGTTCTTTGGTTGGATGTATGGGAAGGTAGGCTCCTGTGCACACCTTGCAATGGTGAACTCTTCATGGACAAGGTCTCATATTGCACACCTTGCAATGGCACTAGTTGTTGAGTTGGTTACTTCTGCCATCAAGGGGAGGTAGCGGGTTCGAGTTCTGCTCTTGCTGGTTTTTATCTGCTGTAACCAACATGTATCATCTCAAAAAAAAAAAAAAAAAAAAAAAAAAGAAAAAGAAAAGAAAGAACCATGATGTTTGCTAATCCCACATGCGTGTGTAGACTATACCCAAACCTCCATGAAGGCCTCCAGATGGCACATGTGTGGAACATCTGAGCTGTCCATCAGGTGGGCTGATCATGTAGATAGGTGGCTCAACCGTGCAGATATCATTTCGAAAAATCAGGCTGCTGCACTCCAGTGGGCTACAGTGTAGGTAACAAATGGATGGTGGCACCAATTTTATTTCAGCCATTGTTTCACACACTGTCAGTTAAAAAAAAATCAGGTCACCACACTCCAAATGTGTCACAGTGTAGGAAACAAATTGATGGCAATACAGTTTATCTAAGCTGTTGTTTCATGCATTGTGGCCTGCTTTATATCCTAAAATGATTTTCAGCTAGGGCATCTACAAAATGGGTCCAGCTGATGGATGGATTGGATGTCCTATGGATCATGTTGGGCTAGGAGACGGATTGGCTACTCCCCCTGACACCAGCCCCGGGGCTGGTGGATGGTGCTCTGTGGGCCCTACTGTGATGTATTTGTTTCATCCATTTTTAAAGATCATTTTAGGCTTTTCCCCATAAATTAGAGGGATATAAATCTCAAATGGACCACACCACAGGAAAAACAATAGTGATTGGATATCCACCATTAAAATCCTCCTGAGGCCTCCTGTACTGTTTATTTGACATCTAATCTGTTGATTATGTCATAATGACCCAGATGAAGGGAAACAATAGATATCAGCTTGATCCAAAACTTTTATGGCCCCTAAAACATTTTTAATAGTCAATGTTCATTCAACACTGTTTCTTGTAATGTGGTCCACTTGAGATTTCGATATACCTCAATTTTTCTCTCGTATCATAAAATGATCTATAAAAATAGATGGACATCATGGATGAAACACATACATCATGGTGGGGCCCACAAAGCACCTACCACCAGCCATTGGCTGGTGGCAGGGGGAGTAGCCAATCCGTTTCCGTTGGGCTACTATGTAGATGTCACTTCCCACCATGTATCAGGTGGGCCCACGGTGTAGATGTCATTTCCAAAAAATTGGGTGTCAACACTCAGGTGGGTCACTGTGTATGAAGCAAATGGATGGCTAAACCGAGTTTTAGCTGCTTATTTGTTTTGTATCCTCTGGTTTGCCTGATGGGTTTAGTAGCTCAATTTTTAGCCAGGGCATCTACATGATTGATACAACCCGGTTATCCAGTCAATGAAATTTTGACACCTGAATAGTAAGGAAATGAATAAGAGTACACCCACAAGGATATTTGACTAGAGAGGGAGAAATAACTTTATTGATATCAAACTTCTTCTCTTGCAATGCTTAAGAAAACTCACACTAAAAAAGTGTAGAATGCATGCCTCTTAAACCAACCCCCTTTTATATAGACCCTAAAGACAATTCCTGTGAATCTTTAATGAAAATCCTCCAAATATCAGATTGATTTCAAATCAATCTAATCTTCCTAAGATGGCAACAACCCTAATAACAGTAAAAGCAACTATAGGAAATGATCTTCAAAATCTTCAATCACATTCTTAAATCAACAACCATATCTTCCACAAATAATAAATTACAGTTCATGATATTTAGGCCTTAAATCTACCAATAAACAATCCAAAATTAGCGCATGTTTGGGCCTAGGTGGGCCTGAGGCCTACATCATTCCTCTTGGGTTGGAAAGAACTTGACTTTGGAGGTTGGGCGCTTCATACTAGTAGAAATCTGGATCCAATATTTTCAATTCGTCGCTTGTTTTTTTTTAAGGATAACTGGAATATATTAAAATAAAAAGGATAAAGATACAAAAGGGAGAAGAAATCTGCTGAGGAGGCAGAAATCTAGCAACCTAAAAAGAGCAAATCATAATTCAATTCGTCACTTGTGATCCATATGCATTTAGAATAGGACTCGTTCTTCCATTTCACCAAGTACTATTGGCTTCATCAAGTGCCAATGCTCTTCATCTGCAACCCTCCTTCAATTTTTTTTATTTCCTTTTCTTTTGTTTCTTGAGGAGTTGTTTGTCCATATCGGCAATAACTTCGTCTTATACATCAAACACCTCGCCATGATACTCAAACAATTCTGCTACATTGAAAGTTGGTGAGATATTCAAGTTATATATAAACTCGATCTCAGGATGTCGCCACCAAACTTTCTCTTAACTCAGCATGGTCCAATCTTTTTAGGCTTTAGCTTGTTGTAAGTTCCTATCAGAAACTTTTTCTTTACGGAGATAAAACCATAACCTAAGTCACCTTCTTTATATTTCGTCTCACTACAATGTTTGTTTGCAACTTCTTTGTATTTGGCTCTACTCTCTTTAATCTCCCTCTTTCTCTTCCTTCTTTTGAACTTCTTTATGCCAGAACATTCAATCGGTAGGAGTTTGGTTGGACTCATTCGCCAATGTGCAATATTTGGCATGCTCGAACCTGATGCCAAGTCAATATGTTGTTGAATGTTCCTTGTAAGAAGAAGTCCAATTTTTTTTATTTTTTTATTTGCTGGCACCAAGTCGTGATATTCATGAAGGAGATTTTGCATGGAAGGTGGAACATTTGATTGTTTTGCTTCTTCTTTAGCAGCCAAGACATAAATGATGCCAATCTTCTTAGTTTTCTCTTTGAACTTTTTTACACTGAGCATTGATGATTTATGACCCTCGTCTTTTTCAGTTTTGGGTGTTGAACGATGTTTCATTGGGTGTAATGTGATATTGATACTATCCTTGGGAAAGGACTAGGTGTTAACCTAAGTCGTATGTGATGGGGTTTTTTTGCCCCGTGCTCGATCGGTCGTGAGCCCTGCTCGACCGGTCGAGGACTGGTACGACCAGTCGTGGGAGTCGAGTCGTAGCTCGACTCAAAGTCCAGCGAGTTCGGACTATTTTTCTCCGGGGTTCTCGACCGGTCGTAGGTGACCCACGACCGGTCGTAGGTGGTCTACGACCAGTCGTAGGTGAGCTACGACTAGTCGTAGGTTACGCAGTTTGTTCTGCGATTTTGCGCGAAACTGCGGATTTGAGTCCTTTCGCAACAAGGATGCGGAAGGAAGTTTCCTAAACTATAAAAAGGGGTGCCTAGGGCTTTTTCTAGGCAATGCAAGAGGGTTTCCTAAAGCTTTGCAAGGGATTTGCTAAAGGGTTTAGGGCTATCAAAGGTAAGAGAGAGGGAGAAAGAGAGAGAGGAAGCTTATAGAAGGGAGGTTCTGCTCGTGGAGGTTCTCTACTGTGCAATCTACATCTCAGCGCTTCTATGTCCTCATAATCGGTTAGATCTCTTCGTTTTCTCTATTTCTCTTATTGTATTATGCACTGCAGCTGAAAAGTGAGTGAAGAAGTTGTAACTACTTCATAGTGGATTGTTGATCTGGACGAGGTCCCGTGGTTTTTACCTCTTTGAGGGTTTTCTACGTAAAAATCTTGTGTGGTGGTGTAATTGATGCTTTGATTTATTTCATTGCTTTATTATCCATAATTCTGGTTTGTTTCAGGAGGCTAGATCCTAAGGTTTGTGCAAGGCACCCCAACAAAGTGGTATCAGAGCTAAGTTCATTGAACGGGTAGGATCGGTTTTGAATTATGGAAGGTGGCTCAAGGATGATCAGCCTCAATGGTTCTAACTGGACCATATGGAACGCTAAGATGGAGGACTTGCTTTATTGCAAGGACCTATATTCTCCAATCTCAGGCATATAGCAAATCCAAGGATATGACTGATGATGATTGGAAGAAGATGGACCGAAAGGCGGTGGGGTTTATTAGACAATGGTTGGATGATTCTGTGTTCCACCATGTGTCTACGGAAACCTCAGCCGAAAGCCTATGACTAAATTATAAGGGCTGTATGAGAGGAAGACAACCGGTAATAAGATATTTCTGATAAGGCGACTTGTGAATCTCAAGTTCAAGGATGGTGGTTCTGTGGCCGAGCACATGAATGAGGTCAGCAATATAGTGAACCAACTCACCTCTATGAAGATGGTCCTGGATGATGAATTGCAGGCTTTACTATTGCTTAGTTCATTGCCTGATAGTTGGGAGACATTGGTGGTGTCTCTAAGTAACTCCGCGCCAGACGAAAAGTTATCCATGGAACAGGTAACTAGCTGTCTCTTTAATGAAGAGACAAGGAGGAAGTCTCAGGGGTCTACTCAGCAAGAGGCTCTTGTGATGCAGGAACGGGGGAGAGGAAAGAACAGGAAGGGCGGGAAGGCCCGAGATAAATCAAGAGGCAAGTCGAGCAACAAAAAAGATGTTGAATGCTGGAATTGTGGCAAGAAGGGCCACTATAAGCATGAATGTCGTAAGAACGACAAGAAAGGAAAAGGGAAGGAAGATGAATCAGATTCCACTGCGGTCGCCTCAGATGGCGACATGGTAGTTATTCTTTCTACAGATCACAATGTATGTCTCACGGCTACGAGTCAGGCACCGACTGGGTGATAGACTCGGGAGCTTCTTTTCATGCGACTCCACACAGGGACTCCTTCACAAGCTACAAGTCAGGTGACTATGGGACTGTGAAGATGGAAAATTCTGGTGTATCAAAGATCGTAGGAGTTGGTGATATTTGTGTAAAAACTGATGTGGGCTGCACATTGGTTCTCAGAGATGTGAGGCATATCCCAGACCTTCGCCTCAACTTGATGTCGACGGGAAGGTTGGATGATGATGGCTATGAAAGCCGATTTGCTGGTGGGCGATGGAAGCTCATCAAGGGTTCATTGATCGTGGCTAGAGGAAAGAAGTGTTGCACCCTGTACAAGGCAAGTGTCAGTATGTGCAAGGGTGGGTTGAACGCAGCGGAAGATTCAGCTATTGACATGTGGCACAGGCGTCTAGGCCACATGAGTGAAAAAGGGCTTCAGGTACTAGCAAAGAAGCAGCTCCTTCCAGACGTGACAGGTATGCCTCTTAAAACCTGTCTTGATTGTTTATCAGGGAAACAGCATAGAGTTTCATTCGTTAAAACTGCTTCTCATGTTAATAAAGTGCATGCATTAGATTTGGTTTATTCTGATGTTTGTGGTCCTATGAGGACAAAAACCTTGGGTGGGGCATTGTATTTTGTCACTTTTATAGATGATGCATCTAGGAGGGTTTGGGTTTATGCTTTGAAATCCAAGGACGAGGTCTTTGGTGTGTTTAAAGTGTTTCATGCTATGGTCGAGAGAGAGATAGGTAGATCATTGAAGTGCATCCACACTGACAATGGTGGTGAATACATTGGCGACTTTCACGAGTACTGCAAGTCCCAGGGTATACGGCATGAACAGACGGTTCCCAAGACCCCCCAGCATAATGGTGTAGCTGAGCGAATGAATCGCACCATTGTTGAGAGAATCAGATGCATGTTATCCCATGCAAAGTTGCCCAAGATGTTCTGGGGAGAAGCAATGCGCACGGCGGTGTATTTGATAAACAGGTCATCAGCCCCGTTGAATGGAGAAGTACCTGAGAAGGTGTGGACTGGACATGATCCATCGTACAGTCATCTCGGGGTGTTTGGATGCAGGGCATCTGTTCACGTACCAAAGGACGAGAGGTCCAAGCTCGATATGAAGATCAGGCAGTGTGTGTTCTTAGGGTACGGTGATGAAAAATTCGGTTACAGGCTATGGGATCCGACCGAGAAGAAGCTCGTCAGGAGCAGAGATGTGGTTTTCTTTGAAGATCAGTGTATCGAAGACATTGGTAAGCCAGAGAAGAACCAGCCTAGTTCAGGTGAGCTAGAGGACATGGATCCGATTACTCCTCCCGTGGTGCCTGATGACGGGGGAGTACAGCAAGGTGCAGAGGACGAGGGAGTTCCTTCAGAAGATGGACCAGGGGAACAGCCCCCACTTGATCCACCTGTTGACCCACAGGTGAGGAGGTCATCCAGGGACAGACAGCCGTCCAAGAGGTACTCGCCGCATGAGTACATTATGCTAACCGATGGGGGAGAGCCAGAAGATTATTCTAAGGCCCTAGCCGACGAGCATAAGGAGGAGTGGTTGAAAGCTATGCAAGAGGAGATGGAATCCTTGCATAAGAACCACACCTATGACATGGTAAAATTGCCTAAGGGCAAGAAAGCTTTGAGCAACAAGTGGGTGTTCAGAAAGAAGGTTGAGCAGAAGAATTCACAGACGAGATTTAAGGCCAGACTTGTGGTGAAAGGGTTTGGTCAGAGGAAAGGTATAGACTTCGAGGAGATATTCTCACCAGTGGTGAAGATGACATCCATACGGGTGTTGCTTGGGTTGGCGGCTAGCATGGATCTGGAGATAGAGCAGTTAGATGTTAAAACTGCCTTTCTCCATGGTGACCTGGAAGAAGAGATCTACATGCACCAACCAGGGGGGTTCGAAGTCAAGGGCAAGGAGCATATGGTGTGTAGGCTGAGGAAGAGCTTGTATGGGCTGAAATAAGCTCCACGGCAATGGTACAAGAAGTTCGACTCATTTATGTTGAAACATGGGTATGACAGAACGGAGTCGGACCACTGTGTGTTCACGCGGAAGTTCTCAGATGGTGATTTCTTAGTTCTGCTGTTATATGTTGATGACATGCTCATCATGGGAAAAGACATCAAGAAGATCGACAGGCTAAAACAGGAGTTGGGCAAGTCTTTTGCGATGAAAGACTTGGGCCCGGCTAAACAGATCCTAGGAATGGAGATAACCCGTGACAGAAGCAGCAGGAAGCTTTGGCTGTCACAAGAGCCGTATATTGAGAAAGTCCTAGAGCGGTTCAATATGAATGCAGCGAAGCCGGTCAGTACTCCACTGGATGGTCACTTCAGATTGAGCGACAGAAAGTGTCCCAAGACGAAGACAGAGGTGGAAGAGATGCAGAAGATACCCTACGCGTCAGCTGTAGGAAGTTTGATGTATGCTATGGTGTGTACACGCCCAGACATAGCATATGCGGTTGGTGTTGTCAGCCGGTATCTTGCCAATCCTGGCAAAGAGCATTGGGCAGTGGTAAAGTGGATACTGAGGTATCTAAGAGGCTCATCCAGGTTGAGTCTATGCTATGGTGACGGTAAACCTGTGTTAGAGGGCTACACAGATACAGATATGGCAGGTGACATAGACTCCAGGAAGTCTACATCGGGGTTCATGTTCACGTTTGCAGGGGGAGCGGTTTCTTGGCAGAGCAAGCTACAGAAGGTCGTAGCATTGTCGACGACAGAGGCCGAATACATTGCAGTCACAGAAGCATGTAAAGAGATGCTTTGGATGAAAAGGTTCCTACAGGAACTTAGCCTAAAGCAGGAGGAGCACGTGGTCTATTGCGATAGTCAAAGTGCTATACACTTGAGCAAGAATCCAAGTCAGCATTCCAAGTCGAAGCACATAGAGATTCGGTATCACTAGATCAGGGATACTTTGGAACAGAAGGTGTTACAGCTTGAGAAAGTCTACACGGACGATAATGGGTCAGACATGATGACCAAGGCTTTGCTCAAGGGCAAGTTTGAGGTTTGTAGAAACCTGGCTGGCTTGAAGAAGGTGGATCCCTCCGGGTCAAAAAGGGGAGATTTGATGGAGTTTTTTTTGCCCCGTGCTCGACCGGTCGTGAGCCCTGCTCGACCGGTCGAGGACTGGTACGACCAGTCGTGGGAGTCGAGTCGTAGCTCGACTCAAAGTCCAGCGAGTTCGGACTATTTTTCTCCGGGGTCCTCGACCGGTCGTAGGTGACCCACGACGGTCGTAGGTGGTCTACGACCAGTCGTAGGTGAGCTACGACTAGTCGTAGGTTACGCAGTTTGTTCCGCGATTTTGCGTGAAACTGCGGATTTGAGTCCTTTCGCAAAAGGATGCGGAAGGAAGTTTCCTAAACTATAAAAGGGGTGCCTAGGGCTTTTTCTAGGTAATGCAAGAGGGTTTCCTAAAGCTTTGCAAGGGATTTGCTAAAGGGTTTAGGGCTATCAAAGGTAAGAGAGAGGGAGAAAGAGAGAGAGGAAGCTTATAGAAGGGAGGTTCTGCTCGTGGAGGTTCTCTACTGTGCAATCTACATCTCAGCGCTTCTATGTCCTCATAATCGGTTAGATCTCTTCGTTTTCTCTATTTCTCTTATTGATTATCCACTCCTGCGTGAGTGAAGAAGATTGTAACGTTCTACTTCATAGTGGATTGTTGATCTGGACGAGGTCCCGTGGTTTTTACCTCTTTGAGGGTTTTCCACGTAAAAATCTCTTGTGTGGTGTGTGATTGATGCTTTGATTTATTTCATTGCTTTATTATCCATAATTCTGGTTTGTTTCAGGAGGCTAGATCCTAAGGTTTGTGCAAGGCACCCCAACAGTATGCACCATATCTTGGTCCCACAACCATGGTCTCCCTAATAAAATATGGCATGCATCCATGGGAATCATGTTACACCACACCCTCATCCTTGTACTTCTAATAGAGAAGGAAACTGGGCACTTGGAGTAAAAAAACTACTTCCCCTTTCTTGAACTAACGAATCTGGTATTGGTGTGGATATCTTCCACTAAAAGTGCAAGTGGTATGTCTTGCTCCTATCACTACACACATCTTCTACATCTTCCCCAACATGATTCCCATCCTCATATGCATTTTCTTCATATTGGTCATCTCCGGCTTTCAATTGCATGTGTTTGGGAGTCTTTAACATATTCTCATTCCTTAGCCAAATTTACTTTAATTGTGGACCGATATTTAGGACTGAAAATAATGATGTTCTAGTTGCCCATACTTATTAGCTTTAATGTTGGGTGTTGGCCCATCGTTTGTCAATTTATGGGAGGTCTTGTGGTTACCTTATGCAAAAAGTTAGTATGTGACCCCATCATTGATGGCAATTCTGGTGGGCTACCAAATCATCTTCCAAGTCCCCAATTTATCTCCTTTGACTTTTAATGCAAGTGTGTCTGCATCAGACATCTTAAATACATCTTTGAAAGCCAATTCATTTATGATGTCCATGTTAAGACTATTAAGATATCTTGAAACCTTATGGCCTTCATACTCATAAAACCATGCCTGTGATGTCATTGTATGGAACTCCTCGGTATATTCATTTACATATTTGTTCCCTTGATATAGACATCTTAGATAGATGTCAAAGTAGGAATACGTAAAAAATAATGGTTGCGGGTAGGAACTAACATTTTTAACTAATTTGTCAACTTTTCCCAAGCATTTACTTTCTCCTTTGACGGATTCATTCAGCTTGCACCATAGTAATGCGTGACCGAAAAACCTCATAGCTACTAACCTAAATTTTCGACTATTCATGATTTCTTTGTACTCGAACACCTTTTTCCACCTTGCAACGATAAATGGCTGTAAATGGGTAATGATTATTTACTCTTGTGATTGTGTGGTGACATCACTTGCATCTGTTTGCAATGATGATTTTGCTACTTTGTTTGTTTCACTTAGAAATCACTGTAAAGGTGGTAGTTTTATAATTTGTAAATGTAATGATTACAATTTACTTCAACTACTTTTAGAAGTGTATTTGACTCTTGATTTACGAGTTATAATTCTAATTTAAACGAACACCTAGAAATGATAATGATGACTCATTTTGCATTTTATGGGAAATGGGAAAACCAAACAAGCCCTAAGCCAATTGACGACGTCAACATGCAAACGATCATAGAATTTTGAAATTTCTACCTTAATTTCGGGTTCTCTGTTTAGTTCTAATAATTGAAGGATCTGATCATTGTTGTCTTCACAAGCTAGAGTCACCCGTTGTTGGTCAGGAGCTTGGTGGGGACCCTCTCATGTGTCCACATACTCCAACTTCGGTTTCTGGATTCTCTCTATGTCAGAGCTTTCCCACTTAGTGAGATTATTTACTGTATGCGTGAGTTGATTTACTCGTTCTGTGAGTACGTTGATCAATTGGGTTACTAGTGCAAACTTTTCCTGTGTCACTCCCTTCGAAGATATTTGGAGATGATGTAGAGGTGTAAGTCCTCCAATGATCACCCTTACTGATACCAAAATGGCGCAACCTGGTTGTCGAGTGATGTAGGACATGTGATCTAACCATTTGGAAGTAGGAGATTATTAATGGGTTAATCAAACTAAGTCAAATATAATAACATGCCATTCTACCATGATTAAAAGAGTACCAAATCAGATTTACATTAATTCACAAGCCCACACAAGCAGAAATCACATAAGCATGGAAATCTAAGGTCCAATGAGAGATTGGAACTCTCACGTTAGCATAGGTATGGTTCTACTTTAATTGGCAGATTTACACAAATCTAGGGTTAGGGTTTCAAGGGGTTTTGAGAATTTTGGGGAAAATAGGAAATTTAGGATTTAGGGTTTTGTAGGGAATTGGGGAATTAGGGTTTTGTAGGGAATTAGGGATTATGGTTTTAGGCTAGGGTTTATAGGATAGGAAGATGGAATGAAGAAATGGAATAAAACGGAGGGGAAGGAACTAATCGTATGGTCGTATGGCCCTATTCGTACGTGTGGGGCTAGTGGCGACAGGTTGGGTTTGGTGGAGTGATGGATAGAAAAAGATAGATTTAGGTAATGGGTTTAGGTTTAGAAGGAAAGTGGTAGGGAAGAAGGATTTGAGAAGAGATAAGAATAATAAAAAAAATCCTTTTTAGAAGAGAATAATATAAGATATGAAAAGTATAACTAGGCTTTACACCTTTGGATTCACATCAAATAATCTTGTTTCATAGAAGAATCTCAAATCACATGAGAAGAGCTTTTTCAAGCAAAAGAATTTTTTTTCATTCCATCATTATGGGAGTCTCAACATGTGTTTTGACAAAAATACCCCTCACTTAAAAAGAAAACATACCTCATACCGCTCACTTAAAAAAAGCATACCTCGCATGTCTCATGATGCAATAAACTGAAAATAACTCATCCTAAATTATAACCATAAAAAACAAGATCAACTAATCCTAATACTAATGACCAAAGTGATTAAGGATCACAATGATCTAACTGCCCGATCGAAGGATCCACATGATCCAACGGTCCGATTGTCGTCTCCTCGCGATCCAACGGTCAAAACTCCTCAAAGAAACATCCCACATGCATCTTCCTTATGTAAGATGCACGATCATGCATGTGGGGTCTTCAAGTCCTCAGTGCGGCCCACCTGGGCCCATGCACAAGTCATGAAGCCAAAGTGAAGGTTGGGCTGATCTCCTCCTCTTTTGGTATACTCTAAATAGTTGGATGTCCTCATCATTGAGTTAATGAGATCTCCACACCCGAATTGCAAAGAAATGGACAAGAGGTACAACCATAGGAATGTTTGAATAGAATTGCAAAGAAAGGGACAAGAGGTACAACCACTGGAATGTTTCAATAGATAGACCGAGAGAAATAACTTTATTGATATCAAACTTCTTCTCTTACAATACTTGGAAAACTTATAGATCATAGTGTTTCAAATGGCATTCATAGCGTATGCTACGTAGTGTACTAAATAGCGCAAACTCTTGTAGCATACGCCATAGGGGTTGTAGCATATGCTATAATGTATTATTTATTTATTTACGTTTTCTTTGTATCTAATGTTGAGAAATGTGACATTTGTACAAGTATTATACTTTAACCTCTGGGATTTTTATTTCTTTTCATACTTGTGACTTGTGATTTCAATTAAACATTATTAATTAAAGTAGTTTGCTTAGAAAGTTGTAATGTGCCAATTATTTGATTTGGTTTATATATGTGGATTGGCTTTTGATAAATGATAATCAATAACTTGTTTGAACATGCTTATATTTGAAAAAATGAATTATTTTTTAGGGATTTTTATATTTTCATATTTTCATATTTATAATTGTTTATCATATTTTTCCTATTTTTAAATTAAAAAATAGAAGTATCGTCTAGCTTACGCTACACGCTACAGAGGGCTATGCGCTACCCAACACGCTACCGCTATTTAAAACACTAATAGATTCTAAAGATAATCCCTATGAATTTTTAATGAAAATCTCTCAACTATTAGATTGATTTCAAATCTCAAATCAATCTAATCTGCCCTAGATGACAACAAGCCTAATAATGGCAAAAGCAAGTCTAGCAAATCATCTTTAAAATCTTCGATCACATTTTAAATCAGCCCTCACATCTTCCATAAATAGTAAATTGCAGTTCTTGATATTTAGGCCATAAATCTATCAACAAACAGTCTAAAATTAGCACACGCTGGGCCCTTCGGTGGACCGTGGGCCTACAATGGTGGGTCCACTTGATAGATGGGTTGGATGTTCCATGTGTACCATGTGGGCACATTTGGATTGGAGAGGTCTATGGCATGCGAGCTATTTGCGTGCGTAAGATTAGCCAACCTCTTCAAGGGAACATGCAACATCCAAGCTGCTTGTCAGCAGCCCCATTGGTATGCATTTATACCATTGTTCGATTCCTTCCTCTGAAAAGATCTTTTACAGTTTGCCTAAGTTCTTGAGGCCTCTCACCTAGTTTTTCTTCTTTCTTTGTGTTTTCTTTTTTAAGATCTTTTCTCGTCCTTGTTTTATTTCTATAGAGGATGATTTCTCATCATCTTTCTATTTAATTTTTTGTTTTTAGTAAATTTTGAACTATCATTCAAGTTTCAACACACACACCCCTTCATGGGACAAAACGTTGGATAGTCAAGGAGCACAAGTAGAATGAGTGTATCTGAAATGAGGGATATTGAGATAGATGACTAGTAAGACAAGGAAGGATAGAAAAATGAACACATTTGAAGGAACTTTGAGTAGTCTCAATAGGCAATAAGATGAGAGAAGGCATACTTAGATGGTTTGGCCTTGTGCATAGTGTTCGAAATATCGGTATCGCGTTACGTATCGTTCCCTTGGGATACGGATACGTATTGGTTATCATGGGATATATCGGTTGTATCGTGTAACGTATTACTATTGTTGGAAATATGGGGAAACATTGGGAAATTGGTTGAATTTTTCAATGAAACTTCAATGATTGTTAAAAAAGACATCAATATGCACTTATAAATCAAAACATTACAAAAAACAAATGCGCATAATAGGTTTTCTTTGTATGGGGTCCTAATATATGCATTGTCTAATTGAATCGATGCAAGTATATTCAAAGTCCATCAATATAATTTATAAATGTAAGAAGACGTGTGGAAACACAAGCATACATTCCAAAACAAAAGAAGAATCAATAGATCAGGTTACATATTTGATTTTATGTTTGGACACAGATTGCAACCGATTTGCAAAAAATTGAGATATATATATATATATATATATATATATATATATATATATATATATATATATATATATATATATATATATTTCAATTTTTCACAATTCGGCCCATCTCCTCCAAATTTCGAAATCAAAGCTCTCAATCCATAATTTTTCATGCAAAACATGAAAATTCATTGGTTTGTAACAATTTGACATTGATTTAACATGATTTATAGAAATAATGATCAAAAATTGAAAATGCTCACCAAATCAAACATGTGGGATATATCCTTGTGCATTTGTATCGCATAGATGGGATACAAGATATATCGTGGGTTATATTGGCTGATATTGTCGATACTTAAAACACTGCTCGTGCCACAGAGAGCCAGAGCTTCACCGCGTAGGAGCGTGTGGTGTTCGTAAGAAAAGATTTGATAACCTATGGTTTAATTGAGGATATGGTCCTTGAGAAGTGGCATGACGGAACATGATTCATGTAATTGACCCCAATTAGTTGGGATAAAGCTTTGATTCGATGTATGTTTTTATGCATATATATGCACGTATGTATGTACTTATTCGATTCAATTCCCTACTCATGGCTCAGTGGTAGACTCAAAAGAGTTTCAACTAGTGTTTTTGGTAGCGCTCATAGTGTAGTGTGGCTAAAACACTATGTAGCATATGCAGGTAGCATGAGCTATGGGGCACATAGTGTAAGCTACATAGCACGTAGCATAGCGTGTAGCGCAGGTAGCGTGCCACCTGAAATCTTCATTTTTTAAAAGTTTTTCTTATATGCTAGTTCAACACCTATTTTAAAATGGTGGTGACTCATCTCCATCACAGGCGGCACTACATTAGATCAATCCGGACCATCCAAATTGTGATCCATATCGTGGATAGAGCACTTGGATAAATCCAGACCATTCAAATTGTGGTCCATATTGTGAATTTGTGATGTTTCAATAAATAATAAAGTGGTCACACTTAGAGATGTCTGAAGGCAGAGAGACAAATTTTGCATGGAAATATGTGGTTGACACGCCATATTTGCAATCAAGAACTCATAGGAATTATGCATTTTGTAAAATTTATCATTTTTTTTTTCTATTATTTTAATTAAAAATATTAAAGTATCTAAGGGTCTCTTGCAGCTGAATGTCTTCACTCTAGTCAGATTTCCAGATCTAAGGGTCTCTTATGCAAGCTTGACTTAGAGAAGGCCTACGATCATGTTGATTGGCAGTTTCTCATGTATATGCTTCGTAGGCTAGGGTTTGGGTCCAAGTGGATTTCTTGGATAAGGGAATGCATTGGGTCAGCGTATTTCTTGATTAATTTAAATGGGTCCCCTAAAGGCTTCTTTAAGAGTTCTAGGGGCTTACGGTAAGGAGATCCTCTCTCTCCTTTCCTTTTCTTGATTGTGGGCGAGGCCCTCTCAAGCATGCTTAGTAAAGGCCCCTCTTCTATTTTGTGAGGCAGACATCACTAAAGTCAGCAATCTTCGCACTTCCATTCGTTGCTTCGAAGCGGTTTCGGGTCTTAAAGTGAATTTGTCCAAGTCAAGGATGATTGGGGTCAATTTGGATGCTTCAGAATCTAAGGAGTTTGCTGATTTCTTCGGTTGTGCTACAGGTTCGCTTCCGACAACCTTCATTGGTCTTCCGTTATGTGTAGGTAATCCTCCAGTGGCTTTATGGGATAAAGTCATTGATAGGTTTGAATCCTACTTAGCCAGGTGGAAGTGTAGATATTTATCCTTAGGCGGGCATCTTACCTTGATTAAATCCGCTCTTTCTAATCTTCCTTTATATTTTATGTCTCTCTTCAAGTGCTCGGCTAAGATTCTTGCGACCTTAGAAAAATTGAGACGGGATTTTCTTTGGCATGGGATGGAGGATAAGAAGAAATTTCACTTGCTAGATTGGAACGAGGTATGTCAGCAATATCAAGAAGGGGGGGCGGGTGTTAGAAATCTGAAAGTTATGAACCGAGCTTATTAGGCAAGTGGTGGTGGAGACTTGAGACTGAAGAGAGGGCATTATGGAACAAGCTTATCAAATGTAAATATGGCCGCTCGGCCGATGGGTGGTGGTCCAAGGACTCCTCCTCCTATAGAGCTTCTTCCTTATGGAGAGGGGTGCTTAGCTCTAGCAAGGAAGTTCGAAATAGGATTGGGCACTCAATAGGCAAAGGAGACAAGATCAGATTTTGGGAAGACATTTGTGTTGGTTCTTCGGCTTTGAAGGAGGATTTCCCTTCCATCTATCGTTTGGCTTCCAATCAGTCCATTGCGGTTGCTGATTGTTATTCGATTCATGGTAATGAAACAGTTTGGCACCCCCTTTGCAGAAGGAATCTTCATGACTGGGAAATTGAGGAATTCGCGGCTCTTCTCCTTTGTATCGGCAATGGGCACCCCAACATAATTCAAGAAGATAGGCTGATTTGGCACCCGGACGAGAAGGGCCTTTTTTCTGTTAAATCCCTATATCTTTGCATAGGTAGAAAGTCAGCGACTCCTGATAAGGTTGTGACAACGAAAGTGTGGAAGTACAAAGTGCCTCCAAAGATCTCGGCTTTTGGTTGGTTAGTGGGGAGAAGGAAAGTCCTTACGGTTGACAATCTGAGGAAAAGGGGAATGATTATTCCTAACATCTGTCTTTGTTGCATGGCTAACGAAGAAACGACTGATCATCTATTCATTCATTGTCCGTTCTTCCATCGGGTTTGGTTAGTCTTGCTGTCTTCGTTTGCAGTTTCTTGGTCCTTTCCGCATTCTACGGATCGCCTGCTCGCTGCCTGGCAAGGTGTATCCTTGGAAAAAGATATTGTTTTGGTTTGGAGAATGACTCTTCTAGCCGTTTGGTGGGCAGTCTGGGAAGAAAGAAACAATAGATGTTTTCGTGATGCCTCAAATCCTGTGGAGGTCATAGTTAGAAGGGTGCACCATCTCATTCTCGAATGGGCTTCGAATGTGGTTAATCTTTCTTCTTGTAATTTTTCCCTTTATTGTTTGGTGCGAGGCCTGCTATCTCAGCAGGTTTTCCCTTTTTTTTTTTTTTTTTTTTTTTTTTTTTTTTTTTTTTTTTTTTTTTTTTTTTTTGTTTTGTTTTGTTTTGTTTTGTTTTTGTTTTCTTTGGTTATCTAATGAAAATCGCAGTTAATTCTTAAAAAAAAAGAAAAAAAAGGTTAAAGTATCGTATAGTTTACAACACATGCTATCGAGGGCCAAACGCTATGCTACACGCTATTTAAAACAACACAAAGGTCATGGGTTTGAGTATCCACTGTGGTGTGTGTAAAAAAAAGTACTTATTCGATAGTGTTGACCTCTACAGTGCCCATTGTGATGTGCGCATGGCATCAATCCATCGACATGCAGGTGGGCTACCCCTGAGGGAATCGTGTAGGATTACTCCTAGAAGCACTAAATTCACTTGGTGTGGTCCACCTCAGTATTGGAATGGCCCGATTTTTTGTGCCAGTTCCCTGGCGGGGCGCCTCTGATGAATGGATTGGACAGGGCATACACGACAATTTGGGACCCACAAACAGTGTGCAAGGTTTTATTGGATGGGATCCCTCCCTGACTGTTCTCCGTGGTGTGGCTGACTTGAGTTTTCGGTTGGGTTAATTTTTGTCCCTGTGGCCTAACATCGAAGGGAACACCTTATAGACTTGGTGGATCTGATGCAAGCATCACAGTAGGTCCCATAGTGGTTGACATTAGTGCAGAGTTGTGGTAATGTTGAAATTGTGATCATTTTCCACATGCCTGCATGTGTGCATCCACATAAAATGAACAAGATGAATAAGTATCTTTTATAGCATTCTGTATTTGTCTTTCATGGTGCCCATTCTCAGCTTTTATTGAAATTGTTACTTGTTTCTAACAAGTTATGGTCCGATTAGGCGCTTCCATTGGAAAGACCAACCAAAATCCCTACGATCATATACGTCGCTCAGTTTCGTCCTGAAAAGGTGGGTGTTTAGCCATGATTAGCATGATGTTACAGCTTGAGAAATGCTTACCTGCAAGGACTAATCCACAAATGCCAAGCAGAAGAACTCCACATGCCAACTCTCTATGATATTTATCTGGATGCAGAAATCCAGGGATCTGCTGTGCACGGGACATGGTGATCAAGGGGTCGGATGACTTATCTAACCGAGACGCCATTGCTGAGAATAGAATACCAGATCTTCTATATAGAATACCAGAGAAGATAAAGCTAGGATCTTCCTCTCCTTCACACCCTTTCTGCAAAACTATAGATGGGACTCGACTTCTACCATGGTGTAGGATCGGGACTCAGCTTTGTTATATAGTTGATGTGGACAAAGAGTTTAAAACCCATCACAACTCTCTCTCCCACGCTCCACATTGCTGCATCTTAGCACAACTCAAATTAATGTCTGCGTATGACAGCTATAACATTCCAACCCTAATACACACTGCTGCACAGATAGACTATGCAACGGATCGGATCACCTGAAGTGGGGCCCACTGCTTTACTCAAGCACATGTCCAACTGCTAGTACAATCCAAACCGTACTCAGTAAGGCCCACCACATAGAGTTCTTACAAACTCACCACACCTTTGAGAGATCCAGGCTGTTTACCAGACCGGCCCATGGTGATTATGCCCTTGCCTCAAAATCAAGATAGTCTGCTGATCAGGTGGCCCCACAGGCATGTTGAGTGTGGATAGCTCATTATCTTTTTGAACCATCCATTTTTATGTACGCATGTGGCTTACCTGAAGAATGGACCTGCCTCAACTTTTACTATGGCACTTCCACTGCGGGCTGCCTGGTGAACAATCCGATCTCAAACATGTGTGATGTTGGCATGTGTGCGGTTCTCGTGTTTCTCATTCATCGATGGGTACTTGCAAGTATCTTTCTCCTTGTTGGAGCCTTTCGTAAAACATACTAATTTTTTTGAACTCCATTTCTATGTCAGGCTCATGCTCTTCAACTCGAGGCATTCTCCCTTGCTGTTCAGAGACTAGATCAGGACTCGCCAAGACCAAAGCTCCAATTCGTGGGCAGTTGCCGGAATAAGCAGGATGAAGAGAGATTGCAAAAACTGAAAGATAAATCTGTCGAATTGAATATGGAAAAGGACGTTGAGTTCTATAAGAATGTGCTGTACAGGTCCATTTCTGATTGCTATCTTTCTGTTTTATTTTCTAGCTACGTGCAGTTATGGACAGATACCATATTTATGCAATCCATCAATTAGCTTTTATTCAGTTATATTCCATGCATGTGTGTATATGCTTCCATAACTTGATATATTCTGGTAGATTGTGTATATGTAAGGAAATTATCCAGTGCAAATGTTTTCGCCACAACATGATGCAAATGGTTGTTGTGGGCTCCACCATGATGTGCTGATGACATCCACTCCGATCATCATGCATGATTTCCCTCGTTTCGCTATGGGCCCAGAAATCAGGCCAACCCATAACTGAGGTGGACCACATGAGTAGGAACAGTGGGGAGGGACGGGCGGGCACCGTTGATTCTCGCTGGGCCCCACCAAAGTCTGAGAATGGCATGATTTTTTAGGTATGCCATAATCTGGGGCAGTTCTTTCATCTCAATGGATTGCATGGCATATACACAACATGGTGGGCCCTCTATAAGAATCGAGGGTGGGCATCCACTCTCAACTGTTTCTGCTGGTGTGGGCCAGTTGAGTTATTGATTGGCTTGACTTTTTGGTGCATGACCAAAACAAGGGAGGGCATGTCTGATGGTTGGTGTGGATTTCATCAACACGTGACGATGGGACCCACAACAAGCCATTTGCACCAATGTAGTGAAAACGTTTGCGCATATAATTTCCTCATGTTCTTATGGGTGCTTGCATGTAATATGTATTATAAATGTGTATATGCTATAAAAACTCCAGCATTTAGAGGATGGTATATCAATGTATATCAAAGGACTTTAACACTCTCCTGCATGTGTGAGGTGGAAATCTGTACGGGAATATTCTAGGCAAGGGTGGAGGGACACTCACAACTCACATTATAAACGGCCCCATGGGAGAATATATTAGAGAGGCATATTTGTTGCTCCCAGGATTCAACCTTCTACTCTGATACCATGTGAAACAACTACTTGCTCTAAAAGCTCAAGCCTTTAGAGAATGGTGTATCAATGTATATCAAGGGACTTTAACACTTATTTGTTGGCATATATATGTGTATTTTTCTGTGTATGTCTACACGTGGTGTGTAAATGGTATATGATCTATAATAACCGTTTCTTGTTCATTTAAAGATGGTAGTACTAGAGAAACTGATATTGTTTGAAAGGGCCTTTGGTTGCACCATGAAATCAGTATTTGTGGGGCATTTAGGCGGATCATGTCCTTGCATTTGGGATTGCACTGAAAATGGAAACTGCATTAAGCCACATACTGTTGTTGGGATCCAGATACTGATTCAAGGTGTTCTGTAACGATAACGGTGGCAATAAGAGTCACCACCATTATCTTTATGATACGGGTTGTAACGGCTGTTACGGCCCCCGTAACGGCCATTACGATCTCTTTTTTTATTAAAAAAAATCCTGAAAAACCTATATATGCCCCATAATGCTGATTAAAAGTATGAAAAACTTGTTTTTGTCCCATAACAGACAATTATGGGGCTGTTATGGCCCTTATAGGGGACGTAGCGTGCCGTAAATAGTAATACGGGTAATTTTTTTTCCATAACAGCTATTATGGCCATTACAACCTCGTAACATGTTACGGTTGACACCGTTACCTTTACGGCCCCATAACAGCCTTTACGGCACACCATGTACTGTTTTGACCTTAACGTATCTGATACATTGAGTGGGGAAACTTCCAAACAATCCCCTGCAATTCCTAGCTATATTATAAAATGCTCGGCTTGAGAGGTTAGTACAAGTGAGCCATGGAACAGTGATCCAAGCAGTTGATGTCATGGGCCTCAACGTGGATGGTTGATGCACCAAAAATCTCCTGAAGTGGGAGATCCTACCCATCAAAGCTTTGCCCTTTCTCAGTAATAGTTGGACCATTGATGTGTTTTCATTCCTAACCATCAATTCACTGGACACATTGAATTGTTAGGCTTTCCTCATCTGGGAGGCTTTTGGTTCATGGGATTCCTTGCTTGCAATGTGGAAGAGTATGCGGATGCTATTCTTGGAATTTTGAGGATGCCGGAGACGGATAGGCTTAAGATGGCTGCAGCTGCAAGAAAACGGGCATGTTCTCAGAGCAAAGATTTTATGAAGATTTTAAGGCAGCGATCTGCCCTATTCTGTCTGCATGTTGTGTTTCTAACTGAAAGTATTGGGGAGTTTTGAGAATAGATGTGATTTTAGGTGAAAATAATATTTGTGGTAGGTCGTTGTGGACCGACCATCATGGGTCCACCTTGGGATGACTTTTCATGGTAATCCCACATCTTTCATATATAGATCTCACCCTCTTTAAGGTTAATCTGTTTTGAGAATATGTGTGGTGATTTGCCGAGGAGAGGTCTGTTGCAGTATGTGAATGCAGCACATGTGTGAGATCCCAGCTGTTCATCAGGTGGCCGTGTGAATATACACTGGCCTAGAAATCAAGACATGGTCATTATGCGGGAAGAGTAATTTGGAGAAAAAGATGGGCAGCGTTACATGTGGGCTCCATCTGATGAGTGGATCTTGATTTTTTGGACCAGGGTAAGTTTGTCGCGCCACCATCTGATGGGCAGCCTGGATCACATATAGGAGTGGAAACAGGCCTGACTTTCGACCTGGGTTGGACCTGGAGGTGTACACGAGTCGAGCTTGGAACCGCTCAACTAAGCTCGGCCACTAGCTGACCCCAGATCGAACTCGGCTTAACTTGGTCCTCGAGCCTAACTGGCCAGCCTGGCTTGGTTCGGTCAGCAGCTCGGGCCAGTTCAAGTCGAGTTTGAGCCAAGATCAAGCTTGTGCGGCATTTTCACAAACACATGGAGTGCACTTTCAATTTTTTATTGTATGTAAAACAGCAGCCGCTGTTTACAGGTATGTCATCAAACATCTTGTAGTCAACTTCAAAATCAAGAAAAAATAGTATTTGTCTCATAAACACATTCCTTGTCCCCAGCCGGCATTTTCATCAAATACTTGTTGAGCACCATCAATATCAAAGTAATTGAGTCACTGAACTGGTTTGATCTAAGTCTGATTTGAGTTGGGGTTCAAGACAAGCTCGGGCAAGCTCAAACTTGATCTGAAATTTTTTCGAGCTCAAAAAATCAGCTAAACCCGACTTGGACTCAGTTTCAAACCGAGTCGAGCAAGCTAACCAAACTAACTTGGTTTGTGTACAGCCCTAGTTGGACCCATCAGTTTGGCCCGTGGGCCGGGTTTGGATCTGACATGTATTCCCCGATTGATATTCGGCATAGGTCATTTCAGCCCAACCCTGTCCGGTTCATGCGTGCATGTCAAGTTGGATACATGTAAATACATGTGTGGCCCACCAAATCAAGGGATGGATTAAGAACATCCACCGGTGGAAAATAGAGTTTTGATCAATATTTGGAGGCATGAAAGGAACAGTGCCACCATGTCATTGCCACAGAAGCGGCATATGATATCCTAGCCGTTCATTCAGCAGGTCCAATGGTGAACGAGGCATGAAAAAAAAATCAGGCTTTTTTAGGTGATCCTAACCCCTAACCAGTGGCAGGCAAATGGACGGTCACAGATAAATTGGCATTAGCTCCCATTTGATTAGCAAAGTACATTTATTTGACCGCTAGGATAATCTGATCAAGGTAGTTTTCAGTTAATGGCAGATAAATAGTAGATCCCGCTGGATGTACGGTTCAGATCATCATGCACGTGAAACGTGTTCCCCATGCTTGAATTGGATAAGCGTGTCTACTTGAAGGGATATCTGGGCTAACGCCACTCAAGAAACGGAAAGATTAAGAGCGCTATGATGGTGCAGTTCGTTATGGTAAGGCTCAATCTCAACCGTTAACCGGCCGAGTCTTCGACTATTATTATTTGCAACGAAGGGAAAGGTGACCCGCATCAATCTCAGCCATACATGTGGCCCACCCTCAGTGATTAGAATTTAACCATCAGGTGAGCCCCACCATGGATTAGCTGCAATGCAAACCTGTATCAATTTGCGATCTTAACCATCAGGTGGGTGAATTTCAAACGGTTGGGGCGATCGGACCGTTAAAAATTTAGAATTATTAGATCAATTGCAAACTCTGCATCATGGCCATCTATGGGAGGTTTCGAGCAAATGGACGGCATAGATCATTGATGGTGGGCTCCTTACACACGATGCAGCCACAGGTGTCAAGTGGATCTCTGGTTCGAGATCCGAGCTTTCTATCAGGTAGATCACAAAAATAAAAAAAAAAATAAAAAAAAAAGGGTATTTTCGCTCATCAGGTGGGCCCCAGTGTAAGAAACAGACTTTGACAGCTATATTTTTTTATAGCCATCCATTTGCCTACCCGTGATGTAGAAACGGCATGATTTTTAGGTCACAAGAGCCCAACACTGGGGCCCACATGGTAGAGAGCTTAGATATTGCACGCTTATTCTGGTACGTGTGAGAGCGTTTGGATGGGCAGGGCGTTCCACACGCGTGTGGCCCGTGCAAACTTCCCAAAATTCCTGCTGAAGGCTGAAAACAGAAAGATGGAAGCTTTGATACTCTGACACAGTGTGATGGGCGCTGAGAAATGGGGAACGGATTGCTACTCCCCCCGACACCAGCCCCGTGGCTGGTGGTCGGTGCTCTGTGGGCCCCGCCATGATGTATGTGTTTCATCCTTTCCGTTCATCCATTTTTACATATCATTTTATAGTTTGATCCAAAAAATGAGAGGTTTATAAATCACAGGTGGACCACACCACATAAAAAAAATTGATTGGACATCCATCATTAAAATCCTCCTAAGGCCCACTGTACTGTTTATTTGACATCCAATACGTTGATTAGGTCATACAGCCCCAGATGAAAGGAAAAAACAAAAAATCAGCTTGATCCAAAACTTTTATGGCCCCAAAATGTTTTTTAATGGTCGACGCTCATTCAACACTGTTTCCTATAATGTGGTCCACTCAAGATTGGGATATAACTCATTTTTGTTCTCAGATCGTAAAATGATCTGTTAAAATAGATGGACGGCATGGATGAAACACATACATCATGGTGGGTCCCACGGAGCACCGGCCATCAGCCACGGGGCTGGTGTCAGGGGAAGTAGCCAATCCGTTTCCCTGAGAAATTGTACACGTGGCACAATTAATTCAAATTTACGTAATTTTGATTGTTTGATTTGATTTAGCGTAAGCAATGGGAATAAATTCTGAGTGCCTGCATATCAATCATACGCTGCCAGAGTATCGCTCCCTATTTGATACTGTGGCTGCGAATAATGCTCAATACTCAGGCACTTTGTACGTGTAAAATGTTACCTCAAATGAAACAACCTAAATTGTCGAACACATCGTCCCTGAGTTACAATCTAAAAATCGGATTGGTTGAAAAATCCTAACCTCTGATTGGTGGAATTTTCTGAAATAAGACCATTGGATATTATTCTTTCTTAACCGTCCATTTAAATATCCGGCAATCTAATCTCTTTAAAATAAAAAAAAAAAAGGAGTAATTTCGGAACATGACACATCTAAAATTATACCCATTTGGGACATTTTATTTTGAATGAATTATATGCCACATATGCAATTTCTCAATAATTTCTAATTGCATGCGTATCATCCATCACACTCTGCCAGAGTATCAAACGTTATTCTCAAACCAAAAAACCCCCTCCCTTCTCTTCCCTAAAACCCTTCCACCTCTCTCTCTCTCTCTCTCTCTCTCATGTAAACGACAGATCCGGTAAGATCAAAACACACACTCTCTCTCTCTCTCTCTCTCCTCTCTCTCTCTCTCTCTCTCTCTTTCCGAATATCTATATATTTTTTTTCTGAGCTTTTGATCTAATCTATTAATTGGAGGAATTATACAATGCTCGGGTCGAATGTTTGTAAAGTACAGTTCGGTGATTTCAGTTTTTTTTTTAAAAAAAAAATTTTATATACAAGTGGGGCCCATGACTCAGTGATCCAAACTGTTTATATGATGGGCCCCACTCTGGATGGTCCATGAACTAAAAGTTCTCCCAGATGAAGAAGATGACAACCCATCAATAGGCGGCCGAACAAATAGGTGGTTGAGAAAGGAAGTACAGCAACGGATCATATTCAGCAGAGAAAGGTCCAGATATTCTAGAGCCAGGATCTTCCAATCTGGGAGGTGTTTGGTGCATGGGCCGTTCACAGTGGGGCCCAGCATTTCGGCGGTTTGGATCGCTTGACCATGGGCCTCACTTGCACAAACCGAAAACACAAATAATGTTGTAAAGGGCAATTTATCGTACGGTCCATGTACTGTGCCCGTAATATTATGGATGTGATTATCAGATGATTGTTATTTTTGGGTCATGTGCAATTTATGGGTTCCTATCCAATGGTCCTTGTTGATCGTCGGTGGGCCCACTTAAGCCCTGCAGGAATTTGCACTTTAATTAGGTAAGAAAAGTTCATACTGGATTGTAACTTGCCATAACGACTATGACGCATATCGCTGAGATTTTGATAATCTTGTGATAATTTTGTGAGAAATCCACTAATGATATAATCACGAGATTTTCAAGTTATCAGCAATTTTAAAAATTTCAATATTTCGTTGCAAAATTATATCGATATTAACGCAAAAATTATTTGAAATTTGACTAATTCATTATATAAAATCTTAAAATATTTATTAATTTATCATAAATTTGTTTTGCAACAAAATAAGGATACATATAGGGGAACATTTACAAATATGAGGATCATTACTGGAGAGACAAAGTGAGTTTGAATTACTGTGGGCTTACTGAAGGGTTACCATTGAGCTCTTATCTTTTGCATTGGTTGTAGACGAGTTAATGAGTCATTTACAAGAATAGGTCCCATGGTGTATGTTGTTTGCAAATGACATAGTTTTGATTGACGAGATGAGGGAGTGTGTAAACATAAAGCTAGAATTATGGAGGAACGCCTTAGAATCTAAAGGTTTTAAAATTTGCAGAACTAAAACAAAGTATATGGAATGAAATTTTAGCAACAATTGGAGTAGAAACAAGGAATTAATTAAGATTGCTGACTAAGAAGTACCCCAAAATGACCATTTTTTATATCTTGGGTCAATAATTCTTGAGTGCAGAGAGATTGAGAAGGATGTTGCTCATAGAATTCAAGTTGGGTGGAAGAAGTGGAAATGTGCCTCTGGAGTTTTATGTGATCGTTGCATACCAATCGAACTAAAGGGGAAATTCTATAGGATAGCTATAAGATCAGCCATGTTTTCTGGGACAATTCTGGGCAGTTAAGGAACAATATGCTCATGGGATGAGCGTAGCTATAATAAGGATGTTGAGATGGATGAGTGGCAAGACGAAGAAGGATAGAAATAGAAATGAATGCATTTGAGGGAACTTAGGAGTAGCACTAATAGATGATACGATGAGGGAAAGTAAACTTAGATGGTTTAACCACGTGCAATGGAGCCCAAGAACTGCACTGGTTAGAAGAAGTGAGTTGGTTCCAATTGAAGGCTCTAAAAGGGCAAGGGGAAGGCCCAAAGGATGTGGGTGGAGCTAATAAGAAAAGACCCCAGGACCTAGGTTTAACTGAGCATATGGCCCTTGATGGTGGCATATGGCGTAACAGGTTTCGTGCAGCTGACCCCAATTAGTTAGGATAAACCTTAGAAGTTGATGATGATTTTCTCCATTATATCTTGAGAAAAACTCAATATTTGAAAATCTCCTGAGAAATTCCCAAACCGAGAAATTTATGAGAATGAATTTGTCACTATGGCCATACCTAATGGAAATGTGTTTTTCTTTTTGGCACTTGTAAATCATAATTGCCATTTTCACTGTTTTTGGTTGTTTCTTACATGCTACTTTATCTGACACGAAACAGCCAATTCTGAAGGAGGATCTACAATGGCTCATGTGCGCTGCGGCAGAAGTCTTCTCCGCCAGCTCATCAAGGAGACTAATAAGCCCATATCTGGCCATACAATCCACCCATTGTTATTCGTTGGCCAAGGACTCAGATTTAGAAAATTAGAGGTTATTCTTACTACGGTGAGCTTCACGATTATCTACTTATTTCATTTGGTTCCATAATTTATAAGTTATGATCTAAATTCTGTATTGAACATTCAGACTATTGAAAAGCTTGGAAAAGCTGGGGAAACTGTGAAGGTTGCTCCTGGGTATTTCCGGAACCACCTAATGCCCAAGTTGCTTGCTGTTCCAAATATTGAGAAGTATGCATACCTCATCAGAGAGCAGCGTAAGGTTATTTTGATCATATTCATACCTTAAGTCTATTGCCTATTTAATAGAAATTCCTTCTTAGATTTGGCATAAAGACTATGTAGTTGAAGTTAATGATCCCTGTACTTTCACATTGTTTTCATTGTAAATGCATTGCGTGATGGCATGACCTTTGTCTTAGATTCCGAGAACTGATTGGGAATTTAAATGTCTTATTTCTTCTTCTTCTTCTTCCTTTTTTTTTTTTTGGTTGTTGTTGTTGTTGTTGTTGTTGTTGTTGAGGGAGAGATCATCTATTTCCTAGGATTCCATGATAACTTTATGATTATCTTTATTAGATATGCATCTTCATTTTTCATGCTTGTGTGCTAGCTGTATCTTGAAGTTTTCTGTGCATGCATATCGACCCTAGGATTTGTGATATTGGATATATGATCAAATCTCATCAAAGAGGTCCGAAATTTAGCTATTGCCATTAGATCATATGTACCTCAAGGCCTCTAGCCATTTGCTGATATATGGATCTGTTTGTGTTCATCATATATTTGCTGTGTATATGTAAGTTGGTATGTAAAAGTTACTGATTTATGGCTCTTATGTATCTATATGCAATCAAGCGGATTTGTGGTTGATGCTTTTGCGGAGTATGTCTCCACTCTACATGGTGTGAATTATAATTTGTAAACATTGTCAATGGGGCAATGTTATGATGGCATTGACTGTAAACATCACCAATCTCATCCATGGTTTGCATATCTGAGCCACCAAACAATCCATGGATTGATCATATATGCAGCTATTACTTACTGCAACGATTTATCATGCTTAAACAAATCCAATGCAATGTGACTTCTTACTTCTTTGGGGGGATCATATTTGTACTTACGCGTTATATATTGTTTTACTTTCTAGTATTATTAGCATTCTCATCTAAAATATCTAACGTCATGTCACCTTCTCTTATTTTCTTCGTTAACTTTGTAAGCATTTGTTAATGGGATGAGGAACCACGACTTTGTTTGACCTTGTGACTGTGGATTAAAATACTGGTTTTGGATTGCGATTCCTCTTGGTCCGAAATCAGTGTTAAGTCATACGAAAGTGAAATGACTCGTAAGAAACTAGACAAATTCTATCAGGGAAACTGAAAATTAATTGAAAAAATATTTGAAGTTAAAGCATAAAAGGTGAAAAAATAAAAGAGGGTTTTGCTAACATCCCCACCTTCATGGGGATGTTAGCAATGCCCCAAGCCTTTTAAATGGCACAAGGGGTGACCTGTTGTTGATCCGAACTGTTCATTCATCCATAGGAGCGAGCCATGGTGCAAATATCATGCTAATTGGGTGACTGATCATAAGCTTCTGATCAATACATGAAAATGGACAATCAATATTGACTGGAGAAACAAAATAGGTCCAATCATCATCTTGAAACATCTACTAGATAGATCCCACTTTGTGCTTCTTATAATTCTAAAATAACACTTTGATTTGATGTTTCTAACCTTGTGATTTATGGCTCATAAACAACGGATGGTTGTAACAAATTGGCACTATCCAAAGGTTTAAGATCATTACATCCGCGTGATTCTTGCACCATGACTTGCCCTAGTTGTATGAATGAATGAATGGTTCAGATCAACAATAGGTTTCCTTGTGTGCTGTTTAAAATGTTTGGGGATGTTAGCAAAACCCAATAAAAAATATGAAAATCAGAAGAATAGAAAATAAAAAATAGACCTAGATGCATATAAATTTAATGCATATTTATACAAGTTTAAATGCATTTAAATTCAAATTCACACAAATTAATCAACATTTATTAAACAAATGGAACCTCACGAAGTTCACACCAGTGTATTAAATAGCGTTGTAGCGTAGCGTGTAGCGTACGCTACGTAGCGCTTAAAATAGCGTAAAAAAATGAAAAAAAAAAAAAAACCATACCTTTTTATTTTATTTTTTTCTTTTCTTCTTCTTCTTCTTCTTCTTCTCGCCCTGCTGCGGCCTTCTTCTTCTTCTTCTTCTTCTCGCCCTGCTGCGGCTGCGGTTGCGGCTGCGGCCCGGGCCTCCTCCTCCTCTCTCTCTCCGGTTGCGGCCCAGGCCTCCTCTCCTCTCTCTCTCTCTCTCTCTCTCCTCTCTCTCTCTCTCTCTTCTTCCCTCTTTTCTTTTCGGTTTCCCTCTCCCGTTTTTTTTTTTTTTTTTAATCGGACGCGGTTTGACTGCTGCTGGAGGTACGTGTCATGCTAAGACGAGCGCTGACACTCCTCGAGCTCCGAGTTGTACGAACGGTTCAAAGGAGATCAAAGTTACATGGGCCCCACAGCTATGTATTTATTATATCTACACCGTTCATCTATTTTAAATATCATTTTAGAGCATTAGCCAAAATATGAATCGTATCCAAAGATCGTCTGGACCACACCAAAAATAGCAGCGAGATGATGATTTTTCACCGTTAAAAAATTCGTAGGCCCACCATAACGTTTATTTTTCATCCAATCTGTTCAAAAAGTCAAAAAGACCTGAATGAAGAGAAAAAACAAATTTCATATTGATCCAAAAGTTCTATGATCCCAAAAAGGGTTTCAATGGTAGACATTCAATCCCCCACTGCTTTTTGCAGTGTGGTCCACTTGATAATTAGATCTGTATTATTTTTCGTGTCAAGCCTTAAGACGAGCTCTTCAAATGAATGGACGGTTTAGATATAACACATACCTCATGATCGGACCCACAGGACTTGCTTGCATTAAATGAATGGACTGGTACCCGCGTTATGCAGCACGTTGCACAATTTAATAAAATGTACACGTGCCACATGGGCCCCACCATGCTGTATGTATTTTATCCATGCCATCCATCCATTTTGCCACATCATTTTAGGTTATGATTCAAAAAATTAGTAAGATCCAAATCTCAGGTGGACCACAGCATAGGAAACAATGGTTATAAAATGCTCACCATTAAAAATTTCTTAGGGTCCACTATAATGTTTATTTTCCATCTAACTTGTTGATAGGGTCACACTAACGTGGATGAAGGGAAAACACACATGTCAGCTTGATCTAAAACTTTTGTAGCCCCGATAAATTTTTAATGATAATCGTTTGATTATTATTGTTTCTTATGGTGTGGTCCACCTGAGCTTTGGATCTGCCTCATTTTTGGGCTCATGCCCTAAAATTATTTGGCAAAATGGATGGACGATGTGGATATAACACATTCATCACGAGTGGGGTCCAAAAAACTTTGACACTCGTGTGCTACACTTCACAATCTGAGTCCTACCTAATTCGGGCCTTTAAAAAATTGTACACAAGACATGTATTAACTTAAAATTTATCAATTAAATTATGGACTGTAATTGCTAACTCAAAATGCCAAAATATTTTGCTTTTTTCTTACTATTTAATATATATATATATATAATTAAAAAATAGAAGTATTGTGTAGCTTACGCTACACGCTACGCTATTTCGCTACACGCTACGGAGGGTTGAACGCTACGCAACACGCTACCGCTATTTAAAACACTGGTTCACACTACTATTTAAGATGAGTTTGGTTAGGAGTTGCAATTTGCTGGGCTTGGTTGACCTAGCCTGGCCCGGTCATGCCTTGTAAGATAAACTAGGGCAAAATCAGACCAATTTACTTATTTGGTGAGCCACAACTGTAAAATGATTTAGACAATCGGTTGTCCATTGTTTTGAACAATGTAGCTTGTGTAATTACTAGTGGACCATCTTGATTTTCTCATATGTTGCGACCCAAATTTTGCACAAGTAGGATGTTATAGTGGTGGTAATGAGCTTATCTTTTTGGCCTCACTCAGGATTCGGCCCTGTAGGGCCAAGGGATGTTCCACTAAACTTGGTCTGAGGGCTGGGCCCATGGATTTTAGTAGGTACTTTATTGGTTACATAGTGTGACTTGCATGGGGACCTAAACTAGAACAAATTGTCTTGCCTCGTTCTGGCTTGGTCCCATTTTAATCGCATTTCCACACGTGGCTTGATTTGTTTTAGACCGAAACCGATTTGACTTGGATGCAGTGATTGCAGTATCGATAGTATCATCCAATATATTGACCTAGGGGTGCACATCGAACCGGTAGAACCGTGGAACCGGGCCAGAACCGACCAAACGGTCCGGTTCTAGAGTGTACCGGTTCTAGTTCTGGTTCCAAAAATCAAAGAGCCGATTACATCGGTTCGGTTCTCGGTTTAGGGGTATGTAGAACCGAACCCAACCGTGAACTAAACCGTGGAACCGAACCAAGAACCCTTTGATTGTTTCCATATTTGACTCATAATTTATGGTTTACAATGCACCCTTTGATTGTTTCCATAAATGTATTGTTGCGCACCTTATACCATATATAAACCATTCATCAAATGGATCACAACACGAATGGACATGGGCTAGATTATAAAATAAAACATGTAATTGGGCTGGATTATAAAAAGCCTAGAACTATGGAACCGATCCGGAACCGAACCGATTTTAACGGTCTGGTTCTGGTTCGGTTCTAGGGTGCTAACGGTCCGGTTCTGGTTCCGAATATCCTAGAACCGTTAGGAACGGTTCGGTTCCGGTTTCACCCCAGACCCAGACCGAACCGACCCGTGTGCACCCCTATATTGACCGATATTATCAATTTCACACAATACCAATATGAAACTAGGCTGTAGTTGTGAAACTTCCTAGTATCGGTCAATATATTCTGATATATCGCAATGCATTAACAATATATCGATACATCTTGATATTCTAAAAATTTCTCTATTATAATTTCCTTGATATCATCGATATGCATCGCGCATATCGATACCTACCAATGATATCGCACTTGCTTGGTCTCCTTCCAAAATTTTTGAAAATTTTGCTAAAAATCCACAAAAGACATTTCCTCTCAAATTTTTTGTTGGGATTACGTTGCCAAGGTGATTTTGACCAATCCTTTTCATTTGTTTAGAGAGAAATGGGTATTTGGGTGAGGAAATCGAGATTAGAAAGCGTGTGGTGCTAGAAACCTAATTGGTAAGTTTCTACTAATTTAATATGTTCTCTTGTTTACATTGTTTGGAATCTATGAATGAACTTAGTCATCTATGCTTTTGCATGTTTTGCATGCTCAATCATGAATTTTGACCTCTGACTTTCGAATTTAGGAAAATGAGGGAATTTTGAGAAAATCCAAAATTTTCTGATTTCACTCATTTAACTTAGAGTGTGGAAGAATCATGTGGGAGTTTGCTTGGAGGCTAATTTACAGATTGAAGGAACTTTTTGGATTTTTTTTTTTTTAATATATTATTTATATATATATACATATTGCAAAAGGTTACATTGACCAGTTGTTATTTATACCTTACATTTATATATTTATGAGTGTGTGTCGTTGATCCTTACATCAACCACACTCATTTCGTTTTCAAAAATAAATTTAATTTAAAAAAAGATAAATATTTTTTATTTAAATAAATGCACTGTACATTGTAAGACAAATTTGGCTTTTGAATGTATTGGTTAAGTTTCTTTTATGATTTAAATTATATGAACTGATTTCGAATATAGTTGTATCACTTCTCTTAGATAACACTTAGTTTAAGACCTTGTACAAAGGAAACTTATCACGTGTACTTTTTTTTTTTTAAGTATCTTTTGAGTTCCAAGCGTGTATTAATGTCTTTTTTAACATCCCCTGAAGTTTCATTGAAAATTTTGACCAATTTCCTAATGTTTCCCAAACAGTGATACATTATGCGATGCAAGTAATATTTCCCATGTGATACCCAAGTAGTATTTCCGATGTGATACCCAAGTAGTATTTCCCATGCGATACCCGATACGTTTTTGTATCCCATGGTTGTGATACATGCGTGAATTTTGATACTAAAAACACTAATAAGATGATATCAAATGGTATTGACAGTTTTTCAAACCATGTCAGGGCAAGGCTAATAAGGAATGGACCGGCTAGTTGGCCCAATCCAGTCATCAAGTGGGCCTTCATTATACGAAAAGAATGAACAATTTTAAAGACACTTGTTAGCAATTCCTTTTCGACTTACACATGTAGTTTAAAGACACTCGTTGGATCCAAGGTCATGTTGTAATGATTAAAACTATTTATATTTGATATTCATTGTGGACGGTCAATGGAGGATACTCAAATAAATTCTTAGAGTAGACTATAATCAGACTTATGATCATGTAATTCTTTTCTATACAAGTCCAGGGCCAGGGTGTTTTTGGTCTGATTAGAGCCAGGCCAGGGTATTTTTAGCTTGATTAAGGCCAAGGCTTAGACAGTGGGACTGGGCTCAGGCCAACCCCAACCCATCACTAGCTCTGCTCGCTTTGAATCTTCTACACAAAATTGAGATAAACTACTTTAGGGTCATGATCCAGTCTGGGCCAGTTATCATCGGCTCGGGCCCGGCACTTGGGCCAACTGTAGGGCCTAGGCCCTGGCCCTAAGGTTCGGACTGCCCATCTCATTGCCACCCATAATTTTGGGTTATACAGTATACCTGTGCCCAGTGTTCAAGTTGTTGGTATCGCTACAAGTTTCGCTAGCTGGAGATAAAGATATAATATCGTTATTGCCGATAATATCGGAGATAACCGGAAATGCAAAGGAAAATAGGGAAATATGGGAAAAAGTGTATAATTTTTCAGTGAAACTTCAGGACATGCCTAAATACACATAAATGGATATTTAGGAATAAAAAATTGTAAAAAGAATACATTACATAAAAAATTTTCATTTAACGGGACCCAAAAAGCATGCACTGCCATAAGAAATCACTCCAATAATGACACCTTATCTAAGCAAAAAGAACATATTAGGAGTGGCCATGGCTTCACCCAACAGGATTTGGCCTTGATCAATGGTTTGTGACACCTTATCAAGGGTTTGGATGATTAATAAAATAATATGGTGGACCTTGGCAAGTTTTCTAGGGATAGGAATGTAGGTGGCACTTGACCATGGGCCCACCTTAATGTATGCGTTGTATATCCACACGGTCCATCCTTTTTGCCAACTCATTTGAGTGCATAGGCCCAATAATGAAGCATATCCAGATCTCAAGTGGACCACATCGCAAGAAAAACATACATATCAATATTAGTTTGATCCATAACTTTTATAGCCCCAAGAGGTTTTCAATTGTACGCAGTCAGTCCTCACTGTTTCCTGTGTTGTGCTCCACTTAAGCATTTGATCTGTCTCACCAATACCAAGATATATGTGTTTTATCTACACTGTTCATATGTTTTTAACGATTAATTTATGGATTGGGCCAAAAGATAAGACTGATCCACATCTCAACTGGACCACACCATAAGAAACAGTGGTGACTGAAAGCCCACCATTAAATACTTCCCAAGGCCCACCGTAATGTTTATTTTCCATCCATCCCATTGATAAGCTCATAAAGTCCTAGATGAAAGGAAAAAAACAAGTATCAGCTTCATCCAAAACTTTTCTGACCCCCAATTTTTTTTTTTAAATGGTGGGCATTCAATCACCACTGATTTCTGTGGTGTGCTCCACATGAGATTTGGATCTGCCTAATTTTTTGGCTCATGTCCTAAAATGATCTGAAAAAAATGAATGAACGGCATGGATAAACACAAACATCATGGTGGGTCCCACAAAGCACCTTCCACTAGTTACTAGCTATAAGCGTCAGTAGGCAATGTGTCCTTCGTGGAGTGTATTAGATGTTACCCAGATACATGTGGGTGTTATCCTTACCATGTGGGGCCCACTGTCATTTTTTTTTGGGAAATCCACTCCATTTATCTGTTTTACCATATCATTTTAAGACATAGACTCAAAAATGAAGTAGATCCAAATCTCAAGTGGAACACACCAATGGAAACAATACTGATTGAATCTTGCCATTAAAAACTTCGTAGGGGCCCACTGAAAGTTTTTGATCAAGCTGATAATTGTGTTTCCGCTTCATCCTAGTCCGTGTGACCTAAGCAATAGTTTGGATGACAAAAAAACGTTACAATAGCTCTAGGAAGTTTATAATGGGCCCTACCAATTTTTTAATGGTGGCCATTTAATCACCATTGTTTCCTTTGGTGTGGTACACCTAAGATGCGGATCTGCCTCATTTTTTTGGCCCATGCCCTAAAATTATATTTGCCAAATAAATGGACGGTATTGATGAAATGATCTGCATGTATATAACACATACATCATGGTGGGGCCCACGGAACTTAGTGACGTCCGGACGCCACCGAGATTGGCCCGCACACCACACTACCAACAGGACGCGGATTAGATACTGATAGGTTGAGTAGCCAGACTCGCTACTGAAGTGACGTCACCAAGTTCTATGGGGCCCACCATGATGTATGTGGTGTATCCACACTGTCCATTCATTTGGATATATCATTTTATGGCATGAGACAAAGTATGAGTCATCTCCAAAGCTCGAGTGGACCCCACCACAGAAAACAGTGGAGAGAGTGATGCCCACCATTAAAAATTTCTAAGGGCCACAAAAGTTTTCTATCAAGCTGAAATTTGTTTTTTCCCTTCTTTCATGTCTGTATTAAATTATAAACAGGTTGGATCTCAGATAAACATCATAGTGGACCTTAGGAAGGTTTCAACGGTGTGCGTCCCTCTCCCACTGTTTTTTATGATGGGGTCCACTCCAGATTTGTATCTGACTCATTCTTTGTCTCATCCCTTAAAATGATCTCTCCAAATGGATGGACGATGTAGATACAACACATACATCATGGTGGGCCCCATAGAACTCGGTGGCGTCACTTTAGTTGCGAGTCTGGCTACTCAACTTGTTAGTATCTAATCTGCGTCCCCACCAACTAATCCACTCCCTGTTTTCTGAAAACAGAAGAGGGTTTCAAAAGGGAACCTCAAAACCCCAAAATCCCGAAAAGACCTCTCCAAGATCGCTGAGATTTCGCAGATTCTTCGCTAAAATTGTCATTCCATTTGAAATTTATGATCTATTCGAAAAAACGATCAGCAATCTTCTTGTACAGGTACGAAATCCAAAAAGTTTCCCCGTTTCTTCCCTTTTTATTATTATTATTATTTTTTTAAGGTATTTACGCAGTCTCCCGATATTATCAGCGTAAAAAAGGGGTTGTTTGCGCCAGTTATCTTATGGCAGGGTCGGTAGCTACAACAATTTCTCACCGACAGGCGACAACTGTATTTTTCACGAAAAAATGATAAATTCGCCGAAAATTCGCTGATATTAGGAAGAGAAACGAAAGAAGCGAGTTTCGATGTCGCAACTCCGGCGACACCGATATTATCGGCGATATTATCAATTTCTCGCCAATAATATGAACATTGCCTGCACCCAATGTTTTAAATATTGTTATCGTGTAATGTATCGCACCCATGGGATATGGATACATATCGGTTATCGCATGTGATATATCGGTTGTATCGAGTAATGTATCAATGTTGTTGGGAAACATGGGAACATTGGGAAATTGGTTGAATTTTTAATGAAATTTCAAGGATTGTGGAAAAGACATCAATACACACTTAATACACACAAAAATCAATACAAAAAAGCAGCATAAATAGGGGTTTCCTTTGTATGACGTCCTAATATATGTGATTTCCAATTGAATTGATGCAAGTATCTTCAAAGTCTATTCATATAATTTAAAACGCAAGAAGACATGTATGAAAACACTAGCAATACATTCAAAAGCAAAAGAAGAATCACTAGATCAGGTTACATACGTGTTTAATTTTGTGTTTTGATACAAAGATTGCAAGTGATTTGCAAGAAATTGTGAAATTTTGATTTTTCTTAATTTTCTACAACTATTTGAGCTTTAGGCCTGAAGCCGCTGCTTCACTAATGTGAATTCTCTTCTTCGTTCAGCCTCGGAATGGATAATGAGTCACATAGGTCGTCCTCAGGCGGGCATCGAAAAGGAACGTCTATTTACCTTGACAATATTCCGGAATGTATCACGGCCCTATTCATCTTTGTCTTCCAAAGAGTAGTTGTTCCGCATCTCTCGACGACGGGGAACACCGAAATAGGCGTGGGGAAGCCCTAATCCCAGGAAAACCGTCGCCGCTGTTCTCGTATTACTGCTCAGTATAGTGCTTGTGGTGTCAGAGCGTCGGTGTTCTCTTGTTCACCTACAGCTCTTGTTGCCAACTGAACTCGTATACGAGTTCATAGCTACCTACAGAGCAGCCCGTATACTACACCTGGTTCACCGGGGGTGGCATCTGAGGTCTCAAACGGTTCCACTGCTATTCGTCGTGTAATGTCGTATGATAGAGGTGACTCAATGCTAATGATCGTACCACCGTTGTTTGTTCATCATGGGATGTGACGCTTATGTCAGCGGTGGTAAGTCTAACCAACTCGACTCGAGTGGTTTGTTGGCTTCGAGTCGAGTGGTGTAGGACTATCGGAGCGGACGAAGCCCCCGTTCGTGCAGAAGGGATCGAGTCGCGTAGTTCTGACCGTTATGGTTGTTGGAGTAGAGCGTCCGGTGATGGCCGTCTCTGCGAGTAAAGATAGAGACATGGATAGGAAGAAGGTGCTTCTACGAAACAAATCTCCAAGCCTTTCTTTATTGATGAAGATGAAACAACGAGACGTCGGCTTCGTCAGTTTTGTTCTAGAAGTCACAACCTCAGGGCTGACTTTGGTTAAGGATTTCGCACTCTTTAAGTGTGGCTTGAATGCGAGATCCACAGCTTCGAGAAGAAAGAATATGCCTTCTCTTGAAAGAATCTAAGTGGAGTTCGAGTTGTTATCATGCGGATCGGAGGAGTAAAGCCGTACTAAGAGCCAGCGTACCTGCTCACGGGAGTCAGGCCTGCTCGTAGTGGGCAAACGTAGCAGGGCCATCTGAAAGAATACTGGAAAAACTGCTGCTGGAGAAAACCAATCACGCTGGGTTCTCCATGGAATGGAGTATGCAGTGAGTTTGAATTGACCCGGTTTCTAATAGCTAGAAGGTTCCTTTCGCTACCGTCCTAAGGTTCAACCAACCTTTGGTTTGCTTTAACAAGATTTCACTGAAGTTAACCAGAGGCGAAGTTGGTGAAACCTGAGCTACGCGACTTCCTTTTCCCCTTTCTCTAGACATTCTCTCTAAAAAAAAAAATTCTATTTATATACTTGGCATAACATAACGCTACGCGGGTCATTGACATAGTGAAACCTGAGCCATCTCCCCCAAATCTCAAAATCGAAGTTCCAAATCCATGATTTTTCATGAAAAACATGAAGAATCATAGATTCGTAACCATTTGACACTAGTTTAATGCAATTTATAAGAAAAACATGGACCAAAAATCGAAAATGCTCAGTGGATCGAGTAGGTTGGATATATCGGCACTACCTATGCGTTTCGTATCGCACAAGTGGGATACAAGATATATCTTGGGATATATCGGTTGATTTCGTCAATATTTAAAACACTGCCTGCGCCCAGCTGATGGATCGCTGCCCCGACAATACTGGATAGTAACTAGACTCAATGCCACATGGAATTGCCTGCTGACTGAAAAACCAAAACGGGTTTTCCTACCCAAAATATTTGGACTGAATTCAAAGAGGTGAATGCATTTTTGTTGAAGCGGATAGTAGCGAAAACTTTGTAATCAACAATCTTTCTCCTTCCCAAGCTTAAGAGTATAAGAAAAATGACAAGCTTAGAATAGAAGCAAAATGATAAGATAGGGTTTAGAAAACAAAACCATAGCTTTATATAATGTTGGATGTGTCACATTGTGTGATTTGTTGCGGTTCACTCTGATTTGGATGAAACCAGCTGAAGCAGTGTGAATGTGTGATTCATCCTGATTCTGGACAAGACCATCTGAGTCTGGGGGCATACTGGATTTCAGCCTTGCCATGTCTAGGACTAGGACACAATATGAGTTGTACTGGATAATATTTTGAACCATGCTTGTGAACTAGCTCATGTATTTATTTCAATAGATCTGGGGTTTCTTTGTTCTTGTCATTCGTTCCTAGATGAGTGGAATTTAGTTAAGGTATTAATTTATATCAGTATAGTGATGAAAGGTCATGAACAAGAACCAAAACGCATGAGAGATCCCAATTCTAGAAGTACGTATTTGTTTGTTTGTTTGTTTTTTTCTCTTCTTATTAGCAATAGTAAAGTTCTGGAAAACCCAAGATCTAATGAAGGAATATCCAGCAGACATGCGTCCTTGCTTCCAATTCTTCAAACAGTGGACATGGGATGGGAGACATGAAAATATACCTCGAATTCAAATTGCAAGATTTATGCATTCTTAGTCACCTTAGCAGACCGGCTGATTGGCTCATGGAAAAAACCATCAAAGCTGAGTGACATGAAAATGCTGGCATCACATGACTTGTCAGAAAAAAGCTGAATGCTACTTAGATTACAGAGATGTCTGAGTTTTTATTTTATTTTATTGTTTAATTTTCAACTTAAAGTTCAGACAATGTTTGAAAGTCTTCAAATATTTTCGTTATAAATTTCTTTTCCACTTTTATGGCATACGTGCTTAAGGTTCAGATTAGTGACGCCATTCAAGTCTATAATTATGTTTTTGAGTTAATCTTATTATCAATTCAATTGATGACTGCCATTATAGACTCAACTTTGTATTTAATTGAAACAAGCCAGGCACCTGTCATATGCTCTTGTATTTTAGTGCTGCTTTCCCAACATATCAAGGTCCTTAATGCACGTAAGCAGTAGGGGTGTTGCTTGGCTGGGTCAGGATCGGCCCGAGACAGTGGCTTATCAAACCCACTCTATCAGGTGTAGGAATTTCTAGAGTTACACACCATATGAATTGTTTCTCTTTCTTTCTTATTTTTTTGACGGCAACACCTGATGTAAAATGTCTATATGTTTGTCATATGTACTAAATATGTATGTGGCTAAGGTATGATAAAGGTATATTAATGTTATCATGGCCCGGTCTTAACCATTGACCTGATCCAATTGACTAGTATCCTTGACTATGCTGGCAATGGCCTGGGCCTGGGCCTAGATCTGTTCAAAATTTTGGTTTTGATGGGCAAAGCCCATTGCCAGCCATATCCTTGACCTACCTGGCCTTGTTACTATCAGGCCTGACCTGCAAGACCTAAACCTGACTGGCTGGGTCTAACAGTCTAGGCTTGAGCACAGCTCATGACATGTGAGGGCCAAAGATCTGACAGGCTGGCCTGATCCATTGACTTTCTTCGCAATCAGAGCCTCATCCTTCTCATGTTAGCCTAGCAAGTTTCCTTCTCTTTTTGTGGCACTATTTCAAAGACAAGGGAGACATCCGTAATATGCTCTTACAGACTATTGCTGCTTTCCTTGCATATCCGCTTCTGATTTTATATCTTGCTGTTATGCAGCAGAGATACCAACATTACTCCTCTTTTCTTTTCTTTTTTTCTTTCCTGAAAGATCAGTATCCTCCTGTTAGTTTTAGTGGCATTTTAATTTTTCTGTATATATGTTCCTTTTACTAGATTTACCAACATGAAGAAGCTGAGACGGAAACAGTGGAGACCAGTGAAGATAAAATGAAGGAGTATCAAGTGGCAGCAAAGCGCCTCGATAATGCTTTACTGGTAGGTATCTGTGTTTTTGAGCTGGATTGTAGTATATTTCATTTTTGCACATTCAAAATTTTAATTTTGAGCATCTTTCACAATTTCCAGTAGAACTGGCAATGGTCTATTTAATACATCTGGTGTTTTCACTGCTTCAAAGCAGTGTGCACCTTTTTAATAGTTGTAGTAGTTGACTATAATTTTGTTACTAGCCATTCATTTTAGTTATTTACATACTTTATTGAGTGATGTTATCAATATGTGTCCAACTTGATCATCAACTTTATTTTTTTGTCAGTGTTTTTGTACTACCAGTGAATTATCTTTACCATGTTTATATTGACCAATACCACTCCTAGGGATTCATAAGGTGGCAATTGGACTGGGCTAGTGAAGGCCCAAGGCCAACCCTTGCTCAAGTGCAGTCGGCTTTGGATCAGGTGCAGAGGTTGATGCAAGCTGGTGCTACTAGTGAGTGCATAAAAACAAGACCAAAGTGGGCCCCACATGATCATGTGTAGGCTTCACATGTGACCTATTGTTGGAGTAAACTGGCTCCTTATCACACCACAACGATGTTGAACCTGAACCACAACAAACCCAGATCAAACCCTAGGTATTAGAATTCAGGTCTAACACCACTGCTAATCCGTGCTCTTTGTGGAAGCACGATGAAATGAAGATAGAACAATATAATAAAGTAAATAACCAAACCAAAAGCAAACAACCACAGAACATACGATATTTTTGTGGAAAACCCTTGTGGGAAAAAAAACCACGGCACAAAGCAATAGAGATCTCAACTATAATCAAAACCTTAGAGTACACCACTCACCTTCTTCAATTACAGGATTGTTCGATCTCCCCTTGCTATGCACAACCCTTGGAAAACCCTTCCCAAGCCCTTACAAACGTTGGAAACCCTCTCACCTCGCAAACCCTTGCCCTTAGAGAGAAAATGTTCATATGGTACAAGCCCTAATTTGAAATTAGACTCAAATACCCTTTACTTACACAAAAATGCGCAAACCATCAGTCGCACCTTCCTTTGACCAAGCTTTTAACAAAAACTCTTGGTCAACCGAAATAATCTTTGGTCGACCGGGAACATCACAGCGTGGTTCGGTTGACCGAACTACACCTGCAGGAGCTTGAAGGCAGAATTCAAGGCATCCTGCACAACACCTATGAGTCACACGATCCTATGACCCTTGTTTTTAAGTTCTTTTTTTTTTTTTTTTGTGATGGTGACTAAACCTCTTCTTTAGGGAAGTGATCTTGTTACATGGAGTTACCTAAGACCATTGTGTCTAACCGAAATGTCAAATTCATGAGTTGCTTTTGGAAGACACTCTAGGCCTAGATGGGAACAAAGCTAAAGTTATCAAGTCTACCATCCGCAGATTAACTACTTGAAGTGGTGAATCGAAGCCTTGGGAACTTGTTGTGATGTCTTGTGGCTGATCACATCAACACGTGGGACCTTATTCTATCTCAAGTAGAATTTTCATACAACTCTTTCATGAACCGTACCATGGATAATTCCCATTTGAAATATTTGGTGGGCTCAAACCTCAACAACCTTTCGATTTGGTATACCATTACTACTAGACCGAGCCAGGGTGCTGAGGATTTTTCTTAGCATATTAAGGGGATACACGAGGATGTTATGTGGAAGATTGTGTAAAATAATGAAAACTATTCAGTGCTATGCTGACATGAGGTGGCGTTCACACAACCAAGGAAGATGGTCAGGTGATGGTTCGTCTTAAGCTTGAATGGTTTTTAGCAGGATCCTACCACAAACTACATTTAGGAAATGTGTATCCTCCTATGTCAACTTGGAGAAAACCAGTGCCTTATCGAGCTTCCACCCGAGCCATAGATTAGCTAGCTCTATCTTCAGTGTGGAAGGTTGAACCATGAACTTTGGACACATTGCAATGAGACTGGGGAAGAACAAGCAATTCAGATACCTGAAGTGCCACAACAAGTGCTGATGTGATCAAAGATGTTCTCGATGATCAGATTGTATCTGCACGTCGTGGTTGCTATTAGAAGTTTTCGGTAAAGTGGACAGGCTGTCCCAAGGTCTGAGTGTATGTGGATTTCTAGTGAAGATTTTCAATGCCAACTTTAGCTCTACGACCAGTACATCAAAATCAATTCGATGGAGTGAAGTTCTTTGAAGCTAGGGAGTTGATGCAAGCCGATCCTACTTGTGAATGTATTAACGCATGACCAATGTGGGCCACACATGCATTTTAGACCTCACGTATGGACCCATGAGTCATACGCCCATATGGCCTTTGTTTAAAGTATTTTATTGTTTGTAATGAGATGCCTAAAATACCCATTCTGTGGCCATTTATGAAAATCGCCATTAAGGACTGTCATCGTTTTGCTAGCATTAGGGTTTTCTTCTCCTTTTTTTTACAGACCTATATGAGGCCCCTATTGTTGAATGTGAGGGACACTTAGCATGGAGAATGAGAGAGTTTTTATTTTTATTTTTATTTTATTGTGCTTGCGCTTTGGTAGATGATCTCATGTGATGAAGTACAGGGCATTTGGGTTCGTTAATACCCATTGGAGCAATCTGTTACATCTGATTGCACTAGTTCTGCATGTTTTCTTCAAGGATATTTGGTTTATTTTATAGTTTTGAGTTCTAGCATAAAGTTGATGGAGAAATTGTTTTTCATGCAAACTTCCCAAAATCAGTTTACTTGACAATTATCTTGAGTTAAACGTCAATTATATGTTTTCCTGATTTAGAGATCTGGTAATTTGATGAGTATAAATTTTTTATAGGGCCTGAGGAGACTCGTCAACGCAAATAATGAATTGCGTGAGCCTGTGACAAAAGAGGAGCTTGTGGCTGAGGTATATACTTAGTTTCGTCTTTTGCAAACAATTGCTATTTCCCATGATATAGTTTATTTTGTTTATGTTGACCAAAAGGGGGGGGGTGGGCCTGTGACAAAATGTATCTATGGGTGCTCTGATAAATATGATCAAATCACCTTTCTTTATCAACCACCAGAGGCAACATAATTGGGGTCATTGAAAATCATGACTTCTTTTGGATGTATTGGAGGACCTTTTGAAGATGTTGGCACCAATTCCTGACCTAGGAGGGTATGAAGCCATTACATGGACCAGCCAAGCAAAGGAGAGGATGTATTGGGGAGTAGGTAATGAAATACTGAAGAATAATTGATGTTTCGGAAATATGAAGACGAAGGCTTGTATTTTGTACGAGGACTTATATGACCTCGAGACTAGGACATGAAAGCAGTTCTTGCCTTTGAGCATAGAAAGTAAGTCGTACGGCTTATGATCTAGATTGTTGATCCAATTGGACCCAACATGGATAGACCATGCCCAGAATCTCCTAGATTTGATCAGCCCAGCACAAATGACCACAAGTTTCTATCGATACTCTTCCTCCATGATCTTCCATCAAATACGAGGACAAGTGTCGATGAATGTTCAATCAGTAGTCTGGGACCCTTGCTGGTGGGAATGTTGGAATGAGAATGCAGATGTCCTAATAGCCTATTGGAGCCTATAGTATTAAGATTCAAATGATTGGAGGCAACAAGGTTGTTGGGTGCCTATTAAGGTCTGTGGATATATTTCAGGTCCTTGTGTATTCCTATTTTTCATAGAACTCCTGTAATGTCATCTCTTGGGCTTTGAAGGCACGTTTGTCTATGGCACCTAGGGCTGTTTATGGGTGGGGCCAGGGCTTTAGGGCCTGGATGACTGCGGGCTAGGCCAGGCTTGGCTGGTGTATCACTGTATCAGACCTAAGGACTGGGCCTAGGCCTATAATTCAAGCCCGTTTATTATTGGACCAGTCTCAGGCTATTTGTAAAAGCCCTTCAGCTCAGCACGAGCCCAGTCCATTTACGGTTTTCAGTTTTTGTACTATATTAGGTATTTGTCACAATAGTTATTGACACAAACCTCCCACAGCAAAAAAATAATTATTATTAATCTCATTTTCTCCAAAAATTAGGACCATCCAACCATCAGGTAGGCCACGCCATAGAAAAGAATAAAAAAAGCCTAACAAAACTCCATATTTCAAGTGGTAGCATCAGCTTGAACATTTCATCACCCATATATATATGGCAGACATGAGATATACCGTGAATGTTATGATCAGCGTAAAAAACGATTCATATCGCTAATGATATAATGAAGAGAGGTATTTTGGACGATACACATTAATGTAGAGGTTGAATTTATTGGCTGCGATATGTTTTGTGAGTTGTGACTATATCCTAACATTGATTGGATGGTCCAGGTCAAGAGCTATGGTCTAGATCACTGATCAGATCTCTATTGTAATCAAATGGACCTTCCATTTCCATATACATGGTAATATGGGATTGTTTAAGCAACTGTCATTGTTCTCAGTGGTGTGTCCACCTGAAGATTGGAAAGGCCCGATTTTTTGCTCCAGGTGTTCTTCATGGAGAATGCACCTGTCAAACAGCTTGGATGCCACACACACACACACACCGGGTGGGCCCCTACGTATAGGGTGCATTCCAGTGGCACCATTACACCACAAGTAACGGTGGTACTGAGCTGTTTGGGGCCCACATGGTATGTGTATGCCATCCGACCCGGCCCACCATGATAGTCGGATTCCTCAAAAAATCAGGCCCATCCAACAATCAGTTGGGACACACCATAGGAAATAATGAATAAAAGCCTAACAACCTCCAAATTTCAAGTGGTGGGGCCCAATGTTTTAAATATCATTATCGCGTAGTGTATTGCACCCTTGGGATACAGATACATATCGGTTATCGCATGGGATATATCAGTTTTATCGCGTAATGTATCACTGTTGTTGGGAAACATAGGAACATTGGTAAATTGGTCGAATTTTTCATGGAAACTTCAAGGATTGTTGAAAAAGACATCAATACACTTAGAAATCAAAACATTACTAAAAAAAAGTGCACATAATAGGGGTTTCCTTTGGATGAGTCCTAATACATGCACTATCCAACTGAACTGATTCAAGTATATTTAAAGTCTATTCATATAATTTATAAACATAAGAAGACATGTATAGAAACACAAGCAATACATTCAAAAGCAAAAGAAGAATCATTAGATCAAGTTACATACATGTTTGATTTTGTGTTTGGATACAAAGATTGCAACTAATTTGCAAGAAATTGAGAATTTCATTTTTTCTCAATTTTCCACAACTTGCCCTATCTCTCCCAAATCTCGAAACCGAAGCTCCAAATTTATGATTTTTCATCGAAAACATGAAGAATCATAGGTTTGTAACCATTTGACATTGATTTAACATGCTTTATTGTAAAAAAAAAAAAAAAAAAATCGAAAATCGAAAAGGTTCACCGGATTGAATAGGTGGGATATATCGGCATTATCTGTGCATTTTGTATCGCACAAGTGGTATTTAAGATATATCATGGGATATATCGGCTGATATCGTCGATATTTAAAACATTGGTGGGGCCCACCTGAGTATATGGTGTAGATTGTAGACATATAATGCTTGCATGAAAGATTTATTTTTGAAAGGTAAGGCTTACATGAAGAATATCTTTTATGTTTGGATAAACACAACGCAAATCATAGTGCTGGAAATATAACGAAGAGCGATAGTGCGGATGAGTCATACAGTACAGTACAAGGGCACAGACTCGAGGTTGGCTCAGGATAGACTGTTTTGATCCGTCATGGACCCAGGCTAGGCTTGGGCCTAGGTCCAACTTTGTAGGCTTAGCTTGTATAGACCTTAGCCCACCCTCAGTCCAGTTGTTGACACTCCTAGTGGTACCTAAGTCACATTCTTGATGAGATCGTAGATTTATTGAGAAGAATGGTAGCGTACTTTTCTCGTGTTCTCAGCGGGCCAAACTTGAGTGTTGATTCTCTTGCTAAGAATAGAGTGCTCAGAACATTTTTACATGTTTGCTTTGGCCCTTTTGCAATCATGTTGTTTGTTATAGAACAAAAAGATCCGTTCATGAATTGAATCGTTGTTGATGCTTAATCATTTTCTGAGCCTATGAATTCTTGAGTCCTAGATGTTGTAATTTGACATGAACTTGCCTGTGCTCACCCAATCACTCATCTTAGCTAAGTGAAACCCGTCTCATTGAATAGGTGATGCAGGACGGATGGTCTAACCTAAGATGAAGTAATAAAATCAAATAACGGATAAATTAGAGAAATCAAAGGACGAAAAAAAAAAAAAAAAAAAAACCCACACTAAACTATCACAAATTTAAAGAATTCAAGTATTAAATATGCTTGAGATCAAACCAAACAACAATCCCGCAATGAGATCTTAGAAGATATTAATCAATTAGGACCTATGGAAGGTAGAACTTCCATCTAGCATAGGGATTAGTCTTAATTCAAAGGGAATCACTTGACTTTGTTAGGTTTTGGTAGGTTAGGATTAATGTTGGGAACTAGGAAATTGAGAAATTGGATTAGGGTTTTGAGATTAAGGAAGCTAAGATTTGGAAATTAGGGTTTTGAGATTTGAGAGATTTTGGGTTAGGGTTTTATGATTAGGGAAGCTAGGATTTGGGAATTAGGGTTTTGAGGACAAAGGATCAAAAAGAAGATTGACAGTAGGGAGATGAAGGAACCATGGGACAAGGGGTTATTTGTACGGATTGTTGTATAGATGCGTTTGTACGAACAAGGGGTTGAGGCCAGCAGTTGGGGTTTGGGTGCACAGGTATAAGCAGAAGAAAAGAAAAAAGAATTGATGGGGGGTAGATATTGATGTAGAAGAAAAAGAAAAAAAAAAAACGAACACTAGAAATAGAGGGTAAAGAGAAGAGAAGAGAAGACTACCTCGAAGGAAGAAAATAAGTCAGAGATAAATTGAAATCACCCCAAGTCTTCACACCAAGTCCAATTACAGGAAATTTGTTTTCTTGCTAAAAAAAAAAGAGAGAATTTTATTTCAGTGGAGGGCATTCACACATTCAAGCCCTTATAGTCTTTTTTTTTTTCTTTTTTTCCGGGGGGGGGGGGGGGTTGTTACCAAAACACCCTTAATACTAACAAATGTCCAAAATATCCCATATTTTAACTAAAACAGAAAATACCCCAAAATAAACTAGAAAGACAAGCTATAAACTAGAACGAAAAGTTGTCTAGTGTGTCCAACGTCCAAAATAGTCCACACGCCCACGATGTATCCACCATCCAACAGTCCAAAATGATCCAACGATCCAATAAGTGTATCCAATGAATCCAACGGTCTAGATGTGTCCAATAAGCTCCTATATGCAGCCCATATGTGTCTTCCCAGTGTGGGACCTTTAAAGATGCATAAACATACATGTGAGGTCTTCCAACACAGCTACGTACTCGATTCGGGCCCCATATAATGATCATCCAACCATAGAGATGATAGAACTGGGGCCAAAGCTCTCCTTCTCCCCTGGTATACTCTGAATGGTGCTTGAATGTCCTCATAGTAGGTACCGCGCCTTATAACATGAAGAGTAATACATGGGCATTTTCACATCGGGCTCGAGCAGGGTGGCCTATGGGATGCAGGGGCATACTCGGGGTGGGAGGCCCGTGTGAGGTGGGTGACTCGTGTGAAGCAAGACCCATGTGATGTGGGGCTTACGAGGGGGGTTCGGCCGAGCACCTAACCCATGGGAAGTGGGGCCTGGGCTATGAGATAAAGAGATTGATTCGTCACACTCTATCAGTTCGAGCTTTTAAAGGCAAGTGGTTAGTTGTCCTGCGTCAAGAGTCTTTTTCTTTCATCGAATCTGACTTGTCTCTTGTTCATAATAATGTGTCAATCATCTAGAGTGGTATGGAGCCATATGTCTCCATTGTAGGTATAGTATTTAGAGCTTAGTTGTCCGATCCTTCCCACCAGGTTCCACTCCCAGTTCTGGTTGTGCTTTTGGCTCATGCTCTGGCTTCTGCTTCCTAGTTCTTTTGGAGCCATATTTCTTAATTGTAGGTATTTTATTTGGGGCTTAGAAATCCATGGGTTAGGTCATCGGCCGAACCCTCCTCGTGGGCCCCAAATTCATGGGTTATGCGGGCCACCCACCCCAAGTATGCCCATGCATCCCATAGGTCACCCCACTCGAGCCCGGTGTGAAAATGTCCCCACATTAATCACCCCTGGTGAGGAGTCTCGAACACGAGACCTCCCGCTTTGATACCAATTTGATGCAGGATAATTAACCACTTGCTCTAAAAGCTCGAACTGATAGAGTATGGCGAATTAATCACTTTATCTCATAGCCCAAGCCCCAAATCCATGGGTGAGGTCATCGGCTGAACCCTTATCGTGGGCTCCAAATCCATGGGTTCCGCCCCCTCGTGGGCCCCAAATCCATATGCTCCGCTTCATATGAGTCACCTGCCTCGCTTAGGCCCCAAATCCATGGGTTATGCGGGCCACCCACCCCGAGTGTGCCCTTGCATCTCACAAGCCACCCCACTCGAGCCCGGTGTGAAAATGCCCCCTGCATCAATATCGTTTCCTCTTTCGAGTTGTTTATACTTGCTAACATTTTAAAACAGATGCTTCCCCACTCCCATTCTCAAATCTATTGCCCCTTCCCTTCACGCTTCGTGTGACTATAGTTTGGAGTCCCTAGCTTTCTTTAATGCTTAAACAGGTTTTCCAATATGAAAAAGAATCTTCAAGAGGTTCTAGCTTATAAAGTTTATCTAATTGTATTTCAACATACAATTGGATAAACTTCTGCTATTCCAACCGAGGATGCAGCGTTTTTTTTTTTTTTTTTTAATTAAAATTTAATAATCATCTACTTGTTTTCTTGGCAAGAAGTTGTTTGATGCATATGCTAACAAATTGCAGCACATTTGGTGTATTTCAACATAGAATTAGATAAACTTCTGAAATTCCAAATGAGGATGCAGTGTTTTTTTATTATCATCTGCTTGTTTTCTTGTCAAGAAGCTTTTTGATGCATATGCTAACAATCGCAGCACATTTGGGAATTGATAAAATGTTGTTTCTGTCATGCCTTTTGTGCATAACGATGGTTCATTGTAGATTTGATATCAACTGCCCATCTTTTGATCATCTCCATTAGTTGTGCATGAACCCATGTCGTGCAACTTGCTTGTTTGGGGCAGACATCTATTGCGTTGGCTCATTTTTGTAGTCACATGGAAATTGAGTAGCTAGAGAGAATTAAACATGCGAGGAATTACATGATCCTTGGTCCTCTGTACAAGAGGAGCCCTCAATTGATCTGATCTGCCAACATTGGTGATCGATGCTGTGAGATCTCACAAACTGATCTAACCCTTGTTGTCCTTCAAATTGGTGATTCAGAGAAGAAATATAGCAGAAGTTCACATTCAATTTTAGAAAGCCCCTAGTAGCTTCACTGGGAGAATTTTGAGGCATGGTCCAGCGATTGCGCGACTGTCATAGCAATGGTCCGGATCACTAAGCCCTCGTCCTACTTGTGCAAACTGAAACCCGATGATACTATATCCATGGTTTGAGAATTGTATAATTCACAACATTGTCACAGTTATTTGGAGTTAGCTTCTAGTAATTTTGCTTGGCAAAAGTTCAATGACTGGCTGACTACTTGATGTCAGATTCTTTTACCTGGGTTGGGGTGACTGCCTGGTGCATTGTTCAAGGATCATATGATTAATTCCTCTAAACTGCATGATACAGATGTAAAGATTGTTTCAGGTTCAAGCCGTGTTTTGACATTGGGTTCAAGCCCATCCATCCCTCCCCCCCCCCCCCCCCCCCCCACCACCTCCTTTTTTTTTTTTTCGAATGTAAGATTGTTTCTTTTAAGTAGTCTAGTTTAAGATTGTATTTATTGTTATCATCATCAGGTGGCAAGGCAGCTTTGTGTGAGCATCCAACCTGAAAATATGCACCTGCCGACACCGTTGACATCCTTAGGAGAGTATGAGGTGCCGCTTCGTCTGCCGAGGTCGATTCCATTGCCAGAAGGAAAGCTTCACTGGTCTCTTAATGTCAAAATCCGAAGAAAATGAGGTTGTATTGTTGTTCTTCAAAATTCTATGAAACCGAAGTGCTATTTAACAGTGGATAGCACATTACCATGCTATGAAACTGAAGTGATATTCCTTGTAGTATGAGCATCAGAGGATATCTCCTTCGTTTTTCTTTTCTTTTTTTTCCAGCATCCATGCCTGATCCGAGCACTGCCTTAAAGAAACGTGAGAGAGAATGTGTTGTTTGCCCTGTGGAGGACATGCCTTACAGTCTGTTTGGATTTGGAACCAAATCAGGTTGGGTTATTTTGTTAAAATCTATCTAAATGCTATTGAGGCAGCTTGGACGATGGAAACCGAATTACGCAGGATTCCATTTTTTCCACTTGTTTTGGTGCCAAATGTCGTTAAGACAACATTGCGAATGTTAGGGTGAATATGTATCTGTAAAGAAAAAGGAAAGGTTGGAGAAGCTGGAGAAGGAAAGACCTGAAAATCATGCTTCAATCAAATCCTGTTTTCTCCGGAAGGGAGGGAGGGTAATTTCAAATGAAGTTTGTGCATCTATTCTGTCTGTCCACTGGGCCCATACTTTAAATTAAAAAAAAAAAAAAAAAAAAAAAAAATTGTGTGTCCGGGTGGGGGGGGGGGGGGGGGGTAAGAGTAAATGTGTGTTTTTCAAGTGAAGTTTGTGCATCTATTACGTCCACCTGAAACTGTTTTGCAAGGATGGGGATAGGATTGCTGACAGCATTTTTTTCGCTGTCCATGGGGGTGGGACCAAATTATCGAATGGTTAGGATTGGCAACAGCAGTGGGGTTCTGTCCATGGGGGTGGGACCAAACTATCAAATGGTTAGGATTGGCAACAGCAGTAGGGTTCCACCCCTTGGCGTCTCATGATCTGGTCCCAGTTCAATCCCATTTTCAAGAGGAAAACTCACTCTGGCAGTGCTAATCACCTTGTGGAGCTGTCTCTCATATGTGCCAGGCAGTGCTAATGGCCTGGCACAGCCTGAGACGGTGAGGGTTTGGCGGTGACAATACACTTCCCCGGAGCAGCCTCATCCAGACAGCCTATGGAAACCCAATCCTAGCTCCAGAGCCTATGGAAACCCAATCCTAGCCCCTCTCTCTCTCTCTCTCTCTCTAAATCCATCCAAACCAAATTGGGGTAAAGAACATGGTTTGAAGCATCTTGATTTAAGAAGATTTATTTATGGTGATTTTTGCAGAATTTTTAGAGGCCATTTAGTATGTTTCGACCGTTTTTCACATTCAACAGAAAAAACCCCAAATCTCAAAGTTTCCTTGATTTCACTTTACAATGATGGTCGGATTCATTGTTCCTGATGGCCAGTTTTACCTCATGTTGGGAAGATTTAGGAGAGCAGGGAGCTCAATGGTGGTCCAGCTCTACCCTTTTTTGGGGCCTGGGGCCTCTACAGTTGTAAGCCAAAACTGTCGGTGTACTGGGACACCCATGATTATTTTTCACTAAAATTTTCCAACTTCACAACTATCTCATCATCCATCGAGAAGAAATGGAGAACGCAACAATCGTTGCTTCAGTAATGGTTCAGTTTCGGCCATTGGAGTGTTTTCGCGAGTTTTGGTTCTCTTTAGAGATTGGGGTCCATATTATCCTTCCTTTTGTTTTTTTCTTTTCTTTTGGTTTGCCCTGCTGCTTTTTTCTAGTTTCCTCTTCTTTTTCAATAGAAGTACCATCTTTCAAAATAACCCTCTACCAGATTCAAGCCACTAGAAATTCTTTAAAAAAGAAGAAGGAAGAAGAAGAAGAAGAAGAAGATGTGATGAAGAAGCAATGACTCGGGTACTTCAAAAAATAGAGGAATATATCATTAGAATCTTTATCAACCACAAGAAATGATTCTAACAAGTGAAAAAATAATTATAATAAAATGAAAATCAACCGTAGGAAGCCAAAAAGACCATTATCTCGCTCACAAAATCATCCCCACCAAGCTCCCCAATACAACCAAACTAGTCACAAAACCACCCCTCCAAACTGCCAAACCATGAGCACTGCTTGTCGGAGCGACTGCCGGCCCATCGAACTCCATCGGAGAAGGGGTAGGAGAGATGCTGAAAAACCCGCCTCTCCTCACCTCTGAGATAACAATGACGATCAGCTTCTGGCCCTTCTCGCAGTGCCCTCCTGCACCGCTGATGAAGTAGAACGGCCCAGACCGGTCAAGCTTCACTGCGACATTTCCACCCTTGTGTGTGGTGATCGGATTTGACACATTGCAGCTCTGGTAGCCCTCTTTAGTCACTTGCAGCACTGAATCCTTCTCACCATCAAATTTCCAAACTACAAAAAAAGAAGGGAAAAAACATCAGGAAATATAAAAATAAAAATAAAAAATGAAGAAGAGAGAGACTACTCAAATGGCAAAATCAAGTGAATCCAAATGGGAAAGATGGAGAACCTAATGTTTGGGAGAACCCAGATGGGAAAAATCGTCAGAAATAAAAGAGAACCCAAATGGAAAATAACAGAACTCGGAATTTCAAGAAGAATCAAATGAGGAATGAGAAAAATCAAATTTCGGATGAGACCCAGATGTGAAAATAATCAGAAATCAAAGAGCAAACACATTAGAATCACAAAAACCGATGTTTCAAAGAGAACCTCTTTGAAACTACAAAAAAAGAAGGGAAAAAACATCAGGAAATATAAAAATAAAAATAAAAAATGAAGAAGAGAGAGACTACTCAAATGGCAAAATCAAGTGAATCCAAATGGGAAAGATGGGAGAACCTAATGTTTGGGAGAACCCAGATGGGAAAAATCGTCAGAAATAAAAGAGAACCCAAATGGAAAATAACAGAACTCGGAATTTCAAGAAGAATCAAATGAGGAAATGAGAAAAATCAAATTTCGGATGAGAACCCAGATGTGAAAATAATCAGAAATCAAAGAGCAAACACATTAGAATCACAAAAACCGATGTTTCAAAGAGAACCTCTTTGAAACTACAAAAAAAGAAGGGAAAAAACATCAGGAAATATAAAAATAAAAATAAAAAATGAAGAAGAGAGAGACTACTCAAATGGCAAAATCAAGTGAATCCAAATGGGAAAGATGGGAGAACCTAATGTTTGGGAGAACCCAGATGGGAAAAATCGTCAGAAATAAAAGAAACCCAAATGGAAAATAACAGAACTCGGAATTTCAAGAAGAATCAAATGAGGAAAAGAAAAATCAAATTTCGGATGAGAACCCAGATGTGAAAATAATCAGAAATCAAAGAGCAAACACATTAGAATCACAAAAACCGATGTTTCAAAGAGAACCCAGATGGGAAAATCACATAAACCATAGTTCCAAAGGGAACCCAGCTGGGAAAATGGCAGAAATCGATTTTTCAAAGAGAAACCAGATAAGAAACCGATCAAATCCGAAGTTTGCGAGAAAACCCATATGGCGAAATGACGAAAATAGAAGTTCTAGAGATATTCCAGAAGGCGAAACTTACCAAGTGAATCGCCAATTTGGAAACGGTTAGCTTCGGCCCATTGATTTAGAGAGTCCGAGGGAGAAGATGGGATTTGCCATGCGTTGGCCTTTCCTCCAACTAAGAAATCTTTAGCCTCTGAAAGGCTGAAGAGAAGAAAAGAGATGAAGATTAGTGAGGAAGTTAGAGCTCTTGCAGAAGCCATGAAGGAACTTGATTGAAATTCCCTCTTTTTCCTCGATTGAAAATCCCTCTCTTTTTCTTTTGTCGGAGAGAGAGAGAGAGGTGGAGAGAGTTCAAGTGTCCTTCCTCTTTTTAAAATGGTAAAAAGGAAGGAGGTAGCCGTTGGGTGAGGTTCGGGGAATCAGGTTCGGTTGTTGGCCCGGTTATCCGAAGCTAAAATCTGGGAAGCGTGACGTGATGTTTAACGGTCGGAAAGCGGGATGTTTTCTTTTTTATTTTTGTAAGGGAAAAAGCATTGATACTCTGGCAGAGTGTGATAGATGATACGCGTGCACTTATAAATTACTTAGAAAGTGCATATTTGGATTATAAGTTATTAAAATTAAACTGTCCAAACTATGATTCCCAGTTTAGATGTATCACGACCCAAAACTTATGCTTATTTGATTATATGACTATTGGATTAGTGGACAATTAATGGACGGTTAAAGATGAAAACATCCGATGGTCCCATTTCATCAACAAACTAGTGGTCACAAATCAGAGGTTAGGATTGTTCAGCGAATCTTATTTTCAGTATCAAGCATCATATACGGCTGGAGTATCAAATAATTCCCATTTTCCATACAAGGCATTCTCCACGTTGGCACCTGCCTGATTAATGGCTTGGATCTCGTACACGTGGCACGCACGGAGCCCCTGAAGGCTTCTACATTACTCGCTGGCTTTCAGCTTATACAAGTAAGTTCCATGGTTAAAGTGATCCAAACCGTTGTTGTGATGGGAATCACCATGTATGGTCCATGCACCAAACATCTATGGATTGGAAGATCCTAGCTATCGATATCTGACCTTTTCATTCTTCGAATGGAACCCACTTGAATCACTGAACAGTGAGCCCAGCTAGAACAGACAGCTTTCCATCATTTCAACGGTCTAGATCACGAGGGTATGGGCCTCACGCATACCCACTCTGAAAACACACAAGATTCTTTGTAATATCAACGATCTAGATCACTTGACTATGACCCCCAGTGCACAAATCGAAACAACAGACGATTCTCTATAAAACCAACGGTTCGGATGTGTGGATGTCTGTACATCACCTGATTATGTGAACATGTGGGGCCTACCATGAAGTTTGTATAACATCCACTTCATCCATCCATTCGGCCAGCTCAAACATGAGTGAGATTGAAAGATCTAAGTGTGCCCCACCACAAGAAATAGTGGGGATTAAAACCTTATTGATCAGGCTGATATTTATGTTTTTCAATCGTCCAAAGTGGGCATCACCTTATAAACGGACTGGATTTAATATAAACATCATGGCGGGTCCCAAGAAATACCAGCTTGATCTAAAGCTTTTGTGGTACCCAAGAAGGTAGGCGTTCAATCACCACTGTTTCTTGCGGTGTGGTCCACCTTAGAATTATATTAATTTCATTTTTGGGGTCATCTTCTAGAATGATCTGTCAAAATGTGGATATAAAATAAATACATTACAGTGGGCCCCACAGCAACGGACCCATTGAACTCGGTGGTTCCCCGGATCCACCGAAGCTGTCCTGCTTAGACAGAGTGGGACCATCAGAGCTTGGGGTAACCGGGTTACAGGCAAGTCGGATCCTTTTAGAAGAGTCAATTTCATATTTTGACAAGGTGGGAGGGGAGTGAAACGAGACGGCCAAATAGAAAAATGGGCTGATGGTTCCATATTCTATGATAGAGTTCGAAAATTCATAAAAATTTCACTCTTTTAGGGGTCGTTTGGATGCCTATAAACTCATACACCTGTAAATCATTTACAGCTTACAGCCAAACAGCCTGTCTTGTTTGGATGTAATCTGTAAATGATGGTATGTGTTTGGATAACTTGTAAATTGTTTGTATTGTAAATGGAGAGCTAATTTTTGAAAATATAAGTGTTAGGCTGTAAATAAAAAGCCTGCGGATGAAATCACAGCGTTCTGCATATAAATCAAATGGGGTTGATAGCTGTAAATGATTTACAGGCATTTTTCAGCATCCAAACACGAACTGTAAACCATTTACCTGTAAATCATTTATAGTTAGCCCCATTTACAGGCATTCATACAACCCCTTTGGGAAAAAGAAAAAAATAATAAAAAAATGCAACTAGGACATAAGGTTTGCCAGACCCAGATGTGATTTATGCGCAGCCCATGTGCCGACCCAATGAGCATGTGAAGTGTGAAGTGGCCCACATCCATAAAACCAATGCTGGTGAGTTCCTCAGTTAATGGCATTTACTAAATGTCATTGGACACAGATTCTCGACTATGGTTGCAGAACCAACTGGAGCCAATGGGCCACTATTGTGGGCTTCATGCAAAAGAGGGAGAGAGAACCAACTGGAGCCAATTCATGCAAGAGAGAGAGAGAGAGAGAGAGAGAGGTGTGTGTGTATAGAAGCCCCATTGAAACACTGTTACACGTTTCTCATTAACACCATTTATAAGTTACAAAAGGAGGCCATTATAAAGCACAATTGCAAAGGTTTGAAGAGTTCAAACCATTACAAAGAGAAAAAGGTAGATTTGTTTGTGTTCTCTCGGCCTTGTGAACATGTTCAGCACACACATATGCAACCTGGTACATCCCCGCACACAAAGAAGCCTTATAGTTAGCTTTGAAACGTCAAAACACAGCATGCTGTCCACTAATCAATTCTCCCATAAACAGGTGCTCGACATGTCGATCTCCATTTATTGATTGCCATTTCTTTAATGCTGGAGAACCGCACAACTGGCCAGCGTATCGCGATCGTAACCAACAACTGTCCAATCGAAGATCCAATGGTAGTATAGCACACGCATGATGGAGAGTAACAGGTCAACATGTTAATGCTGATGGTTAACAAGTATTTACCATGTTTAATGATCAGGCGAGAACTGCTCAACTATACAATCTTCAACCAATGACAACAGTCCATGAGAATGGCCAACTGCATCTGCCTCTGATTTGAGTGGGTCCCCAACTGCATCAACCAATCAGAACTGCTCGAACAATTCACTGAAACAATGTCACGACCCTAAATCTAGTGTTAGTAATCCATGATTACTATACACCAAATTTTGGTTGACGGCATCCGTAGAACTCCAATTTTGGAACTTCCAACTATCACATACTAAGTCCTATAAGCGGGGCTCCACAAGGAGGATTTCTGACAAACACGTATCATTTCTCAAAATTTCATCATATTCAACATATATTACTGTGTACAACTGCGCACATCAAGGCAAAACCAAAACATAAACCATATCATATTTACTATATCTAATGTACATATTCAGGGTATTACAAAAATATATATACACTGATATGTACAAAACAAAAAGGACAACTGGAGTCTTTAACCTCTACTCCTACAGCTCCAATAGAAAGGAAAGCTTGAGCTACTAAGCTCAGTGAGTGTGTGTGTGCAGTGAAAATGCATGTTTCATGTCATGCTCATATAATGCACAGGAATGCACAAGTTTTCTGAATCGATAACAATAAAATAAAAATACAATGCATTATGCCACTTTTTATGTTCCAAATCATTTTTTTATATACAGAGGTGGGACTTCTACCCACTTGTAACATACATATTCTTTCAACGTTTCCACAACTTTCCACATTTCCCAATTGGATCACCAAGGTCTGAAACAGAGGTGGGACTCGCATATGATTACTACCCACTTGTATAGACTTTTCCACCGTGGTCAACTACAGAGGTAGGACAACATAGTTCATGGGCTGAACTAGTCTAACCCACTTGTGTTGAACCTCACTATCTGCCTAACAGCAAGAAATCACAAGTCGCTTGACAAAACGATAGCGGACAATTTACGAGCTCGTCACACACAACCTATCTTTGCTTGCCCATAAGCAGGTTAGGTCAAACCTCTCAACCAATCGACAGGCATCAGTGGGAGTTGTTGCCTACTTTGGTATTTCGGCATTCCAGCGCTCTGTTCTTCCACTCGGTCTAGGCATTGGTTGCTCCCAATGGTACCAATCGGAGTTTAGGGACTTTCACCCACGGACCCTCTAATCATGTCCTGTTGAATTACACATTTTCGGTGTGGTGTCCAACTCATGTCATAACAAAATATGTTTCATCGCATTTACAATCACCGTATGCATGTATGCATGAGTTCACATACAAGCACAATAGATCATGTTTTTCAAAACAAGCAAAGGATGACCTTCCTCATGTGGTCTCCTCATGAATTTTAAGTTTCTCAAAGGGGTCTCATGTAATGCATCCTGTATCTAGAAAGTTCACATACTAATCATAGACACATCGTCTGTCACAACCCAACCCTCAGATTGTTTCATTTTAAGTCTGTATCTTAAAATTCGGACATCAGGTTGAAATACGGCTTGCGGCTCGATAACAGAACAACATTACGATCAAGTCAAAATATTCTCGGCGCCAATGAACCTACAGCCAACGGCTATCCAGTGTACGAACTAGATTTCGGGGCCTCAGGTCTTACAAACAACCTCATATATCAATGCTTCTTGTGGTGTCTCTATCGTGAGGAATTATTCGGTGCTGGGACTGGACAAATGCTCAATTTAACAAGCCTTCCAATACTATATTTATGCCAACCATAATTCAGTGATCCAGATAGTTGATCTTATAGGCCTGAATTTGGATGTGGTATGCACCAAAACTCCCATAGATTGGAAGGTGCTAATCCTTCCACCTTTGGTCTTTGCACCGCTGATTATGTACCATGGCAGTATCTTTGACTTTACTCAACCATCTATTTGTAGGCAAACATTCAAACAGTTTGGATCTTTCAAACTGGGAAATTTTTTGTGTGTACCCCATACATAGTGTAACTTCATCAGATCAAAAGTCCGGATTCACCGACTCATGGGGCCGATTTGTACAGAATGAATCATCAGAGAATGCATTCAATGGTCTGATTTATTCATATATCACCTCAGAGAATTCATACCTATGAGCAGCCAACGGTCCGATTTGTTCCTATTGCTGCTAGCTGCTTTTTGAGATTGAGGATCTCAGTCCCCTGCAATACCAACCGCTTTTTAAGTTCTACTGACGCTTCGGTGTATTTCTTGTGACTGAATGTGAGCTCATCCACTGAATCCTTGTATTTGCCTCGAAACATGTCTAATTTCGCTTGTGCCATCCGTAACCTCATCCGGAGTTTCGTCTTCTTTATGTCATTATTTACTGTTTCCTGTGAATATGGAAATACAATGCATAACCAGTTATTGAAACATTACAACAATAAGCAGTTACCATAAAGATTTTAATAGTGAGGATTGCTAAACACACTCGCAGCTCTGCATCAGAAGACACACGACAAGCTGGCGTGTGTGGGACGTCAGCTTCATGCATCAAATGTGGACTGTCAGCAGATCTTTTTGAACTGTCCATTTTTCCATGTATGGCCCCACCTGATAAGCCGATGAGCCTGGTTTTGGCCCACATCATTGACATGGTAAGGCCCACCTGATGCACTGCTCAGATCTCACATTTTTATGCAACCAAGTTTGGCATTCTCTGGGTGGCTGCAACTCCTATGGAACTTAGATCATTTGCAATGTGTGCAGGTTGAGCTAGGGCAGCAACTCAGGTTCAGGTCAACCCAAACCCGACTGACCCAACCTGAGTTCAGGTCAGGTTGGGTCTTGTTGTCAGGCTCCTTGGTTTAGGGTTGGAAAACCCCAACCCAATTTGAGATCAGATTAGGTTTGGGTTGAGCAAATTCAGGTTGGGTTGGGTTGGGTTGGGTCAGGTCGGATTGGGTCAGTTTAGGGTTGAGTATAGAGGAATTTGGGTTAGGGTCAAGTCCTCTAGAGGTTGGGTCAAGCACAGTTTGACCCTCAACCGAACCTGACCTGCCCAAGTTGCACCCCTTGGTTGAGCTTGTTGAGGTCCCTTACTTTCAGTGGAAGAATCTCATTGACATCATTTTGAATGATGCACCTAACACAGTAACACTCATATGCACAATGCAATACGTCATTTGACAGGCATATCTGAATTTGTGTTTCCAAAGGCATGACACAGAACATCTGTTTGAAAGTCAAGTTCTCATGCAACGTACAACCAAATGAAACAAGAGACGAATCAAGGAATCTCATTGCGGATAGAAACAATAATTGGAAATTGAAAAACAAATAAGCAGATAAAGAGGGTACATCATTCAATATCATTTGAATCTAAGCCATGCAATAATTTAAATATACTACTTATTGACAATTTATGAGCATCTACTAAAAATAGTTTCAGCAAATTCAAATCCATGTCTTATATGCGCTGCTATAAAGTCCAACAGTTAAGATTTACTAATAGACTCTTGGCAAACTGGCTGACCTTGTGCATCTCCACTTCCATACTGGAAAGCCTCCTGGTCAGTTCTTCGATATCAGTTCTTGCTTTTAGTGTCTGTGTAGAAAGAAGCAAACATGATTAACCTAACACATTATGATAACCTCCTTTTCTTTTCTTTTTTCTTTTTTTTTTTGAGAGAGAGAGAGAGAGCAAGCAACAAAAAGGTAATTTATTCTACAGAAATCAAAGGGAGATGGATGTCCCTACACAAAGATCAGCTCAGTAGAGAGTGGTTTGATGATTATAATGTGAAGAAGAGAGGAGAAATTGAGAGAGGAGGAGAGTTTGGGAAAGATGTTGTGTGTTAGGCTATCTTGCCCTAACACACAATATTTTATTATAAAAGAGCATATAGTACACCGCAGGAGAAGAGGAAAGAGTGCAAATGCACTTACACAATGAAAGAAGGTCCAAAAAATTCTGAAAAAATTATGACAAATCTTCTAAAATCAAGATCTATCAAACCCCTAAGCTTTTAGCTCAAACAGAGTCCATTTGTTCGTACAACGCTAACGTTAGCCATACGGTTGCTGAGGTCAGCAAGGTGACGTGTCGCCTCTCAATTTGTTAGATGCGGAATGCCTGGATCTATTCTCTGATACCAAGTAGAGAGTGATTTGATGATTATAATGTAAAGCAGAGAGGAGAAATTGAAAGAGGAGGAGAGTTTGGGAAAGATGTGTGTTAGGCTATCTTGCCCTAACACACAATATTTTATTATAATAGAGTATATAGTACACCGCAGGAGAAGAGGAAAGAGTGCAAATGCACTTACACCAAAAAGGGGCCACTACACCACACCACACCACACCACTATACACTAGCATTCTCTATAAGCTCTATTCAAGATTTCAATTGCTCATGCTACAACAACATTATTAATCACTTTTTTCAGAGGATTTAACAAAGTTTTAAAGAATCTGAATTTCGTTAAATAAGTAGTGCAAGGACTATGATATGCAGCCTTGAGCAGCCCATCAGAAAAGCATTGCTCGCATGCCCCTATATAATTGATGGCACCAACCGCAGACTTTCCAAGGCCCCACTGATGCTCAACTTGAGCATCCCACAAGGACACAACCAGACACTTTAGATCTCCAAGCCTCTGATGGAATTGGACACCAAAGTAGCCCAGTCTTTCTCAATATCCTTCGCATTCCAACCCTTGAATATTTTAGACATAACACCCATTCAATTTATGGAATCTTTGATCTTGTCGATTAGTCTCCTTGTTCACCAGCGAGTCCCTAAAGATTTGATTGTTCCTTTCTTTCCAAATCTCCAAGAAATTTGTAAACAGAATGTTCCAAAAGGACTTTCCTTTTGCTCCAACATGGTCCACTGTTCTAGCTTATAACCACCTCCCATAATCAATTGCTCTTTTACCCAAGCAACCTGAAATTCTAAATCCAAAGGGATGATGCAGTTGTGCAATGGAGGAACAAGTGCTGTCCATTTGACTCATTGTTTTACACATGATACATCTATTTGGCATGGAGAAGCCCATTCGCTTCAATGTCTCCACCGTGAACGCCTTGTGAATTACCACTATCCATAGAAATACCGAAATTCTAGGCAGAACCACCGACTTCCACAGAGGAGCAGAAAACTGGGCCTTTCCACTGTCAGGCGGATTTCTGGAGAATGACTTGGCTGAGAAGACAACTGGCAGGTCTCTCTTCCATATTCTGACGTCTTCATCTTGTTAGTTGGGATGGAAATCTTCCAACTTCCAACAGATGTAACAAGGCTTGAAGGTCCACCACCTCATCATACTTTGGTTCCTTCTTAAAGTAATGTTCCATACCCATTTCCCCCAGATAACTTCAAGCATTCTCCCATCATAGTATGATGGTCTCATGCAAGCACGTTTAATCTTGGGAATTTGACATTCAGCACTGTCCCCAATCTATACGTCCTCCCAACAGTATACTGAGACTCCCCTATTCACCAAAAATATGAAAACCTTCACTGAGCACCTTTCCCCATGGTGTTGTTTGATCACCATTTCCATTATGCCTTTCCAGAACTTCGACACAGGGGTCCTATGATCAAGACCTGGGTCACAGCCCCTATTCAAGATTGTGTATTTCTCTGCAATCACCCTGCGGCACAATGCATTTTTATTCCGACCGAGTCCCCACCACCACTTGCAAAGAAGGCTCCCATTCATTATTCTATCCCTGCCAATTCCAAGCCCTCCTTCCTTTGCTTTCTGGACTTCCTTCCAGCTGAAAGACGGAATCTGTTCTTTAACTGCAGAGCTGCCCCATAGGAAATCCTGCCAAAATTTCTTGCTCTTTGCTGCCACTGCTGTTGGGATATTGAATAGGGATTAAAAAAACAAAAGAAAAAAAAAAAGAAAAAAAGGAAGGCCCTCTAAAGTTGATTTAATTATGGTACCCTCCTGCCCAAAGAAAGATAGCCCTCTTCCATGACGCTAAGTGCTTCACCAATTTTTCAGAACCGGGGACCACATTGATATAGTTGATGCGCTTCCTCCCTATGGGCCCTCCCTATGGCCTAGATAACAAAGGGGGAATTCCTATGACTTATAGCCCATTGACACAGCAAGACTATCTAAGATCACACCTCGGACCTCTATACCCACCATAATGCTCTCACCCAATATCTCCCTCAACCCCAATACCACTTCAAAGCTTCTCAGGACATGCTTAATGTTCTTGACTTTATCTACTGCCGCCTTGCGCATCACTAGATTATCATCTGTGAATTGCAAGTGAGAGAGCTACTGACCCCACTTGGAAGCCTTCAATAACACCCTGCGCTATGCTCTTCTACCCATTTGAATTCAGGCAGGCCATGTGTGTTGAATGTGGACCTCAGGAAATTTTGTTAGATCATTATTTCATACATGTGTGGCCCACTGTGCAGATGACATGACAAAAACATCAGGCTGGTCAACTCATCAGGCGGGCAACATATGTTGAATGTGTACCTCTGGAAAATTTGTTAAATTATTATTTCATACATGTGTGCCCACCTAATGAGTTCACTTGCCTGATCCTTCAGACAGGTTATCAACATGAAGGCGCCTACCAGATGCACAACCCAGATGTCCCATGCACGTGCCACTTATGACATGCATGGAGGTGCAATGGGATAGCAATTAGCAAAGCTCTAGAAGAAAATGCAATGCTCTTTACAGTCAACATAATTTCCTTCTAAGTTGCATTCTGCATGTATAATGAAGATGAGACCTGCTCAATTTTTGACTGATCTGATGCTGCCTCCCTCTCCTTGAGTTGAGTTGACAATTTGTCCCTTTCTTGGTTAAGAACATTCAACTGCTTCTTCAGTTTGTCTAATTCTTCATGGACATGATGACGTTCTAATGAAAGGATCTCAATCTTTGACGCAAGTGCCTAGAGAAAGAATTATCAACAGTCTCTCAGCATCATTATTTATCATGTGAATAAACAAAACGAATGGCCAAAAGAAGCTACCTCTTGACATTTGAAATTCTCCCTTTCTGAATTTTTCAGGCAATTTCCAAGTCTATCAATCTCTGAAGATTTTTCCATGCTGCAACAGGCAAACCACAAAAACCAATTAATGACTTGTAAGGATCAGGGAGTTTATCAATACCAATGATGAACAATGACAAAATGAAGTCAACTGAAGCAATCACACAGTCAACAAGATAATCAAAACAATTTTAATAAAACATTTTCTGGTGAATAGACGATGACTATGTCAAATAAAGCTGCTTATGGTAAAGAGGCTGGGGATACCCATTATCAATCTCAGGAAGTTTTCCAAAAGATGATACAGAATATTGCAGTTAAAGTTAGATGCTGATTATTGTCCGCAATAATCACCGGAGGAATACATGATCCTTCCTCCTATTGCTTCTGCTGGCTGAGCCGAGCTCTTCCTTAGGTCGCCGGTCCTTAGCGGCTGTTCCCTTGTTTTGGGCGCCCTTCGTAGGCCGGAAGCTTCCTCAGCATTCGAATATTTATGTGCTCTGTTCAAAAGGCCGGCCATCATCATCGGGGGGTTCTTATCTAGTGAGAAGAGAAACCTCCCGTCTCTCAGGCCTCCCATTATAATGGTTAGAGCAATTTCTTCAGAATGTGCCCGTACTTGCATTGCCTCAAGGTTGAAGCGCTTGATGTAGTCTTTCAACAACTCACCTTCCCTTTGAATGATATGGAGGAGGTGAGAGGCGGATTTAAGTCTTTCCTTCCCGCTAATAAAGTTAGTAATGAAAACTTTACTGAGTTGAAAGAAAGAACTAATTGACTGTGGTTTCAACTGTCCGAACCACTTCCGAGTTGCCCCTGTCAGGGTCAGTGGGAACGCACGGCACATGACTGCAGTGGATGCGTTATGGAGTTCCATCCAAACCCTGAACGATTACAAATGCTCGGCTGGGTCGGTAGTTCTAGAGAACTGAGCGATTTGCAGCATGCGGAACCTCAATGGCAGTTATGCCTGCATAATGTTAGTGGTAAACAGAAGTACCTCGATTTGCAGCAATACTGAGGTTTCCTCTAGTATTGCTTCCACTGGAGTTGGAGCATTTACATGGTAGGCCTTCCGTATATCGCCGATCTGGCTACGCAGGTCCTTTAGCTCGCCTTCCCATGGTCTGCCACTTTCAGTTATTGCCTCAACGGCTACCTCGGGAGCCTTATCGCGCTCTTCCTGTCCAGCTCGTGACGGAGGCGGGCAAGGCTGCAGTACCGGAGATATGAGAAGGCGCCGGCCTCACTGATCCAAGCTGCCGGCTTCTGTGGGAGGCAACAGGTGTATCAGAGGACTGAGAGGGGTCTTAAACCACTTGCTCTGGTGCCTACCCAGCCCCTTGTATGGGCTGGGGCTATAGTTGCTCCAGCAACTGCCTCATTGAGTTCATGTTGCTATTCAACGCTTCGACTTGTTGTTCAAGGGAGTCCAGTCGTCCTCCCATATTGTGGGATCGTTACACTTGCCTCGTAGGAGCGGAGTCAGCCTGATGTTGGGAACTAGAATCTCGATGGTTGCTAGGCTGCTCCAGTGGTGCGAGATCGAGCGTAACGGAGGAGGCATGGGCTTTCTTCTTCCCTTTCGCCATTGTTGAACTTATGATGCGGTGAGAATGGCTTTAAATGCCAATTCCCACAAACGGCCAAACTGTTGATGCAAAAATCTAATCCACCCTTTTTAGACCTTCGAGTACCTACACAAGAAGAAGACAAAGGAAACCCTGGCTAGAGCAGGGGACCCTCCAATGCCAAAGTCAAGAATCTGGGTCTAGTAGAAGTGGTTTAAGGGTAGAGATAGTATGTGTATGTGCCTTTCACCATCGGAGATCCCCCTATTTATAGTTGAGGAGGGATAGCGACGTAGAGGGATCCTCCCGGTTTAGTAGGTGCGTGTTGTAGATGAATTAGGATTCATAACACAAGGATTCTCTCGAGATCCTCGGCGGGTATTTCGGGATCCCGATCTAATCGCGGATTAGCCTTTATAATCCTTGGAGATTACTTCAGACCGCTCCCTTGGATAAGGTCGGACTGCAAACGCGGATAAGCTCGGATAAGCTCGTCCCCGTTGACCGACCTGTCCTTTCAATTAGGAAGAACATTTTTGTAGAACATCTTTATGATGTCTAATTTCTGTAGCCTTTAACTTCTTCATGAGTCCTGATAGCCTCTTCAGGTTATCCCTCGAAGAGTCCATTCTAGGTCGTGCCGACGTTCAGGCCGACCTTGGTCGTACCGACCTATGTCGTGCCGACCTTCCGCCTTAATTCGACGGTCGGGTTGCTCATCCTCTGTTGTGCATCGGGGCGTGCCAAATCTCGACCTGATCTACCTATCTAGGTCGGTCCGTCTTTCCCCATAATAGTGTTCATGGAAATCATCATTGAATAATTATTATGTTTCCTTTCTTTTCCCTTGGATTCCATTTATCCAAACATGCTAATTGTCTACAACTCGATGGAAGTTCCAATTACCAGGGTATGAGAAACACGTTTGTCTAATTGTTCATAATTCCACCCATCCAATCAATTACTAAAAATTGTTTTCTTCTATGTGTAATGATCACATAGTTCAGTTTGGGCTACCTATCAATCAGTAGAAGCTTGTGGTGGTTGATCATTCATGGTTTGTTAGACAATTACTAGGGATATTGAATAGCTACCAATTACATCTGATCACTACCAATGGAGTTTGGAGGTTTGATTTGAAGTGCACAAATAATGGATCATCTTAGAGATGATTTAAAGCATTGACTAGATTACATATCCCTAGAAGTTTTGGTTGTGGAATAGGTTCTGGATTAAAGGCCGATACGTATAGGTAACGGTTGTTAATCCACACCCTGTAATCCATTTATGATACAGCCGTAAAGGCCGATACGTATAGGTGTTGGATTAACAGGGTGTGGCATAACCTCAATAGGGTCATATATAGTGAATGAGCATACAACTATACATATATCGAAATCCAGGACATGCGTTCAGATACATGCATGCAAATGAGCTATTTATTTTGAATTTATTATGTTTATTTAATACACATTCAGTTCTTTAGTTTTGTTAAAGAAGATCTTGTTTTTGGGATTTCTAGACTTGCATAACACCCTCTCCACACACTTCCACGTGCAATACAAATGCCGACTTGGAGAGTGAACATCTGAGAGGTGTACAAGGTGGACCCCACCATGAAATGACCATATCCAAAGGTTTGACTACTCATCTGGTAGGCCATCCCTATACAGAGGATGGACAATTTAAACAAAATCAAGGCTCCACATTCAATTACTATGTTTGGCCCATCTGATGAATGGACAGGCCTAATCTTTTTAAATGGTCATCTTTAGAGTGAGGGTGACATAATGTAATGCTCCGACGTTCCACCCACTTGCCAAGATGGCACATGTCGCGTGTAAAAGATGCATGCAGTGGAGGGTGTTTGAGGCTATCAAACCTCTTGTTCTTTAGTAATGAACTATTAATGTTGACAAAGTTTTTACATTGCAGTACCTTTTATACAAATTATCATTAGAATATAAGAATGATTTTGAATTTAAAGATAGCAACCTAAAACAATAGGATTCAGTAAAAACATATCCTACAAGTACCTGTGAGTATCCAGTACTAGTATCGATATGATGTCGTGTATGACACCATGCGGGGAACAAATACAATACAAGTATCTGGATTCGCTGAGCTTTTTCCGCAACTGGAGTTGCCGGTTCTATTCAGACGGATTAGGGCCTTGTGGGTAGGGATGGAGCAGAAGCATCTATTGTGTAGCTGCAAACGATCATAGAAGGGGATTCCACAAATGTCATAATGTGGGCTTCCTCTAACAAAATTTACCCGTGGAAAGTGGAGGTTGGCGAGATAGGTACAGGAAGTAAAGGAAATTAGGGAGAATATTTGTCTCATTTTTCCATTCAGAAAGGGAAGAAAATGATGTAGCCTACGGATTTACAAGGTAGGGAATTCACATCCGATCTCTAATAACGGGAGATTCTCTCCCTTCACTATAATTGTGGCCTCTCTTTTATTAAGTTTCATCTTTATCTTCAAAATAAATCTAGGAGTCACAAGTCAACCTAGCAAAGTATATAGAAGTGGATGAATGGTCCTACATTTTTGGTGCTCAAGAAAGTTGACGTCCGACGCCATGAATGGATAAGAGGGGAGCCCATTTGGTCAAAGGCCCAAGATGTAATTGTTGGCTGGATTAGTGGAATGCATGAAAAATGAGATTCTCAAAATGGGTTAACGACGAAGTATAACCATCTAAAAGTGATATTGCATTATTTTGCATCCACAGTTCTAAATAGGATACTAATAATGGCAGTTCAATCAAGGAATAAATAACAGTATTGAGAGCAAATGATATAGTTAACTAAGGGAGGCAACATTATAAATAAATAAAATAAATAAATAAAGAGAGGCAGTGGCAACACTAACCTGCATTTTCTCTCTTCTTCTAGTTCTTCCTCGGCAGAGGTCACCCTTTCCTTGAGGATCCTGCATTGCTCTCTACATGCATCCAATTCATGCCTCACCTATTTTAAATATACAAAATTGAGTATATCATTATCTTTACCATATATAACGTGAGTAGCCACAAACATTTTTACCCCTACAATTAATCATTGAAAGATTTGAAAATAAAAGAAGATTAGATGTGTTGCGGCCCTTCAATAGGGGGTATTTTTGTCATTTGCTTTTTTTTTAATGCGAGTAGCCCACACCCTATTTATCGTCTTCCCTTTTTGTGTGTAGCCTGCACACAATGCAAATCATCAGGAAGCCCATCCAACAAAAAATTGCAGAACCCACTGCAATATTTATGTAACATCCACGTTGTCCACAAGTTGTGTTGGCTTGTATTAGTGTGAAAGCCCTAAAAAGAAATGGATATAAAACTAAGTGAGTTACAACACTAGAAAAAGTGGGCTCTCTCTCTCTCTCTCACTCACTATTTTTTTTAATTCCAAGGCAAACTTTTAATATGTTTACAAACATAAATACATATGGAGAAAGGGAACACCCCACCTTTATGGGTACATAGAAAAACATACATACAACTAATCCTAGTCATCTATTCATTCATGTCATTGGGCAAAGTCATAGTGAAAAAAATAATAATAATAACGCTCAAATAGCCCTAACCCTTTGAATGTAGGCCATTTTGTTACAAGCATCTCTTTTGTACAAGACATAGATCGGATAGTTGGCATCATCAAAGGGACATTAGATCACCAATCGAAGAGTCCAACAGTATCGAACACTTGATCCCGACTTTGGGACCATTTTGCTTCTCACTCAATTTTGGTTGTTCATTTCTCATGCTATTGATCAAATGGTTACAATCATCCAGTTAGCATAATTTTTTTCACCATAGCTTGCCCCCAATGGTATGAATTAATGGACAGCCCAGGTTGATGATAGGACTTTCCACGAGTCACCCCCACCCAAAACACACACACACAAGCATGTAGGTTGGTATCTTATTATGTGCCATGGAAAGCCAATGTTTTATGTCTGATCTCGGTTACTTTTTTATTAGAATGTTTTTCTTTCTCCTCAATTTTATGTGGAACTAATGAAACATGAGGAATTCAATGAGTTAAAGGAAAGGGTTTCCCATGGTGTCTTAGGGGAAGATGAGTTTGGACACAACAACCACTAGCCAAGGGAGCGTTTTGCTTCATGGATCTCGGTATCCTATATTCCATGATCATAGTAGCAGGAGTAGGAAATCCGTGAAAGGTCTAATTGGTCATCTTGCATGTGAGAACCAGCAATAAGTTGGGATGGAAGCTCTCCACCATCAACCTACCGGTGCCTATGTCGTTGAGTGTTCATAGATTGCAAGCCTTGTGTTAGGCCTAAATGAGCACCTGCATTGGAGGATTGCATCATGTTTAGACTAGGGTTTTGACTCACCCTACAAGGTAACATTAGTTCCTAATATACAAGTGTGGTTGGGTGCATGCAGTAAAAGCCCAACAGGGGATCCACTTGGTTACCCAAGATGCATATAGTGGACTAATCTTGATGTTTGAACCATCCATCAAGTGATTTTTAAGATGGCCAACCCATTTTAAATGTTTTGGATTTTGAATCAATCAATTCTAACCGTTAAACTATTTTGATTATGGTTGATGGGACATCCAATGCTCGAGATCTAGTGAAGAGTGATCCATATCTTGGACCAACATGGGATTAAGTCAAGGATGGTGGCCACGGAAAAGCATTTCGTATGTTTGGGTACATAGATCAAGTAGGCTTTTAGACTTTTGATTTCATAGGGCATACCAAAGTCTATGGGGTGAGGAGCACCTATTGGGGTTTTAGAAGTGTTTCCCTCTGAAACCCCGACTCCTTATAAATGGATCTTTTCGCAAGGCAGATAGAATAGGAGACGCTTGGGTGTCCCTACCCATGGGCATGGTTTTGAGTATCGGTGTTGGCGAGTGTATCGACCCTACCAAAAGTCAATATTATACAATGTCGTGTATCAATATAGAAAAGTATGGGGAAAAAAAAAAAGATTTGAGAATCTATCTTTTTGTGTTTTAAACATGTATTCTGATAGTTGCTAAATATTGCATGATTATCATCGATTTCACATTATTTTCCCTTGCATAAGAATGGTAAATTGGCCTTATTAGATGAATTTTCATTGTGTAGAAGAATGTTAGAAAACCAAGAGGATCTGAGCCGTTCATGAAGATTTAGAAGCCCAAGGGAGATCAAAAGCAAGCATTTGAAGAGTTGAAGAATCTAAACTTTGAAGATCGAAAGAATCAACTACTTTCTATGGAGGAAATCGTCGAATGTGTGCCTTGAAGTCAAGTGAAAAAGACAAGAAATTTTTGATCAATCGATAGGATCTTCGATTGGATCGAGAGTCCATCGATTGATGTCGATTAGAAGTCGATCGATCGAGAAAATTCAAGAAAATTGGATTTACTTGTTGGACTTTTTAGACACCTTCGATTCAATCGAAGAAGAAGCTTCGATCGATCAATAGGACATTGATTGGTTTCGATCGATCGAAAGGATCAATCGACGGTTTGCGCGATTTTGCGTAAGTGCGAGATTTGTTTTAAGTTGGTGGAAAAACTCTATTTAAGAGACATTCCTAAGCATGTTTAGGGCATCATAGAGACGAAAAGAGAGAGCGAGAGGAGGATAATTCTCTTCTACTTCTAGTTTTCTTCTCTTCTTTTCTAGTTCTAGTTTTTGATATTTTTCTTCTTTGATATTAGTTTTAATTAGTTATGGACCTTATGGTTGGCTAATCTCTTAGCTGCTAAGGGGTGAACCTTTTGATGAATTCTTAATGTTTAATTCGTTTTAATTCAATGATTATGTTTTGATTGATGAATTATAATTAGTTTGAATGAAATTTATAGTTTGGTGAAAGTTTTGATCTATAAAATCCCTTGATCTATTCTTAACTATGGGTACAATAGATGCTTGGAATTCCATGAGATCAATTACTTAATTATTCATGTTGAAATCAATCAATTGAGATTCATATCTTATATGAGAATTATTATTTGATTTAATTGTTTCATCTTCCGATTAGAATGAATCCTTATTCGATTCCAATTGAGTTATAAGGTTGGATTGACAAATTAGCATTGAGGATTGATTAAAAGTGGATCCCTAGCGCCTTAGTTTTCTCTTATTGATTGTTTCTACACAATTTCAAATTCACCCTAATGGGAAAAGCCCAAATTCTTCTAGTTCTAGTAGTGTTTTTACTCTGTTGTCCCTATGAATCAACCTCGAACCCACCGAGTACATTACTACTTCGCCAAAATTTGCCCAAAATACAAATAAAATCTAGTAGCAAATGGTAAATCTATTTTTAAAAAACATAAATTTACCTATATCTATCATTTGAACCATTTCCCTAAACTTATTTTGAAAAATTTTTAAAAAAATTCATAAATGCCCAAAAATAGCATGAAAATATAAAATAAGAAAAAAAATTGTAAAACATTATTTAAGCAATGCATGTGTAAAATCTATACATCTATAGTATTAACATTGGCTTCATGCATCATTAGAACAATTAGTTGAAAAAAAAATTAAAGTAAAAAAGAAAATTTTTGAAATTTTTAAAAAATACCAATGAAATTTGCAAAAAAATATATACATATATGCAAAAATCCTTAAATCAAACACAAACCAAGCATGATTTGATTGATTTGGGGTTATCATGCTATTTCAACATGATTACAGAAAGATTAAACCAAAAACATGTTTGTACCAATTTTTTATTTTCCCCAAATCGGGCACCCAGAGTTCAATCCTTCTACTCAAGCCCAAAATACTAGTTGTCATCTTCAAAACAAGTGGAGATCTAGTTAGAATTGAGCATAAAACAATCACTGAGCAAGAGAAAATCATAACAAAAAGGAAAATAGATGAAAACGTGAAAAATCATAGACGATTGTTTTTTATACGTGTATCAATCTGACAGATAACATGTACGACGTACCGATGCTGATACGGACTAGTGTTTTTTTAAGACAGGACGATATGAACCTGTGTCACGTATCATACTGTGCTGATACAGATACGATACCGCTATTCATAGGGATGTCTGGAGAGAGTGAGTGAAAGAGAACAGAGAGAGAGAACAAATTCCTTTTCTCCTCCCTGCCGTCATATGAGTGTGCGCACATGGGTCCACCTATAAACGGCTCCCAAGGTGCACAAGCCCAGCCCTACCTTGGGCCATGCAAGCAATTCCACTCTTTGCTTTCCTCCGACCTACATTGGAGTATCGATGTCACATTTTTGCAACAATCATACAGCGCAAATCTGAGGTAATATCCTGACCGTTGGTTTGTGAATTTTTGGAATTTGATTGTATTTAGATGGAGATCCTATGTTTAAATTCTAAAATCTGGAACTTTTCAAAGTTTTAAACTTCAATGTCTCTCAAAATTCACCAACAATCTTTGTCTATGAATTTAGGTACAGGTGTCAAGCTGGACAAGAGTATGGGTGTTTGGACACGTCAAAGTCATTAAAGAGGTTAAATTGGTACTGCTATATTCACTATTCCTACCTTTAATAGGTTGACACAGGTATAGACAGGTGATATTTATATTACACACACACCCACATGCATGTGCACACACACGCGCACACGCACGCGCGCGCACACACATGCACACACGCACGCACGCACGCACACACACACACACACACACACACACACACACACACACACACACACCACACACACACACACACACACACACACAAATGCATGATTAATCTTTAAAATGGCCATTTAATTTGTAAAGTTAATTTATTTTATTTTTTTTTAAAGGTAAAACATAGGTAATTCACTTGAATGCAAAACTATTTGTCAACTTATAGTATAAGTTGGACATGAATTTATGCCAGAGATAATAAAATCATAGGAATAATAATTAAAAATCATAATCATTATCATAGCCTTGTTCCAGCTATTTGGAGTTGGCTTTACAAATCAGTGATGTGGGTAAGAGTTGAAATACTAGTATCAACAACCCCTCAAAGCTGCAGAGCTAATGTCAACCTATACTCATAAACATCATCATAGCCTTGTTCCAGCTATTTGGAGTTGGCTATACAAATCAGTGATGTGGATAAGTATGTTAAATACTAACAGAAGGCTCAGGCATGGATCATTGCTGATATAAACTGCGAAGGCTAACATGACACAAAATGAACTATTTAGGAGATACGTTGCACGCCAAAATCCGATGTTGGCAAGATAAACAGTGACTTCTGTGAGAACTGGTTGGGTTTGGGTAGAACTCCAGCCATCAATATCATGTCCAGAGTAGTCCAGTACCTCTGAAATATCTTTCGATAACAAGGAAATCTCATCATTTGATAACTTGGCTTGATCAGCTATGGATTCAATGGAAGCTTTCTCTTTAGCAGCCCATATCGCATTCTCCTCCTCCAGTTCTAGAAGGGCATCAGTGAGTTGCTGTAGAGTCAAGATGAAGTCTATGAGTTCATAACATGAATGCTGACTACAGAATGCATCGTTTCCCAGAAAAAATTGAACTTCTATTGACTACCATTGCCATATCTTCTTTTTCTCTTGACAATGAACTGATAGAACATTCCATTATCTGACAGAGGGATTCAGATTCACCCAACTTCAGTGTCTGCACAAAAAAAAAAAAAAAAAAAAAAAAAAAAGTTTCTAAATAACAAAGATAGAATGGGAAATGGACTTGGCAAACACTATGATTGCTAAGATGCATCCATTCTTTGTACTTCTGGTCAAACAGAACCACAACCTTAACGTACAACTAAAAGTGGAAAATATGGACGTATTTTGCAGTCTGCATGGGTGTAAATAGTGCTCTCCTTGGATTTAAAGAAAAACTAAAAGTCTAGATATCAGTTTATCAATAGGTTTATTTTCTGTTGGAATAAATTAAATTACTAACTAATAATACCCAAGGATAACCAGAAAGTCAGAGCAAAAGTAGGAAAAACATACCATGCTAGCAACATCTTCCTGCAACAATTTCAATTCTGAGTTCGTAGTGCTCAACTTGCTGGAAATAGCTTCCAATTCAGAAGCTAGAATTTCATTTCTAACAAAAGCTTCTTCTTTTTCTCCATTTGCAGCCAGTAAATCCTCTTCCAAAGAAGCAATCTTTGCCTCCATCTCAAATGCACAGACTTCTAGCTTCTGGTAGTCTCCCTTCAATACCCAACAGACAAATGTCATAAAATTTAAAAATAAAAATAAAAATAAAAATAAAAAAAATCAGAAACCTCCATTTCTGCTTTTGAGATTACTTTCAGTTGTATTGAAATGTAAGGATGACAGAAGAGTGATCCAACACAGGCAGCATCAGTATTTTAAATATCAACGATATTTGCTGATATATTGTCTTTCCCACAAGTGTGATATGATATATGACTGGAATACGTATTTTACAATATATCAATGGTAATATTACCGACCACAATTAGTTCAGATAAGGATCAGATGGTGACGATGACAATATCCTGAATATTTGCCAATATATCAGCACACCTCTAGTAATAAAACTCTACCGTTTTGAACGGAAGTTGGGATATTTCACAGGTTTCAACTGAAACAGCATAAATCAACAGAAATTAGAAAACAAAAATATTTTTGGCCTTTTCTCTCTCTTTTGGGGGGGGATCACGATTGGAGAGGGATTTCAGGCTGGAACCCCAAAGGTCAGAAAATGCTTCTTCTTCTTCTTCTTCTTCTTCTTCTCTTCTTCTTCTTCTTCTTCTTTTTTCAATAGATTAGCAAAGAAACCTTCAGAAAAAATCATGCCCATTTGATGCATTGAAATAGATTTCAAGCAAGAAATTTGGATTCCAAGGTGAAGAACAAAAGAAATTGGCGAAATCTGAATTTTTGTGGTTTTTAATATTTAAAATTGTTGTCTAAGGGCTTGTTTGGATTAGTGGAATCCAAAAGGTAGATTTGGAAAGGAAAGCATCGCATCTAAGAAAAACCATGGATAAGTAGCTCACATCTAATGGGCAGAGTCCACCAATCCTAACGCATTTGGACAGATTCCTCACATCTCCGAAGTGGATGGAAAAATTCCCTTTGGTCCAGCTAGTAGGGCTACCCAGGCCCACATCCGATCACAGGCCTATTATACTCCAGGGTGCATCAGAGAGTTGGGGACCCAAACCTTTCAGGTTCAAGCTGATGTGGCTGGAGTCTGAGGGGTTCTCCAAGCATGTGGAGGGGTGGTGGCAATCCTTCCAAGTCATCAGTTCGGCAGGATTCAGATAGAACTCCTCAAAGAGAAGCTGAAAGTCTAGAAGAGAGAAGTGTTCCATGTGAGAGAGGCAGACTTGGCTGGAATTCTGGATGAAATTCATTATATAGACCTTAAGGAGGAGGGGGTTGAGCTGTAGGTGGAGAAAAAAGAGAGTCAGGCTTTCCTTACTTCTGATTATTTCAAACTCCTAAGGGAGGAAGAAATCAAGTGGAGGCAGCATTCGGGGGCCCCTGGTTGAAAGAAGATAACAAGAACACAAGGTTCTTCCACAGTATCACTTCAACAAGAGCCAGAAAAAATAGACTTGGCTACTTGGTTGTTGATGGCTCTAGGGTCGAGGCAAAAGAGGTATGTGTGGTGATCATGGGATACTGTCAAAAGCTTCTGATCAAAAGACCATTGGGTCCAGCTGAGGTTAGATCACCTCCAGTTCAACAGTTTATCAAAAGATTCAGCCACTTCTTTGGAGAGACATGTTTCTGAAATAGAAACTAAGTTGCTATGGATAGTTTTGATCGTGATAAAGTTCCCAGGCTTGATGGTTTCCGCTTGCTTTTTCTCAGATTTTTTTAATGTAGTGAAAGCGGGGATGTGGTTGATTTTGTCAAGGAATTTTTCTCGGAAGACAAGCTTTCCCCCAAGTTAGGAGCCTCTTTTATTGCTATTATCCCTAAGGTCGAGGGAGCTGAAGGCTTGAAGGCTTTAGACATGTCAGTTTAATCGAGAGCATGTACAAAATATTGGCTACAGTCCTTGTTTCTAGATGCAGAGGGGTGCTAGGGAGTATCATTTCCCCCAACCAAGTGGGGCCTATGGAAGGAAGACAAATTTTGGATTCTACTATTACCCCTCACGAGTGTATCGACTCCCACTTCCATTATAAGAAGGTTGGGATTGTTTGTAAGCTTGATGTGGAGAAGGCATATCACATTGAGTGGGAGTTTCTGGACCATATGCTGGGGAGGTTGGGCTGCAGAGCAAAATGGAGAAAATGGATCCAGGCCTGCTTTAGACCCCCTATTTTCTCTATATTAGTAAACGATTCCCATAAATGTTTCTTTAAACCTTTCAGGGGTCTAAGGCAAGGGAACCCAGTCTCCCCTTATCTATTCCTAGTCATGTTGAAGCCTCTAGTTGGTTGCTAGCCAAAGGGCAAGAGGCTGGCCTTATTAGTAGCTTCGGGGTGTCCACGTTGGGGGATTGGGTTTCCCACCTCCAGTTCACCAACGACACTATCATCTTCTATGAGGCAAACCCCACTATGATAATTTGCAAAAAGTTGTTATTTGTTTCGAGGCAATCTTTGGCTTGAAGATTAATCCCAGTAAGAGTGAGATGTTGGGTATCTACCTATCCAAGGAAGAAATCTCTAAGTTGGCATCGTCCTTTGAATGTAAAGTCAGGTCTTTTCCCTCATCTACTTGGGGCCCTTTGTGCATTGGAAAACCGGCCAAACACCTTTGGAATAAGGTGTTAGAGAGGATTGAATGAAAATTATCTATATGGAAATGCCGCTATCTTTCTCTGGGTGGTCAGCTAATTCTCATTAAAGCAGCTTTCTCCAACACGCCCCTTTACTTCATGTCCCTTTTTAGGTGCCCCCCAACAGTTCATGAGAAGTTGGCCAAGCTTTGGAGAGACTTCCTATAGAGCGGGTCTGCCACCATCTGAAATGGGAAGAGGTCCACAAGTTGATGGTCCAAGGTGGTGCAGGATTGCAGGACCTTCGCAGTATGAATGAGGCCCTCCTAGGTAAGTAGTTATGGCGTCTTGGTGTGAAGGATGGAAGCTTTTGGCATGAGTTAGTGGCTAGCAACTATGGCCTTCAGGAGAGGGGGATAGGAGACAAGGAAATCATCACTTTACAAGGCTTCTCATATTTGGAAATATATTACGGCGCTTCGTTCAATTTTTTCATGGGGTATTTCCTTCTCCTTGGGGGATGGCTCCAGGATTCAGGTTTGGGAGGATAACTCGTGCGGAAATGCTCCATTGCAACAAGTTTATCCTAGACTGGCCCTTCTAGCCCCATTAGTTGGTCTGAGAGTGTCGGGTTGCTACTCAAGAAGCAAATCTTCTGTTTGTTGATATCCACCTTGGAAGAGGAACCTTTTAGATGTTGAGTGGGATGACTTTCTCTCCCTTGTAGACCGCTTATGATATGTCTTCCCATCAGGGGGGCACAATTCTATGGTGTGGAGCACGCACAGTTGGGTTGGGACACAATTTTATGGTGTGGAGCATGCACAGTTGGATTGGGACACAATTCTATGGTGTGGAGCATGCACAGTTGGGTCGTTTTTCAATTAGGTCCCTCTACAAGGTAATTCAACCTGAGGACCTTGCAATTCAAGGGGGGCATGCTTATCATTTTTTTTGTCCTATGAAGCCCCTCCCAAGGTGGTTGTGTTCACATGGCTGGTAGGAAGCGGGTCTTGACTATAGACGATCACTAAAATAGATTATTGCCTATCCCAAACATGTGTTGCTTGTGCAAGCAAGATGCGGAAACTATTGACCACTTGTTTATTTGGTGCCTGTTATCCTCCAAGGTTTGGGAGCATTTCCTTGTCACTTATGAGGTGTCATGGGTTGTCAGGCTGTGTTAGGATCCTCCTTTGGTCATGGCACAAGGGTGGAGGGAGGAAGATCAATCGAGATGTGTGGCATCTTTCCTTGTGGGTTGTGTGGTGAGTAATTTGGGTGAAAGAAATAGGAACCTTTCGGAATGCCTCTAGGTCGATCAAAGCAGTAGTGGAGGTTGTCAAAGTGGCTATCTCACAGTAGGCTGCCCTCTGTTAGTGTTTTTTTTTTTCTTTTTTTGACCTACCCGATTGTAGTGGCCTGGTGGCCTTTTTTATCCTTTGCATTCTTTTCCTGCTTTGTTGTTGCAGTAGGTTTTTTCAATAAAATTCCCTTTATCCCTTTAAAAAAAAGTAGATCCGTTTTAAAAACTCCTAAAAGGTTGTTTGTATTAGGGTATGTTTGGATTGTGAATTACAGTTGTAATGTATTGTAAAAGTGCAATGATTACAAATTACAATATCTGTCTCATGGAAATTTGACTGACAATTCTCGTGTTTCGATAGGCATGGTAAAATCGTAATGATAATACCTTTACATTACTGAGATGTCAAATTAACAAGTTTGGATAGGAGATTTCCACAACAATACAATATAAAACAATAATAATTACAAATTCCTTTACTTGTCTCCTACTACATCTGCATTTAACCACCGACTTGTGTGTCAATTTACGTGTTCAAACAAACGTTGTCAAAGCATAATGATGGCACTTTTACATTACATTACGGTCGCAATTCGCAATCCAAATAGACCCTTAGTTTCCATGAGTTCTAGGGCAATGTAGCATGGCCAATGGTTAAAGATTGAAATCAGTCTCTCAAAAAGTGGGAAATGAGGGTTATAAGTTTTCTAGAGGAAAAGAAAAACGCCCTTTTTTTTGGACAATTGTGGAAAGGAAAACAATTTTCACAAGAAACTTTATTGTCACAATTGGCGGAAAGTATTTTCTTTTCCACGATTTTTTTTTTTTTTTTAAAAAAAAAAAACGAAGAGAGGATTACACCAATCCAAATAAGGCCTAAAGATAGACCATATCTTGCTAGGTCAGTGGTCAATTTGGCGTTGTTTTCATAATTTTGATTTTTGATATTTCTGTTTTTTTACATAAAATTCAGCAAAATTCGATTTTTCTTTTCTTTTTTTTAAGTGTGGACGGTTGGAATACATGTGGACAATTTACATCTACACATGCATACATTAGATCAGATTTTTTTCATCTCATTTTCTACTTTTTTTAGTAGCTTTTTATTTTCGGCAATTTTCTAGAATGAATAGCATTAGTTTTAAATTTTCAGCAAAATCAGTTTTTCTTTTTCTTTTTTTATTGTAGATGATTGTAATACATGTAGACTCTTTAGATCTACACAGGCATACATGAAATCAAACTTTCTCATCTCATTTTCTATTTTTTTTTTCGTACTCTTTTCCTTTCGGCTATTTTCTGGAACGAATAGTGCTAGTTTTAAATTTTCAAATAAAAAATAAAAAAATGAGTGGATGGTTGGAATACAGGTAGATTCTTTACATTTACACATGCATGCCTTCGATCAGATTTTTTCTTCTCGTTTTCTATTTTTATAATTTTGTTATTTTCAGATATTTTCTATAATGAATAGTGTCAATTTTTAATTTTCAGCAAAATTCATTTTTTTTTTCTTTTGTGCTGAGTGTGAAGGTTGGAATACATGTAAACACTTTACATCTACACATGCATGCATTAGAACAGATTTTTTTCATCTCGGTTTCCTTTTTTATAATTTTTTTTTCAATTATTTTCTAGGATGAATACTATCATCAAAATTCTTTTTTTTCTTTTGTTTTGAGTATGGATGGTTGGAATACATGTAGACTCTTTCAATCTAAACATGAATGCATTCGATCAAAAAAATAACTCATTTCATTTTCTATTTTTTTATTTTTTTTTTAAAAAAAAATTGCTATTTTTCTGAATGAAGTGTCGGTTTCTTTTATAATTTTTATGTTTGATTATTTTTTGGAATGAAGTGTCAATTTTAAATTTTCAGCAAAAAAAAATAATAATAATAAAAATAAAAAATAAAAAAATAAAAAAATCTTCCTTTTGTTGTGTGCAGATGGTTAGAATACATGTAGACTCTTTAATCTACACATGCATGCATTAGAACATATTTTTTTCATCTCAATTTCTATTTTTTGATATTTTTTATTTTTTGCTATTTTCTGAAACGAATGGTGTAAGTTTTAATTGATGCAGGACAATTAACCACTTGCTCTAAAAGCTCGAACTGTTAGAGTATGGTGAATTAATCCCTTTATCTCATAGCCCGGGCCACACATCGCATGGGTTAGGATCTCAGCCGAACCGCCCTCGTGGGCCCCAAATCACATGGGCACTGCCTCACATGGGCAGCCCACCCCGAGTGTGTCCCCGCATCCCACAGGCTACCCCACTCGAGCCCGGTGTGAAATGCGCATTAATCACCCCCGGTGAGGAGTCTCGAACACGAGACCTCCCCCGTGGGCCCCAAATCACATGGGTCACCCACCCCAAGTGTGTCCCCGCATCCCACGAGCTATCCCACTCGAGCCCGGTGTGAACATGCCCCTGCATTAATCACCCCCGTTGAGGAGTCTCAAACACGAGACCTCTCGCTCTGATATCAATTTGATGCAGGACAATTAACCACTTGCTCTAAAAGCTTGAACTATTAAAGTATGGCAAATTAATCCCTTTATCTCATAGCCCAGGCCACGCATCGCATGGGTTAGAACCTTGGCTGAACCCCCCTTGTGGGCCCCAAATCACATGGGTACCGCCTCACACAGGCCGCCCACCCCGAGCGTGTCCCCGCATCCCACAGGCTACCCCACTCGAGCCCGGTGTGAAATGCGCATTAATCACCCCCGGTGAGAGTCTCAAACACAAGACCTCCCCCAAGGGCCCCAAATCACATGGGTCACCCACCCAGAGTGTGTCCCCGCATCCCACGGGCTACCCCACTCGAGCCCGGTGTGAAAATGCCCCTGCATTATTAATTGTTGGCAATATTCAAATTTTTTCAAGTGTGGATGGTTGGAATACATGTAGACTCTTTACATCCGTACATGCATGCATTAGATCAGACTTTTTCATCTCATTTTCTTTCTTTTATATTTTTTTTTCGACCATTTTCTTAAATAAATAGTATCATTTTTAAATTTCTTTTTTTTTTTTCTTGTAACTTGTTGAGGAGAATGATGATAAATGTTTAGGAATATGCATCAGTGGGATAGTAGCCATTGATTGCATGAATTTGGAGCTGATTTAGGGACACTTGAGTGGCCCCCAAATTAGCAGCACTATTCACCCTTATTTAATTTATATTTCTGATTTATATAATCGTATTTGTTTATATGTTTGTATTTTGGCAGATGAGGAGCTTGGTTCCTTTAGAGTAGTTTGGAGTTGTGGTGATTTGTGAGTTGTGGACTTGTGGTGACTTGTGTTGGTAGCAGAAAAAATGGCGGCCCAACCAGGAAGTGGGGATATTGGATGGCAACAATGTGAGAGAGTAGGTGGGAATAGGCATTCCATGAAATGCAACTACTGTGTCAAAATAATAATTGGAGGAATCACATGAGTCAAACAACATTGGACATATCAAAATAGGCAAGTCGTCGAGTGCACAAGCATACCAAAAGAGGTATTACAGATGGTGCAACAGAATTTGGAAGAGATGAAGTAGAAAAAAGTATCATGTAGAAGAAAAAGCAGGATACTCTGGATGCAGCCCGGCAAGAGGAGTTTGGTCCTAATTATAGGGCCTTGGTGGTGATGAGAATATTGAGCCCGGTGAAAATTCAGATTAGGAGATGGTGATGGCGAGTAGAGAGAGCGTGCGCACCACTTGTGAACATGAACAACGTCGATGCATGTTTAGAGAGAGGGATACATGACATGGGCTGCAGTGGGACTGAGATTGGGAGTGGAGCTGGGAGCCTGAGTGGAAGTGAGGCTGGAGGCGAGAATGGGGGGAGGGTGGGAATGGGAATCCGGGTATATTTGGTGGCCTACGGCAATATCCACAGGAGACTTTGCTTGCTCCACTCGCGGCTGATGATGTGGATATGATGGATCCTAGGAGACCCTCATGTGATCTGATGCTATTTATGAAGAAGATGAGAAATCAAAGGAGGTTTAAACAAATGTGGGGTAAAAATGCAGTTATAGTCAAGATATTCATACATGGCAACATAGCTTTAAATGTTGCCAACACCCCCTACTACCAAATGGTGATTGATGTAGCAGCAAAGGCAAGCGAAGAAGTGAAGGCACCCACAGCTCGTGAGATTAGGGGGAAATGGACAAATGCAAAATATCGAGATGTGAAGGCATACATAGCCAGACACCTTTACACCCATATGACAAACCAGATGATGCACTATTATGTGCGATGGTTAGACTGGCCAAACTAGACAAGCATGATCAATTTTGCAGTGTACTCCCACTTAGGAATGGCATTCCATAAATCAATTAATGCATCGGAGGCAATGAAAAATGTTGATTATATTTTTATCCATGTGGATAGGTAGTAGATGAGATTGGAGAGCAAAACGTGGTGTAAATTGTGACCGATAATGAAATAATATACAAGCGGAAAAAATGTCGATGGAAAAGAGAAAAATTATATTGGTCACCAAATGCAATACACTATATCAACCTAATATTAGAAGATATTGGAAAGAAGAAGAATAAAGCAAAATAGGTTGAAAAGGCAAGGCAAGTGATGGCATTAATCTACAATCATAACAAAGTAGTCGTCACAGTGAGGAAGTTCACGAACAGAAGAAAACTACTTAGTCCTGCAGCAACTTGACTCACAACAAACTTTGTTACGTTTGAGAGTTTGTACGAGCATCGAGGAGAGTTGAGGGACATGTTTACTTCTTTGGAGTGGTGCAAAACATGGGTAGAAGACATCGAGGACACTGGTTGAAGTTGTACAGACTATGAGGAAAAACAAATATTAGAAAAAGGCCGTAAATATCCTGAAGGTGATGGAACCACTAATGAGTCCTTCGTCCAGTGGAATCCAACAAGATACCTACCATGGATTTTCTTTATGATGCCATGGAAAAAGAAAAACTTGTTATTCGTCATGATTGTAAAAATTATGTTGATTACTAGAAGATTGTCAACAAATCGTTGGATGAATCAACTTCACAACGACCTTCATGCAGCAAGTAAAATCTCATTCCCATGCACGTTCATTATGCACTTGTTGTTATTAGTTATTATTAAATAATCTTATGGTGTAATCATTAAAGTATTTGTTTTCATTATTGTAACATAGGATACTATTTAAATCTGCGATATTGTTATGCTAGATCATTTGTTGAGGATGAAGAGGTTCGTGTCATGCTGGAAAACGTGTAATGAGATTAAAGATCAACTCATATTAGCAAATATGGGCGTTGAACGAAGTGAGTACATATCTTTAATTATTGGTCTTTAATTTCTTATTTTACTACTTAAAACAATATAAATTTTTTGGCTTACTGTAAATGATTGGAAATATATGGACTTCGCTAGGACAGCTTCTCTAATGCACTTGCACAAAGGCAGTCTTTCAGACAACTCCGAATAAGAAACTGATGTTCTAATACTATTACAAAATCGTACAAAATTGTACAAATTGTTTTGACGTAGAATAGTTCATAATATAAGGTTTTTTGTCTATACAACTTATTGGTGGATACCTTTTGGAGAAAGTGCAAAGGCTCTTAAGACAATTCTAGTTAGAGTTTTGAGCCGGACAACTAATTCCTCAAGCTATGAGAGGAACTAGAGATGTTTTGTAGTCATCCATTCAAAGAATATGAATAAGTTGTAAGCCAGGACATTTGATCGGCTCATTTACATGCACTATAATATGAAGCTAAGATAACAAAATGCAAAGCGTATTGCGAATCTAGTTGAAGATGGTAACTTCTGTCCAATGAACTTTCACAACATTTATGACGAAGACGACCCACTTCTACTTTGATTGGAATAAAAGGAGAAACTGGTAAAAGAGAATAATAAAGAAATCAAGGTGCATGACCCAATGTTACGCACGAGTCAACAAGACAGTCATGGACCCTCTCTGGCTCCAAGACAGTGTTATAGAAGATTCGACCTAAGGAAATATTAATAGCAGTGAAACCGCGACAGATAATGACGATGATGATGATGATACACATGTTGGTCAGGAATCTAGTGTTGTTGACCGCACAGGGGTATGGCCAACTACAAAGTTCAAGCCCGATGTTCGACGCCCGATGTTCATTGACTAACCAAAAATCGGATTTATAGGTGTACAGAGTCACAACACAACCAGCGAGGGGAGGAGTATCATGGGGAGATTGACACTGGTGGCAGTTGAGGAGGAGGAGCACAAGGACATCAGACAGCTTACGGATATAGATATGGATATGACCATGGACAGTATGACGAGCCTGTTGAGGCAATTCTTATTGGACTAGTTGTGGATATGATTCATATGGAGCAGGTCGATATGGGTGATATAAATATCCAAATCCAGATTCGAGTCATTCGTCATCGCAATCCCACTCTTATTCTCAACAATATAAGCAGTACCAACCAGGGAATGCAGTATCGGCTGACCCCGTTACACGATACGGGGTCGTAACCGCCCCGCCCCCCCCCGGGAATCTGTGACCGTAACGGCCGTTACTGCCCAGTAACGGTCATAAAACGACTAGTTTTTTTTTCTTTTTAAGCTCCGATTTTTCACTTTTTTTTATACTTCTTTCTTCCAAATTCTTCCTAAATCATTCTATTGCAATTTTCGACCACCCTTAGCTTGAAATTAAGGATAAAAACAACTTATATTAAGGATTTTCTTGATTCGAAGCTCCGTGGGCCATTTTCCAGAAAATTCCTCAAAATTAGGTATTTATACTTTTTATTCAATGTGTTGTTGTTTTAATGGTAGAATATGATGTGTTAATCATAATAGAACATATTAATGTCCATTTAACAGATTATTGTTGTGATTTTATATTTTTTTATAATTTTTTTCTATTTACGCACTATTTTCGACCCTTTTATTAAAAATTCAAAAAATCAATTTTTATTCAATGTGTTGTTGTTTTAATGGTAGAATATGATGCGTTAATCATAGTAGAACATATTAATGTCCATTTAATAGATTATTGTTGTGATTTTATAATTTTTTTCTATTTACGTACTATTTTCGACCCTTTTTTTAATTCAAAAAATCAATTTTTATTTAATGTGTTGTTGTTTTAATGGTAGAATATGATGTATTAATCATAGTAGAACGTATTAATGTCCATTTAACAGATTATTGTTGTGATTTTATATTTTTTCTATTTACGCACTATTTTCGACCCTTTTTTTTAATTCGAAAAATCAATTTTTATTTAATGTGTTGTTGTTTTAATGGTAGAATATGATGTGTTAATCATAGTAGAACATATTAAGGTCCATTTAACAGATTGTTGTTGTGATTTTATATTTTTTTATAATTTTTTTCTATTTACGCACTATTTTCGACCCTTTTTTTACGTTCGAAAAATCATTTTTTATTTAATGCGTTGTCGTTTTAATGGTAGAATATGATGTGTTAATCATAGTAGAACATATTAATATCCATTTAACAGATTATTGTTGTGATTTTATATTTTTTCCTATTTACGCAATATTTTTGGCCCTTTTTTTATTCGAAAAATCAATTTTTATTTAATGCGTTGTTGTTTAATGCGTTGTAATAATTAGAATATGATGTATTAATCATAGTAGAACATATTAATGTCCATTAATAGATTATCGTTGTGATTTTATATTTTTTTCTATTTACGCACTATTTTTCGCCCTTTTTTAATTCAAAAAATCAATTATTTAATGTGTTGTTTTTTTTGATGGTAGAATATGATGTGTTAATCATAGCAGAACATATTAATGTCCATTTAACAGATTATTGTTGTGATTTTATATTTTTTTTATAATTTTTTCTATTTACGCACTATTTTCGACCCTTTTTTTAAAATTCGAAAAATCATTTTTTATTTAATGTGTTGTTGTTTTAATGGTAGAATATGATATGTTAATCATAGTAGAACATATTAATGTCCATTTAACAGATTATTGTTATGATTTTATAATTTTTTTCTATTTACGCACTATTTTCGACCATTTTTTTTATTCAAAAAATCATTTCTTATTCAATTTATTGTTGCTTTAATGGTAGAATATGATGTGTTAATCATAGTAGAACATATTAATGTCCATTTAACAGATTATTGTTGTGATTTTATTTTTTTTTCCATTTTCGAATTAGTAACTTTATGTTTATAGTTTCTTATATTGGATAGGTTTTGGAGCTTCTTAGGATTTAGAACATAAAATCATCTTTATTGATTAGATTCTGAAGTTCGAACTTTCTGTTATTAATCTATTTACATTAGGTTTTCGAGATTTAAATTAATTCATTCCTTCATTCTCCTATAAAAAGTAAAAACTGTATATAAATTTAGAATAACAAGTAGACTCACAATCTCACATATACATATGTCATATCTAATCTACCTAAGGAAATGTCTGGGTCTGACCAACAAGTGAGGATATTGGATGGCAACATTGTCAGAGGGTTGGTGGTACTATGCACCAAATGAAGTGTAACTATTGTGATAGACTAGTAACTGGTGGAATTATGCCTCTCAAACAACATTTGGTACAACGAAAGGGTCAAGTTGCGGGATGTACTAGAGTACTGAAAGAGATAATGATTTTAATGCAAGTCAGTCTGGATGAGTCGAAGGGTAAATGTGTTGCTGGACAAAAGAAGAAAGATGAGATTTTGGATGCGGCCCAACAGGAGGTATTTGGTCCTGAATATATGGGCGTTCGTGATGAAGATATTATTAATTTTGACGAAGATTCAGATCGGGAATTAACTATAGCTAGGAGAGAGAGCTTATGTCTAGCTCATGAAGAGGTAGAACGTCGCCGGGCGTGAGTGGGTCAATACGTGATACGGGGGGGGGGGGGGCAGTGGGAGTGCAACTGCTTCTGCAGGTGGAAGTGGGGGGGTAGGTTTGGTGGGTTACGACGTATGTTTGGGAGTCGACGAGAGACATCTTCACGTGATGCCCCTATACATTTGGATGAAGAAGTAAATGAGCCTAGGAGACCCTCTATTGATCCAATCCTGTTTAGGAAAGAATCAACTAAACAAAAGAAGACAAAACAAATATAGAGTAGAACTTCCATTGAAAAGCTAGGTAGGGCAACAAGAAAGTTATTTATACATGCCAACATACCTCCCAACGCGGCCAATTCTTCATATTGGCAGGTGGTAATTGATGCAGCAGCAGAAGCAGGTAAAGGAATTAAAGCTCCCACGGCTAGGGATATTAGGGGGAAATGGACAAATGCAGAGTATGCGGATGTGAAAGCATACGTGACTACCTTTAAACTTGTATGGCAGGCCAGAGGATGCACGATCATGTGCGATGGTTGGACCGGCCCAACCATACGTAGCATGATCAACTTCATGGTGTACTACCACTTGGGAACCATATACCACAAGTCAATTGATGCCTCAGCCGTAACAAAAAATTCTAATTATATAACTGGACTAATGGATAAAGTTGTGGATGAGATTGGAGAGGAGAATGTAGTGCAGATTGTGACAGATAATGAAGCATCATAAGCTTGCAGGACATAAGTTGATGGAAAAAAAAAACCACATATTTTTTTGTTACCATGTGCTGCCCATTGTATTAATCTTATATTGGAAGATATTGGGAAGAAGAAGAATGTTAAGGAAATGGTCGAAAGGGGAAGAGAAGTGACGACGTTTATTTACAACCATAATCAAGTAGTCGCAATAATGAGGAAGTTCGCGGCGACTAGATTCGCAACAAACTTTATAGCATTAGAGAGTATATACCAGCATAGGGAAGAGTTGAGTGAGATGTTCGCTTCCTGAGATTGGCTCAACACAAAATATGAGCAGAAGACTTCAGGCACACCGGTTGAAGTTGCGAACACCATACGGGACAATAAATATTGGAAGAGGATCAAGTCGATCCTAAAGGTGATGTAGCCACTAATAAGGGTACTCCGTCTTGTTGAAACCGACGAAGCACCTACCATGGGCTTCCTATACGATGTCATGGATAAGGCAAAGTTGGCGATTCAATATGAATGTAGAAGCTGTGAATCTTATTAGAAGATGATTGACAAGAGATGGACAAGACAACTCCATCACGATCTTAATGCAGCAGGTTACTACCTAAATCCTAGGTACAGATATGCCCAATCATTTGTTACGAATAATGAAGTTCGTGTCGGACTAAAGAATGTGATAAAGAGATTAGAGTATGACTTAGATATGCAAATAAGGGCGTTGAATGAATTAGATACATTTGGAAATCACCTGGGTAGCTTTGGAGATACTCTTGCACAACATGCAGTATCTAGGTTGCAACCGGCCCCAATGGTAGATGAATTTCAAAGAAAGTACAAAGGCTCTCCAAAAAATTGCAGTAAAAGTTTTAAGCCAGACAACATCTTCTTCTAGCTGCGAAAGGAATTGGAGTTGTTTTGCACTTATTCATTCAAAGAATAGGAATATATTCCAGACTAGGACGTTGGATGGACTTGTCTTCATGCACTACAATATGAAGCTAAGAATGCGACGACATCATAGGAGCATTACAACCGCCGATGACACAGACTACTGTCCAATAAACTTAGGTAATATTTATGATGAGGACGACCCGCTTCTACCTTGGTTAGAAACAAGGGAAAAGTAAATTGAAGAGGATAGTGAAGAATTGGAAATTGATGACCCACTAATACACACAGTGCAACAAGAGAGTCATGTAGCTGTGTTGGACTCAGAAAGATGGGTAGCTTTTATGCCAAGTACGGCTCAAGATCAACAGAAAAGTACGGGCAGTGGTAGCGTGACCGTGTCGAATGATGGTAATGATGACACCCCTGCCCCTAGTGCTGGCACTTCTGGTGCTGCTCAGCACACCATACAATCGTCTATAGATCGCGATGCCGATGAACATCGACAAGGTAGTACACGAGGTCGGACTTATGAGTGTACTGAGTCACGATACAGCCAGCAGGATGAGAGTAGGTCTAGTGGTGCACCGAGTCCGGGAGGTCCGAAACATCGGCAGGCTCATGGTCCTGATGGTCCTGGTTATTATGATAGATATTCTTATGGCCAATTGGATTATGATTATAGTTATACTGAGCATGTTCCATCACATTCATATTGGAGTAGTCGTCCCGATTCATATCCATATGATTATAGATATCCAGATCCAAATCCAAGTTACTCATCACAAACACACTCTCAATCTCAAGATTCTCAACAAGCTAAGTACGGGCACCAGTATGGCTATTCGACGAGCACTAGTGGATATCCTTACTCGGGGTCGGAGTCGTTGCCTAGTCAGGATCAGTCATCCTCTAGTTTCGTTGATCTAGTATTTCCTTCTGGCACTGGATATTATGGATATGCAGCACCTCCACCTATTGGACAGCCTCAGCCTGATGATGACGATGACGATGACGATGACGATGACGATGATGTGGAGGTCGAGCAACTATAAAAAAGCAGATTTTCATTTTAGTGGTGACTTGTGAATTTTATTACGGTAATTGTAAGTATATATTTGTATTAAGGTAAGTATTTGCAGCAGTATTATTGTAAGCACACACTTGACACTGCCGAACTTGTATTTAAAATAGCTCCCCTGACAACCAATCAAGTAATCCTTAATCAAGTTGCAGGGGAGTATATCAGACACTACTAATTTTTTTTTAATATTCTTGACTTGAGGATGACAGGTCACAGGACAGGAATCACAGTCACAGCCACGGGAACAAGATAGGAGGAGAAGTCTCTGACATGTTGAAGAATGAAGACTTTAAAATAGAATGAACATTGTAATTTATGCAAGAGTAGAGACCTCACTCCTCCTCAGGTATGTTAAATTGTTCATAACTTAATATGGAATAAATTATGAAAAATAATTTCAAACACCTGCACATGTAAGATATTTTGATATTACATTCATTCTAATGTATCTATCATTGACAGTAGATAGTTAGAAAATTAAATATATGAGTTTTGCAGTCAAATCCAGGTTGTCTGGTTCATAAATTCATCAGACAGTCCGATACAACTTCTCACCAAAGAGTGGACCGTTACACCACCATAACATGTTCCAAATTATAAATGAATGCATATTTGGAATACTTGGAATATTCCGGATTTAATCCCCTTTTTTTTTTGCCATATTTTTTTGGCAAAAAAAAAAAAAAATTGCACCGTTACGGGCCGTTACGCCCTCATATCGCCGTTACGCCCCCATATCCGTATAGGTAACAGTGGGCACCGTTACGCCCACCGATACCGATACCGAACACCTTGGTACCAACAGTTATGATGATGGCCATGACTATGGTCTACGTCTAGCACTAATGGAAATTCTTACTCGAGTTTGACATAGTCAATCTAAGCTTATCAAGCTAGTAAAATCATCAAACAGGTCAAGACAACATTCTTACCCAGGAATGGACCATTACACCATCGTAAACATGTTCAAAACCAAAAAAGAATAGATACTTGGAATCCTCTCAATATTTGGGATTCCCCGCCCCCCCCTACGCCCCATATCCGTATAGGTAACAGTGGGCACCGTTACGCCCACCGATACCGATACCGAACCCTTGGTACCAACAGTTATGATGATGCCATGACTATGGTCTACGTCTAGCACTAATGGAAATTCTTACTCGAGTTTGACATAGTCAATCTAAGCTTATCAAGTTAGTAAAATCATCAAACAGGTCAAGACAACATTCTTACCCAGGAATGGACCATTACACCATCGTAAACATGTTCAAAACCAAAAAAGAATAGATACTTGGAATCCTCTCAATATTTGGGATTCCCCCCCCATAACAGTTGTAACGACCTGTAACAATTTTACGGTTGGCCGTTACCATTATCGTTACAGGATACCTTGGTCCATACAACATATTAAACACAACCTTTAGTTGACAGCATGATCTCCATAAAATTGAGCTTCCAACTGTGGCCTTATAGGCAAGTACAACTGAATCAAAGTTTGACTCAACAAAGTTTTACTCCATGTCTAGAATTTTGAAATTTGGAGGCATGAGGAGAAAACTTTTATTGAAGAAAAATGTCTAATGAGCAAGAGGGAGCAAAATCAATGGAATAAACTTTAAATTGTAGAAAAGAAACCATGAAACTAATTTTATCAACCTGAAGAAAAGTAGTGACATTTTCAAAATCAGGGTAAATGGGTAATGGAAGTGCAAGATTACCTCTCTTCCATGCAACAAAGACCAGCACTTAATCTGTAGTTTCCAGATTCATCACCCAACACAACAGAATAAGTGCTCACAGCAGGCTTCCCCATGAGAGTAGAAACACCAAGGTTATCATCCTTTTTCATTTATTTCAGTCCCCTATCTCAACACTATCTGCCTACCTAAAAACTTTCTGCACCTTGCATTCAAAGACCTCATTCAAGAACAGATAGACCAAACTGGTCTCTATATCTACATCTATGAACTGCTTGCCTTCAATGCTACATTCCACAAATACATATGTCACTGATATTCCAGCCAACAAAGGTAAGCATGAATGTCAAAAATGGTTATTCACTTCCATAAATGATAAGAAACCATGATAATCTAAATGACGTCTGTCTCTAAAGTTTCATCAGGGGAATGCCATAAGCAAATTCCATCAAGTAACAACTCAGTGGACACACAGACATCACAGCATACAACCAAGTAGAGAAATATTTTATTGAACATCATTTAATCAAATAGCATGTGAACACTAGAAGGTCAAATCTAAGGCCCCAAAACTCCAAAATGCGCAACATGATAAATCAAGTCGATGGATGGACTTATTCCTGTTTGCAAGAACTTTTCTACAAGACTTTCAGAGAGATTTCTAATGCCAATTATGCCATATATATTGAGATCAATAGAAGCAAACATAGAAGATATTGACTGAAAGACCAGTAGCTTGTGGACATACGGAGAGGATTTCCAAGTCAAAGTTTGCCCTTTCAAGCTCCAATGCCTTCAACTGCAGTGTCTGCTCAACAATATCATTATGAGCCTTCGCCTTGCTCATATCCTTAGACTCACGCCTCCTATCAGCAATTGATTCACGCCTCTTATCAGCAAGTGAATCGCGCTTGCAAATATCACGTTCAAGAAGAGTCCTTTGACCATGCAAATGCTTTATTTCCCGTTCAGCATATGCTTTTTCACTCTGGACAGGTAAGGATTGGTACCATAAGTGACCAGAAACAAATTATAAGATGCCAAACAAGGAAGCCACTGCGAAATATTTTTTAAAAAAATGATAATGAAGAAAGAGATCACAAAACCTCGAGTTTGATTTTGTCCTGGATTGCGTTCTTGAGCTTGAATTCTGTGTCTTTCAACTTCAGTTTTGTTTTCTCAAGATCTTTTCTCAAAGTTTCCTTTTCCTTCACCAATGAAGAAGATGACAAGCACAAAATTTCCTTCTGTAGACTTTGAATTTGAGATAGGAGGTCATCTTTCTCCAAGTCTTGCTGCTGATGTAGCTCCTACCGGGGAAAAAAATTCTCAAAATAGGACAAGTACTTCTAAAGACATGCAAGACAATTGATTGTGAAGTAACATACCATCAAAACCTTCTCAGAGTTCTGTAAATCCAATTTAAGCTCCTCTATCTGTTTATGTTGCTCAACAGACTGATTGTACAACTTGGACTATAATTAAAGATACTGTTAGGGGAAGTTTCTGAAATATTAAGTGATTATAAACCCAGCTAGGTTAAGATTTATCAGTAACCTTATCTCTCTCAAGTTCTGCAACATTCTCTTTCATACATCTGTGTATCTTCTCGTGGTTGCTGATGATGGACTTCAGTTGCAAGGTATTTTGGCATGAAAATGACTTCAGCTCCTGCAAACAAAAGAATGGCAATCACATAAACAGGGTGCAGATGGAAAACTGAAGAATTTAAGCTATGGATTGTAAACATACACCCATGTAAATGTGTATGTAGAACAATCTTATTATTAAGAGGGGGGGAAACTACTAACAAGGGCAGAGATTGCCCAATAAATAGTGCTTCACTATTCACCCTCCTCCAGCAAGAAGATTAACCAGCCTCATTGGCCTCATGAAAGATGTGAAAATAATGAATTAGAAACATCCAAAATTTCATCGATGATAGAAGCTAAGAGTCATTTGGTGCTAGCCATAAACATATATCAAAGGACCTAACACTGCTGACAAGCGATTTACATATAGTCATGATGACAGCCATGTTGGATTCATCTTGATAACCACCGCATAAGTCATTTCAGTTTGGTGCCAAAACCAGCACAAATTAAGATTTTCACCAAAATAGAACCATAGGTCACCAGATATCCTGTGAAAATACAACAAGAAAATGCACAATGTGAAAGTATATAGGCAACACACTTCTGCCTAGACAGAAGAGCGTGTTAGAGCCATTCAACCGTCCACATGCTTTCTCCCTCTCAGAAATTAGAGCCATTGAAACAAAATTCTCAAGGGCTTAAGAAAACCCTCCAAACTAACTTCTCCAAGGATTTAGCAGACTCAGCTAGGTTGCCTACAACTAGTTCGCCATATTTATCCTGTACCAGATAAACAGTTTGAGGTGTAGTACTCCATATTTTCCGAAAGCTTTCAATCAAATAATTTGAAGAGGCTTGCAACTAATTTTTTGGAGATTCAAAGCACTATTAATCATGCCTATTCTATGGGATCTGACTTCCTGGGTGAAGAAATCATTAGTCTCCAATCAGAAAATTCACTAATTTCTAGTATGCTACTCAACTTACTCTTGACAACTGTGACATACAAAAGCAAATTTTTTTTATTTGCCAAAAGTTGAGTTGACCTTTTTGGCATGTTTTCTTCAATAATTATTTTTTCATTGAGTGACACTTGTTTCTCTGTGGCATTGATGTTTGGACTTTGAACTTTGAAGCCACCTAACATAGCAAGCATGCCGTGCCTTTAGGTGTGTTTAATCATGTTGTAGTTCAAATCCCGGCTTATGGAGTTGTACACCAAGTATTTGACCAGTGCAAGTTCTTAGTATTCGTACATTACCTCAGGTACTGTTAGCACCATCATGCTTGTAGTTTCCCATTACTTACCCACACATGGCAAGGTACTTTAGTGACATATGGGGCAGAGGAAAATCCCTTACCTAAAGTCCAGGACTTCTCCATGACACATGTGATTCACTCACATGTAGGGATGTCATCAGGCCGGGCTTGGGTTAGCTTCAGCCAGGATTTTGAACTGTTTGGGCAGGACCCTGTCCAAATTTCTGATTTTGCTTGGTCTGGGGGTAGTAGTGACAAAGCAAGTTCGGGACTAGTTTAGGAACTTTCGATATGCATAATCCCAACTTCTGAAAGCCAAACACATTCAGTAGTACCAGGACTTCAGAAACTTTCCACTTTTTCGGTTTGCATATTCCGTATTTTTGTAACATACTTTATTGCTGATCAAGGAAATGAAAAAAAAAAAAAAAGAAGAAGAAGAAGAAGAAGAAAAATAAATGATGAGTACCAGAGATGCAGAATATAAGTTAACACCCACATGAAAAGCAGGATCCACAAAAATTAAAATTATATTAATAATATAATTGCATACTGTTACAAATGTTAAAATAACCAGACAGATATTTGCAGTGTACATTACCAGGAATACATTTGATATGAGAGAAAAGCTCTGAAATAGATCGTCCACAACTGAAGAAATACTGTCTGCAGTGTTTCTTGAGCGTTGAACTTCCAACAATGCATCTTGGATTTCCATCGACAATTCGATCAAGGAGTCAACTTTGACCTCCTAACACATGTTGGCAAAAGATAATTTCATTTTTGAAGGAAAATGAAACATACCATAAGACTTTAAAAAAAAAAAAAAAAAAAGGATGGAAAGTACATTAACTGCTCCCAGAATTAAACCATTTGTAGGTTCAACAACTTTTGGTTAAAAATGACAATAATGAATAGAGCAAATGAATGGTAATGTAGAGTCAGCTTGGAAATATGACAGAGGATGGAAGATGCGAGAGAGTACATGAAGATACACACCTCAAGCGTGCCAATTGAAGCCACTGAACTAAGTTGTTCACAAGCCACTCTAGCCTCCTCACGTGCATCTAGAAGCTTTTCATGTAGCTAGGGTAACAAGAAAAAAAAAAAAAAGTAAAGAATAGAAGAACATAAGCTAATTAAACAGCTAGAAGGAGAATAGTGAAGGATCAAATGCCAACAAAAAATCCAAAATTAGATACACAAATGGAATAATATCAAGAGTTCCTTTTTTGTTTTCGTTTTTGTTTTTTTGTTTTTTGTGTGTGTGTGGGTGTATAAGATTATAAATGTTTTCTATTTTCAAAATTGCAAATATTGTCTTCTTTCTCTCTTCCTCTTCTTTGGCAAGGAGGTTCTGCAATAGTCATTCATTAACAGTTATTGTACCTATAAAGTGAAAGCAATAGAGCATATAAGATTGGTGTTTCAAAGTTATCAAATACTAGAAATATAAGTTACAAACATTGAATATTAGGGACCATGCTGTATGACAATTATGGAAAACATAAAAGTAAGATCAACTTAAGCATATAGAGCAAGAGAATTGCTAATGGAAAAGTATAGCATCTGAAGGTGCAAAATCATTGTATGATCATTGGCTAATTATTGCATAATCATTGGCCTGGTGGAAGAGCCAAGTCACACTGTAAGTAATACAAATCATGATTACCTCTTCACACTTTTCTCTAGCAGACGTACTTTGTTCAGTTGCCAATTCAACAACGCTATCCAGGTTTCCTTGGATGGAAGACTTTTCCATCTCTAGTTTTTTAATCTGCTTGAAGTCAAACAAACAAATGAAGCCAAATAATGCAAGTTCAAGAGAGGGAAAAAGTTTCATGTGCAAACAGTAAATGACCTGATCCTGTAGTTGTTTGATCACTAGAATTGCCTCAGACTCTCTCAAACTTAAGCTTTTACCTCCATGTGGCACACATTCACTTAGCTGACACAGGGAAGAACTATCGGTTGTCCTATATGAACAGCATTCTGCCTCAGCTAACCTTTTTGTTAAGCATTCGATTTCAATATCCTTCTCTGTCCTCTATAGAGTAAATCTTAAACCAATCAATAGAATACAAAAGTACTACAAAAGAAAGAACAAGAAGAGAGATTTTTTTTTTTTTTTTTTTTTTGGGGGGGGGGGGGTAGACACAAACCTGGGTTTCAAGTTGAAAAAACAAATCTTCGTATGCATCCTGCAATTCTACTAACTCGTTGTTTTCCTGTCAAGAAAAATAGATTTTCATGTGCTGAAACTTCCACTGAAAAGAACAGGCAGTTACATAGGTACAAACTACAAACCACAAGTGAGCTTTTTTTCTTGAGAGGAACTTTGCGCCTGTTAGTGACATGCAACAATGCATCTGGATCGGGAAGAATACAGTTGTCCCATGAATCATTATTGCCATAATTAACTGATGAACGGCTAGTGTTATCACCAGTGCTAACATCACTTTCATGAACGAGTTCTTCGAAAGGAATAGGCAAGCCCATATCTCGCTCTGCTCTAACAGGCTCTTTGATGGGAGGCTTTGATTTAGCAATCGTAGCCACCTAAAATGCCAAGACCCACATTAGTTCACTTCCTTTTGCTACTAAATTCATCATATGGAAAGAAGACCTATAACTTCACAAAAACAAGAAATGCAATAGTATACTGATGTCAAATATGAGAGTTACAAGGCATTTATTTATTATTAACTACTACACTATCTCAATAGAATTTTTTTAAAAATAATAATAATAATAATAACATCTGAAAGTACCTGCACAATTCAGGATCCATGTATAAACAGTAGTAATTTTAAGTATTAAAAAATTTCAAAAGAAAAGGAATGAAAACGTGCAGCAAAAACTATCACTAAGCTCAAGAGAGTCCACTAGACTGTCTGTAATCATTACATAAGTTATGAAGCCAATCTGGCATTATAGAAGCATACACTATAAGGGCTCGTTACAGTTGCTTCTAACAAGAACGTAAATGATTCACAACAAACAATTCTCTGGAATTATTTACCAGGAATTGATCGTGCGGAAAAAAAATGGTAAGCATCTAATTCAACTCCTTAGAGAAAATTGCATACTTTCACTTTCCTTCAGTTTACTATTTTCTCCAACCCTTGCAAAATACATAAATGCCCTTCTAAAAATCCTCCCTCTTTAATATCCTAAGGGCATTTAAGTTATTTTCTTTTTTTTCTATTTTCTTCAACCCCTACAAAGATCCTCCCTTTTAATATCATAAGGCCGTATTTGAGGGAACTTAGGAGTAGCAAGGCTAGGTAATAAGATGAGAAGTAGACTTGGATGGTTTGGCCATGTGTATTAGAGACCAAGAACTTGGTTAGGAGTGAGTTGGTTTACATTAAAGTTTATAAAAACACAAAGGGAAGGCCAAAAGGATGTTGTTGGAGCAAGAAAAGATTTGATGAACTGTGGCTTAACTGAGGAATCATGTTCTTGATAGTGGCATGGTTGAACATGACCCGTGTTAGTTGAGATAAGGCTTAGATGATGACAATGATGAACGGCATGTTAAGTAATTTTATAAATGTCCCTGATAAATCCGACAGAATATAGATACCATTTTATTCACAAGTATTAATTGCATCACATGTGTGTACATCAGAACCATAGCCATTGGATTGCTATGCTCACACGTCAACACAAGGCAACCATCTACATGGCAAATCACAAACGCATGGCCCTTGCTCCCACCAGTTGATGACACACATGTGATCAGTCTAAGACACTCATTAGGTAGAAAAACTATAGGTTTGCTGATAAGCAGGACATGGTAAGAATTCTACAACCATATCATGATCTTTAGGCACGTCCCATCCATGAGATGGCCCACCATATGAGACAATTTCATGCACATAACCATGTCAGAGATCCATGCCCATGGCACACTTGTGAGAGATATGAGCCATTCATCAAATAGGGTATACCGTGAGCAAGCCATAGATAAAAAATTGATGCTGGCTTGTTGATCAGGCAAGTCAAACTTCTACAAGAAAATGTGCAATTAGGAGGGAGGGGGGGGGAATATCAACCAAACTCCATACATGTGTGTCTCACTTGATGAGTGTACTGCCACTTATTTTTGGTATATGGCATGTTCAAAGTTTGCACTACCCGATGGATGGCCCAGATCTCTAACACGTGTGTTGAGCACATGGAACTTTTAACGGGTGTTTTGCCCTCTGACATGAGGGGCTGATCATTGAATCGTGACGCTTCCAAGAGACTGTAAACACCTCCTATGAAACAGCCCCCCTTCACACTTAGGAAATAAGCATTGTTTTAAACAATTGTTTCTTAAGAATTGACTGATATATCTAACATGTATTATTAATATGTTTTTAGTCAATGTGACTAACATGTAATATTAATAATAAAAGGGAGAATGATATGCTACTCAGCATAACTACACATGTATTAATTATATGGAAAAACACCTTCGGAACCATCTTAAGAAGACAAGATGCACAATTATCATCAAACAAATCATGGGGAAATCAATTTTTTCATAAATAATGAGTGTGCTACCTGAAACATTGAATTTCATTACCTCACTAAGAGACTCCCCTAAAAGAACACCTGGGCACCATGTATCACGCCTCTTATTCTGCATCAAGGAAAAGGGCATTAAGTACATTCACAAAAAGAAAAGAGAAGAAAATGCGTTGCAACAACATGAATCTAACAAGAGATCATATGCATAATCTACAGAGTGACACTGAAAGGTGAGCGATTAATGCATGTTTACAACTAACAAGTACCCACAAGAAAACTAACTTGTTTTATTTCCAACAACAGAAGTAAGCTTCATGAAGAAATGTTTGATAAGCATCATTTAGAGCATTGAGTAAGAAACTTTCTGTTGACTCTCACCGCAAGTTTAAAGAGTTCCAAGAGGGCGATGAAGTCACAATTCGCATTAGACCAGAACGGTTTCCACATGGAACCACTAAGAAACTTCAAGCACGTAGAGCAAGACCATATAAGATTGTAAAACGATTGGGTCCTAATGCGTATGTAGCAAGGTATTCAAAATCAATTACGTAATAGTAACGATTGTGACCGTCACACGTTACGGGGTCGAAACGCCCATAACGGTTGTTACAAAAAAAAATGGGTTGTAAAGGCCCTGTAACGGTCTTGTATTAGTTTTTTCAAAAAATAAAAACGGGTCGTAACAGCCGTTACAGCCCATATTATAACAGGAACGGTGATAGCCGTTACGGCCACCATTATTGTTTTGGAACACCTTGGTATGTAGTGGATCTTCCACCTACCATGGGAATTAGTTCAACTTTCAACATGGAAAATCTAGTGTCATTCCAAGGACCTTCCCCTGACCACCATATAGATCCAAACACGTCTCCTAAGCCATGGACGTTACCTGACCAATTTTCCCAGCCCTTACCCCCATTACCTGTTATACTTGAAAGGAGGGAAGAGATTAAGGACATCCTGGATGAGCAGCTCATATCCACCCACCATGGAGGGTTCAGGACGTACCTTGTCAAGTGGAGAGGTCGGCCAGCATCAGACGCCACATGGATCACAGATACAAATTTTCAACAGATAGACCTGGACCTCCTTAAGAGGTATCACAACTTTATTTCACCGAAGGCGAATTCTTCCCACCTGGGGAGGATTGATGAGGACATCCAGGCACCAGTCAGGATATATACGAGACAAAGGAGAGCCACAGATCCAATCCTAGCATCACTTTGGATGGACAACATCTACATGGGCTCCTGTGCAACGAGTTGTAGACCCCACGTGCATGGACGTGCATGTGGAAGGCCCCGCATTGGGATGATGCACATGGGCTGCATTTGGAGGAGCATTCAACCGTTGGATCATGATTTCAGGTCGATCCAACCTTTGGATTTCACGGAGGACATCATCGGGCCATCCATCTTGGTCCACTTTGATTGTGGACGCCCTAGGATTAGTTTATATCATGTTTTAGATTTATTTATTGTTTTATATGTGTTTTGGAACATTTGCATTGAGTACTTTAGGTATGGGACACATGGAATGTTTTTTTTACTTAAGGGTATTTTGGACTTTTTACACCCCCAAAGACTATAAAAGGGGGTGGACATCCAACCCTACTTAATGAATGGATTTTGCTTTGAACTTTGAAGAGAAAAATGTCCCCCCTTCCTTGGTGTGATTCTAAGCCCTCAGTGTGATTCTTTGGAGCTTGGGTGGTGTGAATCCATCCAGACATGTGATTCCTTAACATTATCATCTTCTCCTTCCTCTCATAAGGCTCTCCTTTCTCCTTCTTCTTCGTCTTATTTTCTTCTTCTTTTTTTCTTTTCCCCTTAGCCTTAACCCTAACCATCCAAAACCTCTCAACTCCCTCAATCATCAGAAAACCCAACAACCCCTTTAGTGCAGCAACCGACCCTAACCGCCTGTACGGCAGTACGGACAGCCGTACGGCCATCCATGCAGTATACAGACAACCTTGTGCTGATTTTTTTTTAAACCCTTCCCATATTCTAAAACCCTAACCCTAGGTCCTATTTTCCCCAAATTTTGAAACCCTGCTTCCCAAATTTCGAACCTACTACCCAAATCCCTAATCCTTTACAACCCTAATTATCCAATTTCCTAAACCCTAACCCTAGAAACCCTATATTTCCCTAATTGGAGTTGATACTCATACCTATGCTAAAATGGAAGTCCTTACTTCCATAGATCCATTGGTTTGCATGAATATATGTTTTATGTGCATGGGTGGATGACCATTAAATTTCTGAATCTCTGTTTCAATGTGAGTTTTGTTATTTCAGTTGCTTATCTTACTCTTCACTCTAAGGTAGAAGTTGCTGAATTTTATGTTCTCCATTATTTATGCTAAATCTGCCTCCTAGTTTGCATTAATGAATATCATATTCGTTCATCCTACATCAATTTTGCAGGGGCGTTTATAACAAGAGGAAGCTTGAAAATGAGCCACTAATGGATAACATAAGAAGCAGAGTAGCTATACAATATTCTGACCAACAGTCATAAGTAATTATAACACTTCAATTATACTAAAAGCATTTAACTACGTCCAATTAATAAAATAAGGTCACAGCATGATGCAGTAGTAACCTTTCTAGGACTCCCCTTCTCATCCCTTTTTGAATATAAAACCATGGAGCTTAAGTTTGCTATTTTTTTAGCTTGCTCTTGCAACTGCCTGTCACGTTCAGCTTGAGCTTTCTTTTCCTCTTGCAATTCTAAAGCTATACGTTCCCTCTCTAATTCACTCTGCACAATCAAGGATCTGCAATCTTTAAGAACTGCCCTCATAAAATCAACCAGAAGTTTATCTTCCAAAATCAGAAAAGGAAAAGCAATACAATGTTAGACCTGTAATAACGTGTTTCGCAGGTTCAGGATTTCCTCCTCAAAATGCTCAGAATGAGAACCCTACAATGCAAAACACTGAAAAGTTACAAGCTGATACTTCCATTTGTGGTCTGGGGCTAATTTTTAATAAAAGAGGCCATCATATATGTGAACCAGCAATTTCGCACGCAGTTCTTCGATCTCCTTCTTTTGACGCTTTAACAAAGCAGCATCTGTTAAAATCTGTCCATGGATAGAAACGATCCTTATTATCAATCATGTAGAGTAAAAGAGAAAATTGGAGAATGCAGAAACAAGTTATGAATATATTCAGATCAATAGGGCTTCAAACATGTAAAAAGAAACAGAATGGCAAGAAAGCAAGGCACAAATTGAGAAAGACATAATCAGATAGAAACCTCATTCACACGTGCACAGTTAGTAACACGTAAAGCTCTGCTTGCAAACTGGAGACTGCTTTTTGTCTCGTCGGCATGAATCTGCAAATCAAATAAAAGGTGTCAATTAATCATAACTGATCCTACCACCAGCTAGCAGCATACAAGAAACCAGCACACACAACAAAAGCAAGTTAATTTTGCAAAATACAAAAAAATAAGGCCCTAAGTTCTCGTCCACATAACTTGTGCCACACAGAATATGCGTGAAGGTCCAAAAATCAAGCTGTTTAAAGGATATGAATTAATTAAGGTACCAGCCTTAGCAGAACAACAGAATATTCTACAGGCGTACCACTATATTTAGAAATAGACGCTAATAAGAATGGCAAATACCATGAGTGCCATAAAGAGTCCAACAGAAGTAAGATTGGAGATGGAATTTGTTTACGAGTCGTATAAACTGGTCCAAGGAACTTCTTATATTTTAAGGATTCTAATTTCTTTCTGTTGATTCATAAACATAAACTACATCTTTCCATAGAGTTTGCAGAAGTCTACCCCAGGGTTCACTGTGATATGATTACTGGGAAAAGAATAGCCTAGAAATGACTTGCTAAATTGATATAAAGAATCAGTGCTGAACACCCACCAGTAGGGAATATTTCACCCATTAATCACTTGAGAAAATTACCCCAAAGAACATGCACAATGGTAGCATTGAAATAGGAATAAGCACCATGTTTTGAAAGAAATACTAAATAAGTTACAAACAACTTCATTAAGTGAAAATAGTGATATAAACAATAAGAATACTTGAGTCAGTGAATATCTGCTGTCACTGTTTACCGTGTTGTCTGTCTAAACACAAATATATTCGAGTAGCTCAAGTTAAGAAATACCTGTGCCAGGGTAATATTACAAATGATAGCAGTATTTGCATTTCCACCAAGTGCAGGTTGCAAAATACGTGTGAGCTTGCTGTCTCGGTAGGGCACATGACCACTGCACCAGATATTGAATAGTGTTAGATATAACACAGGATGAAGAAACTCATTTAAGATTATGGTTTGATTGACTCATAATGCTCACCCTTGGCTCTCTGCACCTTCACTCAGTTTTTTAATAACAGTTCCAAGTGTCATCAGGCTTTTATTTATGTGGGAACCCTCTTTCAAACGCACACCTTCTGCACCAGTCTTTGCAGCACGTTCTGAACCCGCTAGATCCACTAGATTCTAAAAGCAATGATAATCAATGAGTACAAAACAAGACAGAATAAACCAAAACTGGTCACAAAAGAACTGCAAAAATACTAGGATAAAAGACAGAAATGCGTAAAGAAAACCACTACTGATCTTCATCACATACAAGAACAGATACACGGACAGCATCACAAGAGCTTCCAGCATCGTCATCTTCAGTTTTATCCCGACTCTCTATTATCTGTGGTTGTGCTTGAAAATAATAAGGTGAAGAACTTGATTTTCAAAAAACCAGGAAACAGAAAGGCATAGTAACTGTACCATGCGAAAAATTGTATGAGACCTGCTGCTGTAAACGTTCATATTAGTCTCTCCAATGTGGCGATGAGCTGCATGTAACCAATGAAAATAAGCTACCTACCAATACTTGAATATAAACAGAAACCAAAAGAACAAGAAGCAGAATACAAGGAAATGAAAGGCTTACATTCTCCAAATTCCATGAAATCAAGAACTTGTTCAGGGGATGCAACAATTTCTTCTCTCAAGCCAGCAACAAATATTCCTCGCTTTCAAATAGAAGGGAAAGCAAAATAACATTTAGTTTGGGTGCATATGCAGTCACAATATATACAGGCTATGTAACATAAGTATATAACATTAGCCAAAGCAGGAAATATAATACCTCAATACTCTCATGAATCTGTAGTTTCCGGTGCTCAGGGGCTAACAAATCATTGATCTCCTCATTATAGATTTCCATGTATGACATTCTGAGAAGAAATTCCCTATCCACATCCTAAAGATAAAGAGATAACATAATGATAAATTTCACCGATGAACTTCAAGAAATGAATCATGCCTTTTAAAAGTGCACTTTGATTACGAGCTCATTAAGTGAGAGGCATAAAAGATATGTAGGCATCTTTGATTCCCAACAAGCAGTGGGTTCCATGAGCAACAGTTCAGCTTGAACACTGTTTTGCAGGGTCCTGCTCGAAAACTTCAAAGAAAAATATTCATCTCTTCAAAAGGGGAACATGCTTGATGGCAGTCTGAACTCTCGAGTGTAGCTGTCGCCACCCCATGTAAGGAAGAAAAGATACAAAAAGTATGCCCTTCCAACTTGCTGAAAGAAAGGCTATGATGATGATGAGAAGAAAACATTCGATGTAAGTTCTCTTGTTTTTTCTAAAACCTGTCTTTCATTATAATTTCATGTGGTGATAAAATGAGTCTTATTGTGGTGAATTATTCAAAACGGAAGCTATAGAAAGGATCCTATGCATTAGAATGTGAATGGTTTCCTTATTCGCCCAATCATGCAAGTGAGGCCTAAGGTTCAGTCATCCAAACTGTGGATCTGACGGGCAACACTTTGGATGGAGATGTTCCAAATCCCTCCAAAGTTAAAACATTCTAACCCTTCGATCAATGGCCTACAAAATAAACATCAAGAAAATCTACAGACATGATTAGGAGAAAAGGAGCAAAAATTAGATGATGTTTAGGATCTCTCAATCTAGAAGATACGCAAGTCGCTAGGATTCCATAATCCGTGATGGTTTCCACCACTCAACAATTTGGATTACCAAGTCATGGAGCCCATTTGTATGGATGACAGCATCAGAAGTCATGCTTCATGAACCTACTACAATTTCTCTAACAAAAATGCCTACATTTTCATTTTGTTCGTGTTGACATGTATATTAGCATATAATAATCAAACGTTGTAGAAACATATATTTCTAGACCGTGGGCCCTCTCTCTGGACTGTGGGCCATCTTTTATTTTCCTCTTATTTTGTTTTTCTTTTGTTTAACCCCTTTAGCCCTTGGTTCCAAGGGTATTTTATGTAATTTGAGATATCACATAATATAAATAAGGGTAAAGGTAGGCATCGAGTCGAGTCGGAGCGAGTTAGGTCCAACTCGACTCGATCCGGTATTGTTAAAACCCTGACCCGAACTCAATCCAACTCGGGACCAAGTCCAGCAGGCCTGACTCGATCTGAACCGGATCTTGGTTGGGCTGACCCGAATTGAGCCCGACTCGATCAGAGATAGCGAGTCGGATCAAGTTGGCTACGGTTCGGATCGGGTCAAAAGCTCAGGTAGATCGGGTCAAAAATCGTTGAATTTTTCTGGGCCCCACAGTCTGGTCAGACTCTACTCGATGCCCACAGCCCAGCCCACCTCTAGTGACTCGCATGGGAACATTATTGATTGGACCAGCTACAGTAAGGGCATTTGCATGGTGGGGCCCATCTGATGGACGCGTTTGATGGCTTGGGTTTATCTCATGTGATGATCTAGGAGCTGGGAACGGAACAACTTTCATTGGACCAAAATCCATGACCGAGATCATCTTGGTCATGGTTCATTGTTTACTCTTAACATTTAATAAAAAAAAAAAACTTAATTGATGTCAACAGATCGAAACATTTCATGCCACAACGGACCAAGGGTCCACTGTCGATTAGACCAAACACTGTCGGTTTACGGTTAGAGTTTAGGGTTTAGGATTTAGATTTAGGGTTTAGGGTTAGAGTTTAGGGTTTAGGATTTAGGATTTGGGGTTTAGGATTTAGGGTTTAGTGTTTAAGGTTACAGTTTGGGGTTTAGGATTTAGATTGGGTTTAGGGTAGAGTTGGGCAGGCCGGCCGCACTCGAGCCAGGATTAGCCCAGCCGGATGCATCACGGGTTAGCTCAGCTGCACTTGAGCCAGGATGGACCCACCACGGCGAGCCCAGTCGGATCACACTCGAGCCAGGCCACAGTGAGCCCGACCTCACCGCACCGGCGCACCCTAGCCAGGCCAGGCGCACCACACCCGGCACGAGCAAGGCGGGCCACACCACAGCGAACCCAGGCCGATCCCAAGTCGGCCCGGATGAACCACAACGGGCCAAGCCGATCAATCAGAGCCACTGAACCATCCAATTAAAACAAAATTAAAAATTTTACCTAAAATCGTTGTGTGGACTGGTGGCTAGACCGGGGCTGCTACCTGTGAGGACAGGTGGAGGAGAGAGAGAGAAAGGGGGGAAGGAGAAGAATGAGGAGGAGCCGGATGGGTGCTAGGGGATGGGACTCTGGGATCAGGTTGGGTGCGGCAGCCAACTGCTAGGGTTAGGGACGGGTAGGTTTAGGATTTTTTTTTCTTTTGAATATATAGTACCCGATTACCAGTCTGAGTTGGGTTTCGGATCGGATCGAGTCCGACTGGATCGGATTTCAGTTCAAGTCGGGTGGGATTCGGATCTGCGTGGGTCTACCCGATCCGAACCCGACTCTGGCATTCAGTTCGGGTCGAGTCGGGTCCTGCCCAGCTCAAAGTAAGGGGGCTCGACTTCCAGCTCTAGCTAGAGTTTTTTCTCTCGAAAAGACTTCTCTCTAACATGGTATCAAAAAGCAAAAAAGCTCCTAAGGTTATCTACTTTTCCTCCCTTCTTCGATTTTCCTTTCTCTTTTTTCTCTTTATTCTTTTATTTCTTCTCAAGTTTTTCTCTTGGTTTGAGAGTTGTTACTGCTTAATTAGCAGTTGAATGCAATTAACAAGGAGCGATCTTGCAGAATTTACTTATTTTCTTTGGAGGGTTGTTGCCTTGCTGGACATGTAGTTTTGATCAGGTTTATGGGGCATTTCGTTTCCAATTTTTTTCAAAAGCTGGTTTGTGGCAGGTTGGCAACAAGGGTTTGCTAGATATTTTTGTTTGAACAGTTTTTTCAATTCTTTCCATCCAATTTACTGCAATTATTTTGCAGCCAACAATCAGGTATTTACGATCTATTTTTCTTTTTGAATATTATCAAGATTTTATTGATATCTTGTTTAACTATAAGATTCCCTTCTCCTCTTTGTTGGTTGAGTTGGAAATATGAGGATTAGTGCCTTTTTGAATTTTTTTGAGTCTTTTTTTAGACTGCCAAAAGCAATAGTTGGTTGCAACAATTTTTTAGTGTTCATTGGTGTGAAATCTTTATATTTAGTATGTTTTCAATTGTTGGGAATTAAATATGGCTTCACCATCAACATCTGAGACAACTGATCCCATCACCTCCAAGATGGAGAGGTTGATTGTTCATTCTAAGAATCATGAGTTGCATATTACAACTCATAAACTTAAATCCAACAATTTTCTTCAATGGTCAAAAGCTATTGACATGTTTGTTGGGAGAAAACAAAAGTATAAATGGCGGCATATCAAAACCTCCTATGATTGATCCTTTTTATGGAAAGTGGAAATCAAACAATTTGTTAGTTATGTGATGAGGACATCGTGCACACGCACGGCCGCACACCACCACCCCTACGCACGTACGTACGCAAAAGGAGGATCCCATCATCGATCTGGCTCGATGACGACGTCCAGGGAGGGCCCCCTAGCTAGAAGACAAGTTTTGGTTCAGAAAAGTGGGCCCGATAGTCAAGAAACGCCAATCATGGGATCTCATGATCGTGGCCCACTCGTCGGATTGATTTCATTTTTTAGGTTTTGCTTATTGTTATTATTTAGAACATTGTGAACGCTTTAGATTTATGTGTTTGGTTTTTATTTTAGTTTACTTCATCACCAAGTAATAGGTGTCGCACATGGTGCGAGTTTTTGGGTATAAGGTTCTCCCTATAAATAGGCACCCCTTGTAGTTCTTTTGATTCATTGAAGTAATAAAAAAAAATTCCTGCTTTATTTTTCTGCTCTCTTCGTGAGTTGTGGAAGAATTCAAAAGTGGGTGCGAAGCCCTCCCTTTTCGAAGGGGTAACTACCGTGGTGCGAAGCCACATCGATCCCGACTCACCCCCATCCCCCATCATTTTTTTTTTTCTCATCTTTCCTCACCATCCATACTTCGAATTAGTCCTTTTGTTGCATTAGATTTCTTCATTACAACAGGTTTCCAGATTTCGGCCCATAGGCGAGCTGAAACTTCGGCGGAGCACCACGCACAAGCCGTAGCTCGAATCGACCCGAAACTTCGGGGTTTTGGAGCTTCCCCCTGGCCGACCAGAGCCAAGGAGAGCTTTTTGCAAACGACGCCCCCTCGCACGTGCGGCCGGGTACCTGCGCACGTGCGAGCGCCCCAGGCCCGCCATCCACGTGGGATCGTCTTTTGGCACAGGTTTTTATCCTCTTTTATCCTCTCATAGCTTTTTTTTTTCATGAAACCTACCCTAGATTACGTTTTCCCTAACTTATATGCCATTTTTCTTTCCCTAGGGTTCCTTGATTTGAAATTGTGAATCTCTTAGATTAGGGACTGATTACTATGCATGTGTGGAGGATTATTTCTTATCTTTGAGTATCGTTTGCTTCATAATTTTTATTGATCCAACCCTATCATGTGTAGGCCTGGACCCGCATAGATTTCCCTTTAATTGAATGTTTGGATTTTCATGTGGGATGTGAAATTTGTGTAATTGTTTCTGAATTGGTATGATCTAAGCCTGAACTCTTGCATATCATATTTACATTTCATGTCCTGCATCAAATTTGGTATCAGAGCCTAGGGTTCTTGTAGGGGAATTCACCGCATATTTAGGGTTTAGTTTATTTGAGTCCGCCATACATTCAGTCCATCATATATAGCTGAATTTTAGTAACGGTGTGTAATTGCCTTCATATAGAGTCTCATAGGGTCATTTAGTTTTTTTTTTTTTTTAGATGCATATAGTTGTCATAGCAGGTCCTTAGGTTGAGTTAGCCTGTGTATGCCCACACGTACGGGTCGCGGTTTTGGTTTACACCCTACTCTAAACATGGAGCAACTACAAGAATCAATGGCCAAGTTAACCAATTTGATGATCGCGTTACTCAAATAGAGGCCTCCCTCAGGGCAAACCCCACCATTGGGGAAGATGCCCATTCTCAAGCAGATGGTCAGGAGATTAGACCAAGGAATGGAGGCGGCCAAGGAGTTGGTCATGGGCGCGCACCTGTGCACCACCCCCGTGAGGGACATCATGACCAATATGACCCAGAGATGCGCAACTCCTCAAGGGAGTTAGAGTAGATGCCCCTACTTTTGATGGCCACTTGGACCCTAAAGCTTTTTTAGATTGGTTGGCGGATATGGACCATTATTTTGAGTGGTATGATATGTCGGATGCTCGACGAGTCCGATTCGCCAAGATGAAGCTTGTGGGTCAAGCAAAGAGGTTTTGGGCGACGGTTGAGCGAAAAAAAGAAAGAGCGAGGGAACTCCCAATAGTCCATTGGGGAGAAATGAAAGAAACGCTGAAAGAGAAATACCTTCCTTTCTCTTATCGCCTGCGATTGATTGAGGAATGGCAGTCTCTTCGACAGGGTTCCATGAGTGTTGCTGACTATATTGAAAAATTTGAAGAGTACTTGACCCGCTGTGAGGTTGATGAGGACCCCGTACTCACCCTTGCTCGTTTTAAAACGGGCCTCCGTCCTGACATTAGGAGAGAATTGCTCGCCAAAGACATAGACACTATCGAACAGTTGTACCAAGTAGTGTTAGATGTCGAGCAATACCTTAAAGCATCTGTGGGAAGGCGGTTTGACTTTCGCGAATCCGGTGCTAAGGCCAACCCCTCTGGGGCTAGACCTAACACGGGGTTCCAACACAAACCTTCCCCTAATGTTCAACCCAGACCTAAAGATGATAAGGGTAAAGAGATTGTCGGGTCTAGTTCACGTGGAAGTGGGGCCACTAGGTGTTTTAGGTGTCAGGGGTTTGGTCATTTTGCTCACCAGTGCGGCACGAGAGAGGGCACCAAAGTACTCCTTATTGATGGGCAAGTAGAAGTAGTGCCCCCAGAGAGTGATAGTGAGAGGAGGAATATGAGCCAGTCGGAACCCCTAGTGATGAGGAAGAGGGAGCACAAGAGTCTGTGACCCTCGCAATTGTGCGTTGCGCCCTGGCTCAAGCCAAGAACACTGATGACTGGCGCCGCAACACGATCTTCTACACTTATGCAAAATGTGGGGAAAAGAACTGTAAGATGATCGTGGATAGTGGTAGTTGTGCCAACGTGGCATCGACTAGCACTGTGAGTCGTTTGGGCTTAAAGCTAGAAGCCCATCCTCAACCCTATAGAGTCTCCTGGGTTGATGAGACATCCATTCCAGTCTCGCACCGCTGTCTTGTACCTATTCAGTTCGGATCTTATAAAGACACAATTTGGTGTGATGTTGTTCCTATGGATGTGGGTCATATCATTCTGGGTAGGCCGTGGCTCTATGACAGGGATGTTACCATATTTGGTCGTTCAAATGTGTGTACATTCTGGTTTGAGGGCAAGAAGGTCAAGTTAAATCCTCTACCACCCAAGAATACAACTGGAAAAGAGTTCACCACACAGAGTAGTGTGAGCGGCCCAAAAGAAGTGAAGGAGTCGAAGTCCAAGTCCAAACCGCTCCATATTTTGAATGCCAAAGACTTTGAGCGTGAAACGGAGGCGGACTCGATAATATACGCCCTTGTGGCTAGGGAGAGTGTACCAGAGACTAGCGTAGAGTTACCCACTGAGGCCATTCAGGTAGTACATGAGTTTCGTGATATCTTTCCTGATGATTTACCGAATGAGCTTCCCCCTATGAGGGATATACAGCATGCCATTGATTTAATCCCTGGGGCAACTCTACCAAACCTCCCGCATTACAGAATGAACCCGAAGGAGCACGCTGAGTTGAAGAGGCAGATTGATGAACTCCTAGAGAAGGGTTTCATTCGAGAGAGCATGAGTCCGTGTGCCGTGCCCGCCCTTCTTACACCTAAGAAGGATGGCACATGGAGGATGTGTGTTGATAGTAGGGCCATTAACAAAATCACAATCAAGTATCGGTTTCCCATACCGCGTCTTGATGACATGCTAGATATGATGGTCAATGCTACTATCTTCTCAAAAATTGACCTCAAAAGTGGGTATCACCAAATCCGTATACGCCCTGGTGATGAGTGGAAGACGGCATTCAAGACGAAGGATGGGCTATATGAGTGGTTAGTTATGCCTTTTGGGTTAACTAATGCCTCAAGCACTTTCATGCGTGTGATGACCCAAGTGTTGAGACCCTTCATGGGAAAGTTCCTAGTCGTATACTTTGATGACATCTTGATTTATAGCATGACTAAGGAGCACCACCTCAACCATTTGAGGCAAGTTTGTGGGATCCTTAGGGCCGAGAAGTTGTACGCCAACCTAAAGAAGTGCTCGTTCTTGTCTAGTAGTGTGATCTTCTTAGGTTTTATTGTGTCAGCTGAGGGCGTATCGGCGGATCCCGAGAAGGTCAAGGCCATCGTTAATTGGCCTGAACCCCGCAATATTCATGAGGTGCGTAGCTTTCATGGCTTAGCCACTTTTTATAGGCGGTTCATTCGAGGCTTCAGTTCCATTGTGGCTCCCATCACGGACTGCATAAAAAAGGGAGAGTTTCAATGGACAAAGGCCGCCTCGAAGGCCTTCAAGGAGATAAAGGTCAAGATGACCGAAGCTCCAGTCACGCGACTTCCAGATTTTTCAAAAGCTTTCGAAGTCGCATGTGACGCGTCAGGAGTCGGCATAGGAGGAGTACTTAGCCAGGAAGGGCACCCTGTCGCCTTTTTTAGTGAGAAACTGAACGAGGCGAAGCAAAGATATTCCACCTATGACAAGGAATTCTATGCGGTAGTGCAATCACTACGCCATTGGCGACATTACTTATTACCGCAAGAATTCGTCTTGTTCTCGGATCACGAGGCCTTAAGATACTTGAACTCTCAGAAGAAATTAAGCCCCAGGCACGCTAAGTGGGTTCAATTCCTTCAAGAGTACACTTTTGTGCTTAAGCACAAGGCCGGTGTAGAGAATAAGTCTGCTGACGCGTTGAGTCGTCGAATCGCATTACTCAACTCCATGAGCGTTGAAGTTACGGGCCTTGAGCGCATCACAGAAGAGTATTTTGAGTGTCCAGATTTTGGGGTTGTGTATACGTCTTTATTAGAGAGTCCGTCAGGAGCTAACAATGAGTATTTGATTTTGGACGGATATTTATTTAGGAGTGACCGCTTGTGCATACCACGCACCTCCCTTCGCGATTTTCTTGTCTGGGAGTTACATTCAGGGGGGGTCGCGGGTCATTTCGGTCGTGACAAGACCATTGCCCTAGTGGAGGATAGATTTCATTGGCCAAGCCTCAAGCGAGATGTGGCCAAAATTATAGGGCAATGTCGTACTTGTCAACTGGCAAAGCAGAGGAAACAGAATACAGGATTATATACACCTTTGCCAGTCCCCTTCATCCCTTGGCAGGACATCAGTATGGACTTCGTGCTTGGACTTCCCAAGACTATTCGAAAGCATGACTCCATATTTGTTGTCGTGGACCGTTTCTCCAAAATGGCCCACTTCGTTCCTTGTTCTAAGACCTCCGACGCCTCTCATGTTGCTAAGATGTTCTTTAGTGAGGTCGTCAAACTGCATGGGTTACCAAAAACCATAGTGTCTGACCGTGACGTGAGATTCATGAGTTACTTTTGGAAGACATTATGGCACATGATGAATACTAGGCTCCAATTTTCTTCTGCCTACCACCCTCAGACCGATGGCCAAACTGAGGTGGTTAATAGGAGCCTAGGGAGTTTACTTCGATGTTTAGTGGGGGAGCATACCAGGACATGGGACGCCGTACTACCCATAGCTGAGTTTGCATACAATAGTTCTATCAATAGGTCCACAGGTCTAAGTCCATTTGAAGTCGTTACTGGTTACAAGCCTAGGAAGCCTATTGATCTTATCCCCATGTCATTGTCCCATAGGCCATCAGAGTCTGCAGAGTCTTTTGCGCATCACATACATTCATTGCATCAAGAAATCAGGCGAAAGATCACTACTAGTAATGAGCAATACAAATTTCTCTGCAGACCAACATAGACGATTCAAAGAGTTCAATATTGGGGACTCTGTGATGGTCCGCATCAGGCCCGAGCGGTACCCTCCAGGGGCCGTTCGTAAGTTACACGCGCGTAGCGCTGGACCCTTCAAAATTATAAAGCGAAACGGTCTCAATGCGTATGAGGTAGATCTTCCACCCTCCATGGGAATTAGTTCCACATTCAATGTGGAGGATCTAGTTGCTTTTCAGGGACCCACTGATACTTTGTCCGGCCCTTCGCCCACCCGTCCTGATTCCCCAGACTTAACCTTTGATCCATGGCCTCTTCCCAACCTTTCATCCCACAGCCTCTACCTCCCATACCTAGCCTTCACACCCCAAGAGAGGAAATAGAGGATATCCTGGACCATGAGGTAATTTCCACGTCGGATGGTGGGTTTCAGAAATACCTCGTTAAATGGAAGTCACGTCCAGCTTCAGACAACACATGGCTCACTGAGGAGGAGCTCCAGCGACTTGATCCTGACATCCTAGAGCGGTTCAGGAGTTTTATTTCACCAGTGGCGAAATCTTCGCAGCCGAGGAGAGTTGATGAGGACATCGTGCACACGCACGGCCGCACACCACCACCCCTACGCACGTACGTACGCAAAAGGAGGATCCCATCATCGATCTGGCTCGATGACGACGTCCAGGGAGGGCCCCCTAGCTAGAAGACAAGTTTTGGTTCAGAAAAGTGGGCCCGATAGTCAAGAAAAGCCCATCATGGGATCTCATGATCGTGGCCCACTCGTCGGATTGATTTCATTTTTTAGGTTTTGCTTATTGTTATTATTTAGAACATTGTGAACGCTTTAGATTTATGTGTTTGGTTTTTATTTTAGTTTACTTCATCACCAAGTAATAGGTGTCGCACATGGTGCGAGTTTTTGGGTATAGGGTTCTCCCTATAAATAGGCACCCCTTGTAGTTCTTTTGATTCATTGAAGTTAATAAAAAAATTCCTGCTTTATTTTTCTGCTCTCTTCGTGAGTTGTGGAAGAATTCAAAAGTGGGTGCGAAGCCCTCCCTTTTCGAAGGGCTAACTACCGTGGTGCGAAGCCACATCGATCCCGATTCACCCCCATCCCCCATCATCTTTTTTTTTTCTCATCTTTCCTCACCATCCATACTTCGAATTAGTCCTTTTGTTGCATTAGATTTCTTCATTACAACAGGTTTCCAGATTTCGGCCCATAGGCGAGCTGAAACTTCGGCGGAGCACCACGCACAAGCCGTAGCTCGAATCGACCCGAAACTTCGGGGTTTTGGAGCTTCCCCCTGGCCGACCAGAGCCAAGGAGAGCTTTTCTGCAAACGACGCCCCCTCGCACGTGCGGCCGGGTACCTGCGCACGTGCGAGCGCCCCAGGCCCGCTATCCATACGTGGGATCGTCTTTTAGCACAGGTTTTTATCCTCTTTTATCCTCTCATAGCCTTTTTTTTCATGAAACCTAACCCTAGATTACGTTTTCCCTAACTTATATGCCCTTTTTCTTTCCCTAGGGTTCCTTGATTTGAAATTGGTGAATCTCTTAGATTAGGGACTGATTACTATGCATGTGTGGAGGATTATTTCTTATCTTTGAGTATCGTTTGCTTCATAATTTTTATTGATCCAACCCTATCATGTGTAGGCCTGGACCCGCATAGATTTCCCTTTAATTGAATGTTTGGATTTTCATGTGGGATGTGAAATTTGTGTAATTGTTTCTGAATTGGTATGTTCTAAGCCTGAACTCTTGCATATCATATTTACATTTCATGTCCTGCATCATTATGTCCTGGCTCCTAAATTTTATGGAGAATTTAGGAACCAGGGGTAGTTAGTGTAGGACATTTTTTTTGTTGTACACTGTATGTGAGATTTGGTTGACTACTTTCAAAGTATATGCTGATCAGAATAATATGGCCAAAATTTATAATATTTATTAGGAGATTGGTCATTTGAGACAGGACGAGAGATCAATGTATGATTGTTATACTACAATGCATGGTTTATGGTAGGAATTGTCTTTCCTATATGATCTTCAATTTATTTTTCGGTGCATATGACATAGTGGCATATGGAGTTTTTGGATTGTTGGCCTTTATGCTGTCCAACAAAGAAGTATGCGATTGTATAAGCCATGATTATGCAATGCCATAATGGGGCTTTTTTCCTTCCATTTCTCTCCCTCTTTGCCTATAAATAAACCCTCTCTCTCTCTCTCTCTCTCTCTCTCTCTCTCTCTCTCTCTCTCCTCTCTCTCTCTCTCTCTCTCTCTCTCTCTCTAAAAAAAAAAAGTTTAGGGGGTTGTGTGACCACATGGGCAATTATGCAATCGCATATACCACGCACACCCCCCTGAGTAGCACGAGATCGCTTATGCCATTAGACAACATTGGTCCATTATACAAAAAATCCAACCAATCTAACAATCCTAACATTTAACATATGTTACTTTCCCCTGTGAATATGGATCACTTACTGTTACTACTTGTTTCGCCATTTATTTGGTGGACACGGATTGGACAGCTTGGATTGCAGTCTATGTGGCTTTTCTATTGTAAACAATCAACAATAAAGGCCAGCTAATGCAAGGGCATTTTCACACCGGGTTCAAGTGGGGTGGCCTGTGGTATGCATGGGCACACTTGGGGTGGGCGGTCCGTGTGAGGCGCGTCCCACCTGTGTGAGGCGGGTGGCTTGTGTGAGTAGGAACCCATGTGATGTAGGGCCCACGGAGGGGACTCAGTCGAGGACCTAACCCATGGGATGTGGAGTCTGGGCTATGAGATAAAAGGATCGATTTGTTACGCTCTATCAATTCAAGCTTTTAGAGCAAGCGGTTAGTTGTCCTGCATCAAAATGGTATCAGAGCGGGAGATCTCATATTCAAGACTCCTCACCAAGGGTGATTAATACACGAGGCACACTCGGGGTGGGCAGCCCGTGTGAGGCGGGTGGCCCATGTGAGGCGAAACCCATGTAATGTGGGGCCCACGAGGGGGTTCGGCCGACGACCTAACCCATGAGATGTGGGGACTAGACTATGAGATAAAGGGATTGATTCATCACGCTCTATCATTTCAAGCTTTTAGAGCAAGTGGTTAGTTGTCCTGCATCACCACAGAGGGACATATCAGTTGACCAACTAGACAAGTGTACAGTGGAGAGAATGAACCAAGACCAATTCATTAACTGATGAATTAGCATATCTCAAGTAGCGTGTCGGATAGTGCATCTAAGAATGTCAATCCCCATATACCAAATAATCATATTCGTAATTGAATTACAACCAAGGTGTTCCAAAACGGTAATGATGGCCGTAACAGCCACCACCGTTACCGTTATGATACGGGCCGTAACGGCCGTTACGGCCCCCGTATCGGCCGTTACAACGGTTTTTTATTTTTTGAAAAAATTGCTACTGGACAGTTTCGGGGCCATTACGGCCTGTTTTTCTGTAACGGCTGTTACGGCCGTAATGTAACTGATTTTGAATACCTTGATTACAATGACTTATTGAGCTAGACTATATGCATTTTCAGCCACTTCCTTGATGCTTGTGACCCATCTAGGGTATCTCTTATCTACAATACTTGTTGCTTTGTAAACCATCTTGCATCATGCAACATATTTGATCCGCTAGCCATTGTCTTTCTATTTTAACCATCCACTTCATGGCCATCAACTAGATGGTTAGGATCATCCAATCAGTGTGATTATTTGGATGTGTTCCACCCACCAGGGCACGATTTAGACAGTCCGCATTAACATACATCTGTGCCATGTGTATAGCAGCAGAGTCACTGGCACTTAAGTAGTGCAAAATCCATGCAGTAATCTATCCATGACTTATTTTACCACATTACAGCACACTGTCCAGAGTTCATGACATGACAATATGCCCAATTTAGTGCAGCAAATGCAAATGGCTATTTTCACAAGTAAAATTACTACCTCTTGTATAATATGGAATAGATTGCGGACAGCAAGTGGGATAACCCCTGGTTCAGTCACAGATCCTCGCATCGTATGTGTCTTTCCACTGTTAGTTTGTCCATATGCAAAAACGGTACCTGTATGCAAGCCAAAATATAGAGGGAAAAAAAAAAAAAAAAGAAAAATTCACATCAGAACAGATGCACCCTGTGTTTCATTATGATAATTAGAAACGAGAGCTCTGATCCAGTATGAGTTCTATGTGCCCTATTACACAGATTCCTATGTGGGGCCCAGTCTCCCAAGCAAGCAAACATATGATCAACAAAAACAGATAGGAGGAACATACCCTGGACTTCATGAAAATAACCATGGTTGGATGATCACGTCCATACAATCCATACAAATAACAGCATGCAAAATGGATGGTAAGAGAAAAAAATGGCCTCATCCATTTTATAGGCCCTTATGTGAATGGATGTGATCACCCAATCAGTGTGAGATGAGCCACGTGCAATCCAGAAGGAATACATATCCATTTGTCCACCATGATCATATGTAGGCCTGCTTGAGGGCCACATATGCATTCAAACCATGATAGGGTACGCAGCAGCTCTTAGAAACAAAGGAAAATTACCAAAGCATTCTCATTTTCGATTCCTAATCTCAACTATTGAATATTTACAAGAGTATATTGTGTTTACAGAAGTATTTGGTGAAATACAGTTCTCTTTCCACCTTCCTCTCTGTTTTTTTCTTTGCATGTGCAACAATTTTTCCCATTGGACTGTGTTGTGAATTGTGATACTTTTCTTTTTGTATTATTATAATTGTGGGCATTCTTATAATTTTGCTTTATTATGTACAGGCACACTTGTCGTTTTGTTTTGATTGGACCCTAATCATAGTAGTACTGTAGTAGAGAAATGTAGAAGGTTAAAGCACCTCATTCAGTTTTCTCCGCTTTCTCAACTCTTCTTCTCATCTAATATTTCTCCTCTTTTCATTTCATTTTTCATATATTCTTCTCTTCAATAATCTTATCACTTTGTCGCATAAACTAACAAAGGGATAGGATTTTGATATAGCAGACCTCTAGGACTTGTAGCTAGGATACATATGATGCTCCCTACAGTACACATTGGCATGGCATACCTCAAATATGAACCTCCCAAATAGTGGGATCCACTATGGATGGAAAAAGCCAAACGTTACAGTAAAAGCATGATCCAAATTGGTTGATTGGTGGACATCTAATGGACTCTAAAAATTAATAGTTCCAAATGATTTCGAATCAACGAAAGGTTGGAGGTCACAGTTGTCTAACTAATCTGATGTTTTAGTACATGACCGACCTACAGTGACACCCACTATATAGGCAGTTCAGATTTGTAGTAACACCATGAGTATGGGAGGGGGATGCATGCCCATCTGATTTTTAGTACATGACCAACCTACAATGAGACCCACTATACATGTGGTTCAGATTTGAAGTAATGCCATCTGTATAGAAAGGGATCCAAACCTCTATCCTGGCTACAACATTGTATCAAAACCCAAGAAAGTGATGACAAAAAACTCACACATGAATGAAATTATACAATTCCCGAGATGAGATTTTGTAACTTACTCTCAGTTTTTCGATTCATATAAGTGGTCCCATGTTTGGTTATCCAATTTGTTAATATGATCGGCGTCACCATGGATGACCCATGCACCGAAAATCTGTTAGATATGTAGAACCCAGCAATGGAACCTTTGGCCCTTTCTGATTGAATGTGAAGCATTGCTTTTTTCTCAACCATCTGTTTTCAAAGGACAATTTAAGGGCTACGGTTAATTGGTTTGGTCTTGTGCAATGGAGACCAAGAATCATACCGGTTACGAGTGAGTTGGAACAAGTTGAAGGCTCTAAAAGGGCAGTCATGGATGGAGTTAGAAAGAAAAGACTTGACGTCCTATGGTCTAGCTGAAGATATGGACCTTGAAAGAGTGGAATGGTGTAACAAGACTCATGTAGCCGACCACAACAAATTTGGATAAGGCTTAGATGATGATGACGAACAATAGGACTACGATTTTCTCACCTTGGGAGATATTTGGATTATGGGAGATTTAAAGTGGGGCCATAATATCGACTGTAGATCACTAAACCATCAGCCGACACTAAAACCAAAGCATACATGTAAAGATATGGAAGTACATTGGAGCTGGTAGAACCAGAATATGGTAGAGACATGTCTCCACACATGGTATGGTGACTTATCATTTGGAACCATCCATCTGGCCACGCCTTCTGTGGATGGAAAATGGTTCAAAATACACGAAGCAAATCAGGTAATCCTAGACATCTAATCAGTGGCCTCTAAAGCAACAATACAAAACAAATATAGTTAATGGTCAGACATTTATTGATATGGATGAAAGCGGATTGATATGGATGAAAGCCATCCACGTTAGGCCCAAATAGATGGATGAATCCAATTGATATGTAAGCATGCTAAGTGTATAAGGTAGAGAGATGGATCTACTCTACTATATTCTGCTTCTTTCGGCTCTACCATATCATCTCCCAAAAGACACGCGCGCATGTACGCATACAAGGTCATGCTCACCTGCGCACCTTCTTAGTGCACAACTTTGCACACGTGTCATTGGCACAAAATCCGAATGGTCCACGTGAATCGGCACCCCTTGAAACCCCCCTGGCCCAACTTTCAGCCTGATCCAAAACTCTGGTGGGCCATAGCAAAGAGAGATGCAAATCAAAGGAGGAAAATGTTTCCTTTTGCCATGGCCCACCAAAGTATTGGATCATACTAAAAGTTTGGCCTTCGGGGTTTCAAGGGGTGCCGAATCACATAGATTGTTCAGATTTTGTGCTCATATCACATGAGATGAGATCTCAAAAAATTCTCATGAGTTCTCATGAGAATGAGTTCCCAAGTGAGCATTTCACTATATATATATATGTGTGTGTGTGTGTGTGTGTGTGTGTGTGTGTGTGTGGGATGGATGTGTGGAAATTCAAAACATCCATACAATGGCCCCATAGTTTTACAGATCCACACCATTCATACTATGGGCCCCACCATATAAGGCTAAGGAACCAAAAATAATCCTAACATTTAAATTGGTGGCCAAAAAAAAAAAAAAAATTGATTAGGAAGGAAAAAGGCAATGGTCCACACTCAACTAAAGAAGGCCAAAGTTCCATGGCTTCTCCTAGTAGATTTTGTATGCATTGGCGGTCCATGGTGCGCCCCATCATATCAGAAGTTTGATGACTGAAAATGGTGCCACTAATACAAATTGAGAACCCAAGAATATGGTACAAATACTTGGCCCAATGATTGCAAATACCTCTAGAAGAGTTGGTTTGTTGCTCTTTCATTGGTATTGGACGAATAAAGCCTAATGGGGCAAAGAGGAAATGAACTTGCCCTACATCTTTGCGCAGTATGCAAGGGATTATCAATTATCACTAGTGGAGCCCACGGTTCAGTGATCCAGACCATTAGTACGTTGAGTTTTATTGTGGATAGAGGATGCCCCAAAAAAATCTCCAAGACTGGCAGATCCTGACAACTATATATTAAGACATTTTTCAATTGAATGCGAACCTCAGTTGTCTTCCTCTTCCTAACCATCCATCTCTGGGCCACAATTTGGAAGGTTAAGATCACTCTATCAGGAAGATTCATGGGCCCTGCTCCATCCACAGTGGATGCAACAAACCAATGGTCTGTGTTACTTAACAGTCTCCCACTTGTCAAAATTGAAAACACTTTTGTATATTATACAAAGATTGGGCCACATATCATGTAATTACTCTGGAGCGAAACTACCGCAAGAAATAAAAATAAATGGGGTATCAAACAGAATATAAAAGAAGTGTAATTTCATAGATTTCAGACTATAAATTCCAAAATGAGCAGGTTTAATGTCATTGGAAGCAAAATAAAGAATTACATGGCAATTGCATTGACATTTATATAAACAGCAATAACAAACATCTCACCATTAAATCCACGGACAGCTGCAGCTACAATTTCTTTGGTTCGAGCTTTGTAAACTTCTGCAGTCTTGCAGTCTTCTCCAAAGATCTGATCTGAGAATTCGAGAGATGGAGATAAGAGCATATAGTGGAAAGACACGCCCGCTAACACAAGGCGCTTGTATACAGTAATCAGGACCATTGATTTTGTGTGCCACCACATGAATGGGCCATATCCAGGGAGTTTGGATTGCCGTAGGCATCCAGTTATATATATATATAATATATATAATATATATATATTATATATATATATATATATATATTGAAATTTTAAAATTTAAAAAAAAAAAAAAAAAAAAAAAAACGGCTGACATTCAGCGGGCAAAACTTATATGGCGACAGTTGTCCGATTGCTGCAATCTTCAAACTATGGCCCATCCAAGTGGTGGTCCACCAGATCAACGGCCCTAATCAACATACATGTTTGCATTGGGAGAAAAGAAGAGAGGATTCGACAGAGAGTGAGATGTACCAAAGTCGAATTTGGTGGAATGGTTGGAGATTGAGATGGAATTGCCGGAGATTCTCCAAGGGCTGGATTTTGCGTCTTCTGGGGACAGGGGCCTTGCTCGAACTGCCACGTGGATCCTCTCCATTGGTGTAGAAATGGGCCAGGAAATGGAGTTTCTACTCTCTCTGACCTACTGAGAAATGTTAGGGCTAGAACTTCAAAGAGGGCGAATTTTGCTTCCCCTTCTCGATTTCCCGCCTTTGGGTTTTGTACGTGATCTGGTGAATGACGATAATGCCCTTGGGGGACTTTTTCAAATGGGACTTATTTTATACTCTGGCGGCCAATGACGCTTGATATGCAGGCGCGAAGAAATGGTAGATATAGTATATATATTAACTCGGATTAAACGGATTAGATTGTGAAAAACACTGTTTATAAGTTCCGATCTAAAAATCAGATTGGTAGAACAATCCTAGCCTCTGATCAGTGGACTCTTGTTTTTTTAAACTAAGACCGTTGGATATTTTCCGTTTATAACCGTAAAGTAATTGTCCAGCAATCTATTTTGTTCATGATACATCTAAACTGGTACCCTAAATAGGACCGTTTGGTTGGACTTAATTGTATGCCACGTATGCAAGTTCTCGGTAATTTATTACTGCGTGTGTATCATCCACCGCACTCTACAGAGTATCATAGCGTTTATCCTTTTCAACTGTCATGCAGGCTCTGACGTGAACTCACGTGCAGTTGGCGTATCACGTGTGAAGATCCAAGCTGTGGAAGATGTGCGGAGCTGTAGTGAATATCGCCTGCCATGAAAATCACGTATGAGCTCTATGTTTAGAGCAGGGATTGAATGGCATTAGGGTGGATGGCATGGATTTCTAGGTAATGATGGTGTTGTCAGTGGATTATCTTGAGATCCATGGGATTGCTATATTCCTGGATTGCTATATCACTCTGTTTGGTACGCCCGGCCAATCCCGAGATTAAACCTTCCCATCCCTTCCAATCCCTCGAACCAAACACATTCCAGGCAAATTTGAACAGATTAAGGTAGATTGGATGGGATTTAAAGGTAATGGTGGTGTTGTCAGTGGATTGTCTTAAGATCCATGGGATTGGGATCAGATCACCGACTCTGTTTGGCACGCCCGGCCAATCCCGGAATTTAACTTTCAATCCCTTCCAATACCATCCAATCCCTTCCAATCCGACTGGCCAAACGGGTTAGTTACACTGTTTTCTGTCCATTGATTTCCATGCCATGTCCGGCCTGATGAATTCCGTTGAACTGGCACTGATGTGTTGATGTGTTTTTCAAAGGATTAAATGGTAAATGAATTGAACAATTAATTGTCAAACATGTATGCTTAACGCCAGACTAATTATATTTAAGGGCTTATTAACAAATTAAATCTTTGGTATGCCTTGATAAAGTAATTAAGCTGAGTTTTCAATTACTATTTTTTTTTTTTTTGTTTTAGACCTTTAACAATAACTATGCCTTTTTTTAAGACAAAAATGCCATGCTCCTTGGTTATAAAAAAGATTGATATTTATCTTCAATATCTTCTTTTTTTAGTTCTTTATAAAATAAAAATAGAATGAAAACAAAAATATTAAATTAATTAATTAATTTACTTTCTTCTTGTATTCTTTTTTTTTTCTTATTCCTCTTTTTTATGAAAATTTACAAATAAAACAGAAAAATATACCTTTGATATTTTTCTTCTTCTTCTTTATAAAATACAAAAAGAATGAAAATACCTAGTAAATAAAACATCTTACTTTCTTTTCTTCATTCTTCTTTTATTTTGTCTTTCTCAAGGACAAATGAATCAAAAATTAATTAATGAACGGGGAAATATATTTTTAGTCTTCTTAAATAAAAAAGAGAAAAAAATTAAAAAATTAAAAAAAAAAAACAAAAAAACAAAACAACATACCTTCATCTTCTCATTGTTTTATTTTGTTCTTCTTTTTTTTTTATTGTAAGAATTAAGACCCTAACGGTCAGAAAATAATTCAAACCTTGTTTTTGGGATTCATGACCTTAATAAGGAATAAGTACTGGCCGCGGCCCTACCCATTTGGACAACAAAAAATAGAGACCCTATCGAATAACAAATAACTAATACCCTATCCTTTAGAACAACAACCACCATTAAAGTGAGAATTGAGATGATTGGAGTTTCAGTTATCACTTTGAAGGTGGATGTTGTCCCAAAGGCAAGATCTCAAATTTTCATTAATGCTAAGTCGCAGTTCACATATGCCCTAATAAGAACAAGGTCCCAGTTCTCTCTTAACTGTTAAGGCAGCAGTTCACAACTGCCCTTATAAGGATAGGGTCTCAATTCCCTCTTGACTGTTATTAGCAACTACCCTTATAAGGGGAAGGGTCTCAACTCTCTCTTGACTATTAGGGTTGCAATTTTGTAGTTGCCATTGTATGAACACGGTCTCAATTCTCTCTTATTTGTCGGTGTCGTAGTTTGCAGTTACCCTTATAAGGACAGGGTCTTGTTTTTTTTTGTTGGTTGTTAGGGTCATAATGCTCACTTTCCCTTATATGAGGGCAGGGTCTCAACTCTCTATTGACGATTAAGGCCACATTTCGCAATTCTCCTTGTAAGGGCGGGGTCTCAACTCTTTTTTATTGTTGGGGTCTCGGCCTTCTGTTAATTGTTAGGGTCTCGATTATATGTTAGCGACCCCTGTCCTTCTCCTTAGTTTCTAAACTAGCAGAATCGTCAAACGGGACCTCAAAAGTGGGAAGTTGACTGATGGAAATGTCTTCCTCACTCTCGTATAGGTGAACGTCGGTTCGTTCAATTCTTAGGAAGAAGAAGGATCCACCGAGAATGAATGGGAAGACTGGAGTAGTATCTTCATTAGCCGGAAGGAATTAATCTCCACTAGCGTAATTCGAAGAATGAGCCTCAACTCTCTATTGACTATTGGGGTCTCAGTTCTCTGTTGACTGCTAGGGTCTCAGTTCTTTGTTGACTGTTAGTGTCTCTTGGTTCTCCATTTATTGTTAGGGTCTCAATTCTCACTGAGTACTAGGTCCCTGGCTATCTGTTGGCTATTAAGGTCTCGATTCTTTATTGATTGTTGGGGTCTCAATTCTCTATTGACTGTTAGGGTCTCAATCATTGTTATATCAAGATTTCAATTATTTGTTGACCATTACATTAGGGTCTCGATTTCCTGTTGATTATCAAGGTCTCAATTCTTTGTTAATTGATAAGGTCTCGTATCTTCATTGATTGCAATGGTCTCTTGGTTTTGCATTGATTGTTAAAGTCATAATTCTCTATTAAGTGCTATGGAGGGTTTTCGTTCTTTGTTAACTGTTGCGGTTTCGCATCTTGGTGATCTGTTGCTTGTTGACAGCTAGGGTCTTAGTTCTCTGTTGACTGTTACGGCCCTCATTATTTCTTGATTGTTAGGGTCTCTGTTCTTTGTTGATTACTAAGGTCTTAATTCTCCATTCATTGTTAGGATCTCTCAGTTCTTCATCGATTACTAAGGTCTTAATTCTCTATTACTAATGTTCTTTGTTGACTATTGGGGTCTTAGTCATTCTTCGATGATTGTTAGGGTCTCAATTCTTCGTTGATTATTATGTTAGGGTCTGGGTTTTTTGTCGATTGTTAGGGTCTCAGTTCTCTATTGACCATTAAGGTTGTAATTATCTGTTAATTGTTATGTTATGCTCCCAATTCTCTATTAAACATTCGGGTCTCAATTCTCTATTAGTTATTAAGGTCTCAGTTCTCTGTTGACTGTTAATGTCTCGGTTCTCTGCTGACTTCTGCATCGGGGTCTCGTCTCTCTATTGATTGTTAGTGTCTCAATTCTCTGTTCATTGTTACATTAGGGTCTCAATTCTTCGTTGAATGGTAGGGTCTTAGTTCTCCACTGACTGTTTGGTTCATAGCTATTTGTTGACTGTTACGTTAAGATATCGGCTCTCCGCTGATTGTTAAGGTCTCTAGTTATTCACTGACGGCCGAGGTATCAGTTATTTGCCCATTGCTTGGGTCTCGGTTCTTTATATGTTGTTAGGGTCTTAGTTTTTTGTTAACTGTTATGGTCTTAGTTCCATGCTGATCTCAGTTCTCTACTAAAAAGATATGTTGTTTTTCTTATTTAATAAATTTTTTTTTTATCTTTTTTTTATTTATATTATTTAGGAATATTTAGAATATTTTTTATATTCATTAGTTAATTTTCTGATTTATCGGTCCTTCAAAAAAAAAAAAAGATAAATAATAATAAGAAGAATAATGAAAAGAAGGTAAGTTGTTTTATTTATTTGATATTTTTTTCATCCTCATTTTTTCAAATTCTTACCCAGTTACCCTAACCATTTACAGCAATCCAAGCCATCCAAATCATGGGTCCCTTTGTAGATGGTGCAAAGTCCCAAAAATCTATGACAAAAGCCATTCTAAAAAATCAAGGCCGTTCAAGTTACCTGCCAAAGCCCTTCCCATGGAGTAGATGGAGCAGAGTCAAAAAATCAAGGTCGTCCAAATCGTGGGTCCGAAACTGGCCCGAACTTGCCCGATTGCTGACCGGGCCGGGTTCGGGTTGGACAAGTTGGCCCAGTGACCAGGCCGGGATGGTTTGGATGGTGACCGGGCCGGGCCGGGCTGAGCCCAGTTCGACTCGGTTTGGCCCGATGTACACCCCTATCTCCAATTACACTTCCAAAACTTTGCTAGTACACACACACACACACACACACACACACACCACACACATATATATATATATATATATATATATATATATATATATATATATATATATATATATTGTCTAAGAGCCTTTCTTATCTTCACCATTCTCAAAGCTTCATTTACTCCATGTATTAAAGTAGGTATTTGATATTGTTTGATTTATAATTCTCGTCATCCATGACATTTTAAAGTGGTTGTCATTTACAAAGTTATAAAAATAACTTCTCCGCATATTATCGAGCTCATTGTCCTTGACTAATACTCTCCAGTCACAATTGTCAATGAATCTGACATGATATAGATCCCCACCCTTCCCCCTTTCCACTTTTGCAAGTTTGAAGGAATCTTTTCATCTATTGTTTTTCATAATCCAACGCAAAGATCACCGCAAGCCCTTAGTTTAGCCCGACCTACTAGTTTGTTAACAATACTTTAGCATTTCTATATTGCTTGAATTTTCATCATTTCTATTTCCCTCCAGAGCTCTGAAACACGAGCACTTCTCGTCAATAATTTTTCACGCATGGTCGTTCTACCACCAAGTTTTATTATATGAGTGGCTTTTTTTTTCTCTCTCTAGATACTCATTAAATATATTTTGCTACTTTTTCTCAATGTACTTAGCCACCTCGTTCCACAAAACACTTGCTTATTCCTCGATGTCAAACTTTTTTTATTCTATTATTTTTTCTCTCCTTAAAAATTTTCAATTCTTGAATTCCTTTTAATTTTACCTACCTTCTTCTATCTTTTAATTTAAACATCCATGACCACTGACCTGCATTGTGTGGTAAGACTTTCTCCTAGTATGACACTGTAATCCTTATACACTAATTATTCCGTCTTCACAACTAAAAGGGATTTCACTCTACTTGTACATGATCCACTTTTGAAAGTTACCAAATGTTCATCTATCTTTTTTTCTTCTTCAAATAATATGGTTGCTATAGCTAGATTGTATACCATTAATGATGCAGGGATGAACGTGATGAGGTCAATCACCGTCTTCCTCAAGGATTACTCCGAATCCACTGAGCTTCTCTGGACTCCTCACAGAGACTCCTCGAATCCACTGAGCTTCTCTGGACTCCTCACAGAGACTCCTCGAATCCACGACGAAAAAGCAAGAAAATATAATTAGTATTCATGAAAATTCGTAAATTGATTGAAGGATATATAATAAAAACAAATTTATAACCCTTTAAATAAGGATATCAAGACTTGGAAGAAGTTTAGGAATTAAACTATAACTAAAACTCCCTATAATTCGTAACTTACTATAAATGGTAAATTTAATATTTATAGTAAGTGTCCCATGTGGTTTAACCACGTTATTCTCCTAATTTTTCTAAATGCGCAACTCCCAAAGCCCAACAAATGAAGAGTTATAATCAAACTAAAACTTATTATTTATAGTAAAAACAGAATTAAACATGGAATTCGGTCGTCGATTTGATGGAATCTAGCAAATTCGGCATAGGAAACCCGACAATGCCGGGTTGGTTGGATAAAGTAGCTCATCCTGCACCAAAATCATACATGGTACATCCAGTAACTCATTCTGATTCGTGAGATATGCTTGTTTTAAAGTTCTGACGGTTTTGATGACTTCTACCTCTGATTGGGCCTTCTCTGATCCATCTTGGACATGAAAGTGTCCGCGACCCACTATACATCAGTCCTCTCCACTTCAAAAGAATCTGTCCTCGAGTTCTCGTGCTGCTTCGGTTTATGATACTTGGTCTGGTGCGCCGTAACGATACCTGGATCAAAAGTTATGATCAATTTACGTTCCACTTTCTTTTGGCCCAACCATGCTAGGAATGTATCTTTGACACGTTCTACATTAGACCTCTCCACTTGAAAAAAAACTCATCATCGAGTTACTCAATAGACCTAACTCATGATTTTGAGATAACTTTTAACGCCGATGTTTATTAGCCCTTTTCTTGTACTTGACACTGGGCTCTTGAGTTGACACAATACATGTACTCATATATTTTCTTGACTTGACTAATATCGATCAGTTCCTTCATTTATACCTTCAAGATCTTATATTCTTTATGATAATGGGGGCAATTAGGCAGACTTGCCCCTAAGATGGGATCAATGTGATTTTGTATATCTCGTATGGGAGACAATTTATTAGGGAGTTCGTCGAGCACAACTGCCTTAAACTCCTGCAATACCAGTTTCAAATCCTCTGGGATATTCACAGGCTCCACATATTTTTTCTTTTCAACTAATGGATATATATATCTTGTTTCCTCATACTGTTTAACAAAAGCTTGTTCAATTGTTAAAGATTGTCCATGCATTTTAGAAGTCGGGTCAGTTCTCCCTTCCTACAGGGAGAATGCCAATCTTTCTACTGTTTTTAGTAAATGTAAATACGTTATTCTCACCTCTATGTGTACAAATAGTATCAATATTATTTTGACATGGTCGACAAAGTAACATATGACAAACTTCTATGTCGACTACGTCACAAAGTACTTGATCCTTATAATTTTTACCAATTGAAAACAAGACAATGCATTGTTCGGTACCTTTATTTTGTTGACCTCCTTGATCCTTCTAATTACATACGGAGATGGATATTTTTCTGTTTTCAGTTGCAGCTTTTCCACAATTATTTTCAATGCGAGATTCTCACTGCTCCTGATATCGATGATCACATTACAGACCCTGTAACGCCCTGAAAATCGGGGGTCGAGCATTACTCAACTCCCGAGTTCTAGAACATCACTTATGCAACAAAATGAATGATGATTGAATGTTGACTGTATTCGTGCATTGAACATGAGTGAGATTAAGCCAAAACAACATATCATACTCCAGAGACAGTTAATTTGCAAGCGGAAAACTGTGATAGATAGATAAAATATATAACCTATGATGAGTCTCCAGAGTGTGATAACATTACCAGGTTAAATAAATACAAGTGCAGTTCTAAAATATACCAAATGTGAGGAAGTGTAATGTCTCTTATCCCAAGTACCATAGCCCCGTCAATACACTATCAGGTCTTCATTGACCCGTCAAAGAGATACAGATAGGAGAACTCCTCCTATCATCATAGAAGTAGTCCGGCTCTGCTTCACAAACATCGTCATCACCTGAAACTCAACAAATCTGGTTGGTGTGTACTACACCGTCCCGTAACGTGGGAGTGAGTGATCAACTCAGTGGAACAGTAAAGTATAGGTTAACATGTTATCAATTCAATCAAGCAGTAATGATAAAGCAGTACAAATCAAACAATTCTAACTACTCTTATTAAATGTAAGAATGAAATGACATGATGCTGTATGCCCTTGCCAAACCACCCTCAAGCGACATCATCTTACGTTCGCAAATGCTTAACTCCCTCAGTGCGCCACATCTACAAAGCACATGCGGTGCAATGATGCTCATGATTACCAAGTTATTATTAATCCATTTCAACCAGCAGTATTGGGAAACTAAGGTATCTCCCTTGTATCATTCCCAAACATGATCCATTCTAGGGTCGTCAATCCTAGTTAATCTCATACGATATTTTAGTTTGAGAAACATAGTGAAGGCATCGCAAAGGGCTCGTCACCCGTCAGCGCGGATACAGATCTCACCGTATGCGGCTCAATTGCTGGCCGTCAGCTCGAGTACAGGTCTCACCGTACTCGGCTCAATCACTAGCCGTCAGCTCGAGTATAGGTCTCACCGTACTTGGCTCAACTCATACTCTAGTTGCTGTGAAAGACTCGTCGCCAATCACAGACCCTTGGAGTATACTCGAAGATACTACGGAGGACTCGTCGCCCGTCAGCACGAGTACAGGTCTCACCGTACTCGGCTCTCACCGTAAGTATCGACAGCTCGATACAATGTCCCATACCACCATATTCGGCTCACGAGTTGGTTGCGCAATGGTCACTACGGGAGGCACATGGCCCCAGCGTAGGCCGACAGCTCGACCACGGTGTCCCATACCACCATGCCCGGCTCATGCGTTTTAGCAGATCGAGGTACCATGGTTAAAAGGGGGTTTCACTGGTAAGTTTGGTACCCTAGGTTCAAGCAGTAGTGTCCAAACAGGGTGAACATACATAAAACAGATCGGGTTACTTGACGAGTTCGACTAGCACGATCGCCCGTTGAGCTGCACGACATGAAGTGCATAAACAACTTCGTGTGGCCTAGCCACTGCCAACAGGCAACGCACGACTCGAGTTCGTCGAATACATCCCACGTGGCAAATGAATCTCAGCCACGAGTTCAATCCCGTTACCGATTGCATGGGCCATAATCATAGCCCCAAACACAATCAATTGTAGATAGATAAAGCAGTAATGGATCAAGATTCAACTCATACCGTCAAGGTCTGGTATTATCCGTTTAGGGCTGCCAGGGCTGTTGCACGCACTCGTTGCTCCGCTCCCCCATCACCCATGACGGATCATACAACGTAAATATAGCTTTAACATATGCATTTCATAGTTAAAATCATAAAGCAGTTGAGCATGTTATGAATCACAACACAAGCATGAGTTTGTACATGTTCAATCCTAATCACACACTATCAAAGGAGATCATGCACATAGTTAAAAGAGGTTGAGAATCATATCTCAACATCCTTATACATTACAATTTGCTAACTGCTACTCACTCAGACATTTCAAGATACACTTGAACTACATACATCACATACATAACATATGTCGATCACATAGGCATTAGGCCAAATCCTTTCACTAGGGAGCTGCCCCAATCATAACACGCGTACACCCATGACGGATAGTCATGGCAAGCAGGAATCCAAGTTCCATATTCATTCAGCCATTTCCACAAACACTTGGGCCACACATTTTAGCATATATAGTGTATATTGGTCGTGGCGTGATTTATGGCAAATCCTTTCGTCAAAGGGGGTATCGCCAATACAACAATCATGAATCCATGACAATTAGTCATGGCGAGCACGAATGAGAATTCCATACTCATTCAGTCATTTTCACAAACACTTAGAATACACTATACAACATACATGGTGTATGTTAGCAAGACATGTATTAGGGCTATCCTTTAGCCAAACGAGTATTTTATCCATGTATAATATATTACTACAACAAATAATCATGGTAAATACATCTTCAAAATTTATACGTATACAGTATTTTCTAGAATACGCAATTTCAACATACATAGTGTATATAAGTAAACATGTATTTAGGCGAATCCTTTTGCCAAATAAGTATTCTATCCATATATCGTATATCCATATAACAAATAAACATGTCAAACACATTTCCAAAAAATATATGTATACGGTATTTTCTACAAATACCTAAAATATGTAGAATTCCATATTTTTCATCTTTAATCGAAACGGAAAACAGACAGCACTTTGTACATGTGCAATTGCATGCAGATCATGAATCTATCATTATCTGACATTGAAAGTGTTGAAAACCATAACCTATACACTTAAAGTCCGCACTTTTTGTCGTAGAATCGCAACGGAATCGATAGGTTTGCTAAGCTTCCGTATTCGGCAGTTCGACAACCTATAGAACGAAATAGGTTAGCTATTTCACAACCTACAACAGTCTAAACCCAAAACAGATTAGGGTTAGGTTTCTTACCTAGAAACGACGCCGGAAACGCCGGGAAAGCGTCAAGAAAGGATGGTGCAGCCCGTGTGGTGGCAGGGGGAACGATAGTAGGGAGATCCTCCCACTTCTCCCTCACTTTCTCTCTCTTTTCCCTCTCTCAAATCCCAAATTCGTATGGCTGCCATGAGAGGGGTTTAAGGTCCTTATATAGTCTCAAACTCACCGAAATAGATTCCTGTTCAAGGGTTACTACTAATATAGATATTTCGTCACTTTTCCAGCTTAAAAGAGAGGTTCTGGTGGCCCTCCCTGAGTCAAACGTCAGACTTAAGCTCACCACACATGGATCTGTGTGGGATTACGTTTTCGACTCGATCGGATTCCCAGATTGCACATGGCGGACTACTTTCAGTTCAACGGTCAGTGGGCCACGATCCGAAATTCCAAGTACATGTAAATGTTCCTGAAATTTTTCTTAATCCGAGGGTGTAATTTAGTCTGATTCTGACGGTCAAGTTGCTTAATACTGATGCGCAAGCGAATGGTGCCAGATCACTATTCCAGATATTTATTTTGGAAAGGGAATAGTGTTTTTCACACTCACTCGCTCCGGATCCAAACGAATGGCCGTGGGACATCGGCTGGACCTGATTTTTGAGATAATTGTCAAGCCCAGTGAGGCGGTCCTAGTTCCTTAACTTCGTGTTAATCGGACTTCTGATGTGCGATGTAGACTTAATACGAAGTTTCGTTTCATTCCCGAGAACAGCTGGGAAATGAGTTTGATCCTAAACTTTAGGGTAACCTAGAGTCAATGATTCTACAAGTTTTTGGGTCTTGCAGATCGTATTTAAAGCGATTGGTGCTAATTTCACAGGCACTCTAGTTTAGCACTAGCTATTCTCGCCTAATTTCTAAAGGATTTAGTCCTAAGTGATTTCTGGTCGAGGTGGTGACTTAGTCTTTGCAGTAATGTTTAGATTAAGTATTGTTCTTCCTTACTTAAACTTTAAGATAGTGTCTAATGTGAAAGTACTTAGAAAAATTAGGGAACAAGGTGGTGAAAGGTGAGATTTGTGAAGGAAAATGGTTTAAGACGGGATTTGAGGCTTTGAATTGAGTGTTTGAAAAGTTAAGTAGGTGTTAAGATTGACCCAATGCCTAAGGATGTCTAATCCCAGGTTGGCAAAAATCCGGGATGTTACAGACCCTTTGGTTTACAGTGCCCTCGTTTGAAAGATGTTGTCTCGTTGTAAATCTATTTTTACCTTTGACATGTATAACGGCTTACTCACGATTAAAGTGGTGGCCTGCGATTTACCATAATATGATGGTGCTCTGCAGAAATTGGAGTTGTGTCGTACAGCGACCACGGGCAGTTGAGCATCGCTTTGAGCTCGGGGCAGAATTAGCGCATCCGCAATATGGTTGAGGATTGCCTACAGCCCTTGCATGGTTAACTGACTCTCCCGGTAGAAAGCTTCTATTATTTCCAAAAGATAACGAATCACTGGTTCATCGTCCATAGGATTTTGGTTCATACCTTTGTTGTTTGTCATCAGCCCGAGGAGAATCCTCGCTCTGATACCAATTGACGTAGGGATGAACGTGATGAGGTCGCTCATCGTCTTCCTCAAGGATAACTACTACGAATCCACGGAGCTTTTCTAGACTCCTCACAGAGACTTCTCGAATCTACAAGGAAAAAACAAAAAAATAGAACTTTAGGAATTAAACTATAACTAAAACTCATTAGAATTCGTAACTTATTATAAATATTAAATTTACTATTTATAGTAAGTGTCCTATGTGGTTTAACCACATTATTTTCTATTTTTCTAAACACTATTCATGTTGGGCATAACTGCTAAAGCCCAACGGATAAAGAGTTATAATTAAACCAAGACCTACTATTTATAGTAAAAATGGAATTAAACATGGAATTTGGTCTGGAACCTCGCAAATTCGGCGTGAGTAACACGACTATGCTGGGTTGGTTGGATAAAGTGGCTCGTCCTACCCCAAAATCATATATGGTACATCGAGTAACTCATTTCAGTTTGTGAGACATGCATGTTTTAAGTTCCGATGGTCTTGATGACTTATGCTTTTGATCGGGCATTCTTTGATCCATCTTAGACACGAATGTGTCCGCGACCCGTTCTACATCAATTAAGAAGTCAAAGATAAATCTCATTTTTTTCTCCCAAAAGTATATATATTCTATGTATTCTCTTTTATCCTCTACTTTCTTTTATACATGACCATTTGATTCTCATTTTATGAATATCATATATGTTCATAATTCCTTGCATCAATCCACCAATACCTTCTCAAATTTTTATCTTGAGTCTATCCTCTGACCTCGCTTGTGGTGCATAGAGGTGTACACGAGTCAAACCGAATCGAGCTTGGCACAACTTGACTCGACTCGGCACTAGCTAACCCCCGCTTGAGCTCGACTCGGCTCGGTCCTCGAGCCTGACTGGCCAGCTCGGCTGGGTTCGATCAGCAGCTCGGGCCAGATCAAGCCAAGTTCGAGCCAAGATGGAGCTTAGTTTGCCTATGTAACATTTTGACAAACACATAAACTGCGCCTTCAAATGCTTGTTGTATGTATAATAATAACAACGGTTTTACAAGTATTTCTTCAAACACCTTGTAGGCAACATCAAAATCAAGAAAAAATGTATTTGTTTCATATACATACCTTCCTTGCCACCAGCCAACACTTCGTTGAGTCATTTCATCGAACACTTGGTGAGCAAAATCAATATCAAAGTAACTGAGTCACCGAACTGGTTCGATCCGAGTTCAATTCAAGTTGGGGATCGATCCAAGTCGAGTCGAGCTCTGGCAAGCTCGAACTTAGTTCAAATTTATTTCGAGCTCAAAAAATCAGTTCAACTCGGCTCGAACTCAATTTTGAACCGAGTCGAATTGAGCTTTTTTGAGTCAAGTTAAGCGAGCTAACCGAGCTAACTCGGTTCATGTACAACCATGGTGGTGCATATGCATCAGTAACATTGATGTTCTCCACATTTGATATCGATTTTTATTAATAACATTTTATCACTCACTCTCTTAACATCAACAACTTCGTATCTTAAATTTACATATACTGGTATTCATGCCTCGTTTCTATTTTTGTCATTTCCTGCATATTGGAGTTTACATCCATCAATTTACCTACTTTCAACCTCCCTCCACCTGATCTTTTGATATAGGATATGCGAACACCCGTTTTTTCATCGGATATACTAACCATATACTCTCGTGTCAATGTTCTTACATTCCACGTGGCAAAATGATTTTTATTCTCTTGGACTAACTTTTTTACTCACACATGTCAAAAAAATAGTGCATAAACTCTTACATACATCTCACGACAACCCGGCATTAATACAACATGTCGCTTATCAAGGATTCTCTCACAAACTCTGTTGGTAAATATTCCAAAATGGTAATTTGGATACCAAAAAAAAAGATATATAGAAAAAATAATTCGATTAGGTTGAACCACATATTAGATACGCTGTCTTTACAACATGATTTGCCCCCTTTCCTCTCAGACTAGAGATCGCTGACGGGTTATTGGTAAATTGCTTACAGGATAAGACAAGCCTTTTGTTGGTCATGAACGCAACATTCATGAAGGGATCATCGTAGGAAGCTGACTAATGTAGTCAGTCTCCGACAGAGTGAGTTTTAGGATCCGGTAACTCAGTTTTTCTATAACTCAACTTATTTACTAATTTGTCAAAAAATGAAGAGAGATTTATGATTGATTTGTTGAATTTCTAATACTATGGACCTGGAGAGGTCTTGTTTATATAGATGGGGCAAGTGGATCATTATATTTGAGGTCACCGATGATTAAAACATTTTGGTTGGCTTATTAATCCAAACGTTTTAGACCATTAGATAATTAGTTTAGACATTTTAGACCGTTGGATTAATGATCAGACAATTTGGATGGTTGAGACTTATCTATTTTCGGACCGTCAACATTAACCAATGTCGGTTTCTTGCCATTACAAGAAATGAACCGATAAAACCATTTCTATATAAACCATATAAGGTGGCCATTCTCTCACACCATGATGTACACGTGCAAAGTGTAATGTGCACCACTAGCGCCTTCATAATTTAACTGTCTACAGCCTCATCCGTGCCCACATGAACGCGTGTGCTCCCTTTTTTCCAAGTAAACCGTATATAAGAAGGTTTAAAAACTTCGAAAGATTCCTAATCCTAAGTGATGCGGGACAAAAGGAAATCCACATTTTTCACGAATTTTCAAAACTATTTTGGAGGGAATTGAAAATCCATTTGTTTTTGTTTTTGTTTTTGTTTTTATTTTGCTTTTTTTTTTTTTTAATTTCTTTTTATACTTTCAATTATTTATTTTTAACCACAAAATATTCTTAAGTTTCGATACAATGTGTCACTTATAGGAACATCAGATTGGCAATTGATGTTGAATTCATGCCATAACTTCCATTGTAAATCCAAACTTCGGTGCACCCCACAGGACAAAAAGTCCGTCTACCTGTATATTTTATATGCCTAAATAGATGTTTGCTCTTTTGCTTAGATATAACATCCAATACATGTTGCTAAAAATCAATATAAAGCCTAAGAATGGACATCAAACAATTTGAGTGTCGAATTTCCATCAACTACATAACTACATGGTGTAAGGACTATATCTATGTGTTTCATCCACATTGCCCATCCATTTTGCATCCATTTTGCTAGCTCATTATAGGACATTAGCTAATATTGATGCATATCCAAAGCTCAGGTAAACCACACCATAACAAAGAGTGGGGACTGAATGCCTACAGTTGAAAACTTCTTGGACGCCACAAAAGATTTGGATTAAGCCGATATTTGTGTTTTCCATTCACCTTGGCTCATGTGACTTTATGAGTAGGATATATAGAAAATAAACATCAAGGTCGTCCCTAAAAAAAATTCATAAGCTGGCATCCTTCTCTCCATTGTTTCCCATGGTGTGGTCTACTCCTGCTTTATTTATGGGCTCATGGCGAAACGGACGTACAACGGACTTCCCTTCACTGCGAGTCTTCAGTGGACGCAGATTGGTTGTGGTGTAAGCAATCCACGCACATACCTGGTGTCAGGACTTTGTGTGGCCACCGTGATGTCCACGTGGTCCATCTATTTTGCCATCTTATTTTAAAGCAGAAGCGTAAATTAAAGCATATCCGAAGCTCATGTAGATCACACCACCACCGCAACTACAGGAAACATTAGAGATAATGATGCCCACCGTTGAAAACTTCAAAATTTCTATGGCCATAAGAAGTTTTAAACGGAAAGTGTTCAAATGCTCAATCACACCAATGTTTCATGTGGTGTGGTCCACTTACACTTTTGATATGCTTCAATTTTCAGCTCATGCCCCGTAGAGTGGACCCAGCTAGAGACCAACGGTCGTGTCAGGGCTTTTGAGGGGCCACTGTGGTGTATGTGTTTTATCCATGCGGTTCATCTATTTTGACATATATCTTTTTACGGCATGAGCCTAACAAGAGGCAGATTGGCGGCTCAAGTGAACCACACCACATGAAGTAGTAGGGATTTAGAGCTTACCGTTGAAAACTCCGTGAGGCCCTTCATAAAGGTCTGTGTGATCTTATTAATAGGTAGGATGACAAATAAAGGAAACGGATTGGCTACTCCCCTGCCACCAGCACCGTGGCTGATGGTTAGTGATCTGCGGGCCCTACCATGATGTATGTGTTTCATCCATTCCGTTCATCCATTTTCAAAGATTATTTTAAGACTTCATTCTAAAAATGAGAGGGATATAACTCTCAGGTGGACCACACCACAGGAAAACAATAGTGATCGGATATCTACCATTAAAATCCTCTTAATGCCCACTGTACTGTTTATTTGACATCCAATCTGTTGATTAGGTCATCTGGGCCAAAAAAACATAGATGAGCTTGATCCAAAACTTTTATAGCCCCCAAAAGGTTTTTAACGGTTGACAACGCTCATTCAACACTTTTTCTTGTAATGTGGTCAAATCGAGATTTGGATATAACTCATTTTTAGTTTCATACCATAAAATGACCTGGAAAAATAGATGGACGGCATGGATGAAACACATACATCATAGTTAGGCCTATAGAGCACCGATCATCAGCCATTAGCTGGTGGCAGGGGGAGTAGCCAATCCGTTTCCACAAGTAAACATAAGGTGGGCTTTAAGAAGTCTTCAACGGTAAGAGTTGAATCCCCATTGTTTTATGTGTTGTGGTCCACTTGAGTCTTCTATCTACTTCAATTTTGGATCATGCCATACAATGATCTTTCAAAATAGATGGACGGCGTGGATAAAACATATAGATCAAGGTGGGCCTCATAGAGCCTCCGATGCGACCGACCGTCTCAAGCTAGGTCCTCGTGGGTTTAGTACGCAATCCGCGCTCACTGGGGTGGGCGCTGCAGGCAATCTGCTTCCGCCGCGAAGTATCGAGTACGTCTCACGCGCGCACATCGGAATCTAGCCCCAGTTCGCTGCCCTAGTTCTATACTCCGCCGACGCGCGAAAGAAGACGCCAGGAAAACACTAGCAGAGGAGATGGGGAGCGAGAGCACCGGAAATGCTGGTAGCACTTTCAGGTCTCGGATGGAGTACTATATGTATAGCGGCGAAAAGAAGCACGTGTTCGTTGGAATGGCCATCATCGGCGTCGTCTTCGGTGTTCCCTGGTACTTCATGACTCGAGGTACCACTCTATTTCGTACTCCCCCTCTGATACACTTTACTCAGTATTCGCGTTTGGATGCACTACAAACATGAATAATCAAAGTATTTTCTTTTCCAAGTAGCTGCGTGTGGGGCCCACCGGCGTGTATCTATAGCATCCGACCCATCCAGCAGGGCCACCCACCATGGACTCCCCGGCCCCAAAAAAATCAGTCTAATCCAATCATCAGGTGGGCCACACCATAAAAAACAATGAAAAACCACCCAAAACCGTCCAAATTCACATGGTGGCCCATTTGGCTGTTGGGTCGGCCAGATTTTTTGAAAGTCCTGTTGCCGTGGTGGCGCAATCCTACCATACTGTGATTCATGGCCTTAATCTAGTTTGTGAGTGTTTCGATGCAGTATCTGATTGAATTGCGATCATTCATCTAACGAAGTGGAGATAATCAAATTGTGATTTCCTTCCAAAGCATCCATATTCAGTGTTTGGGTTCCAAACGGTTATGTATTTGCAGGGATGTAATGTTGGTTTTATCAATAGTAGGAAATGCCATTAGTTTCATGATTCAATTCACTTGTGCAGCCAAACGTAGCCCGCAACCCATACGATGAACATACCAAAATTTTCTTCATCCTTTGACCTTCAAACTAGATTAAGGCACACGTCTCACAAGGAGAGTTAATCTTGACCATTGTAGATTGTGAACACTGACATGGTTCATGGCGGCCTTCCCTTTCAAGGATTATGAACATTTTAATCAAAGTGTGGGATATCAACATTTTTCTGGCATGGTGTTGTAGGAATTTCAAAGGGGTTTGAGGACCGCAAGAATATCTTTCTGGGTCTTCTACAAAGGCTTAGGTCTGCACCAAGTAGCATTGTACAAATATAGATAGTGTGGCTAGCTACTGTTGACATGAAGCCCGCTGCTGACAATGCCGAAGATGCTGACACACTTGAAATAGGGCAGCATGGTGCTGCCAATATAAGGCGAAGGCCTCTACTACCCAAAACAGAGCTGACGCAGGTCATCACTAAAACAGAGCAGTGTTAGCGCTACTGGCACTAGTAATACCCCTTGCAGCGCAGGTATGCGCTGATCCAACCACAGCGTTATGGGTGTTGTGCTATAGCTTTGACCTTTTAGCTAGTTGTAGCCTGCCAACGTGATCTTGTCCATAGATGCTGATGCTTCGGATGTGGATTGTTTCAGTGAGTCTATATGCCCTACGTGGTCCAATCAATATGCACCCATGCATTGTGCACCGATAGAGCATGCCACATCAATGATTCTATGTGATGGAGGGGAACCGAGGATTTCCACCAACATACCACTACAATATGAACCCCCCATGTGTCTCCAATCCAAGATGGACAGAATGCTCTCCCTACCTTTATTGTGGATTACAGACTGAGCACTGGACTGGAGCACTGTACTAAGCCTGCCATGGAAAGCACAGGAGAAGGCATGCCACCACATTCCTTAGCCAACTTACGCAGTCGATGCAACACTTAGCTGCACCCTCCAAGCACTAAGCTGCACCACCTTGGATGCTTGCCATGTTCTGTTGCCAGCGCTCTGGGCATTGCGTGTCAATGTGTTCTGCGTGTTGCATAACTAAGTGCTTAGTGTGCTACACGCCTAAGCACTCAGGAACGTAGGATGTAAAGCTGACCTCAAATAGTTATGATGAGGCTAGGATTACAATGATCTGTGAAAATGTATCTTTGTTTCGGGTTTTCAAGGGTTTTTGTGTCCGATTTTGGCGCTTCATGCCTGTGTCCAACATTGAAATACATGTTCATGTTGAAGTTACATAGTGTCCATCTTTTCAGCCACACTCTCCTCCAATTTGTGTTAGGCATATCTTCCAAGAGAAACAAGGTCCATGAGTGGAATAAATAATTGAGACAAAAGCCTGTGGGAGGACGATTGGGCTTGGACATGAAGTCGATGAACTCTTTCGTTCCCCATGCCATCCTTTTTCTTTTGTTTTTCTTTGGTGAATGGCTAATATCTTGAGAAGATTCCCGATATCCGGTCACTGGTACCTAAGCATGTACCTTCGATTTGTATCACTTATGCTTCAATTTCTTTGTTGATTTGTTCTCCATAGTTTTTTCTCATTCATCAATTGCATCATCATTTCCCATGAGCAAATAGCTCCGATTGTCACTTGGACAAACTTGCACGAATGGCACACTTGAGGAGACAGTGTTGGGAGAGCTTACCCTTTAGAAGAGGAACATGACAAATCTTCATTGAAGGTGACAACCATCACAACTTGTAACTTTCTGACTTTTCGAAGGTCATAATTGCAAGTTTTAAACTTTTTGACCCTACTAATAACTTTGGAACACACCTAAGGGACTTAGTATTGAACTTGTTCCTATTGGGATTCAGATTACAAGTAGTCTTAGAAACAACATGTGTCCAAACCAAGGTATTGGCCATAAAACGAGCTGCGATGGGCCAATTTTTTTGTAACGGTCGTGACAACCCTTTAATGCCTGATGGTTCTCACCGTATTATCATAAAGCAATGGCTGTTATGTAACTCTTTTTTAATACGTTGGTCTAAACTCTATGGAAACCATCACTACTGTTTAACTCATCAAGTTTTCACAAAGCTTTTGAAGGTCCTTTGGGTTATTCATGCCTATTCATAACAAGACAGCAGTCTCCTGAACTTAGTCCTCATGCAAAATAGGAGCATGATCGTACTCTGCAACACCTTGTGGAACCACTCCCAATCTATAGAAAATTAGATATAGGAAATACCCCCACCGAAAAAAGTACACTAGTAAGTTATTAGATTATGAAAATTTGGGTCCTTACTCTTTGCTCGGGTGGTAGACTGTCAAGAGTTTCAACTCCTGGTCAAGGGTTCGAGTACCCATAGGTGGTGAAATTCCACTAGCGTGAGTGTAAAAAAAAAAAGAAAAAAAAAAAAAAAAAAGAAAAAAAGAAAAAAGAAAGATTATGAAAATCTGTAGTTGCCAATCATTTCATGTTCCTCAAGTTCTCTTGTCCGGCATCCGGCAACATTATAATCACCTAGAACTATAGTTGCACCAATAATGGTGCTGTACATTAGCTGTATCCACAGTTTTCAGAATCAGAACCTTACCCACAATGCCTCTCCTACTTCGAGAGCTTGCTGCCACACTCCCCTTGCCTAGGAATTTACAATTCCTGACATTTTGAGGAACATGTTTCCCTGACCCTCAACCAAATTCATACCACCTCCCTCCCATGTTTTGTTTGACTAAGATACAACCACTGGGAAGTCTAAACCATAGTTCTAATGGCGACCTAACTTGAATTCGGATGAGTCAACTTAGCTTTATGTGATTTTGAGCCGAGTCACTAGAAAATTCACTAGTGAGTATGACTTGGTCTGAAATTGAAATACACATTGAGTCAGCTCTTGATTCTTGACTCGATTGATTCGTGGTTACTCAAACTAACTCACTCGCCTGGTCAACTGTTTTTCTTCTGGTAGAAGTTAAAAGAAACTAGCGCAACCTGATTGTCGAGGGTAACTCTCATAATGCTGTCAAATTTGCTTCCTTTGTGCAGCTGGGCGTTGGCAATACATGTTTTGTATATCTAAAATTATATCTCTCGTGGCTGATAGGGATTTCCATTTTCTTGTATTCAGAGGGAGGCTAATGAAAATGCTAATTCCCTTGCAGAGGAGGTAGTGACAAGAGGGTCACCCAAAATTGGTTTGTCATTCTTTTCTCCTAAATCTGTTTCGTGACCCCTTAATCGTCATCTAAGCCTTATACCAACTAATTGGGGTCGGCTACATTAATCCTATTCAGTTTGGATTCTTGATGGAAGTTATGCCATAAGTTTGGCACCGGCTGCCAACCTAACACAACCCTCCTTTATCCGGGCTTGGGACTGGCAATGAGAGCTCAAAACTTCCACAAACGCAATGTAATAGACTATTACATAGGTCGATTACAATCGAGGGCTATCTAATAGTCTATTACATAGGTTGATTACAATCAACGAGTTTTGTGACCCCTTCCAATAAACTTTCAGTTATTATTTTTTGAAAGGAAACTTGCAGTTATTATTCCAAAATAGAAAAAAAAAGGGTTAAAAGAAGCTAGTTAGATATTCAAACTCACCATTATCGCTGTGAAAGCTGACTGTCACTTTGAGAGCACATGTCTTTAACCAATGCACCATAGCTGTGGGTTTGTTAATTTTAGCTGTTTTATATATTTTATCTGAAGATAACTATTTTAAATATTTTAATTTCATCATTAACTAAGGAGTCAATTGTAGAGTTGGTCAATTCTTCTAGCGGACATCGAGTTGAGCGAGATCTCGGATTTTTGAAATATGATCCAAACCGTGTAGAAATTAGCATAAGACATTAAATAACATCTTTCACTTTGTGGCGCCAATAGTAATGGGTATGTCCAGAATGAACTGTTAGGAAAACACATGGCCCTAACTCAATTCGGGCTATTGATGCTACTCTTAGACTCCCTGTCACTGTCCATTTTTTACGGACAATCTGATGCGAGGACAATTCAATTGCTTTAATTAAAGTCTCCATTAAAAAATTGCAGTGACAATACTGCAGCTCTCTCATTTCTATTTTGTTTCTTTCAGTAATATGGAGTAATTGTTTGACTTAAGCAAGAACCTATCATCCTTTACTTTCACCCATGTTCCTTTGGAACCATAAATGGAAGCTCCTGGCTAAACATCCACATGAATCCGTCTATTGTTGTGATGTTGGAACCCAACTAATTGGGGTTGCTACACAAATCCTATTCTGCCATTCCACCTTATCAGGACCACATACTCAGTTAAATCATATGTCATTATGTACTTTCTACTACGTCCACCTGTGTCCTTTTGGGTCTTCCCCTTGCCATTTAGAGCCTTCAACTTGAACCAACTCATTCCTAATTCGTGCAGTTCTTGGTCTCCGTTGCACATGACCAATCCATCTAAGTCTGCCTTCTGTCAGTGTATTTAACTATTGGTGCTACTTCTAAATTCTCTCGCATGCAGTCATTTCTAATTCTATCTTTCCTCATCTTGCCACTCATCCATCTCAATATCCTAATTTCAGCCATGCTCATCCCGTGAAGATGTTGTTCCTTATCCATCCAACATTTTTTTCCCAATAAAGCATGGCTGGTCTTATAGTTTTCCTATAAAATTTCCCCCTCAGTTTGATTGGTGCATGGAAAAATCTTTCTTGCTAAAGACAACACTAAACCAAAATTCAGATGGATGACGTGATTGATCCTCCTTTTGGTATTAAAAAAAAGCAAAAAAGAAAAAAAGGAAAGGTAAAACTAAAGCCCCTGAATCTCTAATCCCATGAGAATATCTTGGAGCTGATGAATTATCAAGAAGTCTTGCTGCTAATAGTCCTAAATTCCTAATTGGGTTTTTTTTTTTTTTAAAAAAATAAAAATAAAATTGAAATGTAACCATTTTATTAATAAAGGCAAAGATGAAAAATCTAAGCCAAAGAATAGACAAACATTACAACCAAACAGATGCAGAGGCTAGTTGCACATTTAGCAAGGGCATCGATAGAGGCTGCCCGAAACAAAACAGCCAACTCTGCCTAATAAAAACTACATCCAATGATTGACACTGGTTGTGGTAGCATCTATTATTCCTTTCCCCCCAGTAGTCCATAGCCCAGCAAGGAGAAAGTTTCCAGAGTTTCCTCTCTTCAAGAGCGGCACCACTCCTCTGCCTTGCTAAAAACGTGTCCAATAATATAACCTGGCATCGCCTAGTAGTACTGGACCTGAGAACAAAGAACAATGGCACCTGGCTCATCTCTAATCTCCCATCCAATACGTGGCTCTCCAAGGTATCCCGTCGAACTACCGGCTACATTGAGCTTCCAGCTACCCAAGGGTACCAACTTGAAATGTTTATTCATTCAAGCTTCTCTCTTTTAATGCACCCTTTCGACTCACAAAGGAGCTCAGATAAAGGAAACCACGGAAAATATCCAAATTCCAAAGAGGTACTGCAGGCGGTAAGGGGCACTTTAATGTTGGTGATCACAGATGAAAAGGAGGGAATGAGCCTTTTCAAAAAAAAAAAAGAAGATAAAAAGGAGCGAATGCCAAGTGGGGAGAAGAGTGGTTTAATGGGGTGAGAATGAGAAATGGGGATTGTTGTAGGCATGGACAAAATCCTCCAAAGGGCTTTACCTCGGCTTGAATGGATCCTTTGTCCATGCTTCAATAATTTCAAAGATGGGGATTAGAGAGAGCCAACTAACTTTAAAATAAGTGAAAAAAGCTAAGACCAAATCATCATTGTAACTTAACACCCAATAAAGGGGTGATCCCCAGATTCTGCATTCCTTTTGTACATCATACATCTATTAGGTCATGCACATGTCAGTTTTGTTTTTTAATAGTCAACCATAAGAATTTTAGTGACCATCCACATAAATGCCTCCGCCTTGTCTGGTGCTACCATTCCCCTAACCTTTGACCAAGTTGAATTAGTGGAACCTCATGGGCACAATGCCTTGAAATACAATTTCACCAAAAAAGAACGGTCAGGAGTCAGGGAGCAATGGGGCCGACCTATGCATTAAGGAGTTCCTTTGATGTGTTCCAATTTCAGGACGTATCATTAAGGAGCTGTTTGGCAACAACAAAAGTTAAGTCCCTGATTCGCTAGTCAGGGACAAGTCTCTTGTTGATGGTTTGTGCGCTACTTGTCCCCACATAATCCCAAAAAAAGAGGTTACTAATCCTTTTTTCAACTGTTGGGAGGCTTCCTTGTTCCGAAGTATGGACTAGCCAATCCATGTTATGGTGCATAGTGGACCATTGTCTTGTCATACACGTTCCACAAGTGCCACACATGCCACATGCTAATGTGCTACTGTGTATCTTCAAGTGCCTCAAATATACCAAATTCAACCTTTTATGCCCTTTACGTGCTGCAATTGCCACATATGCCATGTTGTGCATGCAACACATGTGCCTCGTACATTGTCGAGCACCCCACATGTGCCACATGCCTTACTGTACTGTATATCTTCAAGCACCCCACGTGCATTGCTAATCTCCGAACATTTTCAAGCACTGCACACGAGCTACATATGCCAAGTTTTCATTGTGCACATGCACCACATTTGCCAAATAATTCTTTGTTCTATGTGCTTGACAAACAACACCAGCATAACTAGTCCACGACCACACCTGGCCAAACAAGACCTGGACGAGCTTGACCTAGATGGGCTGTCCAGGATTGAACTTTTCCTGATACCGAATGGGCCTTGAGGGAAATACCGAAAGTTTGTAGTGTGAAGAGCCTAATGAATCAAGCATAAGTCTATTTCTTTTGTTTTTCTTTCCCACCAATTAGGGCTATCAAGGGGTGCCTGAGATACCCAACCCAATTCTGGATCCTAAAATTGGATCCATTTAATAATTGGGTCGGTTGGGTTGGGTCAGGTCAGGTCTCTTAGATTAGGCCTGACTAATAATCAGGTCAGATGGGGGATTTAATCGGAATCTCTTTAGGTAACTCGATAATATGATATATTGACAATGAGGACAGATCCAATGCAAAGCTACTGTAGGATTAGCTTGTAACGAGACCATTCCATCTTCACTGGCATCTTCAGATTGAAGCTTTTGGCCTGTGGATATGGATTTATACAAATATTCATTCTTGAAGTTCTGTAATCTCTTCAAAATACAAATTTCATTCTCAAACGTCTGTACTCTTTTCAAATTAAATTGCAATTTACAAGCAGCACATATTTTTTTGTCATGCAAATCTATGTTGTTAGTGTTTTGAATTCCTTGTGGAGATCGCTTGTAAGTGTCCAAGGGGTGGACTTGATCAGTGAAGGATTCAGGTTCCATATTTTATTAAATAAAACCTGATCTATAATGTCATGCATTGTTTGTAACATTCTTAAGGCTTGGGAAGACGTGTATCAAGGAAATACATGGTTGAACCAGTTATATGATTGGAAAAACTTCAGATGGGACATGCATCAAAACTCTCCCTGACAGGAAAATCCCAACCCTTCAACATTTTTCCAGCAAACAGATGGGTGGGAGTTATGGGGGTGGTCCACATTCAATCAAAACATGGCCAGAGATTCAATGGATAGGATCCTTCCTATTTGGTGGATTTTTGGTTCATGGACCATCAGTGGGAGCAATTATACTAACTGGCATGGAACACTGAACAATGAGACCCATTTAGACAAACTGAAAACTCGAGCATACTGTACAAACTGTCAGCCGGGCACTGTATATACTCTTATGAAGTTCTTTGTCTCGGTGCTTTTTTCATCTCCATCAATAATCCTTTCTTTTGTAGGAACAAAGCAAAGGTCTCATCAAGATTACATGGAAAAAGCTGACAGAGCACGGAGCGAAAGGCTTTCTTCAAGCCCATCCTCCGTTAAAGGATCCTAGGGAGCTTCTTTTGAAGTCACGGATTTTGACCCTTCCATGGAAGGTATAGGTTTCTTTTATTTATAATCATGTCTTTGGTGCAACAAAGACTCATATCCTTTGTGGTGGATGATACGAGAGAATCCAAAATGTGGACATGGAAACCCCTGTTAAATCCTTGTGAAACCGTGGAATCCAACAATAATTATGTTGTCTGGTTTTGAAAATGTTGAAAGGTCAACAGTCAAACAGTGAGAGCTGTCTTTTATGACCGAGAAATCTTAGAGCAATTTCGTTGTTTGGTTTAGAATGTTGTTTTCCATGGAATTGTTAAAAGGTCAACAGTTAAGGGGCTGTTTGATTTTTAATTTCCCTGGTAAATACATGGAAATAAGTAATAATTACTTACTCCACCTGTTTGAAATTCGCCAGGAATTACGTTTCGAAATTCGGTCCATAAAAACCCTGTTATTTCTAATTTAAACATGGTATATGTGTGTTATCCACACCATCCATCCTTTTAAAAAATGCATTTTAAGGCATGAGCCCAAAAATTAGGAAAATCAAAAGCTCAAGTGGACCACACCTTAGGAAACAATGATCATTATGACGTCAATGGTTGAAAGCGGTTTTCTCCCTAGGGCCCACATTGATGTTTATTTGTCATCCAACCTGTTCATAAGGTCACACAGTCATGGATCAAGGGGAAACAAAAATATCAGTTTGATCCAAAACTTCTGTGGTCCTCAAGAAGCTTTCAATGTTAGGAGTTCAATTCCTATTGTTTCCTGTGGTGTAGTCCACTTCATCTTTGGATCTGCCTCATTTTTCAGCTCATGCCCTAAAATGAGTTGGCTAAAGGGATGGACGGTGTGGATAAAACACACACATCATGGTGGGCCCCACAATTTAACATTTTTCTCCTTGGGTGACGTGAGGAGTGCTATAAATGAAAGGTGGCTGTCAACATCACCTTGAAAATCCAACCAGAAATACAATGGTAAATAATTATTACCCATTTACCTTGAATTACCACTGTAATTGGAAAATCAAACAGCCCCTAAATAGCAAGAGCTCTCTTGTAACTGTGTGTACCTATAATTAACAGGTTTTTTTTTTTTTGTCAATTAAGATATTGAGAAAATGCTTTTTCTCCTTTTCTTAAGGAAAGGCTAAGAAAAGGAACGATGTATCCCTCCTTTTTAGGCTTCTCGAGTTGGGAAGAACTGTCATAGGGGAATTTGTATTCTTTTCCATGGTATTCTCACTAAACAAACATGCTTTAAAAACTCAAATTCCGGTGAAAAGGCATCCAAACTGCACTTCATTTTCCTTTTTTTCTTTGGTCTCATCTCCAAAAGTGTTGTGATCATCGTGATTTAATCGTTTTTGAAATGGGTAAAAGATCTCTGGAAATTCATTACTAATCAAAGCAAGGTCATGCCATCATGAACTTGCAAAGTACAGCTGAGGTTTCCCACACCTCTACCTGGATCCTACCAATGCCAGCCTGGTGTGCGTGCATGGCATCTGTGTTTGTACAAGTGGGAAACACTGCCTTAGATCATATGGCCAAAAATCAGGTCAGTCTCCAGGTGGACTGCACATGAATGAAACAAGGGATAGTCTCAAAAAGTGGAACTTTTGAACCGCGCATTGTTTTCATTGTTTTTGTTTGCATGCGGTCCATTTTGACAGTTGACGGCAAGGTGGCAAGGTGTTCTGTATCTGTTACGATACGTCCATAAATGCTAATACATATAGGTAACGGCCATGACCGTTACACGATATGGGGGTGAAATGGGGCAAGTGGTTTTTTGGGACCGTTTCGGCTATTAAAATAGCCATAAAGGCTGTTACAAGGCATAATGACTGTTACTTCTGTAACGGTCGAAAAACAACCACTCGTTTATTTCTATTTAAATCCATTTTTCTCAATTTTTTCACTTTTCTCAATACAAAAACTTTCTTATATCATTTTATAATAGATTTCAACCACTCTTATTATAGTTTTTAAGATTAAATTGTAAATTGAAGTAATTTGAGCGAATAAAAGCTCCCAACGTCTTAAAAAATAATGAAAAAGTAGTATTTATGCCTCTTTTATGATTCCTAGTTCTAGTGATTGATTGTGATGTGTAAATTAGAGACATATAATCATGTTCACAAATTCACTGAATAGCTCGATACAACACTCTCACCAAAGAGTGGACCGTTACACCACCATGAACATATCCAAAACAAAAAATGAAAACATATTTGGAACATTTTACATTATTCCGGATTTTCTAGATTTTTTCTTCTTCTTCTTCTTCTTCTTCTCTTCTTCTTTTTTTTTTTTTTTTTTTTTTTTTTTTTTTTTTTTTCAGAATTTTTTAGGCAAAATAAAATTTCAGCCGTTACGGGGGTCGTAATGGTCGTTACGCTCCCATATCGGCCATTACGGCCGATACCTGTATCGTTAATGGTGGTGACCGTTATGGCTCTTTCCGACTGTTCTCTTCTTGAAGTCGGACATACCGATACGGAATACCTTGGTTGACGGGGCTACCGTTTTGGCCACATGATATATGACACATGGTAGAGATGCCATACACGTGTCAGGTTGTCATGTGTAGCCCTGCATACTGGTGTGTGGTAGCACTAGCAGACCTCTATTTCAGTCGTGGTTTCTTTTCCTTTCCTTTCCTTTTGATTTCCCAATTCAGTTAGAAAGCAAATTAGAAAAATGAATGGTTGGCAAATGGCTCAATATTTTATAACTGGACTAGACTTCGACCCATTCTTGTGGGCGGTTCGGTCGAACCAATCACACCCATGTTGGTCTAATTTGATTTTTGACCCAGAAATGTGCTTAGCGTAAATCACACAAGTAGAAGGAATTAACATAATCTGCTGTAACCATAGTTCTAAAACTTGGTGACTTGACTTTCGATGAGATTCTGAGCCCCGTATCACTATGGAACTTTTTATTTATTTTTATTTTTTACACACGACACACACTCACACCACAGTGGGATTTCACCACAATGCTGGGGTTGAGAATCTCAGTTCAAGTGGAGGCATCAATACCAACTAGTTGTGTGTATTTTTGACATCCCCACACACTCACGCCGTAGTGGGATTTCACCACCTATGGATACTCGAACCCTTGACCGGGTGTTGAAACTCCTGAGAGTCTACCACCCGAGCAAGAGTAAGGATCCCACTATGGCGTGTTTGGAGTGTTTTTTCTGCCAGTTTAGTAGGCCTTCCAAAAATCCCTCTGGATGGCCTTGAGGTTCCTTGGATGTATTTTATTATTTTTAAGACAAGGCAATATGTGTGGACTATGCTATCCATCTTATCAGCTGTCCGTAGATGGATGGCGAACACAGTTGAAGAGGAACGGTCCATATCAAATGGGCCAAACTGAAAAACAATCCTTAGGAACTTAGGATATTTGGGCACAACTGCAAAGAGCCTTTTCCTGCAAAACCAACGTTTTCATCCATTCAAGTGGGTTTTTTAGGGTCCATTTTGTTTGGGTGATTTTGAAACTGTCCATCTTGGGTGGGTTTCCAAACAGGCGACAAAACCCTTGTTTCAATACTGAGGGGTTGGTTTTGTCTATGAACAGCTGTCCAAGAGACGGTTTACCAGGTGAGATTTGAACCATCCCCTAGTGGGCCCATGAGGATGTTGTGACACAATAATCATATGATTCTGATTGCCAGAAAGCATGTTCAAGCTTAAATTCTGCTGATCTGATCATCAAGTGGGCCATGGTTCATAGAATTTGGGCTGTCATTTTATTTCTATCAATCTTTTATTTATTTTGGACACGTGAAATGTTTGGTGATCATATCAACCTGATTTTCAAGACATGGCATTGACCGGTACCGATGAGCGTCTCAGCTCTTGCACACAGGTTCCTCTTGTCCATGCAATGGTGCAGGTAACATATGCAGCAGAGAGTTAAAAATAACATGTTCTGAAATCTTTGGAGCTGAATCATAGGGATAGTAATACTCGACGAGAACGATGGAGGTAGAGCCCACATTTGGCAATTTAAGTTGTTCATCTGGTGGACCCATGATGATATGACGATTTAAGCTGTTCATCTGGTGGGCCCATGATGATATGACAATTGAAGCTGTTCATCTGGTGGGTCCATGATGACAATGGTAAACTTCACTTTCTCCAAAAAAAAAAGAAAAAAGTGGGCACTTCATTCATTTTCCACTAAAAAAAGTACCTATGCATTTCAATTAGTTGAGGAATTGTTTGGTAAAATCAGGATTGTTGATATGTATCTTTTTTTTTTTTTTTTTTTTTTCTGAATGGTAATACCACAGCTTGAAAACTCGGTGGACTCTTTAACTCCGCCGAATCAACTCGACCCGATGGAGCTGAGTTACGAGTAATCTGGGTTGACTCTAACTCGGCCGAATCAACTCAACCCTATGAGATTTTGAGCTGAGTTACTAGTAAACTAGGTTTTGGGTGTAACTCAGTTAAGTCTAGTAAAGATTCAGCTGAGTCTTTTAAGTCAGCCCAACCTGGTTTTTAAATTGAACTATGGTAAAACTGTCCATCCTGCAAATGAAAAAATATAATCAACATTCCACATTAAATCCAGCCTAACGGGCCGGATCATCAAATGGGGAAGATTTTGGCAGCATCTCCCATCCACCATGGGGCCCAACATATGAATGATTTTCACTGCGCCTGCCATCCATTCATCTGGTGTCCCACCATGCAAGGGCCCTATAGCTTGAAAGCAACAGCTTTTGCCGTAACTGACCGTTGCATTTTCGCTGCATTAGTCCACATTCAACTGGCCAAACTTAGATCGATCAGCATGCCTGGGATAGTTCAATCACCGATCTTTTGGGGTGCGGTAAAAGATCTCAATCAGTACCTGCATCACAACCAGCAATCACATTATCATACAACAAACCTGAAAAAGAAAGGTTACAAGCATGCCTTAATTGAGTGCAAGACAACCTAACCTTAGAATACTTTTGAGCTCCAAATCACATTATTAGATCAGGTCCTATATACAAAAAATCCATATCTGTCATCGATGATTAAATACAAGATAAATACAAGCGCAATCCTGTAGATGAATTCAGAATCCCACCTTGGCCATCAAAAGATACCCAGTAACAGAATTCAAAACTCCAACTCAACCATCGATAAATCATATCAAACATGAAAGCGGGCCCACAGCAGAAATCAAAATTCCATGTCTGCTGCTCAAACAAAACATTCAACTGGCAAGAAATAAAGACCATCAGAAAAGAGCATGTATCGAAGAAAGTACCTACAACGGGAGGAATGTAGAGGGAATGAAATTTCAATATGCAACAACGCAATGGCTCTCAACGGAGAGTTTTGCTACGCCCACATGGATATACAGCCCCCATCTGTCTACATATCATCATCATCATCATCTAAGCCTTATCCCACTAATTGGGGTTGGCTACATGAATCCCTTTCCACCATTCTACTCTATCATATTGTTGGGATTCATGTTAGAAGTGATCGCATAAGGTTGACACTGCCCGCCAACCTCATGCAACCCTCCTTTATCTGCGCTGGGACTGGCAATGAGAGCATAAAACTCCCACAGGCACACTGTAATAGACTATTGCGTAGGTCGATTACAATAAACTGCTATCTAATAGCCTATTACATAGGTTGATTGCAATCAATGAGTTTCCTGTCCATCTTACATACTAGTGCAAATGTTAGAATGACATACCATGTGACATCCGAGCAGTGCATCAGTTGGGCCACTGTAGATTGTCTGGCCTGAAAATCTGGCATGTTTATTTATCAGGTGGGCCAGTGTATAAAACAAATGAAAAGCTAAAAGAGACTTGTTTTCTCTGTGCATCTGATGAGTGGGGAGGGGTGATTTTTGGGTTAAAATATCTATAAATTGTTGTCCATCAGATGGACCATTCAGATCTTGTACACATTTTCTATCTGTACATCCACTTGCACATAGATGGTAGGGCTATAAATGGCCATGGGTTATGTTTGGTGTGTAGGGAAGCAACTTGGGAAGGTAGGTTAGGGTTGGGTTGAGGGTCAACCATGCCCAACCGAATCCAAATTCAATCCGAACCCAACCTGAATTCCTCTATACTCATCCCAACCTAATCCTATCTGACTCAGCCCGACCCAAATACAAGTGATTATTCCCAACTTGACATAACCTAATCAGGCTGGCGTTTTCCAACCTGAACCCAACCCGAGGTCCTTGACAATCCGACCCAACCTGACCCAAACTCCAGTTGGGTCAATTGGGTTCAGGTCATCTTGAACCCAAATTGCAGCCTTACTAGTGTTGATGTAGGACAATTCACCACTTGCTCTAAAAGCTCGAACTGATAGAGCATGGCGAATTAATCCCTTTATCTCATAGCGCATGCCCCACATCCCATGGGTTAGGACACGGGCCGCCCACCTCAAGTGTGCCCCCACATCCCACAGGGCACCCCGCTCGAGTCTAGTGTGAAAATGCCCCTGCATCAAGTGTGCTCCTCCCAAGGTGTGGATGAAGCTCACTTTTAGCACTAGTAGCAAATGCAATTTATGCTGGAAGATGTTGAGTGGGGATCAAATCCTCGTTTATAAGGGCCAATCAGCACAACTAATGCTACAATGCCAATGCTTCTGCTAGTAGAGTCGGGAGTATTTGAGGATAACCTACATCAGTTATTTACTAGCTCTATAGTTGGAAGAGTAACTAGTTTAGCAAGAATATTTCAAAGGATTTCAGTTTGCACCACGTAAGATGACAATCGCCTAGAGAAAACACATTTTTTTTCCTCCAATGTGGGTGTTTGAAAACATGGAAAACCCACCTGATAATTCAATTTTGCTGCAACGAAATCCTCATGAAAACAGATCTCAACCAGTACTGCAAAACATACAATACCGAAAAAAAAGGGTACTGGAATAGACATGGAATGCTGAGGAAAAGAGTTGCAACAACCATTAATTACATTATCAATAATTTATCATACAACCTGAATAAAAGGTTACAAGCATGCCTTAAGTGTAAGACAACCTAAGCTCAAAGGAACACTAACCAAGTAGAAAATTTGAGCTTCAAATCAGATTAGAAGCACATCTCCATCCCAAATGCCAAAACTCCATGTCTGTCTTCAATGATTAAATACAAGATACACACAAGAACAACGCAGTAACATAACTCAAAATCGCATGTCAGCTGTCGAACAATACCAAACACAAGAGCCGCCCCCTAACAGAATAAAAAAATCCATGTCAACCATCAACAAATCATATCAAACATGAGAACAACCCCATACAAAGTTCCATGTCGACCACTCCAAAACATTCAACTGGTAAGAAGCAAAGATTATTGGAGAAGAGCATCTATTGGAAAAGTACCTACAAGGAGAGTAGAGGAAATGAGTTTCATGAGATGTAGCCATCAAATAACCTATGGAACATGAAATGGCTTATATGGGGAGTTTTGCTAAGCCCACTTGCCTGTACAGCTCCTGTCCGTCTATACACCAGTGCACATCTTAAAATGGCATACTGTGTGACATCCAAGCAGTACATCTGTTGGGCCACGTTGTGCAGATTATCTTGCCCAAAAATCTGGCATGTTTACTTGTCTGGTGGGCTACACTGTATTAAACAAGTGAACGGCTGAAAAAAAACAGGCTCGTTTTCTCCATGACACTGGCCCATCTGATGAGTGAGCAAGTCCGATATTTTGATGAAAATATCTATACATTGTTGTCCACCTGATGTACCGCTCATGTCTTGCATACGTTTGCTACACTCACACATCCACTGGCAGGTAGATGGGCAGGGCCATACACGTGTGGCCTTAGCAAACCTTCTTATGGAATACTACAGAAGAAAAGATCCACTGTACTCCTTCCTAAGGGCGGATGAAGCACAATTTCAACTTAAGCAGTTAATGCAGTTCAGGTCAAGATGGAAGATATAGAGTGCTTTGAAGTGATTAAGGTGATCAAATCCTTTTAAGGGCCAATGGGCAAACCAATGCTACAATGCCTAGGCTTGTGTGGGTAAGAGTATGTAATGATAATCTAAATTGCACATCTACTACTGTTTACACTTAAAGAGTAACTAGATAGCAAGAATAAGCCAAAGGATCTTGGTTTGCACCATGCAAAATGAGAATCAACTAGAGAAAACTCTATGTATTTTTCATCCAAGCGAGTGTTTGGGAACTTGGAAAACCCATTTTCTAGCTTTTCCGCAAAACCTGTGGGCCTTTTTTTTTTTTTTTTTTTGAATCAATAGCTCAGGAAATTTCATAAGAAAAAACATCAACCTTTGGTCAGGCAGCGAGCTAGCTGGACTCTCAATTAACCCCATGGCCCATACAGCATGCATCCCTGGCCTGGTGTCAATTACATATTGTCCCAAACAGCCCCTTCTTTTACCAAACAATCCCACCTCCAAATTTGCTTCATGGTGCATGTGGAAAAGGACCCTGTATCAGGTCACATGAATCAACCACCTCATCAATCAGACTGGTAATCTTCCACAGGCTGCAGCCCATGGTGACCCACCTGATCCCATTCTTCAAGTCGCCCTAAAAAATAATTGGGGTAAGGTTGAGCGTAACAGATAATTTCATCCCTTGAAGAAGTGCAACAACTTCTGCATAATTAGAGTCTCACCCACCTACTGGCATGGAGAATCAACCAGCAAAACAGCCTGGTCGTTTTGAATGATGCACGCTGATCTCGACAAGGCCAGTAGCACCAATCGAAGTTCAGTTTAAAGAAGCCAACATGGGAGCTTCTCCAACTCTCTAATGCTCGGGAATCCTTCCATCCACATGATAGAATTGCCTCGACATAAGAACAAGCCAAACTATTTGGAATGTTTCTCATTCTTTTGTTTGCCTTTCCCCAATTGATAATCATCCCAAAAATCTTCCTTGTAGCTATGTTTTCTGAGCTTGATTTCCCCTTGAAAATTCTACAATTTGACCATGGACAAGCATTTTACCAAGAAAAGTGTTAAATCAATTTCCCAAGGCAGAGGAGACGAAATGACAGTTCAAAGTGACTGGACAAGGAATCCAATGCAAAACTGAAATCTGAAACAAATAATGGAAGGAAGATTGGAATCCATGGCTTTCTGTTTCCTGAGGATTATATATTAATTTTCCATATAGACGTTTTGGGTTTCTTTATCCAAACACCCATAAAGATGCATCTCTGCACTCACGACAAGCGTTGGTGAAATTGACCTTTCTTTAACTGTTTTCTTATAAGCCCTAGGGGAAAAAGAACTGATAATCTAACCTACAGGTAACTGCATGTAACTTGTCATGCCGTCCCATCCCTCCACCCAACATGCCACTTGTGTAGAGCATCCACACCATGCAAACGGGAGGCCCCACCATGAAATCACCCATCTCAAGAATCAGGCTAGTCCACTCATTAGGTGGGCCACAGCTGTATGTTGAGTCAGACCATCAGTTGTTCACTGGTTCCAACAGTGCCCACCTATGAGCGGACCAGCCCCTATTTTTCTTCCAGGTGATTTTCATGGTGGGGCCTACTGTTTGCATGGTATTGGTGGGAAAAGATGGGACATCATGACAAGTTACTAAACAGACACCTGTTGGGGATCAGATCTCAAGGTGTAGCAGTGACGATGCTCGCATTGTGATGTACCTAAATCAGGGTTCCCTTGTCAATTCATTTGATCAATGCTAGTCACATGATGATGACTCGTCTTTTGCAATCTGCATGCCTCCAAGACTCGTCCATGATCCTACTTGGGGATAACCCTCCCAATTTCAAGTGTATATATTTGGGATAATAGTCCAATGTTTGCCTCATAAAATGGAGGGCAGCGATTGCAATTAAGTGCACACATTAATCTCAAATATTGAGATAACAACTAGAATACATGACACGAGTAAAAAGAAAAAAAAAAGGAAAAGAAAGAAAAAAAGAAAAAGAAAAACAAAGAAAATGATGCATTTCTAATCGAATATCATTAAAGGGAGTATGTTGAAACAGAAATGCGCTTACTTGTATGCAGATATATGAATCCGTGACCCTATGCATTTTGGGGCTCTTTCGGTCCACGTGTGTAATTTGAGCCTATGCATTAAAAAAAAGAAATATGTGTACATTTGTTAGATTTGCATGCGTTCAGGGAATATTGATGGAAAATTCAAACATACTAAATATTTTAAATTTAAAACTGAATATGAAAGGAGAGTTACCTAATTTAGAGCACCAGCGCCCCTTCCGGGACCACTTCCTCTGCCCTTATCCCTACCACTGAAAGTGAGCTCCTTATCGGATTTGAATCTTTTGTTTGTACTGCAGCCCTTGTTTCTTACAGCATTTGGATCCCACAACACGATATCAGTCGAAGATAGTGCTAAGCCACTTCCACCATCCAAACCAACCCCTAGACACACATGCCCATGCTCGCCACTTGTACCAACTTGCTCCATCGAAATTTCATTCTGCCCCACACTTGTAGCATCTTCTTCTTCAATTTCTTCAAGTTCTTCAACCAGCTTTCTGATGTGCTCCGTCGCATATGCAAATTTTTGTTTTGACTTGAGACCTTCATGTGACAGCCTTTTCAAACAATGGCCAATCTCATTATCATGCAAGAACTTCAAGATTTCGCTGTCATATTCACAATGAGAGTTATGCGTATCAACAAGCCCCGCCTTTGCACGCCGCGTCCACCTCTTCAATATGTAGTGTTCTGGCATCTTGTCAATTCCCAATATTCTGAAGACAGCAAACGAGTGTCTGCAAACAATCCCTTGAAACTCAAAGAGATGACAACTGCATGATATTTTTCGCTCGTTTTCATTGTATGCCACGATGTGCACTTTTTCTTTTTTGCTCATGTGGGTGACCTCAAACATGCTAGGTATATTACTTTTATCAACCAAATTTGCATTGTATAACGGGCTTTGAAATAGTTCTTCTATAACATCCTTGAGTACTTCATTTGTATAAACTTGTATTAGCCCTTTCTCTATATCAAAGGGAGTTCTTACTAAGGGTGAGCCATACGAATTTTTATCGTTCGCAACCAATTCGTCACGTCTTCGATTTTCTAAGGCTTTCTGATAACCCAATACAAACCCCATGAGTGTCGAATAAGGGTTCAAGTGCCCATCAAACATAGCTCTGACACTTTCATTACTTCTGGTAGTTGACATTCCGGCAAAGAAGATATTTCTCACATAAGCAGGAACCCACATGTGACGAATATCATATATCTGATGAAGCCAATCAACATTTTCGAGCTTATATTCTTTAATCATACTTGCCCATAGTCTTTCAAACTCATCAACTGTCTCAGTTTGGTGTGTGCATTGGTCGAAGTCACCTCTAAATTTCGAACCCTTGTGATAAAGATATCCCAAATGTGCTGGTACATTCTGTAATTCACGCCACATGCAAAACCGGTGCTGCGTATGAGGGAATACATCAGCAATCGCTGCTCTAATAGCCGAATCTTGGTATGTAACTACAGTTTTCGGATGCTTTCCTCCCATTGCCTTAAGCCATGTCCGGAACAACCACTTAAAGTCTTCTATGGTTTCACTGAAAAGGAGCGCGGCACCAAACAAAATTGTCTGCTTGTGATGGTTCACTCCCGTGAAGGGAGTGAATGGCATGTCGAACAGATCGGTCTTGTAGGTGTTGTCAAAACAAATTACATCACCAAAAGCATGATAATCTAATTTTGAACCACCATCCACCCAAAAACAAGCCGTTACACGAGCCTCGTCATCTATTTGCATTTCATAGAAGAAAGACGGGTCATCACTTGCAGCTTGCTTGAAGTAACTGTAAACAACACCAATGTCCTTCCCGTAAGTTGCGAGCCGTTTTTCCCGAAGTGTACTCCTTGAATCTCCATCCAAGGACCCAGATTAGAAGGCCCAACAGATTCATTCACCATGAAATCCAAAGCATTAGCTGAATCCCCTCCTACTTCTCTTAGACCCTCAAAAAAGATAACAACTTCATCTGGGGGATTCTTGTTCGATGGGAGAATATTAGATTTAATAGCGGTCATTAATTCATGAGAATGTTTCTCAACAAACTTCGTCACGACCCATCTATTTTCACCTAGTCTTTTAACTGCAAGTTCCGCCGGACAACCAACTCTAGTGATCGGTTTGGGAGCTCTCTTACGATTTGTATTCTCCAAAAACTTCCTTTCTCGTTTCCCCTCTTTGGAACAACAAAATGATCGGAATACTACTATCTTCAACTTCTCTGATCTTTTTCTTTGATTAAGACGTACGTTAAAGCCACATATGTTAGCATATGTATGATACAACTCCGTGGCGGCTTCCTCTGTTGTGAATTCCCTCCCAACAAATGGTTTACTAGCTTCGGGTACATTCGGTATGAACTCCAATTCAGGTTCCCTGATGAATGGTGCCGTAGCATGGCATATGGATGTGATAGGTTCAATACACGAAAAAGGGCCTACGGATTCTTCTATTGACATGGATTGTATAGATTCTGTGCATTCCAAACTTTGAACTGATTGAATGCGATTTTCCATGGAAGATGAGGTTAATTCCTTTGCTATTCCACCCTCGTCACTGCCATATTCCATGATCGAAGTGAGCTACCTAAACAAGATTTGAGAAAAGACATCAATGCTCATTGATTTGTTTTAGTTGACATTTGCCATTTAAAAAAAAAAAGAAGGATTCGAGACCGGTTTCACTATTCTCATTCGACGTGAAAATTACTAAAAGATTTTATATTTGGAATAGAGTTCTTGAAGATTAGATGAATTTTATGCAATAGAATCAGGCAATTCAAGTATCTGCTCAAGAACTGTACAAAACAAACAACTAAGGATTTGAATTACTACATATGGAGAATTCAAACCATCCAAAAGCTAATATGAACAAGTATTGTGCCAACTGTTTAATCCCATCCATTAAACATGTCTTCAGTTGGAAGATTAGTCTGCACAAGTGGGACCTATGTTCAATCTAAACCATTGGAAAATGGGCCTCATATATCTCAATCAAACAGTGGATGGATCATACCAAGCTATCACCAGAGTCCAAATTCAACTGTCAACTGCAAAGAGGACCATTGTAGGGGTTAACCTAGTCCAATCTGGGTGATGTTTAGTATAGAGTCTGTTAAGGAAGTGACCCAACATATTAATGATCTATATTTCTTTAAGAATATATTAATGGTCTAGATTATATTAGCACGAAGCGTGAACTAAAGCGGCAACTAATTCGGGTGTGGGAATGAGGAAGCATACATTTGACAAACAATGAACACTTATTTGAGCTAATTACCAAATGCTCGCGCGCATTCAATCGTGGGGCCCACTTGCTCATATCGGAGAAGGGGCTGATGGTTGGATGATCCAGATGAGTAGTATTTTGGGCCATGTAGCAGATGGGCCCTTGCACAATTTGACACACAATGAACAGTCTATATTCAATGGTGGGCCACACATATAAAAAAATGGACGATTGGGAAGAAGAACAACCGACGGTCGTTAATCAGTAATCCAACCATCCATTTTCGCCATACATTTGTGGGCTACTACTGCAATGTGCCACAAGAGTGGACCATCCAATCCATCCATCAATTGGGACCCATTAAATGTATGATGAAAAAAACCTCATCCAGGGTCTGATGGGCCCCACGTTGGAGGAATCATGCCCCAGAAAACCCCTCCTCAGGACAATCCTACCTTCTAATTTATAGCCTGCAAATAAATAAAAATAATAAATAATCCAGCACATTGAATTATGTGGGACCCACCCAGCAGATCGGTGCCCGCGATCGCACCACCGTGGGCCCCACCTGCGAAATGCCTAAACCTTACGTGCGAATTGCACGCGTGTGTGAAATCCAGACCGATAATCAGGTGCGCCCGATCGCGAAACCGAGGTGGGCCCCGGCTGCTTGGTTGCAATTCGACGTTCGGTAATCCAATGCACACGCACGGCCCATCTGACGAGCGGGCCGTACGGTATGTTCCTGTTGAGTCCCACCTGGTACACGGCCCGGATCCTTCCACGTATGCAATGAATACGAGATCTCTGAAATGGGTGTGTACTAACAAGCTAACATTAAAAAAAAAAAAAAGAAAAAAAAAAAAAAGAAAAAAGAAAAAAAAAAAGAATACGAGATATCTGAAAGAAGGGCAAACCTGTAATTTTCTTCTTCTCTTTCTCACTGACGACCGATCATTTGAGAGAGAGAGATAGAGAGAGAGAAGGTGTAGGTTAGGGAAGAACCGATCACCTACAACCGGTCGTACGCAACCTACCCTACGACCGGTTTTTTTTCATAGACATTTTGCCTTCGAAATATCCAGTATTTGCAAGGGCAAAACTGGAAACGGAAAATTGTAAAACCTTTTAAGATGATTTATATACGGTACGTGGTCCCACATAAGAATTTTCATTTCTGACAAGTGGGACCCATTTTTATGTAATCCAAACCATTGACTTGTTGTATCTCGTCTCTGATGAAGTGTATCTTAAAATTTTTCTCTATTAGACATTTCAGTTGTTCGGTTTTTATGCTATAGATTAACGGTTGAGAATAGATATGACAGCGGTCCACAATCGACTGAATAAGGACCATGATATTGGTTTTTGGACTCTCCTCATCTGGAATATTTTGCTTTGATGCTCCATCAGCAATTGGAGTAAAGAGATGAGTGGTCTGGATTTCTGTAAAATGTGGGCTCAATTGTCAAAAAATGAAACACGTGTTCTGCGCATATGCACCACCCGTGTATCATATGATATGGAACCGATCTCAGAGTACGACGGGTAGCCGTGGGGAGGCGGATTGGGTGGTGACCCCAACACCACCCAGCTAGTTGGTGCTGGGCTTTGTGGGGCCCACCGTGATGTATATGTTTTATCCAAGCCGTCCATCCATTTTTTCAGATAATTTTAGGGAATATGCTCAAAACCGAAGCAGATAAAAATCTCAAGTAGACCACACCACGGGAAAGAGTGGTGACTGAACGACCATTATTAAAAATTGCTTTTGGGGCCACAAAAGTTTTAGATCAATCTGATTTTGTATTTTTTTTTCCCTTCATCCAGTTCTTTGTGGCCTTATCAACAGGTTGGATGGAAAATAAACATTACGGTGGGACCTAGGAACGTTTCAACGGTGGATATCATTCTCCCCACTGTTTCCTGCGGTTTGGTCCACTTGAGATTCAGATCTGTTTCATTTTTATACTAATGCCCTAAAACCATCTGGAGAAACAGATGGACGGTGTGGATATAAAACACATACATTATGGTAGGCCCCACAGCGCCCAATTAGCTTCCCTTCCTAACCCGCGCCACAGCAGGGGGAACGGATTGGCTACTCCCCCTGACACCAGCTCCGTGGCTAGTGTTCGGTGCTCTGTGGGCCCCACCATGATGTATGTGTTTCATCCATTCCGTTCATCCATTTTTAAAGATCATTTTATTTTTTAGTCCTAAAAAGGAGAGGAATATAAATCTCAGGTGGACCACGCCACATGAAAACAATAGTGATTGGATATCAACCATTAAAATCCTCCTATGGCCAAATATACTGTTTATTTGACATCCAATCTTTTGATTAGGTCGTACAGGCCCAGATGAATAGAAAAAACAAATATCAGCTTGATCCACAACTTTTATGGCCCCAAAAATGTTTTTAATGGTCGACCCTCATTCAACACTGTTTCCTATAATGTGGTCCACTTGAGATTTGGATATATCTCTTTTTTTTGGACTCATATTGTAAAATGATCGGTAAAAACAGATGGATGGCATGGATGAAATACATAAATCATGGTGTAGCCCACATAGCACCGACCACCAGCCATTGGCTGGTGTCAGGGGGAGTAGCCAATCCGTTCCCCACAGCAGGGTGCCGTTCGGATACGGATTGGCTACTCCCCTAGCCACCAGCCCCGTGGCTGATGGGCGATGCTACGTGGGCCCCACCATGATGTATGTGTTTCATCCATGCTGTTCGTCCATTTTTACAGATCATTTTATTGTTTGATACCAAAAATGAGAGGTACGTAAATATCAGGTGGACCACACCACAGGAAAACAATAGTGATTGGATGTCCACCATTAAAATCCTCCTAAGGCCCATTGTACTGTTTATTTAACATCCAATCTGTTGATTAGGTCATACAGACCTAGATGAAGGGAAAAAACAAAAGATCAGCTTGATCCAAAACTTTTATAGACCACAAAAAATTTTTAATGGTCGACGCTCATTCAACACTGTTTCCTGTAATGTGGTCCACTTGAGATTGGGATATAAATCGATTTTGGTCTCATAACCTAAAATGATCTACAACAATAGAGGGACGGAATGGATGAAACACATAGATCATGGTGGGGCCCACAGAGTACCGACCACCAGCCAGTGGCTGGTGGCAGGGGGAGTAGCCAATCCGTTTCCGTGGCGTTCGGGCCACCGCCCAATCCGCACCAGCCTATGGATCATCTCTGATACTCTGAGAGAAGGTGATGGTTGATAGACAGGCAATACAAAACCGTACACGTGGAATACAATTAACTCAGATTAAACGATCCAAACCGTGAATCCTAATTTAGAAGAACCATAACCAATAAGATATAGTACGTCAATAGCCTAACTATTAGATGGCCTGACATTTAGTGGATGGTTAGAACAAAAAGCATCCAACGGTCTAAATTCATCATATAAGCATCCACAAATCGAAGGTTTCACTTGTAAAATCAGTATAATTCATATTTGATAAATTATCTATTTTGGGTTCCAAAATTTGGCCGGTTTGATCTGAGTTTATATAGGCCGCGTGCAAAAGTTCTGAGGGCACACGTATCAACTATCACACTCTTGCAGAGTATCAAATAACTCCGCCCCTACAGCTACTCTATGTCCAGTCTAGGAAGAGTGGAAGACGGAAGACCAGTGAAAAGTGATATAGAGTCCGGTGCACCAGAATGGTAACTGTGTCCTGATACGCCTCCTTGGTACAGTTGGGCCAATGGTCCATCGATCCAGACCGTTGATCTTAAAATTCAAAGGAAGAATTAGGTGAAAGAAAACATTTTCAGATAAGAAGATTGTAGCAATGGAGTGTTTGGATTCCTTTTTGTAGACTGTAGATGTATTGCTTCCTTTAATAACCGATCTTGTGTGAAACTGATCTGAGAGTTGGGTCAAAGGTCTGGATGACCTAAACATGGGCCCATTTGTATCGTAAGGACATTATTCACATTCTAACGCACAATAAGCTATAGGGGTGCACATTTAACCGGTAGGATAGTGGAACGAACGGAACCAACTAAACGGTCCAATTTGATCCGGTTCTAGAGTGCACCGATTTCGTTCCAATTCCAAAATTCAAATAACCGTTTAATTCAATTTGATTCTAGTTTAGGGGTACGTAAAACTGAATCGAATCATGAATTGAACTGGGAACAAACCTAAATTTAAAACACATAAAAAAAACCCTAAGTCTATCCGACCTTGCTGCGTGCGTGTGTGCCCCCTCTCTTAATCTCTTTGTCGCCGGTCTCTCTCTCAAAATTGGCTGTATTTTAAAAGCCTGGAGCCGTGCAACCAATCTGATTTTCATGGTCTGGTTCCAATTCGGTTCTAGGGTGCTAGCGGTCCGATTCCGGTTCCGAAAATCGTAGAACCGTGTGGAGTGATTCGTTTCCAGTTTCACCCCTAACCGGACCTAACCGACCCATGTGCACCCCTAATAAGCTATGATTACTCTTGTAGAAAGTGGAAGATGAATTATGTGATGTATGGTATTATGGTCCATACATTTATACAGTGTATGTATTTTCATCTCTGACAACTGAGGCCTAGGGATCGTTAATCGAGACCATCGATCCATTTAGTCCTACCTTGGATGAAGGTTTCTTCAAAAGATCCAGGATAGGAAGTTTCCAGAGATACCACTACTGTGACCTGAGCGTCGAACGTTGTTGTATTTGAACGCGGATTATGCGGTGAGTAACTCACAATGCTACAGTGTGGGGAGTAAACTCTGCTGAGCTCATCTTGATGTATGTGTCATTATCCACACCGTCCATCCATTTTTTGAGCTCATGAAGTGGGCCACATCACAGAAAACTGTGGGGATAACGACGTTCACCATTGGAACCTTCCCAAGGTTCATAGTGATTTTATTTGTCATCGAACCTATTTATAAGGTCATGCAGACATGGATGAAGTGAAAACACAAATATCAGATTGATAAAAAACTTCGGTGGCCCCCAAGAAGTTTTCAACTGTAGACGTTCAATTCCCACTCTTTCCTATGGTGTGGTGCACATGAGCTTTGAATATACTTCCATTTTGGTCTCATGTTCTAAACGGAGCTGAGAAAACAGATAGAAAGCAGGGATATAACACATACATTACAGTGGGCCCCACAGTAGCATGGTGAGTTACAACACAATTTTTTTAAATTTATTATTATTATTTTTTTTGTTAGCTTGTTAGTACACCCACTGTCAGTTCACACTTTTTTTTTTTACACACCCACTGTCGGTTCACACTTCACTGTTAGCCACCCCCACCTATTTAATTGTCTAATTCCAATTATTTCATAAGAATTTTAAATTACTTTCTTCATACACTTTAACAATTAGTACAAGTACACAGGAAATCAGGCTGATCCGACCCGTCCATTCCTCATGTTGATCCCATATCTCAAAAATAAGACTGATCCATAACTTAGGTGGGCCACACCATAGGAAACAATGTAAAATAGAAACCCAAGTTTTGAAATGGCTTGATTTTTTGGAGTCCCATCACTAAAACAAACTACCATCCAATGCAAGAATCATGCTAACTGCAGTTGCCAGAACACATTGAAATGAAGAGCACATGCTACTGGTTGGAGCAGCACATCACACCATCTCCATTCGGTTGCTTGGTGAGTATGAAAACCATGATGACATGATCATCAAGTGGGCCATAGTTGTTGTTAGAATTTGGGCCGTCGGTTTATTCCTCCTAACTATTTATTTATTTTGTACTTATACTGCTAGGCATCTACTGAGTGGGGTTGCCCGGTGAGGAGCATCGGTTGGGCCCAGGCCGACCTGACCCTAAAAATGAAAGAATCCCCATTTCCCACCTGAATGTTCCCAACCTATCTGTTGATCAAGTGGGCCACACATACAAAGAAATGGATATTTTAGAGGAAGGAAATTAATGGTTTAAATTCAAGATGGATAGGTTGCCTAACCAAGGATCGAAATGGCATATTTGTAGGATATAACACACACATCAATCCAGCACTGGCCTGAAAATAGAAAACTTTATAATCAGCATTCCACATTTAATCGGCCTTACCAGACAGGATCATCCACCATGGGGCTTGCTGCATGAGTGATTTTAGCAGGACCTTCCATCTATTCATCTAGTGTCCTGCCATGTAGCATGCCTATAGCTCAAAAGTCACAGTTTCCAAATTGCTGCGCTGCATTAGTCTGAAAAAATGGGCCAAATTTACATCAATCAGCATGCCTAAGTACCATTCAATTACTGATCTTTTGGGCTGCAATGAAAGCTTGTATGGGTAACATATCATAGATGCCAATGTACCAAAAGAAGAAGAAAAAAACTGAAATATACAGAGGAAAGGCTGGAAATGTAGCAACAACCATTAATTACATTATCATACAACCACCCCAAAAATAAAATGCTACAACAAGCATGCCATAATTGAGTGTAAGACAACTTAATTTCAACAGAACATAATCAAGTAGAAAATATGAGCTTCAAATCACATCTCTGTCCCTAATTCCGAAGCCCCACATCTGCCGTCAACACTTCATATTAAATACAAAGATACATACAAGTGCAACCCTGTAACAGAATTCAAGATCCCACTTCCACCATCAAAACAATATCAAGAGCGGGCCGAGCCGGTAAGAGAATCCAAAATTCCATGTCTAGCATCAACAAGCAGGAGTGGGCCCAATGAGAGATTTCGAAATTACATGTCCCGCACTCTAATGGAATATTTGGAACTGCAAGAAACAAAAACTGTCAGAGAATGGCATGGACTGTTCTTTTGAACTCAACACATATTGAATAAAGTACCTATGGCATGCAGAAAGGGAATGAGTTTCAATGAGATGTAGCCACCAAGAACCTATGTAACAATGTGCATACAGCTCTCATCCGTGTGCACACCAGTGCACATGTTAAAATGGCATACTGTGTGACATCCGAGACGTGCATCAGTTGGGCCACATTGTATAGAATCTGGCACAAAAATCTGATATGTTTACTAATCAGGTGGGCCTGTGTATCAAACAAATGATAAGCTAGGAAAAAAAGGATCCGTTTCTCTGTGTAGATGGGTCTGATTTTTGGGTTAAAATATCTACACGCTGTTGTCCACCTGATGGACCGCTCTGATCTTGCACACTACATTGGCACATGGATGGCCAGGGCTATGCATGCATATGGGCTCAGCAAACCTCTTTAATGGAATATCATAAAACAAATGTGTAGCGTGCTCCTCCCCAACGCCATGTTTGGATACCAAAGATTCCATGCCAAATAATGGAAAAGGAAAAGGGTTTTCCTTTGATGTGAAAAAGAAAAGCGTGGATTCTTTGAAGCGACATTATATTTTTTCCTAATTTGGATTCTGGACACAAGAAACTAGGTGATTGTTGTGAGAGGAATATGAGATTTTCACTTGCTACCCAAACAAAAACTCTAAAATTGAAATCCATGTTTCAATAGTGCTCATGGAAATCATCGCTAGATAATTATTATGTTTTCCTTACTTTTCCCTTGGATTCCATGTATCCAAACATGCCCAAAGGTTGGATGAAGCTCTATTTCGAGTCTCTAGAAAGAAGTAGCAAATGACATTCTAGTCATGCTGGAAGATGTAGAATGCTTTGAAATGATTAAGAATCCAATCCTAAATTATAATGACCAATGAGCACGACTAGTGCTACAATGATGACACTTGTGTTAGTAGACTAAGGGCCTATTTGGTTTTCCGAGATACCAACATTTAAGCGTAAAGAAGTCAATGATGACTTTTGACGCCTGTTTGGTTTTAGACGTATACCTGCTATATGAGTTGGCGGTAGACGGGTGTAAAGTAGCCGCCCGACTTTCAAATCCGCTGCAGGTAATCGAGAGGATTTCCGTCTCTCAGCAAACCGGTCATTCGTACATACAGTGGTCCGCGGGTGCATCGTAGGTAAATCGTTCGAGCAGTTACAACATTTAAAACCTTCTCATGGCGTCTCAGTCGTTCTTCGCAGGGAGGAACCGATCCGGCCTAATCAGATTTTTCGGACCTACACGGTGAGAAGACGACACCCATTGATGCTCCCCCTTCTCAAAGTCTACTGCTTTTCCAGTCATCCCTTCATTGACGCCATGTTCGTCTGTTTTTCCATGGTTCACAGGTATCGGCCTCGGAAAAGATCTTGCCGAAGATCGTCGAACACTGCCGCAACACATCCAAACGCAGAGAGGTATGTACGAAGGGAAGTTTGATCTCTACAGGGGGCTTGCATGTTTATGCATGTTTACCTCCTTGCATGTCCTGCAATATTCAGGCCTTGCATGTTGTTGGAAAGCCTTGTCTTGCATGCACCGGACTTCTTCTCCATCTTTGATTTTGATATCCACTTCTTCTTCTTGCAGCGGACTGCTCAGCCATCAGATCCGGACTTCTTCTCCATCTCCTGTGCATATTCCTCGAGAGGTAGGCATTCATATCTCTCATCTTTGGTGACAAGCGTGTGGCCCTACTCATTGCTATTCATTCTTCAATCCCTGAGATAGTCTTGGCGTAACAAAAATCCCATTGTTGGATGGGTCTCTGCTTTTCCATATATCTCTAAGTTTGTTTCTTTGATATTTGTTTTTTACTTTTTTCTTGGGTTTTTTGTTATAGCATTTGCTCTAGCAATTGGTGTTATGGCCGTATGCATATCTGTTTTTTATCAAGTTCTTTTTATAAAAAAAATTACGAATAAAATGGATATATGTTACATATGATCCAACATCACAAAACGTGTCTCCCGCATTTATTTTTAACATTTTCTTCTAGCAGTCGCCGTTTGAAGATGATGTTGTGATTGTTTTTATTTTATTGATTCTGAATAAAGCGGACCCATTTGACATAAGATACTATTCTCAAAAAATTGCTGCGCTTTTGGTTCTTTTACAATTGCTGATAGTAGTTGCTGCTGTGGCCGTTGGAAGCTCATGCTTTGATAATTTTCAATTTATAGTTGCTGACATAAATGTACCTATTTATGATCCTAATCACAACAGGTGTAAAATTAATGGTTGAAACAATGTCTTGTAAAATTTGCTGCTGTGGGATGTTGGATAATAATGTTCTAATAATTTTTAATTTCTAATGCATTGGGAAAAAAAGTTTTACATATGATCCTAATGAGAAAAAAGTTCCTGCTCGCTTTTAGAGTCCCCACATTCAACCAGCGTATGACATTTCATTCCATTCTTGAGATGTTTTAATGGTTGACTGATGACTATGAAAATTTCAATTCATACACCCTGAATTGATAGACTATAAGGGACTCCCAATGACAACACCATCTATATGACACTGGTGGGATATCGTGTTATAGGCCATTTCTGTTGTCAAACATAGCTTCCCTGCTTTGGTTGTGTGAATGATACGAATGATGATGTGTTCAACCTGTTGAGAAGATGGGTGTTCATATATACTTGTCATGAAACTGAAGGTGCAATTGGATAGGACAAGCTTCATATGCCTCATTTTCTCACTGTTCATATGTTGCGGTGGTGAATATGATAATTGGTTTCAGTTTCAATTTGTAGTTACATTCAAAACTCAATCCTTCGCACATGTACCAGTCGCTTCTGATTTTTCTAGAATTCCAATCTACATAGTTCTTGTTATCTGCTTGCTGGAACAGTCAACTTGCTTGGAGTGGAGCGTTTCTCTGTCTAAATTGTAAACCAGTTCCGTCAACTTCAATTTACAGATTGTCTAGAAGATTATCTGTTAATTTTTTTTTTGTTTGGATGTAGCTATCTCTAGTATTGCAGAACCTAGATTGTCTGGAAGAATTTTGTATATTACATATACAGATTTCCATATAGATCATTTCGAATTTCATATGTCTATTATTGCGAAAACTGGGTTGACATGTAAGTGAAACTGATTTAGATATTACATTTTCAGAGTTCCATATAGAAAACTTCGATTTTGATATCTCTAGTTTTGCACAAACTGGTTTGTCATAATCTGAAAATTGAATTATATATTAAATATTCAGGGTTCCATATAGATAACCTCCATTCTCATATCTGTAGTAATGCAAAACGTGGTTTGTCATGTTCTTCAAACTGATTTACAGATTGCATATACAGATTTCCATTTCTCCCAGCCTCATGTATATTACATATGTTGGAGGAATGTAAATCAAATAGTGTTTGCATGTGTATATCAACATGCAGTGGTTGAGGGTCGAATATTGCATATTAGACCCCAGTTATTACCTGAATTTATGAACATGATGCTGTTTAATGGCCTATTTTAATAGTGTTTGTACTGCAAGATGAATTTACAGGCTTGGACTGAAAAAAGATGCTAAAAGCATGAATTTAATGCTCAGAATTCACCAAGGCAAGGGACGGACCCCAGGGGACCAAGTTTGATGGATTTACACACCAGATATTCGAGAAAATCAGGCCACTCACGTTAAACGGGCCCGAAAATCGTCCAGAATGCAAGATCACAGGGTTCCCACCATCCGTTCGGCTCAAGACTTCATATATGGCCTGAGGACCATAAATTAACCGTACATGTCGAATTTCATCCATTGGATCCTTGCGGAAGTGGCCCAACGGATAAATCAGCCCATAAACTGATGATTTCAGGCCCACCTGATATTTGGATATGCTTCAATTTTGGTCTCAACCCCTTAAATAGGGAGATAAAATGAATGGATGGATTGGATTGCACATAAACGTCACAGAGGACCCCACCTTGCATGATGTGTGCACCGTGCACAAGTGCTCTCATATGCACTGCATCTCAAGTCGGGTCAAACCGACCTTTGACCCGTATCCTCTTCAAAAACGGCAACTACCGTTTCCCCTGTTGCGTAGACGACGCGGGCGCACTTTTTGCGGACGCCGGTGGGCCACCATCATAGCCCTGGGAGTCGATCCAAGCTGTGCATCTTGTAGAGGGGCTCGCGAAGGTCGAACCCATGTTTACATCATACACCAATGCAAGCACACGTGCCGGCCACAACGGTCACAAGAAATCTATTCTGTTTCGTCCAAACCGGTTGCAACATGGATCCTTCTGCGGGCCCCATCAACGGGAATAAAAAAACCGCCCATCTCTGACCAGTTTTTCGAGGAGAGTTCAGTGGACGGTGTGGATTACTCAAGCAACGCTGATCATGGGGCCCACCGAGCAGCCCAGCGCAGTAACGTGCGCAAGAACGTCCCCGTTGCCGGCTTTCACGGCTGACGTGGCCCACTATCCGTGAGTCCGATCAGTGATCTGGACCGTCCATCATGAAGATCTGCCAAAAACGTCCCAGGGGGCGTTGTCCTTTTAGAAAGCAAGTAAAGGAAGGGAATGTGGCACCGTTTTCTTGGTGCAAAAGTCCTTACGCACACGACCGCCTCTCCATGCGTAAACACAGCCACCGACCTCCTTGCTGTATAAAAGGGAGAAAAAAAAGAGAGAGAGGGGATCATCTTATCGGGATCCGGTTGTGGACGTGAGGGAAAAGAGAGAGAGAGGAAGAAAGAAAGGGAGAGAGATTGCTCGAGAAGGGGTTGACAGATTCATCTCAGATTGAAAGAAATCAAAGGGTTGTGTAAGGGATGTGCTTCTTGTCAATTATATTTTTCTTCTTTCCAATTGCATCTCTATTACATCCCATGAGTTTTTAATTTCTTAGCTAGGGCTGAGATGAAGCCCGTAATTTGAATGGTTCTTGTTATTTGTTGATTTCATATGGAATTGATTGATTTATTTCTTTCTCTATTATGATTAAATGAAAACTCCATACCTCTCCAATCTATGAGCTTAACCAAAGTCTAGAAGTGGACGTTGTTTGGAATCTTATTCTAGGTGTGCTTGTGTCTGACCATGAACAGGTTTTCCTACAGAGAAAGAAATAGGAATTTACATCCATTCATGCCTAAACAAGGATGGAAAAATGTGATCCTTGTGCTTCAAGGGAATTATACATCCTGTGTGCCTGAACAAGGACACAGATTATGCTTTATTTATTGAATGTGTATCAATTTGAATTAGGGTGAATCAACAAGTAAAACAAGAGTCAGGATAATTAGGGGTGGATTCAAAAGTCCTAGTGTTCTCCTTGAGTGAATTTTCTTTCTTGTTCTCAGTTATTTTTCATTGATTTTTGTTAGTTTACTTAATAACTAGCTAAACTATTTGTTGGATTAATTAAGAAGAATCATAAAATTCGAATTGTGACAACCAGTCCTCGTGGGAACGATCTCGTAATACGTACCGTGTCTATACCTGATTCGTATACTTGCGAGTTTAAAATCAATTTAAATCAGGTTGGTTTAAATAAAACATCAGTAGTCAGAAGCTTGATGAAGCTATGTAGTATCCAAGTGTGGCACTATCTCAATGGGTCAGGCTGAGATCTACAATGTGTTGTATTGTGTTGTATTGTTACTGATTATGATCAATTAGGAGATGACTGTTGGCAGTAAGTAATTGTTTATATGTCTTCTTTTGCTCTCCAAATTCACGGACAGATATGAAACTGAAATTTGATATTGTGTCGTAGTTGCTGACTAACTGTCATTCGGTGTGTTGTACAAGAAATAATCGTAACATGGAGGGACATGGCTGGACAGAAGAGAAAATGGCTGCTTTTGGAACTACACTTGCTGTAGCAACAACAACTATTGCAGTGGGAGAATATTGCATCAATTATTTATTTAGGACACCCTCAAGATTTGGAGACTATGAAAGAAGCAGGATAATAAATGGGATAATTAGAGAGGCGAGCAAGTGTGTGTTGCTCAACTCAGAATGAACAAGGCCACATTCTTCAACCTATGCTCCCTTCTCAGGGATAGAAATATGCTTCACAACGGGAAACATGTTTCTACGGAAGAACAACTGGTCATTTTCCTTCATACAGTAGGCCATAATGTGAGAAACCATGTAATTGGAAATCGGTTTATAAGGTCGGGAGAAACGGTTAGCCGTTACTTTACAAAAGCTCTGGATGCTGTTGTCGGACTATATCCCGATTTTGTAAAACTGCCAAGTGCAGAAACACCTCCCGAGATTCTATCCAATCCAAAATGGAGCACATATTTTTAGGTAAGCTCAATTGTCATCACCGTTTGCAACAACCCTTCATACTGTAAACTTTTTTTTACTATTTCTTTGTTAATAATACATGTTGAATTTAAGATTGTATTGGTGCAATTGATGGCACCCATGTACCCGCCTATGTGCCTGGATTGGAAAGTGCAACCTACCGTAACAGGAAAGGGATCTTCTCTCAAAATGTAATAGCCGCATGTACATTTGATATGAAATTCGTATATGTGCTCGTCGGATGGGAAGGATTTGCCTCTGACGCACGCGTCTTACAGAGTGCATTGACACATACCACTGATTGTTTTACTATCCCCCAGGGTACTTTGAATATCAATAGATGATGGAACATCTTCATAAGATGATTTTTAATTTCATTTATCATGACACATACTCGTAATTAATTGTAGGTAAATACTACGTAGTTGATGCTGGTTACGCCCATTCACCTGGATTTATGGCTTCATATCGTGGTGTATGGTACCGCCTCAATGAATATCGCACGGGCCGCAATCCTACGAATAAGAAAGAACTTTTTAACTATCTACATGCTTAATTACAAAATGTTATTGAGCGGATATTTGGAGTACTCAAAGCGCGATTTCCGATCCTCAAATCAGCTCCACCATACAACCTTAACACACAAGTGAAGATAGTAATCGCATGTTGTGTGTTACACAACTTTATCCGTATATTTAGGGGAGATGGTTTAATGGAAGAGGAGGTCACCTCAACGGAAGTAACAAAGAGTGGATCTATCACCATGTGAGGGTAATGTCACACAACGTGAAAAGGATGAATGGGCGACATATCGAGATAATATCGCAGAGAGGATGTGGAATGAATCTCTTCCTATGAGTCGTATAGTATGATTGCTGCATGCTAAATTGTTGTTTTGTATTAGGTGATAGAAATATGTCATGATAATCTCAGTTACCTACAAGCATGTGTCTAGATTTTAGTAACATTAAAGGAGATTTTCAAATATGTCTAGTCTCTATTCCAAGTTTTGTATCATGTTTTAATTGTGTGCATCTTCCTTCAACTTAATGAAAATTTTGCCTTTATGATATGAATTATATCAATCATGAATTGTTAATTACGTCTTTTCATATTACTATTTGTAGATAATTGAAGTTAGTGAAGATGAAATGTCACTTACCAACCGAAATAACCAATCCACTCCTACAAAAGAAGCTGACCAAGAACTGTGTGTTACACCCCGCAGGACACCGAGAAAATATAAACTAAAATCAACTGATGCAAATGGATCCTTGAGTGGTGTAATGCGATGGACAGATGAAATGAATGACTGTCTGATCGATACGCTGATGGATGTGGTTGCAAATGGTCGCAAGAGTGCGAATGGTTTTAAGAAGGAGATGTATAAAATAGTCGTGGAGAGCGTAAGGAGTGCAATAGGACTATCAGTGCAAGAGAAACATGTTGGGAATAGCCTCCACACTATGAAAAGGTTGTATTTCGAGGTTCGGGATACCCTAAACGCTAGTGGATTTGGTTGGGACGATGACTTAAAGGTAGTAACCGCTCCGGACAATGTTTGGGAGGAGTACATACGGGTGAGAGAATTTTCAAAATAAAATTTTGTATAACTTTAACAATTATTTTTATTCTTAAGATATACGTATCATCTCATGTTTGTTTACTTATATTGATTTATCTTTGTTGTTATCAATAGTCACATTCGTACGCACAACATGTACGCAGGAAAACAATGCGAAGGTACGACGACCTAACATACCTATTTGGTAATGACCGAGTGACTGGATTGCGTGCTTCCACAGGAAACATGCGTAACACTCCGCCTTTGAGAAGGTCCAGGGATCTTGATACTTCACTGACACCGTCGGTTGATCTAAATGACGATACTCTCGTGTTATCTAGTGATGATGTAGGGGATAGTGTGCCTAACATCCACTGGTCATATGAAAGCCGTGATGGTAATCATATTGCACACCGAAGTCTATCTGTGAATGGGAACAACTCCGTCAACATAGGAAGTACAACCAGTTCAAGGAAGCGAGCTAGGATGAATCGTCCTTGTGATATCATCGGCAAAGGAATGAGTGAAGTTGCTGATGCTGTGAAATCACTGGCCCTTACCATACAACAAGGACGTGGTACGTATGTCGCAGATTGTACCAGCTCTGGAGCAGATTGAGGGCCTTACAGGTCATGAGATCGTACGCGCTACAAAGATACTATCGAAAGATGAACAACAATCTGCTTCATTCCTTTCTCTCCCTGAGCATAGAAGGTTGGAGTTTGTGTTGATGCTGCTTGCTCCAGATCAGTCGTCCGACTAAGCATTGTCCCTTGAAGTTGATCGTCATGGTTGTTGTTTTGATTGGTTAGACAGCCAATCATTTTTTGGACTTAATTTTTTCTAGTTACACATGCTAGTTGTGTTCACTAGCTGGATAAATGTGGGTTAATTTGGATGATATTTTTTTGGATTGTGATCTGTATTTAATGATATATCCATCGATGCCTGTTAACCTGCATTACCTGTTTAAATCTGCTACTAAGTTCATATTAATTATGACTATCCTGTTCATATTTGCAACGTGTATAGTGTAAATTGACAGATTTAACATTTTCAGTCATCGCTTCAGGTATGCTCTAACCATCGATATAGCTGCACTAATTTCATGTGCTTATATAGATATAGTATTCTTTCTGTTTATATGTTCCATTATTTGTGGAAATAGATTGACGTTGATGATAAAATATTGTTATCTTCAGATGGGTAAAAAGATGTATGTTGTTTTCAAAAGTCATTGGCCCGGAATCTATTACACGTGGGAGGAGTGCCGTCAACAGGTTGAAGGATATTCTTCAGCGATCTTCCATGGCTACAAATCGGCGTTTGAGGCATTTATTCAATGGACAGCTTTCTGCGATGTGTCAGCTCAACAGAAGACAGGAGTGGGCGAGGTGGCAGTGGATTATGACAACATGGTTTCGATGCATGGACCGCGTTATTTTGCCGGTTACAGCAACGATCCTATAGGGAGCTCCAGATCAGCATTATATGACTGTTAGAACAGTGCCGAGCACGGGACAGAGGGAGATGGCGTTGAAGAAACGTCGCATGCACTGGAGGTGTTGATAAGGATAATAATCAGTTGCTTGATTATTATCCTCGCCATTCATCTCTTCCCGTGCCGCTATTAGGTTGTTTTTGTTTCGTTTTTATGGAAATTTTGGGATATGTTTTTGGACAATGATTTACAACTATTGTAGTGTCATGGACTATGATTAAACGGATGGTTTATCTTTAAATTCTGGACTTGTCATTTGCCTGGTTAGCACTGATATATCTGAATCCATGTTTGTCTGTGTACATGGTATACTATATACGTAACTGACTGTAATGTACATCATAGTGTACTATCTCTATGGAAGGCCCATTTACATCACAGGCTGACTGTTCTGGTCAATTGCTATATTAGGGAGAACAGGTAAGCTCCTATGTTGGTGCTTTTCTTCCACTGCTAGTGGCCATCTAGTTTCTGTCGTTAATATGTCAACACTAATCCATACGTCCGTTTACAACAAGTCCACCACAGTGAGCTGGAATACATTTTGGTGCAAATCGGTTTATGTTGTGGACCAGACAACATGAAGAAAGATCATCATTTGCTATATCCTAAATTGAGACCTGGTGCAATGGCATGTGGACCAAACAATATGCCTGGAAGAATTCCCTGTGAGATTATCCCACGTTCATACCTACACAGAAGACCTCCACCGATTAAAAAGAACATCGCACCACGAGGTTGGTACGATTGTATCAACGGCTTGAAGGATAAAAGTGGAGAAAGATTGGGTCCCACTGGACATTGACCGGGGTCCACCGGTGGGCGATCGTTGGCGCACGGTATATATTCAACGCAGCTATAAAAAATCAAACAGCTGATTGCAGTTGTATAGCTAATATGGTGGACACCATAAGAGAAAAAATGCTTTGATTTGACTACTACAGTGTATACCCAAACATGCGACTACTGTATTGCCCGTAAATACACCCTCAAAGTTTCGAAAAACAAGCATGATAAAGCAGAATACCGGTATTACGCCAATCATTGATAATACATGTATAAAAGTAATTATGATGTCTTTACAGCAAACTACCGTGGTAATTGGAAAACCAAACAGGCCCTAAGTGTATGTAATGATGACTTACATTGCATATATACTATTGCTACAATTACAAGAGTAACTAGAGAAGCAATAATAAGCCGAAGGATATAGGATTGCACCATGCAAAATGAGAATCATCTAGAGAAAACACATGCATTTGTTTCCTTCTCGGGGGGTGGGGGGTGTTCAGGGATGTGCAAAACCCACTTCCACTCCATTTTAGGAATAAAAAAGTTGCCCTGGAAATCGAATTTCAATTTCTAGCTTTCCTAAGAAACTGTGAACAGGGTTTTATTTATTTATTTATTTGTTTATTTATATGAATAGCCAGGGAAGTTTTATTAGCAAAGAAGAAAAAACAGAAAAACAGCAACCAAACAGACAGGCAGCAAGCCAGACTCTCATTTCAACTCATACGAACATACAATATGCATCCCTCACATAGTTCAGGAAAAAAAAAAGGCATCCCTAGCCTCCTATTCTTTTGCCAAATAATTCACCTCTGAATTTGCTTCATAGAGCACTTGGGAAAAGGACACCTAGACAGAGTCACATAAATCGACCACCTCCTCAAATCGGTTTGGCAATCTTCCACTCACTGCGGCCCACCTGATCACCTTCTTTGCATTACCCCCAATGATAATCGGGGAAACGTTGAGCATTACAGCTAATTTCACTCCTTGAAGAAGAGAAGCAGCTTCCCACTTAATTAGAGATTCACACACCAGCCAGCCTGGAGAATTCAACCGGCGAAACACCCTGGTCCTTATGAAAGACGGCGCTGGACCCAGCAGACCAGGATTCCCCAGGGAATGCCCGTCAAAGTTCAGTTTCATCATCATAATCATCATCTAAGCCTTATATGGGGTCAGCTACATGAATCCTAATCCACCATTCCACTCTATCAAGGGCCATACTTCAGTTAGACCATAGGTCATCAAGTCTTTTCTTACCATGTCCATCCACGTTCTTTTGGGCTTTCCCTTGCCCAGTGAAAGTCTTCAACTTGTACCAACTCACTCTTAATCGGTGTAGTTCTTGACCTCCTTTGCACATGACCAAACCATCTAAAGCCTACTTTCCCTCATCTTATTACCTATTGGTGCTACTCCTAAGTTCCCTCAAATGCACTCATTTCTAATTCTGTCATTCCTCGTCTTGCCACACATCCATCTCAATATGCTCATTTCAGCTACACTCATCCTATGAACATGTTGTTCCTTTTAACTAACCAACCTTCTGTGCCATAAAGGATGGTTGCGTCTGTGGGAGTTTTGTGCTCTCATTGCTGGTCCTGAGCCTAGAAAAAGGAGAAGGGTTGCGCCATGTTCACGTCCGGCTTCAAACTTATGCCATAACATTAATCATGAGTCTGAACAATAGGACCCATCAAAGTTCAATTTAATGAAACCAAAAGAGGGAGCTTCTCCAACTCTCTACTGCCTCTGAAATCTGAATCCTTTCCATCCACACAATAGAATTGCCTCCCAATTAGACCAAGTAAAATTCTTCGGAATGTTTGTCATTCTTTTGTTTGCCTTTCCCCAATACACAATCATCCCAAAAATCTTCCCTCTGGATATGTCTTCTGAGTTTGGTTACCCCTTGAATTCAAGCATTTCACCGAGAAAACGTTTTAAACCAGTTTCCAAGGTAGAGATGAGACGAAATGACCATTCAAGGTGACCGTACATGTAATCCACCAAAAAATTGGAACGAAAAACAAATAAGGGAAGGAGGATAGGAATCCATGGTTTTCCATTTCCCGAGGATTCCGCATTCGTATCCATATCTTAGGTTTCTTTCATCGAAACATCCCCTAAAGATACATCCCTGCACTCACATGCCTTGGTGAAAGGAAACCACACACACACACACACACACACACACACACACACGCACACCCCATCTTTTCCCCAAAATGCCACTTGTGTAGAACATCTGTACCATGCAAAAGGTAGGCCCCCATATGAACTCACCTGTCTCAAGAATCAGGTGGGACACAGACCATCTATTGTCCACCGATTCCAATGGTGTGGCCCACCTATGAGAAGGCTAGCTTGATTTTTGTGCAAGGTGATCTTCACGGTAGGGCATAACATCTGCATGGTGTTGGTGGTAAGATGGGACCACATGACAAGTTATCATGCGGACACCTGTTAGCTATCAGTTTTCAAGGTGAATTAGTCAATGATGGTCATGTTGTGATGTTACCAGAATCAAGGTTCCCTTGTCTATTCATCTAATCTATGACAAATGATGACATCTCATCTTTTGCAATCCACACGTCTCCACGACTCGTTCAATGATGCCGCCCATGGTTAAATGCATGGATAAACCCTCTCAACTTCATGCACGTATATTTGCAATAATAGTCCAATGATGGCATCATAAATTGGAGATAACAATTATGATTGAAGTGCATTTGTTAATATGAAATATGGGGACAATGACTAGAAGTAAGGGAAAGAAAGAAATGCTGGGTTCTAATGGAATATCACTAAAAAGAGCATGTTGGAACAGAAATTTGCTTACTTGTATACAGATACTTGAACCCTTGATCCTATGCACGTTGGAGCTCCTTCAGGCCATGTGTGTATCTGAGTCTATGCATTAAAGTAAGAAATACATGTATATCTGTTAGGTTTACATGCATTCAGGAAGTATGGATGGAGAATTCACTATCATTAGTGAAGACAATAGAAATACCAAATAGATTTGATATTGAATATGGAAAGAAGTGACCTAATTCAGAGCATCAATACCCCTCCCATCCATTCATTTTCCCTTGTCCCTACCATTGAAAGCAAGCTCGTTGTTGGACTTGAATCTTTTGCTCGTACTGCAGCCCTTGTTTCTAAAGACGTTTGGTTCCCACAACACAATATCAGTCGAAGATAATGCAAAGCCACTTCCACCATCCACACCAACTTCTAGACACATAAGCCCATGCTCGCCACTTGTACCAACTTGCTCTATCAAAGTTTCATTCTGCCCCACACTTATAGCGTCTTCTTCATCCATTCTCTCGAGTTCTTCCACCAGCTTTCTGATGCGTTCATTGGCACATGCAAATTTCCGTTTTGACTTTAAAGCTTCATGTGACAGCCTTTTCAAATTATGGCCAATCTCATTATGATGTGAGAACTTCAAGATTTCACTATTGTGATCATTATGGGAGTTATTAGTATCAACAACAAGCCCTGCCTTTGCATGTCGTGTCCACCTCTTCAATATGTAGTGTTCTGGCATCTTATCTATTCCCAATATTCTGAAGACAGCGAACGAGTGTCTGCACACAATACCTTGAAATTCAAAGAGAAGACAACTGCATGATATTTTATTTTCGTTTTCATTGTATGTCACGATGTGCACTTTTTCTTTTTTGCTCATGTGGGTGACTTCATATGTGCTAACTAGATCTTTATCAACCAAATTCGCATTATACAACGGGCTTTGAAATAGTTCTTCTATGACATCTTTGAGTACTTCATTTGTATAGACCTGTATCAACCCTTTCTCTATATCGAAGGGAGTTCTCGGTAAGGGTGAGCCATATGAATTTTTATCATTTGCAACCAATTCGTCATGTCTTCGATTTTCTAATGCTTTCTGATAACCCAATACAAAACCCATGAGTGCCAAATAAGGGTTCAAGTATCCATCAAACATAGCTCTCACACTTTCATTACGTTGAGTAGTTGACATTCCAGCGAGGAAGGTATTTCTCACATAAGCCGGGGCCCACATGTGACGAGTATCATATACCTGATGAAGCCAATCGACATGTTCGAGCTTATATTCTTTCATCATACTAGCCCATAACCTTTCGAACTCATGAACTGTCTCAGTTTGGTATATGCATCGGTCGAAGTCACCTTTAAATTTTGAACCTTTGTGATACAGATACCCCAAATGTGTCCGTACTTTCTGTAATTCATGCCACATGCAAAATCGATGCTGTGTATGTGGGAATACATCAGCAATTGCTGTTCTAATCGCTGAATCTTGGTCTGTTATTATAGTTTTTGGATGTTTTCCTCCCATTGCCTTAAGCCATGTCCGAAACAACCACTTAAAGTCTTCTATGGTTTCGTTGAAAAGGAGCCCGGCACCAAACAAAATTGTCTGTTTGTGATTACTCACTCCCGTAAAGGGAGTGAATGGCACGTCGTACAGATCGGTTTTGTAGGTGTTGTCAAAACAAATTACATCACCAAAAGCACGATAATCTAATTTTGAACCACCGTCCACCCAAAAACAAGCCGTCACATGAGCCTCATCGTCTATTTGCATTTCATAGAAGAAAGATGGATCCTCACTTGCAGCTTGCTTGAAGTATTTGTAAACAGAAGCAATGTCCTTCCCATATGTCACGAGCCGTTTTGTCTGAAGTGTCCTCTTTACATCTTTGTCTAAGGACCCTATATTAGAAGGCCCACCTGATTTATTCATCATGAAATCCAAAGCGTTAGCTGGATCCCCTGCTACTTCTCTTAGACCCTCGAAAAATGTAACATCTTCTTCCGGGGGAGTCTTGTGCGACGGGAGAATATGAGATTTAATTGGGGTCATTAATTCATGAGAATGTTTTTCAACAAACTTCGTTACCACCCATCTATTTTCACCTTGCCTTTTAACCGCAAGTTCAGCAGGACAACCGACTCTAGTGATCGGTTTGGGAGCTCTCTTACGATTTGTATTCTCCAAAAACTTTGCTTGTCGTTTCCCCTCTTTAGAACAACAAAAGGATCGAAATACAACCATCTTCAACTTCTTTGACACATCTCTTTGATTGAGACGCACGTTAAAGCCACATATCTTAGCATATGCATGATAAAACTCCGTGGCAGCCTCCTCTGATGTGAATTCCCTCCCAATATATGGTTTGCAAGCATCAGGTACAGTTGGTATGAACTCCAATTCAGGTTCCCCAACCTTAGAATGGCATACAGACGTGATAGGCTCCACACACAAAACAGGGCCTACAGATTCCTCTATCGACATGGATTGGATAGATTCTGTACACTCCAAATTTTGAACCGGTTGGGTGCGGTTTTCCATGGAAGATGAGGTTAATTCCGTTGCCATCACACCCTTGTCACTGCCATATTCCATGGTCGAAGCATGCTACCTAAGTAAGATTCGAGAAAAGACATTATTTCTCATGGGTTTATTTTATTTTACTTGTCACAATTTCCGTTACCCACTAAAACGAAAAAGAGAAGAGGAATCGATACTAGCATCGATAATCTCCTACAACTCAAACACACAAAGTAAAATCCAACAAGAACACAAGTCCCCACACCTCTCCAAATGTATGTAAATTATTCATAGATTTCATGTTACTTTTCGTCGAAGTAACAAGTGTAACGAAGTGAAAATTATCGAACGATTTGATAAGTGGACGAGAGTTCTTATAGATTAGATGAATTTTACAAGGGCGTTTGAATTCAAACAGAAATCTGTTCAATAGCTACACAAGACAGACGACAATTCGAATAACTTCGTGTGGACAATTCAAACCATCCAAAAGCTAATATTAATGAGCATGTATTTGGGTGCCTCTGTCTAATCCCATGCATCCAAAATATCTTCAGTTGGAAGATTAGTCTGCACAACTGGGACCCACAGTTCAATGATCCAAACCATTGAGAATTGGGCCTCATTATGTCTCAATCAAACCTGGATGGATCACACCAATCTGGATCATGATTTGGATAGGGTCCATTAAGGATGTGGCCCAACATATTAATGGTCTAGATACAACACAATGAGTTCCACCTGTCCAGAGTATGCTTGACCATTGATGGTGCTGCCCAATATATCAATGTTCTCGATCACTGGACTGTGGGCCCAGCTTGTTCAAATTGGAGGACCAATGGTTGGATGCTCGAGATGAACATTGGGCCACGCAGCTGATTGACCCTTACCCAATTCGACACACACCCAACGGTCCATATTCAATGGTGTGACAAAATGGACGATCGGGAAGAAAGATGACCAACAGTCCTCACTCGGATGGATCCAACCGTCCAATTTTCACACACACTTGTGGACTTCTGGTACAATGTGGCACACCAGTTGAATATCTGATCCATCCATCGATAGGGCCCAACATATGGAAGTGGATTGTGTACAGAGTAACTCAGTATGCTATAGCCTACTGAGCAACTCAGGTGATGTATGTGTGTTATCCACGCCATCCATCCGTTTCACCAGATCATTTTAGGGCATCAGCCCAAAATGAAGCATGTCCAAAGCTCAAGTGGACCACACAACAGGAAACAATGTGAATTTAATTCCTACAGTTGAAAACTTCTCGGGGGCCACAAAAGTTTTGGATCAAGCTAATATAAGTGTTTTCCTTTAATCCATGTTGGTGTGACCTTATGAACAGGTTGGATGACAAATAAACATTACCGTCGGCCTTAGGAAGGTTTCAACAGTGGAAGCCATTATCCCTACTGTTTCCCGTGGTGTGGTCCACTTGAACTTTGGATATGCTTCAATTTTGGGCCCATACCCTAAAATGAGCTGGAAAAACGGATCGACGGTGTGGATAAGACACATACATCCACGGTGGGCTCCACAGCGTACTGACTTACTCAGTACAGAATCCACTTCCCCCAACATTATATATATATATATGCTGAAAACATCGCAGAACCGTGCGCCCCACTTGTACACGGTCTAAATCTTACAAGCGAACTGCTACACGTGTGTGGGAGCCGATCCTCCTGCGAGCCCAGCCACGAACATGCGGTGAACATAAAGCACTCAGGTGGGCCCCACCTGCTTGGTTATGATCGACGGTTAGTATCCAACGTACAAGCAAGGGCCACCCGATGAGCGGGCCGTCCGGTATTTTGGGGCACGCCATGTTCACGTTGAGCCCCACCTGGTACATGGCTCGGATCCTTCCACGTATGCAATGAATAGGAGATCTCTTGAAGAGGGACAAACCTGTAATTTCTTCTTCTCCTTTCTCGGTGGCGCCGGATCGTTTGAGAGAGAGAGAGAGAGAGAGAAGGGTTTATGTTAGAGAATCAGTGAGCACGTACAGCCGATCGTAGGCAACCTAACCTACGCCCTACGCCTAAAGAACTGATCATCGCACCTGTACCGGTAATAGCGATACAGGACGTTTTCAGCCCAAAAAAAAAAAATCGAGGAGACAAAATGATTTTTTTTTAATTTTTTTTTTCGGGCTGAAAGCGCCTGTACCGCTAATAGCGGTACAAGCGCCTGCAGGGAAACAACTCTCTTTTGACAGGCATTTTGCCCTTCCTATATGAATATTCCAACAACTGCGCTAGCGTACCTCGCGGTGGGTACCAAGTGGTGGACGCGTCTTCGGTAGATCCCTGTGGGGCCCACCTTGATGTATGCTTTTTATATCCACGCCGTCCATACGTTTTTTCAGATCATTTTAAGGTATTAACTAAAAAATTTACAGCAGATCCATATCTCAGGTGGACCACACCACAAGAAACATTGGTGAACGAACGCCCACCATTAAAAGCTTATTGAAGGCCACCAATTTGCCATCCAACCTGTTAATAAGGTTAAAAAAGACCTAGATGAAGGGACCGTATAAATATCAGCTTGATGCAGAACCTTTCTGGCCTCAGAAGTTTTTAATGATAGGCATTCAACCACCACTATTTTGTAATTCACAAGCTTTGGATTTTTCTTTGAAAAAATTAGCACTGTAGACCCTTTTTTTTTAGCGGTTTTTTTTTTTTTAAAACCGCTGAAAACTTATGTTATAAAATTAGAATTTTCAGCCATAGAAGGAGGGTTTTCAAAAAAAAAAAAAAAAAACATACCCTGATTTTCGCGTAAAAGCAGCTAAAAAAGTAAAGGATATTTTCGTTTTCGTTGGGTTGTCCGTACAGGTAAAGGTAGAGATTGGTTAGATAGGTTTTGTTCCGGTTGAAAAAAGAAAGGTGGATGGAAGGTCACGTCTATAGTAAAAATTGCCTTTTTTCTTTCGTCCAGGTCTGTTGGATAGCAATAAGACATTACGGTGGTCCCTGGGAAATTTTCGACGATGGGCGTTCATTCCCCACTTTTTTATGCGGTGTCGTTCACTTGAGCTTCGTATCTATATTTTTTTTGGGCTCATCCTCTGAGATGGGCTGAAAAAATCAGTGGGCCCAAAAATCCATTGTTGGGCCACGTCGTCACACAAGCAATCGGGCTTACCTGGTTTTCAGGTATTAAAAATTCACGTAAGAAGTGGAATGCTAATTGTTACTATGCCCACATCTTACGCTTGATACACAGGCACTTTGAAATTTTACACGTGGAGTGTTCAACTCAAATTAAGCCAACTAAATTGTGTGGGATCAGATTGGTTGAACAATCCTGACCTTGCACTTGTTTGTTGAAATAAGACCATTCGATATTTTTCATTCTTAACCGTCCAATAAATGTCCACCAATCTGACGGTCACATTCTGACAGTGTATCAAAGTTTTTCTCAATCTGAAAAAAGCAAGGCTATAGGGTTATCAGGTATGGGCCACAGCTGTACAAAACGTATGAACTGTTAAGATAAATGGACTAACGGTTCAAATGTACAGTTGGCAGGCCTGCATATAATCCAGACCACCCAAAAATCTGGGCCCTGTTGAGGATGGACCACACCTGAAATTGCTGACTGGATAACCCTACCCATATGACATTGGGGATTGAATTTGGACAACTGGTATTGGATTTGAGGATAGATCGTCACCACTTTTCTAAACTCTGGTGTCTGGTCCAGCATGCTTTGGACCCCACTACGCAGAACGTTAAACATTTAATCTTGCCCGTCCAATCCATACAATCATCCATCTTTTTTTTTTTTTTTTTTTTGTTAGCTTGTTAGTACACCCACTGTCAGATCACACTTCACTGTTAGATCACACTTCACTGTTAGCCACCCCCACTAGGGAATCGATCATCCATCTTATTTAGAACAGTATAATCGACAGGCAAGTTGTGTTGTAGTTCAATTTCAAATTTGGCAATGTGATTAGTATTAGCAGGGGCGTGCTAAAATTGAATGTGCAGCCAAATTCAAACTAACAACTACAACCCCAAACGCCAGGATAATATACCCATGAGACCCATCCAACATGACGCGTGCACGACATCCAACCCATTCACCAAATGCGTCACCTCATGAAACCCTTTGGGCTTAAAAATCAGACCGATCTAAAACTTAGGTGGCCAACAACCAAGGGAACAAAGTGCAAAGGGACGCCAAAATTGGATTTTCACCAAGGCCCATCTAAGTTGCAAAACGGCCAATTTTTTCAAGCTAGATGAAGGGTCTGTATGACCTGTATCATATACACACAAATCAAGGGTGGGAGTCCCCTACCAACTTGTTCCTTTTGATGTGGCCACCCGAGTTTTGGATCCAAATGATTTTTTTGGCCTTCATGGCTTAAAATGGGGTGGCGCATGTATTGGGCCTATCAGCGCAATCCAAAACTCTAGTTGGGCTACAGCAAAGAAACAAAGTGCACGAAGACACCCACATCTGATTTTCACTGGGGCTCACCTGAATTGCAAAACAGCCTCTTTTTTTTTTTTTTTTGGCTGACCCTCTCCATCCAAGCCAGATGAATGGTCTGTATGGCCCAGATTGCATTTACACAACATGGTGGCAACCCATGCAAATCAAGGGTGGGCCTACCTGAGTTTAGGAAAATTGGCACACCTAACACAAATCCTAGTAATGGGTGGACCTGCCAAGTCCGCCCAAAAACAAAAGGCTGAGTTCAGTTAAATCTGCTGGCAGTGTAATGACCCAAATCGAATAAGAACCGGCTTGTTTTAGTATTTGACACTCGACTCACCGAGTTTCTAAACAATGACATTAACATGGACGAGTTGAGCTTGAGCTTTATAAAATCCTACGGAGGTTTGTTAAGTCCACATGGCGTGGAAGGGACACCATCTACACATAATCACATGTGCTAGCATAGCAGATAGGTGCAAATAATATCCAAGACATCCAACAGGTGGACACCAGCCTTGAAGATGTTCTCACTCAAAATCAGGCTACGCCACTCTTGAGGCTCACCTGATGGGCGGACGTGCCCGATTTTTGGGTCAAATATCTAAATGTCATGGTCCCACCTGATAGACCACTAGGATTTTGCACATGTTCGCCATGCTGGGACATGGGCTAGGGCTATCTACACATGTGGGCCTAGCAAGCCCCAAAATGAAAATGAAAAACTGATTTCTCCACTCTCAATGATCACTTCCAATACAACGTATTAAAGCATGAAAACCTAGAAATTGTCTTTCATTTTGCAAATATATTTCCCAAACCCTTTGGATTAAAACTGCAAAATGGAGATTTTTACAAGAAGGGGTGATTAAAATAAGAGCTGCCGCCCTATTGTAAATATCGAGTTAATCTATAGATGCACAAAATACAGAGAATGAGAAACTTCTATTTTTTTTTCCCACCTCATTCACTGAACGGCTATGTGCGGTTTTATCTACAATGGCATGAGCCTTCTGTACTTAAAAAACCACAGAAATGAGCAGAAAATAATGACACCAGATATTCCAGTAATTATAAGGACCCACTTGAACGCACCTGCATCATCGAATAACGGTATTGAAAAGTTCATCCCGAAGACACCCGCAACCACCCCAAAGATGGCAACAACAAATGTTGCAGTTGTAAGCAGCAGCTCGAACTGGATCAGCTGATTCCGGACGTTGTCCTGAACAAAGGAAGAATTTCTGAGTCAATGATGCCGATCCTATGAAAATAACAGGAGTTGTAATCATAGTTCAAAACCCCAAAAACTCAACTTGATATTCATGTGGGTCAAGTAGACCCGACGACTCAAATCGACTGGACTTGAAATTTAAATAATTAAACTAGAAAGTATTTTTAGTTATAACAGATGTTGAAATGTATGACTGAAAAGAAGAAGTGATCATTAGCAAATGCAATGCATGCAACAATACAAGTATCTTAATCGTGAGGTCCCCTGTTCGAATCGCGGGTCTGACACTAGTATCTTTTTTATTTAAAAAAGTCAAGAACTCGGTGACAAACTTGGTTCGAGTCAGGCCGAGTTGACCGAGTTGGTGAGCCAACTCAACCAGTCTCGCAGAACCTGTACCGAGTCTTGCTCCACAACAAGTTTCATACTGACACGGCTCAAAATCTCAGCGAGTCGAGTTGACTTGGCCAAGTTCCGAGTCAAGTCACAGAGTTTTAGAAAAATGGCTATAGTCCCACAAGGAGAGATTCTAGAGGCTAATTTTAATTTCAAATGATATTGAAAGATGCATCTTTCTTTTTCCTTGTTCCCTGAAATTATCAAGGGAGCTCACATGCACATAACATCCATGCAAACCATTGATCTACTTGCTCGATGGCTATAGATGTTTTGCCACCATTATGTGGCCAGTGGGCCGGATCTCTTGTCAAGAGTAAGGATAGGAAAAGCAGCAAGGGTGTTTTCCGTAGAAATATAAATAAAAATTGGGTCAAAGGTATAGGATCCGGTGTGTGTGTCTGGTGCCCTTAGGAAAATGGTGTCACGTCATGCCTACAAACCTTGATTGGTGTGCTTTGGCAATGTTACCTAAACAACTTGACTGGGTTTTTGCCATGACAACACTAGCACTTTGGGGACTGTGCTATGATGTCATTAAAGGTCCTGTGTTGGACACATTATCAGTGAAGCTTCCCCCTCCCCCATCATCTGTTGGACACATTCTCAATGAAGCTTTCCTCTTCCTCCCTTTGCCGTTTCATTATGGCCCTCCTCTTGGATGAGCCATACCATGACATTCGTGCAGATTGACTCACGATCAAATCCATTTTTAGATGGTCGTGATGAGCTTAGAGCAATTTTTTGGAAAAAAAAAGAAAAGAAAAGGAAAGAGCAAGTATATATCGAATGATTTGAAAAAGTATAGATTGCAGGGTCACCTATCAGTTGGTCACTCTGGATCAAGGTGTTCCATATCCATTACAATATGGTCGTAAAGGCTGATACATATAGACCGTTACACGATACGGGGGTGAAATGAGGCAGTTGGTTTTTTGGGATCGTATCGACCGTTACGGGAGTTATAAAAGCCGTTACAGGGCATAACGAGAAAAACAGCTAGTTTTTTAAATCAATTTTCTCAAATTTCCACTTTTCTTGTTCTAAAAACTTTCTTAGATTATTCTATAGCAGATTTCGACCAATCTTATTATAGTTTTTAGGATTAAAACTACATATTGAAGTGATTTGGGCAAATAAAAGCTCCGAGGGCAATTTTTTTTAATTGAAAAAAGTGGTATTTATGCCTTTCTTTTCCTATTTCAGTTCTAATGCGTGATTGTGATGTGTAAATATTAGAGCCACAGTCATGTTCATAAATTCACCAAATACAACACTCTCACCAAAGAGTGGACCGTTATATTACCATAAACATGTTCAAAAAAAAAAAAAAAAGAATACATATTTGGAATATTTACATTATTCTGGATTTTCTAAATATTTCTTCAGAATTTTTCAAGCAAATTTTTTTTTTCCAACCGTTATGGGGGTCGAAATGGTCGCTATGCCCCCGCATTGGTAACGGTGGTGACAGTTATGGCCACCGTTACCGATACGGAATACCTTACTCTGGATTGATAATAGTTAAAAGAGGGTTGGCTCCGTTTACCAAATAGTACAGGATGCAAACCAGATCCATACTCTGGTTCAACATTTCAAGGAGGACCATGAAAGGGGATTTTTTTTGCTTTGATATTGAATCTGGTTATCTGGTCGGCTTTGAATGTTTTTTTTTTTTTTTTTTTAACAGTACCTTTGAATGTTATTGATGTGGCAAATTCTAAAATGACAACGAGAATTGAAAAAATCTAACCCAAGAAACTTAATGACTTCGGATCATCTTAAATAGAAGAAGCACTTTCGCGAATTCTACAACCTCTGGGGTGATTTTCTCGTGCAAATTGCAATCACAATCAGGAAGTGCATATTGGCCACATACCAGCTGAATGTTGATGAAGTCCTCCGTATCATCAATGTACTCCTTCAACTGGACAGAAAGACCAATGATTGGACAGACAGATGGCTACTTATACATGAGAAATGAGAAAAGCGGTGTAAGGGAGAACAATTGGTCTATACCGATGTCAGTTTGTTGAGGGTACTGTCAATGACCACAAAGTATGCTTCCAACAACATCTCCAGCTCCTCTATATTCTCTGTCATGCTGTCTGAGCCCTTCATGCTCTCATGCCTGCTCCTTGCAATGCTCAAGCTCTTCTCAAGCTTCCGTGTTTCGGGCGGTGAACAAACGGGGGAAACTGGAGCTGAAACAGATAGTCCCGGCCCAGTCGAGCCATATCCCACAGACTGATCACCATAAAGTGATGCTTCCATCCTCATCTTCTTTTCAGTGAGATACAATTCGGCCATATCACCATCATCGTCCATTAGCTGCTCTATCTCATCCCTAACCTACACAAACAGAAACTTAAGAATGGCTCAAAAGTTGGATAATGTACATGATAAGTAGAAAATGGCATGCGGAGACACCTTCTGAACTCTCCTAGTCAAAGCGACGAGTCTGCTTTTCAACCGACGAACACGTTCCAAGTTCAAGGTACTGATCTTCGACGTCAGTTCATCTAACAACGGGTATGCTTCAATTTCCAGTTCCGCTGCCTGATTAGCATGAGAAAATTGCCAATAACACATGAGTTGGAGATTGAAATTGCTTATAGAAGTCAACCTTTACGATAACTAGTACAAATATGATAAAATCTAATGTAATTTCTTTAACATAAGTTATGGCGAGAGAGAACTAGCGCTGGGTGGACGATGTGCATGTGTGCATCTAAAGTTCTACATGATCTCCACATTGTTGACACCCCACTATCAAGTGGGCCCAGATCAGAGACCTCGATATAATCAATGGTGTAGATTGGATCAAAATGTGGAGTTGGATGACTTTGAAATGATAGGATCATGAGACGTGATTGAATCCTTAACGGTTATGATAAACGGCGATTATGGAGTGTAGGCCTCATTTCCTGCAAGTTTTGAAGACAACAGATCAAGGCCACCCAGTTCTCATTGAATTGGTGATTTAGTTCCATTTTACTACATTTTGTAGATTCTCTTTGCATTTCTACATTTTCTCTGTTAATTTTGTTAATTTTCCTTCTATATCTGTAATTTCCTTTTTCTTCTTTTAGGATTAGATCTGTTGAATTTCTTTGTACCAATATATTTTATCTGTTTTAGAATTATTCACAATTTGTATTGATTTTACATTGAATGCAAGGGATTTTGCCATTTTGAACCAAATTCAGCATGTCACTGAGTAGAGAGACCGCGATATCAGGTGACGAGAGGTGCCTAATACTTTCCTCTCTTCATCATTGTGCTTCCTTGTCCAGATCTTTGGTTGAGAGAAGTATTGAGAGTCAATTTTGCTGAAGTTGCGTGGTTTCCAGCTCCCCACACCAATTGCACTTGAATCGATCTAGTGGCGGACTCAAAATGCCTACGAAAATTCCAATTTGGACACTACAATCCGGAGTGCAATTTCCACATGCATATACCAATTAAACTGAATGGGAGACTTTAAAGTTTAAAGGAGCAGCTGTAAGAAAGGCTGTGCTTTATGGGACAGAATGTTGGGTAGTCAAGGAACAAGATGTTCATAGAATGAGTGTAGCTGAAATGAGAAAATGGACTAGTGGCAAGAAGAGGAAGGATAGAATTAGAAATGAATGCATTCGAGGGAACTTAAAGAGTAGCTCCAATATGTGATAAGATGTGGGAAAGTAGACAAATGGTTTGGCCATGTGCATTGAAGACCAAGAACTACACTGGTTGGGAGTTTGTTGGTTCAAGTTGAAGGCTATAAAAGGGTAAGGGAAGGTCCAAAAGGATGTGGGTGGAGCGTTGAGGTAATAAGAAAAGATTTGATGACCTATGATTAAACTGAAGATGTGGTCCTTAATAGCTCGGAATGGCAGAACAAAATTTGTGTAGCCAACCCCAATTAGTTGGCTAAAGGTTACATGATGGTGATCATGATGATGATCAGTTATGGAGAAAGCAACAAACCAAGGGACAACGCTAAATTAAAATAGCGTTGAGGTGATTCCACTTTATAAACACCAAGGTCAAAGGGAGAGAATTCAAAGGTGGGACAAATTTAAAGAAATTTCCTGTGGAATGGAATGATGTGTAAAGACCAGTTTGGAAGGGGCAATATGACAGAGGAAAATAGAGAAAGACCAGGAGTGATGGTGGTGGAGATTTGGGGAGGAGTTGAAGGCATTGTGGACATATGTTATTGCGAGAAAATACAGTGAGAACGACAGTGGTTGGTTTCCAGGGCTTCTGTCTAGGAGAAATGGGTCGGCATGTGGATACAAATTAATAAGTTGAAGATGTTCAAGGGAAGCAAATGAGAACATTGCAATGCAAAGCTAGCGGTGAGTTTGAAAAAGGTGTTCAATTTATCATTAATAGAGGCAATATAATTCACTTTGGAAAGAATGCTTGGATTGATGATGTAACGCTAGAAGGTTCATTCCAAGATCTAGGTCTCTCTGATCATTGAGCAGTCCTAGGGGGTGCCGTTGTTTGGGATATTTAACTTCGGCTTCGGAAGTCTTTTGAGGATGCAAAGCAAAGCTAGTATAGATCCACTAACTGAGGACCAAAAGTGTGGAAGCACGAGCTGAATGGAAAGATCTCCAAAAAGTCTGTAATGCAACTCATCTCGAGTGAGACCGGATCTTGTTCACCGTGTATGGAAACGTGACAAGCCCCAATTCCACCTTGGCTGCAAGTGTTTGCTTAGGCTGCAACAGCAAATAAGAAGCTCAAAGCTGACAACCTGAAGAAGTTTCGGATTCCAATGCCAGATGTGTGTCATGTGCCGTGAAAAAGAAGAAAGTGTGAACCATTTGTTCCTCCACTGAGATGTGGCTAGGAACATATGGGTTCTTCTCTTGAGCATGCTCAGGGTGGGTGAACTGGGTTCTAAAAGAATTACAAGCAGGTGCAATGAAGGTCCAATTCAACATAGAAATCTGGATGATGCTTCCCTGTGGACTAATTTGGGGCCTGTGGAGAGAGAAAAAGGAGGATCCTCGACATCAAATCAAATTTGGTAGATTCAACCTAGTGTGGCATATCCTCTATGATTGCTAGCTAGGCTCTTTCTAAGAGTGACTTTAGGGGTGCTCCTTTGAGGAAATTATGCCTGAATGAAGAGGAAGTGAAACTATAATGCCTGACTGTTTTTTTGTTTTGTCTTTTTCTCTCTCTTTCTTTTGCGCATTGATTGGGCTGCCATTTTCTGCTCAATAGATTTTTTGTCGTAGTTCGAAAAACGAGAGAGAGAGAGAGAGAGAGAGAGAGAGAGAGAGAGAGAGAGAGAGAGAGAGAGAGAGAGAGAGAGAGTCACAGTGCAATTGTAAACAATATGAAGCATACAAAGAAATCCAAGATTTATAATATCCAAAAGAAAAGGAAATACAATTGATGCAGGACATGAAATTTAAATATGATATGCAAGATTTCAGGCTTAGATCATACTAATTCAGAACAATCACATATTAATTCCACATCCCACAAAAAGCTCAAACATTCAAGTAAAGGGGAATCTGCATGAGTCCAGGCCTACACAGGTTAAGACTGGATCAATAAAATTATGGACCAAATGATGCTCAAAGGGAAATAGAATTTAGCCACACATGCACAACAATCAGTCCCTAATCCAAGGGATTCCCCAATTTCAATTCAAGGAACCATAGGGTGAGAAAAGGGACAAATAAGTTAGGGATAATGCAATCTAGGGTTAGGGTTATGAAAATAGGTATGAAAAGGGGAAAAATAAGGAGGAGACCTGAACCTGGGATAGTCTGCGTGTGCGGACAGCGTGCCAGGGCCTGGCGCACGTGCGCGGGAGCCTGGCCGCTTGTGCGAGTGTGGCCTGATTTCCGAAACGGACTCCTTGGCTCTGGTCGGCCAGGGGGGCCTTCAAAACCTCTAAGTTTCGTGGCGATCCGACGTACGGTTTGTGCACCGTGCTCCGTCGAAGTTTCGGCCCTCCTGCAGGGCCAGATTCTGAAAACTGGCTGTAGGAACAAGAAGGATTCAAAAAACTGGTGGATTCGAAGCAAGGATGATTGTAGAAAGTGAGAGATATGGATAGAAGAGGGTAGGGACGGATGGGGATATATGTGGCTTCGCACCACGGTAGTTAGCCATTCGAAAAGGGAGGGCTTTGCACCCACTTGAATTTTTCCACAACTCAGAAACTCAGAGAGTAGAAAAAAACTTACAGGAATTTTTTATTAAACTTTATTAAATCAAAAGAACTACAAGGGGTGTCTATTTATAGGAAAACCCTATACCCCAAAACTCGTGCCATGTGCGCAACCTATTACTTGGTGATTAAGTAAACCAAAATAAAAACCAATCAAAAAAATCTAAAGCGTTCATGATATTCTAAATAACATAAATAATCAAAACCTAAAATATGAAATCAATCCGACTAGTGAGACCCGATCATGAGATCCCATGATAGGCTTTACTTGATTATCGGGCCCACTCTAAATGAACCAAAACTCCGTCTTCTAACCAGGATGCCCTCCCTGGATGTCGTCATCGAGCCAGATCGATAGTGGGGCCCTCCCTCTCCTTCCGTAAGTGCGTAGGGGCGGCGTGCATGCGCGTGATGTCCCCATCAACAATAGCATTAAAGTAGGGAAGGATAGACATAAAAACAGGCTATTTTTTGTTCACAGTCCTCTTTCTTACAAAATGATCAAAATGCCAAGGTTACCACCAGTGACAAAAACAGAAAAAAAAAATGCATCTGTCTCAATCAAGAAATCAAGAGGTAGATAGAATCATGGTACTTTAAATCCAAAGGTAAACAAAATGGAGCCTACAAAGAAAACCAAGATTGATTACTATCCAAAAGAAAAGGAAATGCAATAGCAATGAAGTAGGGAACGATAGGCATAAAAACAGGCTAGTTTTTGTTCACAGCCCTCTTTCATGCAAAATGATCAAAATGCCAAGGCTACCACCAGTGACAAAAACACATAATTTGAGTATTAAGTAATTCTAATGCTATGAATCACAACAAAAATAGCCAATATAGAAGGTAAAACCACAGTCAAACATTATACTAGCTGCATTGTGTATGGTAGAGAATAGCTACTCTGTACAAACTAGCTTTGGATAGCCACTATTGCCATTAAAGGAAAATTATCCTTTTTCATTCATGATATCTCAGACTACATGGATTGGAAAGCAACCTATCCCACATCCATTGACCAGGCAGGAAGGTGCAAACATTGAAACTTGAATTTCAAAAGAAATGATCACATACATTGCATGTATGTGAACTTTCACATACTGCCCTGTCTTTCCTTCCTATCTGTCATGTGTATAGGACATACAGGCTCTGGAGAAGGTGGAAGACAGCATGAAGATTAGCCATGAAAATAGACCGACCCACCCAGTAGGTGGGCCACACGTAAATTAAGTCAGACCAGCGGATGCCCATTGATTTCGACAAAGTGACCAGCCAAATGAATGGATACTCCAATTTTCTGCCAAGTGACCTTCATAGCATGGCCCACATTTTAAATGACTTCGATAGTCTGCACAGGTGATGCTTCAGCAGGAAAGAGGTGGATACATGTGAAAGTTCACATACAATTCCTGTATATGATTTTTTTTTTTTTTCCTTGATGAATGGTTGTATCATTATCATTATCATCATCATTATTATTATTATTATTATTATTTTGAAGGGTAATGGTTGTATCATTATTAGAAACAGAAATAAAAACTATACAAAAGAGAAAAGTTCCCCACATTGAAGTCACTGTGTGACCTCGGGAAGGGGGGAACTACACAATTCCAATATATGGTCATTTCTCAAATTTCAAATATTTGAGGCAAGTCACTGCGTAACCTCAGGGAAGGGGGAACTTTAAGCTAGTCTAGAGGGGGCGCTCCCTCCTTGTTGCCCGTAGAGGGCTTCTATTGAATAGTGATGGCAAAGAAGACCCTGACTTGCAACATCTACACAACTTCTGGACTTCCAAAAAAACAGTGATAATGTGCAGGGAAGTCGAGAAACAAATACATCTAGGTTCACAACCATTTTGGGGGAACTTTTGAATTTCTTTACAAATGTGGAGTTGGGAGGGTGACAGCATGGAAGGCCTTCCGGTAACCTAGTCCATCTCTTGCACACATTCATACCATTTGTGCTGTTCTGGAGCATTCAAAAGGAAACAAATAGCATAACCTTCAAGAACAAAGCTGCTTCAGAAAAGAAAATGGTGGAAAGAATAAAAGATTTTATCATTCACTGGGTCAACTTCAGGGAAAGAACTCCGGTTCCTTAGCAAGCACCACGAAAATTAAGTTTCCATGTTCCAGGTGGGGAACACTTCCAACTAACAACCAACCACTCTGTTTCCAACAGTCCATCACCACTTTCCAGTTTCTTCCCAAATCAGAAGCGTCATGGATATCTTTTGTAAATAGGGCCAGTTTATCAGAGAATTATTCAATTGGTTACGACTAGTTTTCTTTTTACAACAAACCCCTTGGTTTTTTTTTTTTTTTTTTTCCTGAAACCGATTGGTACTTTTTCCAATTTATTTATTTATTTATCATTGTCTTCATATAATATAAACCTCTGTTTCTGAGCACCTATAACCAGCCCCTACATTTGTTCACTTTCAACCTTTCATCTCACCCATTCAAGTGTTTCAAGTCTCTGAAAGTTGTCCAGATTTCTGTCCCTAAACCTGCAGCCTGTTGCTTGACCTAAAAATTTTCTAGTATCATCATCATCATTATCTATAAGCCTTGTGCTAAATAATTGGGGTTGGCTACACGAATCATATTCCTCCATTCTACTCTATCAAGGGCCATAACTTCAATTAGACCAAAGGACATCAGGTATTTTCTTACTACTTGCAGCCACGTCTTTTTGGGCCCTCCCCTTACCTTTTAAAGCCTCAACTTGCACCAACTCACTCCTAACTGGCGCAATTCTTTGTCTTCGTTGAACATGACCGAACCATCTAAGTATATATTCCTTATCTTATTATCTATTCGTGCTACTCATAAGTTCCATTGAATGTACTCATTTCTAATTCCATCCTTCCTCATCTTGACCTTAAAATTTTCTTGTGTGTGTGTCTGTGTGTGTAGGTTTTGCTAACATCCCCAGAGCTTTTAAATGGGACATGGGGTAACCCTTCATCAATCTGAACTGTTCATCCATTTATACTAGGAGCAAGCCATGGTGAAAAAACCATGCCAATTGGATGACCCCAAGCGTCCAATCAATATCATGGAAAATAGACACCCAAGATTGAGCAGAAAAGACAAAATAGCTCCAACCATCATCTTGAAACATCTACTAGATAGATCCCACTTTGTATTGCTTATGATTCCAAAGTAACACTTTGGTTTGATGATTCTAACCATGAGATCTATGGCTCATAAACAATGGACGGTCGTAACAAATTGGCCCCATTCGAAGGGTGAGGATCATCCGATTGGAATGATTTTTGCACCATGGCTTGCTCTCATTGGTACAATTGAATGAACCATCCTAATCGATGATTGGATGTCCCACGTGTCATTGAAAAGGTTTGGGCATGTTGTTAACACCCTCATAAAGGTGTGGATGCAAGCAAAACCATATATAGACATATACATATGAGAGATGCTCCGGGGCTAACAGAGCATTATAACTTATAGTGCTCCTAGTTGCATTGGTCCACTAGAACAATCTAATTCAATCCAATTCATTGATCCATATTGTTCATTAAGTCCAACCCATATTTCATGGGCTACCATGCAAACATTGAACCACTCCAACAAATATTAACCGTTGATCGATGGCCTTTAATATGGATGGTCAAGATTGTTTATACAAAAATAGGTCCAACCAACAATTTGATCCATCTATTTGTTAGGGCCCATCATAGATTGCTTATGATTTTGAAGAATCACTTTTTTGTTAGATGATCAGTCATTTTATCCATAGCTTGGAAAAAGGATGGCTATAAAAATAGGGCCAAATCAAAGATGGATAGATCACTTTTTGCACAGTAATCCATGAAATGTGTTCTAGACTTAATAGATCATTCCGATTGATTGATTGAACTCTCCGAAATGGACTGATCCTAACTCTCTCTCTCTCTCTCTCTCTCTCTCTCTCTCTCTCTCATCAAAACATAGCAAGGCCAAAACAACCAGAAACACATTAGAACACAACCTAAGATACAGGGACACTCAGCAAGGGCCTTATTATTTTAGGCCCAGTCCATTACATCCATTTTTTCTCCTGATACCTCTGAAACTAACCATTGCAATTACATAAACACTGGTTATTCCTCTCCCCATAAGGCTCAAATGCCTACCAATAAGGATAGTCTCCATAGCATCCTCCCTCTCTTTCCAATCCCGCCCCATGCCAAGATGGAAATTGGCCCTCAATAGATTCTGGCATCACCCACAACATACCGAAGATCACAAAAAACTTCTTTTAGAACTCATTGGCAAAGGGACGGTGAATAAACAGATGGTCAACCAACTCCTCATTCAGCATACTCAACATGCAGACATTGTTGATTACCATCATCCTCTTCCATAGATTATCAACTGTAAGCGCATTATTCCTTCCCATCGGCCATGCCAAAGCTACTACCTTGGGGGGGGCCCCGTAGTGACAAATAAAAGTAGTGTGCCCCATATCCCCTCCCGGAGATGTCCCAAGGATCGACCTATAGAAGGAGCAGTCGAGAACTAGACTTTTCTTTGTTCCATACCAACGTGTCTCTAACACTCAAAGAGGAACAAATACCATCAAGCTGCTTGATGTAGGACCAATGCATGAACCAAATAACATGTGAAATCAAGTAGCAGAATTAAGCCAATTAACAAAAAATAAATAAACACAAACATTGCCATAATCATCACGAATACCATGAAAATCAAAAGAACATGATGCATAATCCTAGCCCAAGTTACCAACATCGTCACACAAGATCATTAAATAAAAGGAAACTAGGATCTAATCGATGTAAGGACATCCAATTAGCATAAGGTATGGTCTATTTCAAAGTAGAATGCCTGATACAACCTAGGGTAAAATTAGGGTTTTAGGAAATTGGGAAAATCTAGAAAAGTTAAGGATTTCTAGAGTGAGGGTTAGGGTTTTGGCAGAGAGGAAAGGGGGTTTGATTTAAGGGTGAAAGGAAGCCAAAATGGACAAGGTGTGGACGTACGGCCAACCTGGAAGGTTCACACGTGTGGTCGTATGGTCACACATGTGCCGTGGGATGGATGGGTTAGGTCTCTTAGGGTTTGGGATTGTAAATAGGTAAACGAAACATGAGTTTAGGAGAAGATGAAGGCTTAGGATGGGAGAATCAAAGAACTTGAAGAAAATACCTTAATGGAGGAAAAAATAGATGATGTGGGGATAGATGGAGACGTTGCACCTTCGTTAATGAAGATTAACCGCACACCAATCTCCCTTCCAAATCACATGGAAGTATTTTCAAATCTCATGAAGATTGAAAAAGAAGAAGAGCTTTTTCTCTTCTTCTTCTTTTTTTAATCACAAAATCTAATGAGGGAGAGGGTCACACGCCCACCCTCTTTTATAGCTCCAAGAAAGTTCAAAAATTACCATAAACACCATGTTTTGTGAATTTTGACAAAAATAGCCCTAGTCTAACTAAAATCAACTAAAAACACTCATAATGGTGTCCAAACATAACATAAACAAAACTAAATCCTATAAGCTGATAAAATCTAAGAAAAACTAGTGTGGACGATCCATGATGGCCTGATCATGTGATCCAACGGCCTGATCATCACGTCCCTCCAATCCAACGGTCTGGATCACTCCATGAAACAGCTCATGTGCATCTTCCAGTGTGGGGTCTTTCAGATGCTCGCACATGCATATGAGGTCTTTAGCATGATCACCGGTATTCGCCTAGCCACGGGGAAATCGGGGTGGCCCGCCTCCTCTGATACGTACGCAAAGGTGTACGTGAAGTGATGTCCTCAACACTGCTCCAAAAGGCTAATGATCTCAGCCTCTTCCCCTTCCAACAAGTTCCTCCGACATGGAGGGGACCATGCCACCCCATTACCGGAAATTGAATAGCAACGAGAGACAGTAATGTTCTTAAGGACTTTCCGAAGTTAGCTAGAGTGTCCCTAGAAGCAAACTTTCTAATCTTGTTCACAACCCCAAGTGTAGGGTCGTGATGTAATAATAACTCGTGAGAACAAGGTCGAATCCACAGGGACTAAACTTGTATGTATTCTGAAAAGAACTAGAACTAGAACTAGAAGAAGATCTAAATCTGAATTCTGGAATAAAATAGAGTAATTGTGAATAATATTTAAACTATCAATTAAAGGTGGGAACTAGGGTGCCATGGGTCCACTTGTAGCTATCAAGATGCTATCTTACTTGATTCAAGGAACACAATTGGAATTGGAGTCTTATCCTAACCAATTGGAAGATAAAGCAATTTAAATCAAATCTGAACTTTTCATTAACTTAATTCTCAATGGAAGAGAATTGTGAAGATTGGAAGGGATTCCATCACCCTACCATGCCTAGGGGACGATGGTGAACAACAGGATTTACCAATCTCACAATCTCAAAAACAGGAAAAGAAGATATCCAAAGCTTTCACAGCATCTATTGTAATTTGAGTCACAATAAATCATAGAAAACTGAAAATATTCCTTTAATATCAAACTAGAAATCAATGAGGTTCAATGAGAACAAGAATCAAAGTAAAATAAACATCCAAACATGCTACAAGCTTCACCTCTTAGCCCTAGCTAAAAGGTTTAGCCAACCATATACATGATTGAAACCAAATCTCTTAAACAAAGCATGAAAAATAAACTAGGAAAGAAGAAAAACTCTTTGGCGGCTGTTCCACCCTTGTGTATGCTCTTTGAGACCTTTCTAAACCCTAGAAGATGCTTTGGGGCATCCTAGGGAGTCCTGTTTATAGTTGTCGAACTCCAACTTTCACACCAAGTTGGAAAAATCTAGAAACCGCCTCAAATTTACGCACTGCGCAGTTTCCCAAAATATACTCGGAGTTTAAACCGCCTCACATTTAGCACTCTGCGCAGTTTCCGAAAATATACTCGAAGTTTCAGAATATACTTTTTCAGGGCAATTTCAGGAATATGTTTGTTTTCAGGACAATTTCAGGATTCCTTTTCTTCACTTCAAATCTTTGATTCTCTTCATTCATCGCTTGGTTTTCTTGGATCTTTGACATGTGAATTCTTCATTAATGACTTCCAAATCTCCAAATCTTTATTTAGTAATCTTTTGAGCATAAATCTTCCTTTTGGCATCAATTTCACCTCAAGCTCTTGAAATCACGTCGCACATGAAAACATGAATAATTAAATCGATTAAGCACTGTCATGTTTATACCAAGGTATAAATAGCGTGAAATATGCGATATTTCACACTCAACAAATCTCACACTCTATTTTCCACCACTCTAAAATTTTGCAGCACTAGCACTGAAAATTGAGCAACTTCCAAGTAGCTTTTTATGTGAAGGAACAGAATCGGGTAATAATTTCATCTTATTAATTGGAAGCAAGTGCAAAGCTACCGAGGAAAGGAGGCCTCCAGATCAGCAAGTTATGAGAGAGGAATTGGGCACTCCTGAGTAAATGGTGATGGAGGTTCAGGAAGGAGCCTGTTTATATAGGGGCAATGGGATTGGAAGGAGGATGATTCCTATGAATTTATACCAAGGCAAGGAGGTGCGAAAAGCAGTTAGCAAGTTGGGGTAGAGGTCAAAGGGGTTATCGGGGAATCTCGTTTAGAGTTGGTTTGGAGTTTGGCAAGGGCATTGGTTTTTTATTGGCAACGGTAACAAAGTCCTTTGAGATAGACGTACAGCGTCCATGTCGGCTAATCTGGGTCGGCCGTCTGATGTTTGGCTTGCTCGGGCTAGATGTTAGGATTAGATTCTAGCTTGGCATGGCCCAGGTCAGTGATAAGACTGGGTCCCAGCCAGTTTCGAGTTGTCGGTATCGCTACAAGTTTCGCTGGCCGAAGATAAAGATATAATATCGTTATCGTTGATAATATCACCGATAACTGAAAATTTGGGGAAAATGGAAGAAACATGGGAAAACGGTGGAATTTCTCAATGAACTTCAGGACATGCCTAAATATATATATTTGTATATTTAGGAATAAAAATTACAAAAAAGACTGCATTACATAATAAATTTTCATGGGAAAACATAAATATCATCCAACATGTTCATAGGGTCATATAGATTTGTATGGAACCTTCCTAGGGCCCGCCGTGATGTTTATTTATCATCCAACATGTTCATAGCGTCACATAGATTTGTATGGAGGGAAAACATAAATATCATATTGATCCAAAACTTTTGTGGCCCCCAAGAGGTTTTCAGTGGTAGGCATTCAATCCCTACAGTTTCTTGTGGTGTAGTCCACTAGAGGATTTGATCTGCCTCATTTGTGGGCTCATCAACTAAAAAGAATGGATGGACGGTGCGGATGAAACACATCATCATGGTGGGCCGCACAGTGCCCCTAACAGGACAGTCTATCTCTAGCTAGGTCCTGGCGGGGACACTTACCCAGTCCATGCTCGGCTGCGACAAGGAACTAGCCATGTGAGTGGAACCCCAATAGTAGGGCCCACCTCGATGTATGCATGGTATATCCATGTCGTCCATCTGTTTTGCCACATGATTTGAGGGATTGTCATAAAAATAAAGTATATAAAAAATTTAGGTAGATGGTGGACCACTCAATACAAAATAGTGGTTATTGACCAATAAAAATAGTATGCCACAAACATTATGGATCAAGCTGTTATTTGTTTTTCTTTTTTCGTCCATCCAAGTCTATATGAACTTATCAATAGGTTGGATGGTCAATAAACATTAAAGTGAACCCTAGGAAGCTTTTAATGGTAGGAGATCAATGACCACTGTTTCTTGTAGCATGATCCGCTTGAAACTTGTATGAATTCCATTTTTTGGACCATGCCCTAACATAATGTTTTAACGATGGACGATGTGAATATGCAATACATACATCGAGGTGGGCCCTACAGACTCCCCCGTCATTGGTTTACTTTTAAAGGTAGAGGATTAGGTGCGGCCTAGCCTGACCTAAGATGGTGGTGCGGCACTTATGGTGGGGCCCACCTTGGTGTATTTATTGCATATCCACGCCATCCATACATTTTTAAAATCATTTTAGGGCATGGTACCAAAATAAATCAGATTTAAATCTCAAGTGGGCCATGCTGTAGGAAACAGTGGTGATTGCCCATTAAAACTTTCTAATGGGTCACAAAAGTTTTGGATCAACCTGATATTTATTATTTTACTTTCATCCACGTTTATATGACCTTATAAACAGGTTGGATGACAAATAAACATTAAAGAAACATTACGGTGGGCCTTGGGAAGTTTTTGACGGTAGAGGTTCAAATAGCACTCTTTATTAGAGTATGGTCTACCTAGATTTTGATCCAATTCAATTTTTTCCTCATGCCATTAAATTATCTGGAAAAAAGTATGGACGGAATGGATATGCAATACATGCATCAAATTGGGCCCAACCGTAAGGGTCACACCATCTTCACTATAGCCCGAGTCGAGCTAAATCAACTCTCTTAAGTGATGGGAGAGGTCGAGAGAGTTCAACAAAAGAGTCCTCTTTTTTGGGGAAGCGGATTGGCTGGTGTACCTCACACCAGCTATATAGCTGTTGTATTGACATCAGCAAGTTCTATGGGTCTGATCATGACGTATGTGTTATATCCAAACCATCCATCCATTTGATGAGCTCGTCTTAAGGCTTGAGACGAAAAATAAGACAAATATAAATATCAAGTGGACCACACTGAAAAAAGCAGTGGGGGATTGAGCGTCAACCATTAAAACCCTTTTTGGGGTCACAGAAGTTTTGGATCAATATGAAATTTGTTTTTCCTCTTCATTCAGGTCTTTGTGACCTTATGAACAGATTGGATGGGAAATAAACGTTATGGTGGGCCCTACGAATTGTTTAACGGTGAAAATCATTATCTCCACTGCTATTTGTGGTGTGGTCCAGATGATCTTTGGATATGATTCATTTTCTGGATAATGCTCTAAAATAATCTCTAAAAATAGATGAACAGTGTAGATATAATAAATACATCACTGTGGGGCCCATGTAACTTTGATCTCCTTTGAACCGTTCGTATAACTCAGAGCTCGAGCAGTGTCAGTGCTCGTCTTCGCACGACACGTACCTACAGCAACTATATAGCTGCTGTGTGGTACACCAGCCAATCCACTTCCCTTTTTTGGTGAACCTGCAAATGACAATGGCGATTTCGATGCTTTTTCCGTTATAACTCCCAAAAATCTCCCCCAAATTCATATTTTTTTCAAATCCCAAATTAAATCCCCATAAGCCTAGGTGGAAATCTAGTTTCCTTTCAAAGCAATTCTATTAGAAGGAAAAAGGGGGTTTTAGGTTTTTCTTTCTTGTGAAAGATCCAGCGTTGTTGACCACGATTGGCCAACCAAATCCAACCGAAGGCCACTCCTTGAGGTGGATCTTGAGTAAAAAGGTAAGAGAGCTTTCTTCTTCTTTTTTTCTATATTTTTTCCGAATAAGAGGGTCGTCGCCTAATGTCGCCGAAAACACGGCATTTGTTTTGCCTATTTTATCAAAATCTACAGGGTAGTTGGCTGATTTGGCCAGTGATCCAAAAATCTCGCCGATAATATTGAAAATATCGGCGACATCCAGAAGAGAAACGAAATATTGGGGTTTCAGTATCGCAGGTCTGGCGACACTGATAATATCGACGATATTATCGATTTCCCACCGATAACTCAAACACTAGTCCCAGCTCGGCCTGACGCAACTCGACAGGACCAGGTCACTCTCGGGTATGAGCTCGACGATGAAGTCAACCACTACTTGGCCCTTGATTGTTGTCCGGGGCTGATACTAGATGTTGAACTAACTTAGTTCGATTGCCCATTTTGTAAGTCTTCCTGACACTTCATGTTTTTGGAGTACCTGGTGGAGAGGTTGGTTGGTCGAGACAATGATGGTATGGGCTTGAAAGTACGGTCGTAAGTGTCGCGACGAGATGACAAGAGATAGGGCCAGCTTTTCTATATTTGGATATCTGGTCTCGGCAGGGACCAGGGCCTTGCTGACGTAATATACTGATAGTTGTTTCCCTTCTTGCTCTCTGATGAGGGCCGACCTAACTGTCGCCGTTGAAACTACCAGGTACAGCAATAATGGTTTTCCTTGCTCGGGTTTAGAGAGAAATGGTGGCAATCCCAGGTACTGCTTAAGTTACTGAAAGGCGAGTTCGCACTCTTCCGTCCACTTTGTCTTTTGCTTCCCTTTTAATTGCTTAAAAAAGGGGAGACATTTGTCGGTAGCTCGAGATATAAAACGGTTTAGGGCGGCTATTCTTCCTGTAAGACATTGGACTTCTTTCGTCGTCCTGGGTGAGCTCTTGTTGAGCAGAGCCTAAAATTTGTCAGGATTTGCCTCGATTCCTCTCTGACTGACCAAGAATCCGATGAATTTCCCCGGGCTCACGCCGAAGGCGCATTTGCTCGGGTTCAATTTCATCTGGTATTCTCGCAGGATTATGAACGTTTCTTTGAGGTCGGAAATGTGGTTCGCGGCCTTAATGCTTTTAACAAGCATGTCGTCGACGTAAACTTCCATGGAGCATCCGATCTAGCGAGCAAACATTCTGTTGACAAGTCTTTGGTATGTAGCCCCGGCGTTCTTCAAATCGAAAGGCATGACCTTGTAGCAATAGAGTCCTTTGTTGGTGACGAAAGTTGTCTTTTGCTTGTTATGAGGATGCATAGCGATTTGATTATAGCCTGAGTAGGCATCCATGAAGCTCATGAGGTCATGTCTGGCCGTGCTGTCAATGAGTTGGTCGATCCTGGGGAGAGGAAAACTGTCCTTGGGGCAGGCTTTGTTCAGGTCAGTGTAATCAACACAAACCCGCCACTTCCCATTGGACTTTTTAACCAAGACGACATTGGCTATCCAGTCTGGATAGTAGATTTCCTCGATGAAGTCGACCTTGAGGAGTTTTTCGACTTCGTCTCCGATTATGGCGTACCATTCGGGCTCGAACACTCTTTGCTTTTGTCAGATTGGTCGATAGTCGGGGTCGACATTCAACCTATGGACTATGACCTTCAGGCTGATGTTGGGCATGTCTTGATGAGACCATGCGAATACATCGGCATATCGTCGAATGAGGCTCATGACTTCGTCTTGCAGTGGTGGCGTCAAGGACGACCCGATTTGCACTGTTCAGGTCAGGTCAGAATCGTCAAGTGGAACGAGAATGAGGTCTTCCATAGGGCGCCCTCTTTTAATTGAGTCTTCTCGGGGATCGAGAGAGGTGATGGCCATTGCTCGGTGCTGGGTCCTTAGTGCCATTGAATAGCACTGCCAAGCTTCTTGTTGGTCTCCCCTGACCAGTCCGATATCATGTTCGGTAGGGAACCTCATCACGAGATGGTACGTTGACACGAAGGCCCGAAGAGCGTTGAGTGAAGGTAGTTCCGAGAATGATGTTGTAGACGGAGTGGCAGTCCACCACTAGGAAGTCAATCATGGTTGTTGTCTGGTTCTGCCCGTCTCCAACGGTGACTGGGAGCTGGATTGACCCCTTCGATGTGACCTTATCTCCCGCAAATCCGAGTATGGGAGTTTTGACGGCTCGGAGTCGAGGCTGTCCGACTCCCATTTTGTCGAATGCTTTGGCGAAGAGGATGTCGTATGAGCTTTCGGTGTCCACCAAAATTCGAATACTTTGTTGTTAGCTATGGTCATAGTAACCACAAGCGCATTGTCATAGGGATGGTGAACTCCTCGGGCGTCCTCTTCGGTGAAGGTTAGATCGCGAGGTGTCACCTTCTGCTCTTTCGGGAGCTCGCTGGCGTCGAGGACTTGATGCTCCGAGTTGGAGCGACTGATACTTCTGGCGTGAGCTTTCGGAGCTCCATTCGAGTCGCCTCCCCTGGCAGGCTCCTCGAAGATTGTGTGAATTTCCCCGATTGGTTCATTGTTGATGGGTTGCTCATTCTTCGGGTTAGCTCGCTCTTCCCTTTTGTTGACATATTCACGCATGTGCCCGTTGTGGATGAGGGCTTCAATTTCCTCCTTCAAGTTGAAACAGTCACCAGTTGAGTGGCCGTCGTCTCGTTAGAAATGACAGTATTTTCACTTATCTCTTCTATCTACATCGGACTTCATCTTGTTTAGCCATTTGAGGATCCGTTTGTCTCGGACCTCCATGAGGACCTGCTCGGGCGTCGTGTTGAGAGGGGTGTATGAGCTGAACCTACTGTCAGGTCGTCTGTTCGGGCGTTGGCTCCTTGGCGGCTCGTTGTCTTTCCTCTCTTACTGTTATTGGCCGAGGCGGATTCTTATTTAGGTTGTCTATCTCTAGCCGAGCTTCCTTTATTCCGAGCAGCTTTCTGCAGGCTGAAGAGCTCTTCGGCATTAGAGTAGTTATGTGCTCTATTGAGAAGGTCGGCCATCGTCGCTAGGGGGTTTTTTTATATGAGAAGAGGAATCTTCCTTCTCTTAGGCCCCCCATCATGGCAGTCAGAGCAATCTCTTCTGAATGTGCTTACACCTGCATTGTTTCCAGGTTGAAACGCTTGATATAATCCTTCAACAGCTCGCTTTCTTTCTAAACTATGTTGAGGAGGTGGGAAGCTAAATCGAGGCTTCCCCCCCCCCCCCCCCCCCCCCCCCCCTGTAACACCTGAAACTTTTCAATACCCAAGTATTGAAAGTTCTCGAGTGTTACCATGAAGTTTAACTTGATACGTATGTGTACAACACCAACCTAGCTATCCTAACCTTACATCCATTACACGAATCTAACCGTTGGGAATTATCTCCATTCATAGATCCAACAATTTGACGGTGGATTTTGAGACAAGACCATCCATCATGTGATTTGACGTGCGTACCTTCCATTAAATGAATTGGCAAATAACTCCTTATTCATAATGATTTAGATATAAGTCCTTTTGTGAGAATTGTTTGGAAACATGCCTACAACCATGTAGAACCAGTAGATTCCCCAAAACTCTCACATCAGCACTAATTACGAAAATACCATTAACCTAGACCCTGAATTCCAAATCATATGGTTCTCATGATCTGTTTCATGTGAAATTTTATATCATGCCTAATTACCATAAATTAACCGTACATATCGAATTTCGGCCCTTAGATCATAGTAAATTAGCTACTTGACCTCTGCATCCGTTCATACATTTATCAGATCAAGATTCAGATCCGTTCACCCCATATGAATATGCTTAACCCACCATTAGAATTACAATCTGAGGAACTTACACATGTGAACAAGTCACTCAAATCTAACAGTATACATGTCCTACCCCTAATCACTCCAGAAACCCACTTTATGTCCATCCGTTTACGAAATCGACCGTACATCCACCTACCTACATGGCCAGAGTGTTAACTATCAAGTTCCCTTATTTTTAGCAAGTCATCTAACCGTCCGTCATGTTTGGATCCGCCAAACGGGTCACACGAACATTGTGGTAAATCGATCATCATGAAGATCACAAAGTATAGGCCCAAACCACCTGGTGACTCGTCAATTAGATGTGTACAAACGCTATTTTGAATTACGGAGCGTATTAACCAGTAAAAGAGTATCTTAGTCATCATCGAGAGATCAGGGCTCAAATTTGGGCGATGGAAAGAGCGTGAAAAATAAAGACTTCCTGTCAAATCTCATAACATTTGGACGGTGGAGTCGTGAGTTACGTACAGCGGAAGTTTGGAGAAAAAAAGAGGGTAGAATTGCAAATAAGATAATACTATATGCATGGCACTGTTGGACGAGAATGGCTATTGAGGTTTCAACAGTGAGTGTTCTCGCCACTCGATCGGATCGTACGGGCCACCTAATAATAAAATTACTTCATTTTCGACCTCGTGACCTAAAATGGCGTGACAGACAGGATAGACGGAGCGGATCCTCGAAGGAAACATTTATGTGGGCCCCACTAAATAGCACAGTCAATTACATATCTAGCTACGTGGTGGTTTCGAAGAGTTTTAAACCTTACGTAGCATCTTCTTGTCAAATGTGTTGTGGGCCACTAAAAACTCAGATCAACTCAATATTTGAACACATGGGATTACATGATCCGGCCAAGAGGATGAATGAAGTGGATTGCAAAAACAAACATCATGATTGGACCCACCTATTTCGAAAACAACCACTCCTTCCGCACGCTATAACGGCGGGCATTAAAGACCGGGTGCAACAGTGGTTTTTACTCATCTCGTTGCTCCACGTGTGGGCCACCTGATCAACGGATTCACTCCATCTTTTGGCCCATGTCCCAACGCGACCTCCTCATGCTAATGAAGGGAGTGGATTTTCCCAGGCAACGGTGATTGTGGACCTCGCCGATTACGCAATATCAATCCATCCACGACCAACACTAGCAGCAGAAATCCCGGAACAAACCAGGAGATGGACGTCCCACCTATGGATCTTGGATTCGATCCAGGCCGTCCAAGTCAAAGCAAAGAAGGTTCTGACCACTTCCAAGAAGCCGGATCGGAAGGGTCGGATTAGATATCAACCCGATATTCGCGAGACGTTCTCCCTATTTCGCTGCGCAGGAGACGGACTGCGTAAGCCCATCTTGCGTAAACCTTCGCAAGAAGAGCTTGGAAACCTCACTGCACGATTATAAAAAGGCACCCTCGCCCAGTAATTTAAGAAGCATTGCAAGAAGAGAGAAACAAGAGAGAGAGAGAGAGAGAGAGAGAGAGAGAGAAGAAAGATCAGGGAAACAGGGGTGAGATAGGTCGGCCCTACTGAAGTCTAGCAGAATTTGGGTTCAGCAATTCCAGTTGTCGCCGACAGCAAGGAAGAAGGAAATTCACGTCAGGTTCAAGTCCGATTTCCCCTTTGAACTTTCAGATTTTCATTTTCCTTTTCCTTGCAATGGTGGTGGAGATTTCCCATAAAGACCAAAAAGGCTGATTCGAGTATAACATAAGTCATACCTCAATCAAGAATTCTACTCGATTTAATTAGGATTAATGTTAGCGTGAGTGAGAACTTAGCCTAACCTTGACAAAGTTCAAAATATTTGAATTAGGATAAGGTTGTGTTGGCATCAACACTACTAATAGATGAACAAGATAACAAAAGGTGATGGTTTTATCCTTTAAGCTTACATTAATTTAAGTTCTTATATTTATCCTGCCTTTTGCATGCATTCCTGTTATTTTATCTTGCCTTTTACATGCCTTCATATTACTTTGAATCTTCACTGCAATTATGTGTTCTACCATCAATTATTTGTCTTTGGCTTACGGTATAATGTTGATTACAAGTGATCTTTTTGAATTTATGTGAGGCCATGGATACAAGCCTTGCCCTTGCCCTATCACATTTAATTGAGTTGGCCCTGTCACTCTCCTTACTATTGAATCGGCCGTTGCCGCTCTTCTATTTGTTGAGTTAGCCATTGCTACTCTTCTTTTATTGAGTTGACCATTGTCACTCTCTTATTTGCTGTATTGGCCATTGCCACTGTTTGATTTGACTATTGTCACTCTTCTCTTTATGCTATTAGCCTTGTGCTATCTATCTTTAAAGCGCTTGGGCACGTGTCTTGATATTCCTAAACTCCCATGATTCAATGGATTTCTCTTTTCGGTGCAAGTACCATGTCGGGTATCTCTCTTCTCTAGCGATCGAATAAATATCGTGGACATAATGCGTTTTCAGTAGCGGCCTTGGGGCGACACATAATTCCATATTTCACGGGTGATGGTGCACCAGTTGGTGTACGTGAATTGTTATATATACGTGTTACATCAATTCTTTTCTTTTGGGGGTTAGTTGTCACAATTAGTCGTTCCAATCGGGGTTGCGTAATTCACCTGGTCATGTGTTGTGTCCGTCTTGGGATAACCGCATAAATCCATGTTAAACGTGGGACAGAGGCGAATCTCCGTAGTATGGGATGCGAGGCGAGTCGGATAACTCTAATCATATTCCACATTGTGGCGATCGCTAAGTGTGATAAACCGCATATACTTTGCTAGGCACGCATCTCATGTAGACTGCTTGTGCATTGATACCTCTTGTAGTTGTGGAGTACGGGACGTATCAGAACCTTTACATTGCTTTTATGAATCTCTTGAATTACTGTTAATCTTAAAGGATGACCATCACTATGAGTAGGGCATTGACCCTCCCAACCGTACAGTTTATGCAGGTGACGTACAGATTGAAGACCTAGTGAACATTCTCCCTAAGGAAGATTATGTTGAAAGAATAAGAAGACAAATTATGATTTAGTTTTATACTTCCGCTGCAAACTCGATGAATATAATAAACTTCCATTGAGAAGGCATTTGATTATTCTTTTTACTCTAATGAAATATAATCAATACAGTTGATTTTATTCTTGTGAATGTTACTGATGCAGGACATGAAATTCAAATATGATGGCAAGAATTCAAGCTTAAGATCACATTAGTTCAGAAACAACCACAGAAATTTCATATTTCACATGAAAGTCTAAACATTCAATTAAGGGGAATCTATGCGGGTCCAGTCTTACACAGGCTAGGGCTGAAACAATAAAAATTATAAGTCAAACGATACTCAAAGGGAAATAGAATTCAGCCACACATGCATAGTAATCAGTCCCTAATCCAAGGGATTCACCAATTTCAATTCAAGGAACCTTAGGGTGAGAAAAGGGGCAAACAAATTAAGGATAATACAATCTAGGGTTAGGGTTTATGAAAAACTGCCATGAGAGCGTAAAATAAGAAAAAAAACCTGAATCAGAAGACAGTTACTGCGCGCGAACAACAACAATGGCCTAGACGCACGTGCGTGTGATCACGGCTGCACGTGTGGGGCCCACTATTCAAAAAAAGGCCACCTTGGCCCTGGTCGGTGAGGGATGGACTCCAAAACCCCCAAATTTCAGCTCGAGCCGATGCACGGTTTGTGTGTGGTGCTCCACCGAAGTTTCAGCCCTCCTGCAGGGCCAGATTCTGGAAATCTGTTGTAGAGAAAAACGGCTACAACTATTGGTGGATTTGCAGATGAAATGCTTGTAGGAAAAGAGAAATATGGATGGACGAAGGTGGGGGCGAATCGGCATAGATGTGGCTTCGCGCGACGGTAGTTAGCCTTTTGAAGAAGGGAGGGCTTCGCACCCAATTAGGTTTTCATAACTCGGAAAGGAGCAGGAAAACAAAGCAATTTTTATTCATCTTCATTGAATCAAAAGAACTACAAGGGGTGCCTATTTATAAGAAAACCCTGTACCCCAAAACTCGCGTCATGTGCGCAACCTATTATTTGGCGATGAAGTAAACCAAAATAAAAAGTAATCAAAGAAATTTAAAGCTTCATGATGTTCTAAATAACATTAATAAGCAAAACCTAAAATATGAAATCAATCTGACTAGTGGGCCCCGATCATGAGATCACATGATGGGCTTTATTTGATTATCAGGCCCATTCTTTTGAATCAAAACTTCGTTTCCTAATTAGGTGGCCCTCCCTGGACGTCGTCAATGATCCAGATCGACGGTGGGGTCTTCCTTCTTCTGGCGTACGTGCGTAGGGGGCGGCGTGCGTGCGCGTGATGTCCCCATCAGTTACCTTCATGAATGTATCTGGATGTGATCCAAATGAAAAAAAAAAAAATAGGGTGCGATTGTCAAAAGCATCCGGGTTTATACATTATTAACACCCGGTTTTCTCAAGCATGAGTATAAATTCTGGCCATGAAAATTCGGGATGTTACGCCCCCCCCCCCCCCCCCCCCCCCCAAAAAATATATATATAAAAAAATAATAATAATAAAAAATTGAAATTGGTGATAAAGGCTTTGTTGAGCTACGTGAAAGAGAAGATCGATTGTGGCTTCAATTGCCGGAACCACTTCCGAGCTGCTCCTGCCAGGGTTAGTGAAAATGCACGGCACATGACTGCGGTTGATGCACTATGTAACTCCATCCAAGCCCTAAATGACTCCAGGTGTTCGGCTGAGTCAGTGGTTCCGGAGTAGGGGGCGATCTGAGGCATACGGAACCTCGGTGGGAGTTACGCATGCATGATGTTGCCAGTGAACGGAGGCTCGGTTTCTTCCGGTATTACCTCTACTGAGGTCAGGGCGTTCGTGCAGTAGGTCTGTCGTATGTCATTAATCTAACCTCGTAGGTCATTGAGCTCGGCTTCCCAGGGATCACCGCTCTCGGCCATAGCCTCAGTGGCTGCTTCGGGTGCTTTGTCGTGCTTCTTTCTGTCCAACTCATGACGCATGTCGAAAGCTGCCAGCGCGGTAGTGCCAGAGACGTAAGAAGGTGTCAACCTTGATGTCCCGAGTTGTCGGCTCCTGCGGGAGACGGCAGGCACGTTAGATGGTTCGGGGAGCTCTTGAACCGTCGGTCCTACTACTTGCTCGGCCCCTTGTGTGGGACGGGGCTGTAGCTATTCCAACAGCTGCTTTACGGAGTTCATATTGTTATTTAACACTTCAACTTGCTGCTCGAGGGAGACAAGTCGTCCTCCCCCACTACGGGATCGTTACATCGGTCCCGTAGGTGCGGAATCAGCCTGCAGCTGGGAAGAGGAATCCCGATGGCTAGCAGACTGTTCCAATGGTGTGAGGTCAGGTGCAACCGAGGTCGGAGCTTTCTTCTTCCCTTTCGCCATTATTGAATTTTGATGAGATGAGAACGGCTTTCAATGTCGTTCCCACAGACGACGCCAAACTGTTGATGCAGAAATCTGGTTAGCCCTCTCTCGACCAGTGGACTTGTACAAGGAACGGACAAGGAAGACTCTGGCTTGAGCATGGGACCCTCCGATGCCTAAGTCAATTATTGAGGGTTTAGCGCTAAAGATTGTGCGTACCTTTCACCATTAGAGGCATCTCTATTTATAGTTTAGGAGAGGCAGTGACGTAGAGGAGATCTCCTTATTTAGTAGGTGTGTATTGTAGAGGGATTTGGATCCCGAACACGTGATGAATCTCCCGAGATTCTCGGTAAAGATCTCGGGATCCCGAGCATGTTGCGGATATCCTTCAAAGACCTCGGATGGATCTCTATCGCGATAGGCTTCTAAGATTTTCGGTTAAGATCTCGGGTGGATGCGGTCGGACCTTGATAGGAGGCGGGTTGAGCCGGCCTGAAACATGCCAACCTGGGCCATGCCAGCCTGGGTCATACCATCCTGGGTCATGCCAACCTGAGTAATACTAATCTGGGTAATGCCGACCTGTCTCCTTAGTCGAGCAAAGGAACGGAGCGCTCCTGACGAACTCTGGAGATCTTGGAATTGACGGAGATAGTACTCTTACGAGCATGTTCTTTGGCTACGGACTCTGAGTAGGAAGCGGATTCCCATGGTGACTTTGCTTTTTCTTCCCCTCCTTCCTTCTCTATCACTTTGCCATGTAGAGAGGAGAACGAAAGGGCTTCTTATTTGCTTGGTCGAGCGTGTAAGTTTCCGCCCTGACCTTTTTCCATAGGTCCGTCCATTTTTCCCCATAACAGGGATTATGGGGTTTTGAGCTAAGCGTAATTGCAAATTTTATGAAATTACGGTTTCTAGATATGGGAAATTGGGGGAATTTGAAATTGTAAGGGTTTGTGGATTTATGGAAATTTTTAAGTAGGTATAAGTTTTTTTTTAAGTGGTGCCTACTTATCACTCTATCAAAATACATAATAGCACTACAATTAGTTTTTCAACTAAAACTATTAAATCAACATGAATCTATAAAAAATTATATCATAAAAAATAATTTTAAAAGATTTGCGCCTAGAATCTACCAGGCAAGTACTTGAGGGCATTTTAGGTGCTTCAATGCAGTTGCACCTAGGGTGTGCTTAGAACCTTTAACTACACTGAGCATAAATGAGGGTTTGCATAAAACCTTTAACTACCTAAGTGGTTTCAATGCGTATTATGAGTAGAATTAATAAGGAGTCACTAGATCATCTTTTCATTAACTGCGACATTGCAGGAGAGGTGTGGAACTTCTTACTTGACCTGTTTAGATCTTGTGGATCTATAATGTATCCATTACTAAGTTGGTTTCTTAATGACAATTTGGGATGATTAAATGTCGAAAGTAGATCCTTTGGGAGGTGGTATTTGGAATCTTATGGAGCTTATGATGGGAGAGATATAAAAGAAAATCTTAAGGTAAAGTTGCGTTGCAACAAGTCTTAAAAAGGATATTTCTTTACACGATAATCAGTCGAGCCTTGCCAAGACATGAGTTTGTGTTCTTAGAGGATCTTTTGGGAGATTGGACGCAGAACTAGATGGTAGAGTCTAGTTTTTCCTAGGTGTGGAGTCTTTGGTTTATCCCTTATAGAGTTCCTTGCATCAATTTCCCACTTTTGTGCTACCTGATTATTGGAGTGACGAAATAGTCACTTGTTCACTGAAAGTTGGAACCTCTGTATTTTTCCTCCTTTTAATAAAAAATTTTCACTTCTTCAGGCAACCATGATAGTTGAATGAAGATTCTAGTTTGTTTCCAGTTTGGCGCCGCAAATGTTGGGAAAGGATTACATGCCTCATCGTCTATAGTTGTTACTGGGACATTTGGGAAGCCTCCCAAGCACTCGTGGGACCCTATCTTCAAAAGGATAGAAAGAAAGATTTCAGCATGGAAAAATAGACATTTATCTCTTGGGGGGCGTTTGACCCTTATTAAAGTAGCATTTTCTAATATGACTTTTTCATGTTCATGTTCAAATGTCCAAAATATGTGTTAGGCATTAGGCGCAATTTCCTTTGAAGGGGGGAGGGTTTATTGCAAGATTTTCATCTTCTTAAATGGGAGGACATTTGCAAACCGCTAACAGAGGGAGGAGTTGGGTTAAGGGTGTTAGATATCATGAATAAGGCATTACTGGGCAAGTGGTTATCGAGGTTTGCTACGAAAGACCATAGTTTGTGGAGAGAAGTCCTAGCTAGTAAATATGGTACAGGTCCAAGAAGATTGTGGATTAAAGAATCCTCGCTCTATATGGTGGGAAATGGATCTCGAGTTCGTTTATGGGAAAATAATGGTTGGGTGACTCTTTGCTAAAAGATGCCTTCCCATCCTTAGCAGCGTTAGCACCAAATAACGGATTCAAAGGATTTGGACCCCCATATCATTGCAACCCTTTTGGGGCTATAGTATTTCCTTTTCTTTTTGTTGTTCTGTATTCTTTTTTGCTTTTTTTTAGCGCTTTTTAATAAATTTGTGTTACCTCTCCAAAAAAAAAAAAAAATTGTTACTGGGAACTTATTAGAATTTTGGTGGCTTTTGGTTGACCGGAGCCCCTAGAAATGGGCTGCTCTTTGAAAAGCCATTCTTGGGAGCAATGGAGGAAGGAAAGCAGGCCACTAGCAACAAGTCAAAAGGAGAAGGAACTGATCCCTATCAATGGGGGATTTCGAGGAATTGATCTCATCGTTGTTGCAAATATCAACTACAACACAATATCACACTATGGTTTCAACTTCCCACAGTTTTGGGAAGCTGAAAGATGATTCCTTTCGAGAGTGTAACTACCCTATGATATCCTTTGAGGTATTTTAATCAAAAGAAATAATCAAATACTCAGAAACAAAGTTTCTCCCACGTCAAAGGTAAGGGAAAAAATTTTATATCCATAATTCATTGGGTTAACCCAATGAATTATGGATATAAAATTTTTTCCCTTACCTTTGACGTGGGAGAAACTTTGTTTCTGAGAAAAGAGTTTCTAAGTGTTACTTTTCTCGACCTTAAGTTGACTTGGAAGGCTCTAATTGATGGATAGACCTTAGATGGTGGCAATTTGGTGCACCCTTAAAAGTTCACTAAATTCTGATGGTAGCTCCATGGTGAAACTGGGGATGACTAGAATTGGTGTATTTAGGGATGAAAGAGGAGCTGTCAGACATGATTCCCGGTCTACTGGGGGAAAACGTCCAAATGAGAGAGAGACTAAGCTTTATTAGATTTTCACAGCATCATTGAGGGGTGGCTTGATTGTGGACTCATCAAACACTATTCCTCGGGCAGAAAATAGGATCCATGGAGACTTGCCCGCACCAACTATGAAATTAGGGATACCAGGTGCCTTCTATTGAGTTGCAACTTAGCCCTGTTCATTGGGAGGCAAATGAGGTACATGATGCATTAGCTAAAGAAGTGGTCAATCATGCTTTCTTATCGATCAGGAAACCTCAGATTGTTCTAACTCGATGCACTTCTATTTCTATTCAATAAAGCCCTGTGCTTAACACCCCCTAAGTTGACTTGGAAGGCTCTAATTGATGGATAGACCTTAGATGGTGGCAATTAAGTGCACCCTTAAAAGTTCACTAAATTCTGATGGTAGCCCCATGGTGGAGCCGGGGCTGACTAGAATTCGTGTGTTTAGGGATGAAAGAGGAGCTGTCAGACATGATTCTGGGTCTACGAGGGGAAAACGTCAAAATGAGAGAGAGACTAAGCTTTATTAGATTTTCACAGCATCATTGAGGGGTGGCTTGATTGTGGACTTGTCAAACACTATTCCTTGGGCAGAAAACAGGATCGATGGAGACTTGCCCGCACCAACTATGAAATTAGGGATATCAGGCACCTTCTATTGAGTTGCAACTTAGCCCTGTTCATTGGGAGGCAAATGAGGTACATGATGCATTAGCTAAAGAAGGGGTCAATCATGCTTTTTTTTTTGGGGGGGGAGAGGGGGGGGAGATGATGATAACTTTATTATGGGAAGAAAAAGCTGACAGAAACAGCAAAACAAAAGAAGCAAAACAGAAAAAAGCAACCCAACTTGAAATTACAATCCCCATTCCCTAATACAAGAGAGTACTTCCCTAATTATGGCACCTGAAAGAAGAAACTGTTTGGCTTGGCAAAAACATCAAGGCTATTTACCAAAAGTTCTATCTACAACAACCCTTTTCAGTCATACAATAACACACTGAAGATGCCTAACCCATGCATGTGAATTTATTCAAATGTCCAAGCACTAAGAAAATCTACCAGAAATCAACATCCCCTTCCACCTTTCATTGATTCTGTTATTCTGTTGCAGATCAACGCATGTCTGAATTCTTTGCTTCGCACTGAAGACAATTTTATATAGGGCAACACGAGCACACTATATGGTAGAATTGTTCCAAATAATTCCCTTCTTTAGAAGAAAGATTTCATCAAAATCTTATTTACCCAATTAAACAACAAATCCTATAAAGGAAGAAGGCGATTCCAGAGAATTAAATCTCAAACACGCACCTGAGCATCAAGAAACGTGCATGCAGCCTCCAATGCCACCTCGAGCGCCCGGAATTCAAATGGGAGATAGTCAGGCGATGGCCTGCCGCCGAACAGGCCATCCTCGTAACCTGCCCCGGCCCTTCTCCTGCTCAAATCCCCGCCGTCCGTCAGCCGCCGCTGCAGCTCAACAACATACTGAAGCACGTAGTTGTCCAGCGAGTTCAGCAGCAGCACCTCGTCCGCAGTGATAATGCACCGAATCTGCTCGAGGTTGACAACGATGGCCTTCTCGCGGCCGAGGATCGTGGAAGGGTAGACAAAGAGTGGATCAAGGAGACGGAGATCGCGGGCAGGGAGGTCACAGCGGCGCATCATGGTGAATTTGTCGACCTCGATGAGCTGCGATGCGCCGGAAGAGTCAACGCGGATCCATGAGCGGAGGGACTGGCCGCGCTTCTTAAGGCCGAGGAAGTCGAGGCCTTGGAAAAGAGGAGGGCGGGAAGAGGCAGATGATCGAGAAGAGGGTTGGGGATTTGTATGGTTTGTGGAGGAAGATGAGGGTTTTGGAGGAAGGAGAGGGTCTCTGAGGTCCGCCATGGAAGGCGTTTGATGAAATTCCCGAATGAAGACAGTGTGAAAAGAGGAGTTTGTACGTGTCATGATGAAGACGGAGAGTGGGAAGAGGAATTTGTACGTGCCATGATCTGATCAAATGCACGGTACTGATACCTACCACTCTGTACTCGGCTGTTGTGGGGCCCACGTTGTGATTGTACGAGATCAAGACCATCAAAAAGGTGTGGCCCATCATGATGTGTGTAGGATAAAAAAGAATAGGCTGATGTAATCATCAGGTATGCTATACCATGAAAATTTATGTACAACCGTGCAAAATAACCTAAGTTCAAGTGGTGGGGTCCACCTAGTATATGTATGACATCCAACCCATCCAAAAGGTGCCGTCTACCGTGAAAATTGGATGCCCAAAATATCAGGTCAATCCACTCATTAGGTGGGCCGCACCACTTGAATATGGAAGTTTTTTTTTGGGTGTTTTTTAATGATGTGGCACACGAGATAGTTGGATCTGCGTGACTTTTAACACGTGCGGTTGCCTGCACTTATTTGACGGATAGATGTCTTGGACACACGAAGTGGGAAGCGGATTGGCTGGTGTAGCTCACACCAGCCATATAGCTGCTGTATTGACATCAGCGAGCTCTGTGGTGCGTCCATTCATTTGGTGAGCTCGTCTAAAGCCTGGTCCATTCATCTACAGCTAGAAATAGGGCTGTAGTTGTTTGGTACGTAGCATAGTTGTGGTAATTTAGACTCCGACTTCACGAGCTGCTCTTCGGCTTTTGCGGGCCGGGAACTTCGACTCCATCTTCGTGAATATCAGATTGGTTCAATGCCTCGCCTTGGTTCACTCTTGGCATGGCATCGGATCATCTCAATTCTTTCTTTATGGCATTCCTTCCCTTATTTTAAATTTCAGAGGGTTTGACTTCAAACTGGCTTGTGGTATTAGATAACGGCTATTTTATTGGTTTCCCTCACTTGCGATTGAGCTTACGCTGGTATGGGTTTAGGCTTGCTTCCTAGCGAACCTCGTGGGTCAATGAAAGTCACATTCAAACCCTTTTTGGGGTCACAGAAGTTTTGGATTTGTGAACTTATGAATAGATTGGATGGAAAATAAACGCTATGGTGGGCCCTATGAATTGTTTAACGGTGAAAATCATTATCTCCACTACTGTTTGTGGTGTGGTCCAAATGATCTTTGGATATGATTAATTTTTTGAATAATGCTCTAAAATGATATATAAAAATAGATGAACAGTATAAATATAATAAATACATCACTATAGGGCCCATGTAACTTTGATCTCCTTTGAACCGTTCGTACAACTCGGAGCTCGATGAGAGTCAGTGCTCGTCTTCCCACGACACGTACCTGCAGCAGCTATATAGCTGGTGTGTGGTACATCAGTCAATCGGCTTCCCACGAAGTGAGGCCCATGGTAGCCAGGCATGATGCGAGCACACTCAAGAGGGACGCGATTTGGCTCGCGACGCTGCCACCAGCCCGGTGGCTAGTGGTCGGTGCTATATGGACCCACTATGATGTATGTGTTTTATCAACGCGGTTCATTGTAACGTCCCGTCCAACCAACGCAGTATCCTCGGGCATCCACGTCGGATTTATCGCGGGACCATTCGTTTAAACGGCTCAGGGTAGGGTACCACAAGTTAATTAACCTAGGATTAGCCCATTAGAATAGACCAGACAGGTCACGATAGGACCCGGTGTGGCCCACCAAGCTAGATGACCTATTTACACTTAACAACAGCCCGTGTGGGCCGCCTAGTGATCGAGGAAGGTCAGAAAAATCTAAAAGTTTAGAAAATCATAGATCTCACTGGGCTTGTGGTCCATCGCGTACTGCGGACCCAGTGGACACCCAAAACTGGGATCTGGCACTAGTCGAATGTACCCCATCAATGCCAGAATTGGAATCTGGCACTTACAATTGAAGCCGAGATACCAGGTATTCCAGCCGTCGGATTTCTTTCAAATTTACGGTGACGACTTAATATATTTTTCTACACCCGTCCACCAAATCTGGGACCTAATCGTGGAATGGTGACCGTTGATCGCAAACCGGACCCGTACGATCAAACCCCATATCCGATTGTTCCCAAATTTTGTGTGGCCCTTCATCGGGCCATGGAGCACCTATCCTTCAAGTTTCATGGTCAGAGGGTCGCCAGAACTACTCCAATCACCAGAATGACCACAGGGCCATTTAAGGGTCGGAAACGCCTTCTCAGATCATATATCCGTTCATCCGTTCGTCCTCAATTTTTGCATGGACCATAGTCGGGCCATAAGGCACTTACACGCCGAATTTGGTGGCCAGAGGGGTGTTAGGGTCACCTCAACACCAATAGGAATCCCATCGGTCTATTTTGAAAATTGTGGAAGTTGGGGCCAAAGGGGCCAAGTCTAGAGAATAAAGCCCTAAGGCCCTCTTTCTCATAACCCTTCTCCATTCTCCAACAACAAGCTCTCTCCCTCATAACTTCCTCCAACCTCCAACAACCAAATCTCTCTTCCTCATAACTCCTCCATTTTTCCAACAACCAAGCTCTTCCTCAAAATTTCTTACAATCTCCAACAACCCATCTCTCTCCCTCATAACTCCCACCATCTCCAACGACCAAGGTGAGTAAAGAGAGGGTGAAGGTAAGTTGGTGGACCCTAAATCAAGGTGGGGCCCAAGGAAATCAATCCCACAACCTCTTACATCTTCTCCAAGAAGGATCTCTCATCCACGGCCGCTCCTTCGTCCCGTTGAGCATCTAGGTAAGATCCATCACCAAGTTTCCTTGAAACCCTTGTGATGAAGGGAATTTGCATGGGAATTTAACATGTGATGTTGCTCTTAGGATTCCGACCGTTCTACACCAAGATCCACATCTCCTAAGTCATTCCCGAGTCTTCAACGAATCCGAAGGTGCAGACTATTGTTCTGAGGTGGCCTAGCACCAATTTTAGTGTGGGTTTAATGATTTTGAATGCTTGGATGTTATATTAGAAATTCTAGAGAAATCCTAGGGATTACATGTTTGTTGGAATTGTTTGGATGTGCATGTTTAGCTCTCAAATGTGATATAGATCTTGTCTTTCACGTGATATTATGTTTGGATGATAATATGCTCATGGTTGTTTGATTCCTTTCCCTCATATGTGGTGTTTCATTGTGTGTATGATTATTTACACTTGTACTAATGATTTCTTAAGATGGAGGAAGTGTTCAACTTCCTCACACGACCCACACGCTCACACGCACCTTGTTTTCGTGATAACTTTTGTTTGCTTGATAGAAGTATTCGTTTGTATGCTTGAGATGTATGAGAATATGATATTGATGTACTAGTTGATAATATGGATAGTGGGCATATTGTAGATTTCCTTCACTCCCTTGGGTTAGTCAGGAACATGATGAGAGATGGTAGTCCCATCGGTAGGACTATGCTAGGGCTATATCCGTGGGTTTGGGCGAGAGTGTTCGGGTGGCTGTAGTTCGACTACATGGGTCCCTTGTATCCGAGGTCACTCGTCTCATGCTCGCCTGGCCCGTGTGGTCTAGCCTACTGTCTGACTAACCTTGTTTGTCAACCCTGTTTGCTCACCTATGTATGGAACCTGGAACACCTTACAACCTTTGTGGCCCATTGATACCTAGACTGTAATGGGTCCACAGACTCGTGAGCCAGGCATGGTGGAATAGAAAACTGTGTCCGAGCTGTGGCCTACGCTGGGGTACGCGCCTCCCCCGTAGTGACCGCGAGCGATCCCTTCCTTTCGGCACTCCTTATGTGCTTGAAGTCGGGGATGAGGGACCCGACGGGATCATGGACCGCGGGGACTCGGCCTCACGCGTTGATGGGGTCTTGGCCTCACAACCAACTTAGGGCATTGATATGTGGGGTGTACCAGAATCCCCAACCTGCTGGATGACCGGACTTAACTAATAACTCGACTAACACGATCGCATTGCATCGCATTAGTTAGGGTGGCGACTCGGCAGTCGAGGTCGCTCTGAGAGAGTGTTGTCATATGCGATCGTTAGATGGAGTCGCTCGAGGGAGCGTTGTGGCGAGGGCATGCATCATATCATCGCATTGCATGCGTATTTAATAAGAGTTGTAGGTGTTGCTGATTTACTGCTTTTCATTAAATTCATATTATAATTGATGCCTGTTATAACTTAAGATTAATAGTTCACACTGAGTTGATCACTCACTCCCACTCTGGGACGGTGTTTTAAAACACCAACCAGATCCAATCTTAGATGCAGGTGACTCAGGGCTGGAGGAGCCTGGTGAGGCGAGCTTCGAGGAGGAGGACGAGCTGTCCTACTTCCAGATGATAGATGGTTTCCCGCCGGCTGGAGAGGCGGGATCGGATGCTGAGTGTGGGCTCGGCTTTATTTATTTTGGACTCACCATTCTTTTGACATTTTGTTGGGTGACGCTATGTGCGCCCCCTTTATTCTTTTGGACATGTGTGTGTGTATATATATATATAATATATATATATATATATATATATATATATATATATATATGTATATGCTTTTGGTCTCTTCCATTTCAGTAGACATGTGGTGGTGATTCTTCATATTCCAGGAAATTCCAAATTTGTGCAATTAACCATAAACGCACTTTAACTGAAAACCGGTTATAAGTGACCCCGGGAACTCGGGAGTTGAGTATATACACGACCCCCGATTTCCAGGGCGTTACATTCATCTATTTTGAAAGATAATTTTAGGGCTTGATCCCAAAAATTAGGTAGATCTAAAACTCAGGTGGACCACACCATGGGAAAACAGTAGTGATTGAATGTCCACCTTTAAAAGCCTCTAGGCTCACTGTAATGGTTATTTGACATCTAACGTTTTGATTAGGTCATACAGACTTAGATGAAGGGAAAATATATATAAGCTTATTTAGAACTTTTTTAGCCCCAAGATGTTTTTAATGGTGTGCGTTCTATCAACACTATGCGGTCCACTTGAGATTTGGATCAACCTCGTTTTTGGGCTCAATCCATAAAATGATTTTTAAGAATGGTTGGACGGAATGGACGAAACACACACATCATAGTTAGGCCCACAGAGCACCGACCACTAGCCATTGGCCAGTGGCAAGGTCCGTAGCCAATCCATTTCCACTCAAGAGGGGACTCGGATTGTGTGGTGGCCCAAGGGCCACGTACTCAGGGGTGCGGCTTCAGTGGATCCCTGTGGGCCCACCGTGATGTATGTGCCTTATATTGACGCCGTCCAGCCGCATCAACGGCTCATTTTAGGGCATGATCTCAAAAATGAAGTCGTAAACTACATCATAGGAAACAATGTTAATGGACCATTGAGAACTTAAGGGCCATAATAGTTTTGTACCAAGTTGATATTTGTGTCCTCCCTTCATCTAAGCCTTTTTGACATTACCAACTGGTTGGATGGCAAATAAACGTTTTAGTCGCCCCAAGAAGATTATAATGGTGGGTATTCAATCACCACTATTTTTCTGTTGTGTGGTCTACCTAAGAATTAGATCTGCATTATTTTACGATCGTACCCTAAAATATATGCGAGCATTGTATACATGGTAAACAATTTAGGTTATCTTTTAAATCTGGAAAACGTGTATGTAAAGGTATGCTTGACTACGTGCATTCTAATGTATGGGGGTCGTCACCTGTGATTTCTGCAGGAAGGTCGTCGTGGTTTGTCACATTCATTGACGACTACTCCCAAAAAATTTCGATTTATTTCATAAAACATAAGTACGATGTTTTCACCAATTTCAAACATTGGAAAGCCATGGTAGAAAAGTAGTCAGGACAAAAGTTAAAAGCATTAAGGACAGAAAATGGCATTAAGTTTACTTCACGAGAATTTAATTAATTTTGTAAAGATGAATGGATCATAAGGCACAACACAGTGCGCCACACAAGTGGTTTGATGGTTTCCACCCGTTCTGAACTCAGGAGTACTACTAAGCTTAGCCAGTACGCTAGGAAAGTTGTCAGTTCACAAGTGGCGCTATATTTGGCAGTGCTCCTGATATTCTCATAAAGAATTTTGATATCTTGATGATCATGGCCTGTAAAGCTGTCAAGATAACAACAGTTGAGTTGCAATTATTAAACAAGTAATATATATAAGGTGAAAATCTTGGTAGAGAAAGAAAAGGAAAAAATGTACTGCAGGCCTCAAGAGAAATAGGCTATCCAGTTAAGGGAAGAAATCTCATCAGTATGCCGCGAGCGAACTCTTCGTTCGAAGGCACATATTCGTCGAAAATATTGCCTATAATAGGAAGGTTTGCTATGCAGTGGAGATCCCATAAAGTAATACTAACCTCACCTAAAGGAAGGTGGAACGAGTTAGTAATTGGGCACCGATGATTGAAAAAGCTTTTAAAGATGGTCGTATCCCCATAAAAATGCTCTGATGAAGCTGTAATCGCATAAAAAAGATCAATTTGTTTCAGAACATCAACATATTTTTGGACAATAGCCAAAGCCCATGCACTGTAATGATCTCGTGGCGATGAAAGACCCCTCATCATAAACTCTTATGTGTCCCATGACAATCCTTTAGCGAAGAAATGTTGTTAAGTAGTTTCGACGTAATGAGTGGGAAAAAGTTGTTAAGGATTGTAGCAGAGGCATATGAATCGCATTTTATGAACTTTATCGACTTTTTGACAAGATTCGTTCTCTTCGAGACATCCTTATAGGATTCGTGGTTCCGTCATGATCTAATGATTTGCATAAACAAGTCTATTTCGGATCATTTAATCAGTTGGCTCGCTACGAAGAATCGACCAGTGACGACTAAATTTATAAGAATGATGACCGTCTCGTTCTTGAAAGGATTACGGAATTCAAAAGTTTCTCACTGGATTTATATACAATCCCAGGTGTTTTAGAAAGTCTGTCTAGTTTATGTGCGGGATACATGAGTCCTTTTTCCTAAGGACGTAACTCTCTCGACTGAAGTTCTCGATCATTTCACGGGTCTATCTGTGGGTCAAAGATTATTTGATATATTTCCTCTCTTACTTTTAGTCATTTACAAGGTGAAATATGAAGAAAAATCAGGTAGAACTTTGTTACTTAGAAGATTTTTCTGGCAAGAGCAGAGTGATTGCGCGCAAATATCGTTGCGCATATAAGTCGTTGCGCGAAAGGAGGTGTTGTGCAGAGGGCAAGAACTACGCAAGGATTCCGACTAAAGGAGATGAAGTGAGGTGAAGAAAGGAGGGTACTGAGGTTTATATATAGATGGACAGACTCACCTGGCATTGCGCGGACCCAATAGCGCAAAACGTGTGTGCGAGTCGTGCAACATATTGATGATTGAGGTTTCATGAGTTACAAGATCAAACTAATAGAGGATCAATGGAGTATTTGTTAGAGCATAAAATTCGATAAGAAGAAAATCAAGAAAGCATGGAAGACCAGAAAAGGAAGAAAAGAGAGAGAAGAAGAAAGATTCGAAAAGAAGCAGGAGAAGTGTTGCGCGCGCAACAAGGTAGCTGCGCGGATCAATATGGGACCCGTTGCAAGGCGCGCAACAGTGGGATTGTTGCGTGCAGTGAGCCATATAGCACGAGGTTCAAGGGTTCGCACATGTGAATGCCTATAAATACTCCTATACCCTTCTCATTTCATTCATTCGCATGTTCGGAGCTCCAGAAGATTCCGAATAAAATTTGAAATTCCACTTGAAACGCCTCAGGTATCCCTGGAGTGAAGGAAGAAGAAAGAGGAGTACAAGTCTTGTTGCGCCTGCTCGCGCAACAGAGGTTCATTGCGCTGGCATGCGCAACAGAACTCTGTTGCGCGTGCACAATACATATGATTACATGAATAATGTTGAATCCTTCGAAGAGTCTATAAATTTCAGTGAGATTATGTCATTTCCTTCAAGATTGCCATTTCAAATCAATCGAAGGAGAAACAAAGGATTCAAATCAAGATTGCCATTTCAAATCAATCTTCACATTTAGATCATATTAACCAACTATTGATCAAAACTTTCATCATATCTACTAGATGACTCACTCAATCATCAAAACGAAAATTACCATTATAATCTTGGCATTTTCCTAAATGAACCCATTAGATTACATTTTGTATTGGGCCATGATTGGATTTGTTTTTAGGGCCCCTGGCCTTGAACGTCATTATGTAAGAATCATCCGTAATTTCTAAAAGTGGGAGATAGTCCCATACATGCACCCAACTATCTATCTTACAACCGTCACCTCATATCTCCCAATACAATAATCCATCCGCATACCAAATTGTACACTAATCTCTCTACTCATCATGGTACCTATGTATCACTCACTTTCCAATTACAAAATCTCCTTACCATCCATATTATAAATTCATGATAGCCGTCAAACTATCCATGCAGACATAATTTTAATGGTTCATTTCACAATATGTATTTTTTTTCATCGAACATATTGGATTAGTTTTCTCGTGAGACACATACACGCTTGTCACATGGAGTGTGAGACTTTTTATAAACCATATACTGAAAAAGACTTCAACTTATTTATGTATATCTAAACCTGAAAATTATTTTGGTCCGACCTTCTATACACCCCAAACTCTTCACTTTCATAATCATTTAAATCATCCAACCTTTATGCCATGCAACTATCCATCTAAATATCAATCTAGTCAACCCTACCGAAATTAAAACAACTCTTGTACAGAAAGTCAACAAGTCCAACCACCTATTTATAACACCTAATGAGATCAACCTATATATAATCTGAACCGTCCATTTGCAAGACCACCTAGGGGTGTGCCGCATGTACATGTCACGCCTCGAAATTAGCACCTGAGTATGAAGACTCTGATTCTGAGTTTTTGGTGTGAATCTGATAAAAATTACATGTGGCCGAGTTCACACGTGCTCGCACCATCCGGTTAACATTCACTCATGATCAATAATTAGAAAAATGTACAACTCCAAAAGTGATGTTCACCTAGATGTAGACTACACAAGCTATAATATACATATCCAAAATGAATAAAGTATAAAGTATTATATCGTCACCAAACGATTCAAAAGATAACGGTGGTAGTGCAAGTCGATCTAAGCCTGCCCATCTGGGATCTCGGTGGTACCTACATATAATATCGTCTACTTGGTGTTTTAAAATACCATCCTAGGTGAGAGTGAGTAACTAACTCAATGATTCCATTAATTCTAAGTTACACATATTATCAACTCCAAGAACGTAAGTAATGATAAAACACATAAACACCCACTTCCTAAGTACTCTTGTTAAATGCACGAATGAGATCATGACATGATGTATGCTCTTACAATTCAACACTTACTCACAGGTTACTTCAAAGCCTATTTCGTGAATGCCAACACTCCCTCGTTATGCGACTAAAACGCCGAATCATCACAACTTAAGCTAATACAATGCGGTAGATGTGTATGTTTAGCCGAATAGTTATTAAGTCCAGTTCGTCGAGCATATTGGTGAAGCTAGAGTACCTTCATTTTTGTCATTGGTTTCAACCAGATCACTAGGCTTGGAACAGCCGTAGCGGCTCATTGCATGTGTCCCTCGATCTGTTTGGGTTTGTCACTCTCAATAAAACACATATAATAGGCAAGTTGTTAATAACATTACTCAACAGTCATTATGGGGAGGCTCGTTTGTAACATCCTGAATTTTCGCTGCCCGAGTAAATACTCGTGCTCGAGAATTCCGAGTGTTAATAATGTAAAAATTGGATGTTTCAAAATCGCACGTTTTTTTTTTTAAAATCACATCCAGTTACATTCACGAAGGTAACCCTTCGTGAGAGTAAAATGAACTGTATTGCTCATTCAATTAGAGTAAAAGAATTCAACAAATTATCAAATGCCCTCATAATGGGAGCTTATTACATTATCAAAGTTTGCAGTGAAAAATAAATAAAACTAATTGTGCACTACTCTTCCTCTCTATTTGAACCCGTCTTCCACAGAACGGTTGTCGTCTGTTACATCAATCTGTAATTCACCTGCAACATTCGTATGGTTGGAGAGGGTCAATGCCCTACACATAGTGATGATTTTTTTTTTAGCTTGTTAGTACACACTCACTGTCAGTACACACTTCGCTGCTAGCCACCCCCACTAGGGAATCGATACCAAGACCTCAGTGTTGAAACGCGGTATCTTCATAGTGATGGTGTAACGACCTGAAAATTTCCGTACATTGGGCCGAGTACCACCTCGACCAGAAATCACATAGGATTAAATCCTTTAGAAATTTAACAAAGTTAACTAAGTACTAAACTCGGTTAATCATGAAATCCGTTGGGATCGCTTTAAATACGATCTGCAAGACCCAAAACTTGCAGAATTTGTGACTCTAGGTTACCCTAAAGTCTAAAGCCAAACTCTTACCCGTCTGCTCTCGGGACTGAAACGAAACTTCGTATGAGGTCTAGATCGCACATCGGGAGTCCGATTAACACGAAGCTAAGGAACCAGGACCGCCCCACTGGGCTTGACAATCATCTCAAAAATCAGATGATTCCGATGTCCCACGACCATTGTTTTCACTCCGGAGCGAGGGAGTGTGAAAAACACTATTTCCATCCAATGAAAATATCTGGAATAGTGATCTGGCACCTTTCGGTTGCGCGTCAGTATTAAGCAACCTGACCGTTGGAATCAGACCAAATTACACCCTCGGATTAAGAAAAATTTCAGGAACATTTACATGTACTCAGAAATTCTGATCGTGGCCCACGGACCGTTGAACTTGAAAGTGGTCCGCCACGTGCGATCTGGGAATCCGATCGAGTCAAAAACGTAATCCCACGTAGTAGATCCGCAGAGGGTGAGCTTAAGTCTGGCGTTTGGCTCAAAGAGGGCCACCAGAACACCCCTTTTGAGCTTGGAAAGTGGCGAACTGCCTATATATGCAGCCACCCTTGAACCTGAGTCTATTTTGGACATGTTCTAGGCTATAAAAGGGGCTTAGAACAGCCCCTCTCACAGCCATACGAATTTGGATCCCAACCCTTAGAGAGAAAGAGAGAAAAGAGAGAGAAAGTTTTGGAGATCGAGGCCGATCTTCTCCTCCTGCTGCCACTCCTCCCACGGCCTACACCGCCCTATTCCAGGGGATTTCTCGGTGGTTTCCACCCCATTTGAAGGTAAGAAACCCTAACCCTAGGTCTGATTTGAGCTTGATTAGTGATAGGTTATGGAAAGACTAATCGAATGCGCTCTTTAGGCTAGGAAACTCCCGTATACGGAAGCTCCAACACCCTTGCTGATTCGTTGAAATTCCAAGGGCTGAGGTGAGGACTTTAAGCGTATAAGTTACGGTTTTCAACGCTTTCAATGTCAGATAATGATAGATTCATGATCTGCATGCAAATGCACATGTACAAAGTGCTTTCCGTTTCCTGTTTCGATTAGCGATAAAGAATATGGAATTTTACATACTCTTGATATACGTAGAAATACCGTATACGTATTTTTGTTGAGAAAATATTTAACATGTTTATTTAATGTTTGATTATATCATGTGTGGATAAAATGCTAGTTTGGCGAAAGGGATCGTAAAAATATGTTCATGTGTAAATGTCATATATGTGGAAATTGTGTATTCCAGAAATTCCGCATACGTGCGGATTTTGGAAATGTAATTGTGATGATTATTTGCTGTATGATTACGATATACACGGGAAAAATACTCTCGAGGCGAAGGGACAGCCCAAACATGAACTTGCCTAACATACGTCATGTATGTTGGAAAAGTGTATTCTAAGTGTTTGTATAAGTGCATGTATGTGTACATGTGTATGTACTAGTGCCTTAGATAGGCGCTGATATGGGTTTTCCGACTCCCTTAGAGACAAGTAGGCTTCCCTCCGTGCGGTGGTTCGCTAGAACCACTCACCTGTAATGCGTATGTAATGGTATCCCTATGTGGATAGTGCCTGACTACATGCTTCACAACATGCTTCACAACATGCTTTGTAACATGCTTTACTTCATGTTTCACTTCATGCTTTATAACATGCCTACTAACATGCTTGTATTGCTGTTTATCATGCTTTACTTCACATGCTAATGATGAAACTGAGTTTTTGGGACTATGTATATAGTCCAAACACTCGGTACCAGACTTGTGATTGTGGCTGAGATTCATGTCGCCACAAAGGACGGGTCCGGCGAACCCGAGTCGTACTTCGGTTGGCGATAGTGGTTGGCCACGCGGAGTGCTTTTGCGCTCCATATCGCTCAACTTGTGGTGCGCTCGAGCTAGTCAGGCTCACCAATTAAACCGAAGTGTAGTTGTGTGTTCACCCTGTTTGGTCGCTACTGCTTGAACCTAGGGTACCAGAACTTACCAGTGGCGATTCCCGTTTAACCATGGTACCTAGATCCGCTAAGTCGCATGAGCCGGGCATGGTGGTATGGGACACCGTGGTCGAGCTGTCGGCCTACGCTGGGGCCATGTGCCTCCCCGTAGTGACCATTGCGCAACTATCTCGTGAGCCGAATACGGTGGTATGGGACACTGTCTTCGAGCTGTCGATACTTCGGCGAAAGCCGAGTACGGTGAGATCTGTGCTCGTGCTGACGGGCGACGAGTCCTCCGTGGTATCATCGAGTACACTCCAAGGGTCTGTGATTGGCCACGAGTCTGTCACAGCAACTAGAGTGTGAGTTGAGCCGAGTATGGTGAGACCTGTACTTGAGCTGACGGCTAGTGATTGAGCCGAGTACGGTGAGACCTGTACTCGAGCTGACGGCCAGCAATTGAGCCGCATACGGTGAGATCTGTATCCGCGCTGACGGGTGACGAGCCCTTTGCGATGCCATCACTAAGCTTCTCAAACCATAACATCGTATGAGAATAACTAGGATTGACGACCCTAGAATGGATCATGTTGGGAATGATACAAGGGAGGTACCTTAGTTTCCCAATACTGCTGATTGAAATGGACTAATAAAAACTTGGAAATCATGAGCATCATCGCACCGCATGTGCCTTGTAGATGTGGCGCACTGAGGGAGTAAGCATTCGCGAACGTAAGATGATGTCGCTTGAGGGTGGTTTGGCAAGGGTATACAACATCATGTCATATCATTTTTGCATTTAACAAGAGTAGTTAGAAATGCTTGATTTGTACTGCTTTATCATTACTGCTTGGTTGATTTGATAACATGTTAACTTATGCATTATTGTTCCACTGAGTTAGCTACTCACTCCCACGTTACGGGACGGTGTTGTACACACCAACCAGACTCTGTCGCAGGTTTAGAGGGCGCCTTGGTTCAGGAGCCAGAGCCCGACGTTGATGAGGACCAGGAGGAGTTCTCCTTCATGCAATACTCTGACGGCTACGCTTAGGCCGGCCGGCTGCATCGCGGGATTCTCGGGGCCTCTTTTGAGGAGTGTATTTTGGGTTTTGACTTAAAAATAATACATGTATATTGGTGCTCAGCTAGTACTCATACTCTGGTGTTCAGAAAATTTTGGTTATTTTACATACTTGAATATAAAAATTTCAGTCTTCCGCTTGCTTTCATACAATTGAACTGGAGTATGAATTACTGTTTTGGTTTAATCTCATTCATGTTTATTTCGCTAACTCAGACAACATTTAACCAGCATTGTGTATGTTGCATAAGTGATGCGTTGGAACTCGGGTGTTGAGTTCATACTCGACCCCCGAATTTCAGGGCGTTACAGATGGTTATCCTTTAAGATTAACAATAATTCAAGAGATTCATAAAAATAATGTGAGGGTTATGATACGTCTCGTACTCCACCACTACGAGTAGTATCAGTATGCACAACCAATATATATATATATGAATGCATGCCTAACAAAGTGTGTGCGGTCCATCATATGTAGTGATCATTACAATGTGGAATATAATTAATAGAAAATCCGGCTCACCTCGCATTTTCACACTACGGAGATTTACCGACATGTCCAACGTTACTGTGGATTTACGTGAACACCTTAAGACGCACAACACACAAATTGGTTGAATTACGTGACACGATTTGTTCATGGAACGACTATTTGTGACATCCAATCTCGGAAGTGATGTAACACGCATTGTGGATAGAGTTGGGCATTGGACCAAGTCGGATCAGATTGGGTCTAACTCAACTCGGTTCGAAATCTGCAAGGCCTGACCCGAACTCGATCCGATCCAGGACCGGGTCCGGGTCATCTGACTCGAACCGATCCGAATCCCTACTAGCCTGAACCGATCCAAGTCCAACTCGATCAGGAAAACCGAGTCAGATCGGATTAGGCAAGGTTCGGATCGTCCATTTCATTATTCCCACTATTTCTTATGGTGCGATCTACTTGATTATTAAATATACTTAAAATTTAGCATCAATCCCTACAATGATTCGAAAAAACTGATGAACGGTGTGGATAAACCAAAAAAAAATTAAAACAGCCCCACATAGTTTACTCAGTGGGATAAAATAACTCAGTACAAAATCTGCTTCTTGAAGAAGCTTTGTACTACTGTCTATAGCTCACACTAGCTATACACTTGCTCTAGCCTGCATTCTTCATTGGAGACATGGGTTGCCATGTCGTTTGTACATGAACTCATACTGATGACATACGAGCATGGTACATCCCAGCATTTCCCGCCGATGCGTCCTGATATGGAAAATCTGAGCCGTGAAGAAGGTGGGGCACAATACAAAGATCATCCATCGTAAGGATAAATCTGGTCCACTGATCACACAAGCCACACCACAAAAATCAATGAAACCTACTTATCTGATTCAACATTCATGTGTGCCCTACATAATGAGTGGATCAGCCAAATTTCTAAGTAGAAAATCTTCATATTGTGACCCATCTTTTGAACGGTTCGGATTTTCTATAAATATGACATGTTGGCAGAAAAGATGGAGCTGTATGTGAAAGTTCACCTGCTTCTCCTTATCCGTTGGGAGACTTAAACCGTCACTCACGCGGCTCTAGGTACGTGTCGTGCGAAGACGAGCACTGACGCTCCTCGAGCTTCGAGTTGTACGAACGGTTCAAAGGAGATCAAAGTTACATGGCCCCACAGTGATGTATTTATTATATCTATACCATTCATCTATTTTTAAAGATCATTTTAGATCATTGTCCAAAAAATGAATCATATCCAAAGATCATCTGGACCACACCATAAATAGCAATGGAGATAATGATTTTCACCGTTAAATAATTCGTATGGCCCACCATAACGTTTATTTTCCATCCAATCTGTTCATAAGGTCACAAAGACCTTAACGAAGAGGAAAAACAAATTTCAGATGGATCCAAAACTTCTGTGAACCTAAAAAGGGTTTTAGTGGTAGACGTTCAATCTCCCACTGCTTTCCGTAGTGTGGTCCACTTAATAGTTAGATCTATCTTATTTTTTGTCTGAAGCCTTAATACGATATTGCCAAATGGATGGACGGTTTGGATATTACACGTACCTTGTGATCAGACCCACAGAACTTGTTAACGTTACACCGGCCAATTCGCTTCGTACACCAGCCAATCCACTTCGTCAACTTGGTCTAGTTGTCAAGACGACAGCCTGTAGACAGCTGTATGCCAACCATTAAATGCCTGCTACGACTCTCTCTCTTTCTCCTTCATCCGAACACAACTATACACCATTTCTCAATGTATATCTCTCTCCAACAGAGAAATCCCATAAAGCTCCAAAACCCAATGGCAGAAAGAGAGAGATTTGATCTAACGCAAGACATCTAGCTAGCCTTCTTCTTGCCTTCTTATTCAACAAAAAGGGAGAGACATATATATAGAGAGAGATAAATAGATATAAAGAGAGATAGAGAAAGAGTTAGGGGGCTCGGGTGTACATTGAGCGCGATTTTTTTTGGTGCCAAACGAAAAGCCAAAGATGCATGAGCAGTAAAACTTTATTGAGAAAGAGAAGTATGTAAAATAGAGGGATATTTACATCTCGGGTCGAGTTGGTTCGGACCCTTTTGGTCTGGGTTTTCGGATCAGTTCTCTCCGAATACACCACTATCCGAACCCGACTCGAAAAATGATCGGATCTAGATGGACAGACTCAATCAGGGCCGATCTAGGCCATCAGTTCTGTTCGGAATGGTACCGTCGAGTCGGGTCGGATCCACCGGATTGGGTCCAACATGCCCACCTCTAATTGTGGATTACTTACAACGATTTGTACATAACTATCCAAAATTCATGGAATTACATGTCGACCAAAAGGGTCATTACCCAGAGCACATTACGTCCATGATAAAATATATGAATCACTAAATGTGAGACCTCTAACACATCATTTGCATCAAAAGGAAAATAAATTGAAACATAGAAGTTTTGAAATTCCAAGATACATGCCCAAGCCATAAAGGGAGGTAACACGAGGCTAACCTAATTAAGGAGAAAAGTAGCATTAAGTTATCTCATTAAAAGATAAGAGTAGCAAATAGGCTAACTCAACAAGAACAAGGTGAGAAGAGCAAAAAGGCCAACCTAATAAAGAGTGGAAGCACGTGTGGCTCTCAAAATTGGCAAAGAGCAATGCTTGTATCCGTCACCCCACATAAATTCATAAAAATCACGCATAATTAAAATCATATACTAACCATTATTCCCAAAATGATAAATAATTGATAACGGTCTATCAATCAATTGCATGAAAAATCATAATAATATGAAAATATGCAAAAATAAGATAAATCGTATAAACTCAAATTAGTGTAAGCTTAAAGGAATTCCTCACCTTAGCCTTAGATCTAGACCATAGTTAGATCTCGATGTTGGAAAGCTTCTACATGAATCACGACATCGCTTGAGTAAGAGGGAGACACCATACATGTGGAGAAGGAAGAAGATGATGGCCATCTAGGCTTCTTTTCTTTCTCTCTCTCTCTCTCTTTCACTTTCTATTTCTCTCTCCTCATTGGACATTAGGAGGTGGTATGTGAGTGGAGAAGGGGACGCACACTCCTTTTATAAAGGAGTGAGCGTGTGGGAGGGGGTGTGTTTCACATCCCATTTGGATTGGGTTTCTCCAATTTGACATTTTTTGGCGATTTTTCTTTAAATCTAATTCGTCCAGTGTGTCGTGATCGTCGAATAAAGCCGTGGTATATGATTTTCTTGGTGATCCGAAATTTAGATTAGCTTATCTTGAAAATTCTCCTAACGGGTGTCAAAACAAACTTGATCTCAATTAACAGTCCACACTTAATAATCATGACCCAATTTTGGAAGAAATGTGTAGTCAGGATAGGAAAATAGTTGAAAAAATTTTGGTGGTTGATCGATGGTGGAAAAAGCCTAAATCTAAAATTTCACCTTTTGTACCAAAAGGAAGGAACTAACTTCAACATTCAACCGTGTAGGATCATAAATCGAGGTTTAAATTTTGTATAACCTCGTAGTAATATGAGACCAAAGTGTGGTCCGAATTTGAGTTGCGATGGATGGTAGGAAATGGTTAAATCGGAAGATTCAGATTTATAAGGAGTTAGTAAGTCTCGAAAGGATAACTTCGCGCCTAAGGAAAAACTTACTAAAGTGAGGTCTTCATATTTCATACTTGGTCCATATTATGAGAAATCCAAGTCGTTCATATGAAGGGAAATATTCTACTACGACTACCCACAAGGTTTCTTCACTCGATGGACACCAAAATCAATAGCTAAGGGGATGATTTGTCAATTGGATAACTTTTACAATGATCTAAGGGCTGAAATTTGACATGTATGATTAATTTATGATACATAGGCATTGTATAAAATTTCACATCAAACAGATCGTGAGAACAATTTGATCTAGAATTCAAGGGCTAGGTTAATGATATTTTTATAATTATTGCTGATATGTTAGTTTTTGAAAATCTAATGGTTCTACATGATTATAGACACATTTCTAAGTAATTCTTATAAGAAAACTTATATATAAATTATTATGAATAAAGAATTATTCACCAAATTAATTAAAGGAATGCACATATATCAACCAACATAATGGATGGCCAGATGATATGTTAAGAATAGAAAAACTTAATGGTTAGTACTTTGATCATGTATGTAAGTGGGTGTACGGTCAAATTTATAAATTGATGATCACAAGTGGGTTTTTAGAGTGATTAAGAGGCAGAACATGTATACCTTTAGATTCAAGTGACTTGTTCACATGTGTAAGTTTCTCATATTGTAGTTTTGATGGTGGGTTAAGCATATTTATAAGTGGTGAACAAGATGAACGGATTAGAATATCAATTTGATATGTATACGAGTGGATATAAATATAATGTAGTTAGTTTACTATGGTCTAGGTTAATGATATTTTTATAATTATTGCTGATATGTTAGTTTTTGAAAATCTAATGGTTCTACATGATTATAGACACGTTTCTAAGTAATTCTTATAAGAAAACTTATATATAAATTATTATGAATAAAAAATTATTCACCAAATTAATTAAAGGAATGCACATATATCAACCAACATAATGGATGGCCAGATGATATGTTAAGAATAGAAAAACTTAATGGTTAGTACTTTGATCATGTATGTAAGTGGGTGTACGGTCAAATTTATAAATTGATGATCACAAGTGGGTTTTTAGAGTGATTAAGAGGCAGAACATGTATACCTTTAGATTCAAGTGACTTGTTCACATGTGTAAGTTTCTCATATTGTAGTTTTAATGGTGGGTTAAGCATATTTATAAGTGGTGAACAAGATGAACGGATTAGAATATCAATTTGATATGTATACGAGTGGATACAAATATAATGTAGTTAGTTTACTATGATCAGGTGGTCCAAACTCAAAGTGGACGGTCATATATCTTTACATATCGGTGGATAGTTGGCTGAATAGTTAGTTATGATATGGACAAGTGGGAATACTTGGACATATGATGATCTTGTCTTAAAATCAATGGTCGGATGACTTGATCTATGGATGAAGATCATTCTTAATGGTTAGATTCATGTTGGAGAATAGATGTAAGGTTAGGATGACTAGATTCGTATCGTATACATATACATATTAAGTTAAATTTCTTGGTAACACTTGAGAACTTTCAATATCTGGGTATTGAAAAGTTTGGGGTGTTACATCGTCACCCTAGCGTAGGTCGACAACATGAATACGATGTCTCATACCACCATACTCGGTTCATGAGTCTTATGAATAACATCACTAATAGTTATCAATGGACTCATTTAATGGGCACGGGTATCCTATATTCAATTGGTCGTGGTCATACATGGTGAATATACATGATTAGTCAGCCGTTAGATAATTTTGATTGACCTAGGAGAACCCTGGCACAACCCCAGTATTGGGTGCAAGCATCCTGCGTAATCCAGTCATTGTCGGTCGTTTGTGTTTGACTCGGGTCAATTGAACAAGCATAAGGTGATCGACCCAACTTGGGCCACCCTTTAGTTTGGCGATTTGCCGATTAACGCAACATCTTAAGCAGTTCTAATATAATTAAAGATTAACTATCCATCAGACAATCACAATGAAATTTAGCACGAACCTTAAAGCTAGCAAATTATTCATTCAGACATTTCATCAAACATGTAAGCATTAATAAGTAAGAATTAGCATGATATGCAATTAATATCGAAATATAGACATGTTATCATGCATTAACTCATTCACAATAAAGAATCATTAACTGGGACACTCAAGGGTCGATAAATGGCAACTTAGGAATAATGATCCGCAACTTTGAGGGTTTCGGGCGACCTAATCGCGCTTAATGTTTTTTGGGGGAAATCACTAATTTCCAATGTAAAGTAAGGCAATACCGTTAATAGCAAGTAAACTAGGTGTAAGTTATGAAATTGAATGGTTGAATGCAAGTCTTACCTTCGGTCGTAAGTGGTAGTGGATTCAATAGATGATTTGATAAATCCAAGGGTTTGATTAATGAGATATTAACCCCCAACCACCAAGATCCTTCATTCTCTCTCACACTCACTCTCTTCATCTTTCTCTCTTCTCCTCTTTCTCTCTTCTTTTCTCTTGTTAAGGCAATTCTTATGGAGCAAAAGGGCTACTTAAAGTTGGGTTTTTATAGTGCCAGAAGTGGTGCAATTGGCCCTCAGGGCTGATGTTTTGGTGTATTAACCCTATGGGAGGGTGTTTGCAACTATTGGGGTCCACTAGAGGGTGGATGGGTCGATATATGCGCATGAGATAGATGGGCCTAGTGATGATCAATGCATGGATATGATGGGTCTGCTATTTGGATGCGTCGATCGATGAGTATGATTAGAACTTAGTTTGATGGTCACCGATTGTCGATCGGGGCTACAACTATAGGTAGAGTTGGGCATGTCTGACCCGATTTGGTGGATCCGACCCGATCAGAACCGAACTGATGGTATGGATCGGTGTGGATCGAGTAGGGCCATTCAGAATCGACAGTTTTTTCGGATCGTGGTAAATCCGGACTGATATGAACCGAAATCCGAACTGAATGGATCTAATCCGGAACGATCCGATCCGAACCAAATGAAAATCAATACTTCTACTTTTTCCTGTGGTATGGTCCACTTGAGCTTTGGATATGCATCAATTTTGGGTTCAACGATTAAAATGATCTGGAGAAATGAATGGACGACGTGGATAAACCACATGCATTCATGGTGGGCCCCAACAGAGTTTACTCAGTACGATAAAAGAGCCATTTGCTGGTGTACCACACACCAGCTATATAGCTACTGTAGGTACATGTCGTGTGAAGACGAGTACTGACGCTCCTCGAGCTCCGATTTGTACGAATGGTTTAAAGGAGATCAAAGTTATATGGGCCCACCATAACGTTTATTTTCCATTCAATCTATTCATAAGGTCACAAAGACCTGAATTAAAAGGAAAAACAAATTTCAAATTGATCCAAAACTTCTGTGACCCCAAAAAGGGTTTCAATGGTAGACGTTCAATCCCCCACTGCTTTTTTCAGTGTGGTCCACTTGATAGTTAGATGTGTCTTGTTTTTCATCTCAAGCCTTAAGACGAGCTCGCCAAATGGATGGACGGTTTGGATATAACACATACCCCATGATCAGACTCACAGAACTTGCTGACGTCAATATAATAATGCACACCTGACACCACAGCTGCACTTTCGTGCTATGGCCTGTGCATGTCTGCACTTTCGTGCACGACACGTTAAACAGCTGTGGAGATACGTGTCGTGCAAAGACGAGTGGGGACGCGCCTCGAGCTCCGAGTTGTACGAACGGCTCAAATGAGATCAAAATTACATGGGCCCCACAATGATGTATTTATTATATCCATACCATTTATCCATTTTTCGTGATTATTTTAGAGCATTAAAAAAATGAATCATATCTAAAGCTCAAATGGACCACACCGAAAATAGTAGCGAGGACAATGATTTTCACCGTTAAAAAATTCGATCCGAATCGTACCCAACCCTATCCGACTTGGTTTCCTTGACCAAGTCGGACTCGGTTCGGGTTAGGCCAACCGTGCATCGGATCGGTTCGAGTCAGATGTCCCGGACTCGGTCCCGAATCGGATCGAGTTCGGGTCAGCCCATGTAGATTTCAGACAGAATTGAGTTGGATCCAATCCGATTGGACTTGGTCCGATGCCCAGCTCTAGCTATAGGGATAGGTGTAGGGTATTAACTTAGATTGGTGCCCTAAATTAGTCATGATCTAACGGTCCGAAAGCCACAACTTTATCAAAGACGGGATATGGACAACTAACTTAAGTTCTTGATTAATTTCAGAAATATTTACACATCTCATGCATTGGCTTACGAGTTCAAGTTGAACAATTCGATATGCGATCTTAGCTCGATGTCCTATGATGGACGTCAAGCCCGCTAAGACAAATATCTTCCTATAGTATCGAGTTTAGTGGTCCACTAACGAGCGGTTTAATGCTTGTTCGGATAATCATGACATTTCTGGAATGAACTGATTAGCGTGATTTTTTGTGCGCGACGATTAAGGTTTGGATTAGCTAAGTTCATAGTGTGGCGTATTCGCAATTAGCGAAAATGACGATTTGATCGTAATCACCTAAAACCATTGGTTCTTAGGCTACAAGATAATTGGGTCAGTTTGGTTTATTATTTAAGATCCGACCCCTAGTTGTCCTGGCTTTAGGTAGGTCTTTATTTATTTACGATTGTGTTGATTAGTCAGTGATAGGTTGGCTAGATTTTGGCCCTATATGAATAAATCATGATGTTATACTTGAGATTTAAGTGATCGGCCGGATTCGTTAGTCTTTTATGGTTAATTAATCGAATTTGTGCAGTTTTTTTTACTAGTAACACCCACATATAGGTCAACATCGAGTGTTAATGATCAATAAGCGACAACATACGCTAATTATAACGATTTTTAAAAAAAGATTTTGGAAAAAAAATTTACGAAAATCCAATATGTCACGGTACAATGCATACCACCCCAAACTAGCTTCTATAAATGTGAGAAATGATCTATGTTAGCATTATGACATACTAGCATTCTGTAGAAAGAAAAGATTATCGAAGCAGCGTGTTACATAAGGTGTGCATTGTTATTTTGTTAAATTGATGTGCATTGAGACTGTTATTTATTATTATATTAGA